>JAUPFT010000018.1:32108973-33308973 GCA_036936625.1 Parnassius smintheus behrii
CTAAATTTATATTTTTTTAAATATTATTAAAAATACCTTTTCCAGGATATAATGTAAATGTTACTTATTACCAAGGTGTGATATCAGATGTTACACATCATTTGAGACTACTGTAAGGCTCGTTCATTTTTTTTTGTAATAGCATAGCACTGTTATATATTAAGTAGTAGATATAGTTGGAGCACGACCGGGGAAGGACCACACTCTCACAGATTACCGTTAAAATTAGCCTTTTAAATTTTCCTTCTCCCAAGCTAACAGGTAAGTTTTGTATTTTTGTAAAATGATAACCGCGCAAAAGATGTTATAATATACCTTGTTGTCATTCTGTGAAATATACTCGTATTTTAAGCAGCTATTTATTTCAAGCTCATCTTAAAGAAGGCTACACACACATAAAAGACGCAGATACAAATATGCACACGTTTTGTACGTGGCAAGGCCACTGGACAGCTATTTATGGCTGCAGAACGAATAGGTCGTTTCGACTCTCGACCGAGCAAGCATCACGTTATGGTTAGTGAAGACTGGATAAAATTTTTACTAGTAACAAGGCTTTCGATCTTACTCGTTTTGTTTCTAGATAGACACACACAAAAGCGCGCGCACACACGCACGCACTCACGCACGCACGCACGCACGCACGCACGCACACACGCACACACGCACACACACGCACACACACACACACACACACACACACACACACACACACACACACACACACACACACACATACCCAACTTTGTTAGCTGGGTTTCGCGCTGATGATCGCATGATGATTACTGAGCTACGAGGTCATAAAATTATGTCTTAATTTGGATGAATAACATTATTTCTAGTTAAAATTTTTAGCACAGTCATGATATATTTGTTTTTTTTTATATTTGCTATCTGTTATATTTTATGACTTGACAAGTTTTTAAACACTAATATGTATTTTAAAAAGCGAATCAATAAGGTTTGGGTTTGAGTCTCGTAAGAAGTAAAGATTCATAGATAAAATAATATTTTATTTTGTCATACTGTATGTACAATACATATCACAGGCTTTTGATCAGATACATTTTGTGCCCGATGTATAATATTCAAGAAACGTCTCGGCTCGTAAATGAAAACGTAGCGTTTTTTAAATATAGAAACCTGGCGTTGGTGGTGGCTCAGTGTATTCCATTATTTCATTACTGCCTTTAAAAGTCCACTGTTGGGGGCCTATATCCACAGCTGAATATAGCCCCCCCCATAGATTACCTCATAGGGATAATTATGCCATAGTTGCCACGCATAGCATGCGGGTTTGCAACTGCAGTTATTTATAATTTTGCGTTGTAATCAGGAAGGCTACTGCCCATCAGATATACAACTCCCACAGGATGATATGGGATAGTAGATGTTCCAACATCGCCATTACACGGTATGTTCACACCGAATACGCCAAGTCTGCTGCACACGCAATCGTTCCCGCTGGTTGTATGTAAGGCTTTAGTGTTTAACCCAAAGATTACTTGTATACTAATAGACAGGCCTTGTGGACTCAATACGAGTACATTGCGCACTAGGTTACGCTCAATTCTCCGTAACCTTCCTCTAATGGACTGCGGGCGGGCGAGAATAATAGTTCTTTGTTTTGTAAACCACGAACGTTGTTACTGACGATTTAACACTTATTAGGTTAACATAGAGCTAACAAAACTCTATCCTTATTTGTGTGTGCACTTTGTCAACGTGATTTGAAGTTGTAGTTTATTTCAAACATTGATTTATATAACACTAGATCAGTAATAACCGCGTCAAAGCGTTGCCACTGCACATATGGCCACAGCCATATACCTAGCTAACGTGAGTTCATTATTCAATGTGACGCCGACAGAGTTGAGCCGCGACAAAAATGGGTAAATGCGTAGTGAAAGAATGCTATTCAAGGTCACAAAAACGTAATAAATCAAACGGAATCACTTTCAACACATAATTTTTAGTTCCTGTTTTCATATAAACGTAAAAAACCTCAAATAATTAAATTAAATTATCGAATTATGCCATTTAGGTACAATGTTGCCACTTTTCCGCATCCTACATTAATGGGAGACTATATAATTAATGGAGTAAGTTAATTTGTTACCTCTGATTTTAAACATTTTGGAAATTATAATAAAAACTACGTTTTAACTTTCATACAAAATAACTAATTATAATATTATAATTATTCTTATTTTAGTTTATTCATGAATTATCTATTAAATATATTTTATTACCTATTTTAAATTAATAATTTTATATTATTTATAATTTCATATAAATTTTGTATTAATTATATTTTACCTATTTTATATTGTTTGATTTATTAGTACCATAAAAATACGTTTTATTTCATCATTATGTGTTTTGTATCATCATTACTTCTATTCATCTGATAAGCTTTGTATCCTTTTTTCTAAGGGGACGTAATAAAGATTTTAAAATAAAATATACTTTTTTAATATAAAAACAGTTAACTGCAGCTTAAAAAAACTCATTTTATTGCGTATTTTAGGTAAAATTTCATATAGTAAGCCACACCAACCCGCCATTGCATGTTTGTGTGTCTATCTTTATCTAATCTTAGCGACGATATTGTTTTCGCAACTTGTGTAAGTGAGATAGATATATGTTTACTTAAAATTGTTATTAGTTTCAAAGCTACGTCGTTGCGTTTGGATAGTGGTTACACATTTTTCGACGCGTGGTAATGTGGTTTGCTCCTCTAGTGTTGTATAACTCAATGATTTCAAATAAGTAAGTAACTACGAAAATACACAACTGCGTGGCGATCTACCGTCCCGGCTACGTTGTGTGAGGCAGTCTTTTCAGAAATGTTTTGTCTAGTATATACAGAATGGGTCCCACATATATGCAATAAATGAAACCACAAGTAATAATAGTCCGTAGAAGTGTAGAAAAATTAAATATTAAATTAAAACCCGTAAAATAAAAAAGTTAAATTTTCAAACAAAATAAATATTAAAATAAATTCAGTAAAAGTGAACACTCTGTTTAGACAACGTACCTTGACCCCTTGGAAGAGTGACAACGTTGCATGCGGGTGGCACGCCGACAAAAGACACCGCTGTCGATATGTCACAATACCAATAGTTTGCACTGCGTGGCAACGTCGCTTTTTAATGTTCAAGGATTCATTCAAGTTCATTGAATCATTGACTTAGTGACCCAATTCTATAGAGTGTTCAAATTTGCTTAAAATTAAAACTCTACTTTTTGACCTAATTACTGGACCGATTACGTTCATTTTTTGTATATCGTCAGCAAAGGCGATAACAAGTATATGGTTTCATTTATTGCATATATGTGGGACCCATTCTGTATATATATATATATATATATATATATATATATTTATATATATATATATATATATATATATATTTATATATATATATATATATATATATATATATATATATATATATATATATATATATATAAGGTACTTGAAGGTATTATGGTCACCTTAAGCTTTGCTTTGGGGGAGGATAGTTAAAAACACAAAGTCGTATACTATAACTAATATATAGAATATTTTGTTGTTATATGGAAAATTTTATATGTGGTAGAGCCATGCTGCAGTTACATTAAGTAGTTTTTTTGTAATAGCATAGCACTGTTATATATTAACGCATTCAGTGCCACCGACTCGCCCGGAGAGTTCACGTAAATCTTATTCCAGTGCCGACGACTCGTCTGGCGAGTTGAGTGTTTTTCACTAATATTTCCAAAATGCATCCGTATTTTCTGCTTAAAATTATAGTTTAGATTAAATATATGCTAAACTAAAGATTTACGTGGTGGGCCGGGTGTGGAGACCCCGTTTAAATTTGAAAGGAAACAAACTATTCTGCAATGCCTTGAACTCGCTAGGCGAGTTCTCTGACATAGATCCTCAACCTTTGACATGTTAGACAACGACGTGAACATAGTAGCATGGACTACCTACATACTTGTGATATGGAACTAATATACAACAAACTAGTTTCATTAGAATAATTAGGATCGTGCCAAATGGAAGTCCGTAGTCTCTGCCTACCTCTCTGGGTGACAGGCGTGAGTGTTTATGTGTTACTTATCGAAAGTCACTCTTGTTTGATTACGTATTGACATACCACCAGTTTGAAATAAATCCTCTGTCCTAGGAAGAACTATCAAGACATAATTTTTTTAAAAAACAAGCTTTAGAAATACAAAGTTATCGTAATATTTGAGATAACATATCTAGCAGCCATATTATAAATCTTGTATCTTTGCAATAGGGTTGAAAATAAATTAAAAAAAGGGTCGGCATTGATGAAACAGCCGACAAAAAAACACCGGCGCGCCGTTGTATTTGAAGAACAAAAGCACTGATAACATTGTTTTTTACAAAGCTCTCATTGGCTAATGTTAAATCGCACTCCAAGAATGCGATTTAACATTAGCCAATTGTGACGTCGTTGCCTACTCTAGTAAACTTCTGTAAACTTTGTTTTCAATATCAGTGCTTTGTACGACCCTTTCGTCATCGCATGCGTTTATCTGTTCTCTACCTTTGTGACCTAGCTTACGTTTACTGGACTCCCGTGTTTTGATTACCTTGGCTTGCGATTACTGGACTTGTTTGAGTACTGTTTCGACTATACCTTTACTTACGATTACCGGACCTGTTTGAGTACTGAACTGATATAATATTTGCGTTTCGTTATATGTAATTTAATTAATCAAAATCAAGTACCGGATGTCTAGCCAACTCGATATAACCTCAAAACTTTAACTATCGATATCTCGAAAAATAAAGATTTCCGGCATAAAAAGGAGCTAAATGGTAATCAATAGCATCATTGCCTGTCAACTAAAGCTAAAATCGTCACTTAAATCGTGCAGCAGATTACGAAAGCCGACCCAAAATAATACATTTTAATCTGATACTGTAAAATTGTCTATTCACAAGTATTAGAAATTCAAAATATAACTTTAACAATAACCACAATTTAAAAGGTTGACAACCACTGCTCAAATTACGAAACAAACTTACCTTTTATTTTATCCAAAGAGTTTTTTGCCATTTTTACAAGCCGAATAGTCCGCAAACACTTTTTAATTGCGTAAACACGTTAAGTACACTGTGACGGCCACAAAAATTACAAAACATAGAATTTACCCTTACGTAGTGCCAGTGAACTCGCGTGGCGAGTTGATCAATTTATATTGCAGTGCCGGCGACTCGCCTGGCGAGTCAACCGCAAAATGTAGGCGGAATCCGAGAAGACATCATGAAAATCGTAGGGGTGATGAATGTGTTAAGTAGTAGATATAGTTGGAGCACGACCGGGGAAGGACCACACTCTCACAGAATACCATCGTGAAATAGTAGCTTAACGCTGCTGTTTTTCGTATGGTGAGTGTAGAGAACCGGAGACCCTTTTTACTGAAAACGAGGCATTCCATCTTAGTCCTCACAGGTGACAACGCATCTGCATTTTGATCTGTAATCAAGGATAGATGTAGATGTCTATGGGCCACAGCAACCACTTACCATCAGGTGGACTGTGTGCTCGTTTGTCACCCTATCCTATAAAAAAATATAAATAAAAAATAGCAAACAAGTTTGGCAATAATTAGAAACACTTCGAAAAATTAACTTAATAAAAATGAACTACATAAGTACTAAAATATTTAATATTATATCAATCGGCGATAAAGCAGCGCCCTTTTTACCCTTTATTATATGATTGACTAATGAAGAGCTATCGTATCGTCATTTACAGCCTTCTATGCAAATGAGGCTGTAGTTTTTGGGTTATATGAAAGTGACCATATTTACCGGATATTACCCTCACGTACTATAAACAGCAAACAGTGCTATCTGACGTGTATTCTTGGTTACTGGAGCTTCAATATTAACCCATACGTCTTCACATTTGCTGTCCCACCAGGCGACATGAGTAAACTTAAGTTTTTTTGATACAGCTATCAAAACTAAGAAAGAAGGTGGCCTTTATTACCACTGTGGAAGGTGGAGTTTTCCATATTCCTTCTGTAGATATTATACCGATCCTCAAAAAGTTCACCATTTTGCACTGAGCCTTTTAACCAGGTTTCAACTAATACTATAACATCATAATTGCTACAACAAACATTGCATTAAATTCTTTTGTTTTAGATCGAAGGCTCCTACAACTTTGAAAATATATTTATTGTCTAGTTTAGTCTTTGGTTAAATCCATATAAACCTTATATTATTAGTGATAAATGAACTTTCAGTTCATCTGACGTTTATTGGCTACTGTAAGCCCACTGGTCATTTACAAATAACTTCAAACAAAGAAAATTATAGTTACGTCGTCTGTCATCATTGAGCATTATGATATAGATGAAATGCTTAACAGCCTGTAATTATACTGGTTATCTCACGTTTTGTGCCCGAAGACAACAGTGAAGGTAAGGTAACAAAAGATAAAAAGGTGGAGCTCACCCGCGAGTCTGTCTGGGTCAGAAACGTCACACTACTAATGCGTAATATATAAATCAAAATATTTAATTATTCCTTGGGGAGGCCCTACATTCAGCTGTGGAAGCGTGAATGGCGGTAATAGATGGATAGTTTCGTTTAAATATGGCGCTGGATTTTTTTATTTAAATGACAAGCGTGGTAACATTCCAGCGCATCTGATATTAAGTGGCTACTGAAGCCCATGCACACCTGGAACTGACTTTAAACAAATAATGCTACGTGAGTAATGAGGATTAAGATCGAATGCCTGTCTGCATGTATTTATACTGACTTAACACCCTTCAAACTGGAAAACAGTAGAGCACGTACTGCTGCTTGGGGACAGAGAGGGTGGTTCTTACGCAAAAAAAATAGACATAAATTATAGGTAGTTTACAAAATTAAAAAAAAATAGTTCACGAGATTCTAAAGTACCTATCCGTTCGATTGTAATAAATGATTTGCAAAGCATACAAAATAAAATAAATATTGTATAGATTGCATATGTCGTGTTGAATGTTGATCCATTTGACGTTTTAAGGACTTTTGAAGTTTTAAATTTTAATATAGCTGTTAAAAGTTTCAACCAAAGGTCAGCCAAATAAATTAGGTTTATGAGATTTTGTGTTAGTCGTACCTATTTTATTATAGCAAAATAAAAGACGTTACATAATGGCATTATAATATATTATAAAAATATGTTAAAAGTTTTGTTATATGCCTCATACATAGAATACTATAATATACAATAGAATGGCTGTTAACCTTATTTTGTACCGAGGTTCGGTGTCCCCGGGAGCACACATACAAGCAATTACGTCGTATTATCAGTTAATCACTACTACAAACCCGATTCGCTGTGTTGATAGACGGATTTTAATACATATTTATTTATAAATAGCGTGCAATTTGGCATTTTCTAAATAACTTGCATGCGAAATTTGGAAACGATTGTAACGTAAAAACAAATCTCGACATTTATACGTGTGAATTGACGTGTTAGTGGCATTTTAATGGCTACCGGGCTCCGCCCACACCCCCGTTCTATTATATATGTATTATAGTATTCTATGGCCTGATATATCAAACTGAAATGTAAGCGAAAGTTATTCTCGCAGATGCTAACGGCAGTTAAAACAAAACCTCTGTCATTCGATTAAGCTCTCGAAGTCATGGCGTTGTCTCAAGCGTACCCGATCTGGTTTATCGCTCTGCACCCTCGCCTCGACGTAAACCCGCACAAATCTGTTATGCTCCGAGCTACGCTTGATGTAAGGCGCGTTTGCACTGCGTATTTTGTGCAGCGGAAACTTGGTAAGACAGTTCATCATGCATCTTTCAGCCACCTTGTAACTGAAAAATTATGTTGTGAGTTTATAATATCGAGTTTTTTTATAGGTTAGGATGACAAACGAGCACACAGTCCATCTGATGGTAAGTGGTTGCTGTGGCCCATAGACATCTACATCTATCCTCGATTACGAATCAAAATGCAAATGCGTTGTCATCCGTGAGGACTTGGTGAAATGCCTCGTTTCCAGTAAAAAGGGTCTCCGGCTCTCTACACTCACCATACGAAACACAGCAGCATTAAGCTACTATTTCACGCTGGTATTCTGTGAAAGGGTGGTCCATTCCCGGTCGAGCCGACCCAATCGTGCTACAACTAAGTATACTACTAATATAACTGCAGCATGGCTCTACCACGTAAAAAAGTTGCGAGAAATGACATCCTATTAAAGTCTGGACGTCATCAAGGTATGAGTGAATAGGCCTTTTGTTGTGCTAAGTGCCATTTACCGTCTGGGGTTTCATCACAACTTACCACCATGTGGGATTGTAATCAAGCGCTGATTATAAACACGTAAAAAACTTCGGTTCATGACAAATGAGAAGCAAGGCCCAGTGCTACGTGTCAACAACAATATAATTGAATATGTATGCGAATGAACGTGACCCTTTTGTCCAAATAATCTGACTGACGGGACTACAAATGAAATTGGTAGGAAACGCTTGGAAGCGCTACTGAAAACATACATGAAGTCTTGTAATGTACTTACTGACTGGAGCTTAAAACAAATATGGATTAATAACGAAACTAGTATAGCCATCATAGTGGCGTAGCAAGATGGCGTCATTTTGAGAAAGAAGTCCCCTCCCCCACTTTAACATCCAAATGCACACAGTCCATTTGATGGTAAGTGGATGCTGTGGCTATGGGCGAGACAGAGGCCTCATCATCTCTCCTCGATCAGAAAATGGAGATCCGTTGTCACCCCTGAGGACTAAGATGGAATGCCTGTTTCCAGTAAAAAAAGGGTTCTGGGTTCTTAAGCTGCTATTTTAAGTTGATATTCTGTGAGAGCGTGGTAAGGGTTCAGCGAGCCGATCCGTTCGTGCATCAACCAGAACATTGCTTTACCATGCCTCTACCACGTAAACAGTGGGCCCTTAAAGCTAAGCTTCTAGCGGTCCTGTTAAGCTAAGAGATGTGGATGCACAGTCCCTATCTATTTATTAGTCCAAGTAGCGTAACTCTAAGATATATATATGACCGAAACGAACCTTCCTCTATACCATATTGCCCCAAACTATCCTGAGATTCGCCTGCGTAAACCAAAACCACTACGAATGAAACTGTAGGCCTACAATAACTACTTACTAACTAAAAATAAGTAAAAGTGCCAAAATATATTATAGGTATGTTAACCTATATATTAGGGCAAACATGTAAACAGAGGTTCTAGCGGCCCCGGCCGTTAAACTAAGGGAAGCTCAGGGGCTAAGCACACGAGTATCCTCGAGTTTGGTACCCGCCAGCTCCAATTAAATTGCAATTCTAAGTGCTGATGACAATACCAGGAGTGATCCAGGCTATATTTTATCGTAAAATCTGGGTGATGTTTCTAAAATCAAAGAATAAATAAAATATGTAAATGGTTATTCTTAAATTTAAATGATGGTATAAATGACGTCCATAGACATAACCCAAGAAAAGTCAAAGTGAGTCGCTAGAAAATTTGTTGTCTGTTGTGGGTTGTTTTATTTAAAACAAAACTGTTTAATTGTTTCATATTTCTTAATCCAAATACACTATGAATATACATTTTGCTGTAGCACGAATGATGCTGTTTCCCATGGTAAATGACGGATACCCTTTTACTAACGTAACGAGGCGTTTCATTTCAGTTGTATGGTTGACGCATCTTCGCTCTGATTCTTAACCGATGGTAGTTGTAGGTCTTGGTTGATGTATGACAGTTGTTTATTCACACATTATCAGCTGGATTGTATGATCGTTTGACACTTTTACTTAAAAAGGTAGTTGGAAAAATATCAAAAGTACATAATAAGTATATTGTATGCACGTTTTAGCCACAAGATGTAGGTAAACGCTGTGTGCAGTGATAATATTTATTTATTCTCTTTGCAGGTACTCCAGTCTCACGCGCATCTTTGACCTCGATAGTTGTTAGCATTTTAAATAAACATGAGCAATTTACTTACTCGTATTGATTAATGCAATCCATGCGTATCACTTTGTACCCTTGATCGAATGCCTGCGCCTTCGATTTGTCGACGAGCATTACGGCCAGGCCTTGTCTTCGATACTCTGGTATAACCGTAAGCATTTTGATCTTAAATTGAATAAAAATCTTAAGATAATTGGTCAATAAAACATTCTTAACGATAATTTAGGTAAGCAATGTCTTATTTATGAGATCTACCATTTACCGCCGTAGAACTCTGTATGGAAAGCGTTTTATAGAGTAACTTAACACCAGGGAGGTTTCAAACGCATATTCGGATTATGCCTTTTACAACAATGGCAAATTAAATCACTGATTTAATACTGATATGCCAGAAGATATTCATTGCCGTGTAGCGGCAACCCAAGGAAATTCACCACCTTGTATTATCCCGTGTGTGTCGTAAGGGGCATAGAGGGAATTTTTTTATAGGATAGGGTGACAAAGGAGCACATAGTCCACCTGATTGTAAGTGGTTGCTGTGGCCCATAGACGTCTACATCTATCCTCGATTACGAATCAAAATGCAGATGCGTTGTCACCCGTGAGGACTTAGGTGTAATGCCTCGTTTCCAGTAAAAAGGGTCTCCGGTTCTCTACACTCACCACACGAAACACAGCAGCATTAAGCTACTATTTGACGCTGGTATTCTGTGCGAGCGTAATCCCTCCCCGGTCGAGCCGACCCATTCGTGCTACAACTATACTACTAATATAACTGCAGCATGGCTCTACCACGTAAACAGGACATGGGCAGCAGCATCTGTCTGATAATAATCCAAAATAATAAAACACCCGATGTCAATCTGCCTGCTAAACGTGCAACTATGGCAAATATCCTGCTTATGAAGTAATTTGTGAGGGAGGCCCATGTACAGCAAAGGGTTCTTGATATGCTGTAATAAATTTATGAAAGATGAATGCTAAGAAGAAGAACATTCCTTTTACTATTACTTGGAAATAAAATTTTGTCTCATGATTTCTTTTATTTATGCGAACACTACACATTAAATACACTACTTTGTTTTTACGCGTATTATTGCGTAATTAGTTTTTTTTTGATTACCGACTTTTCGAGTACTTTGCAGGATGTTAGGATGTTCAATGTCCCAATGTCAAATCTGAAATTCTGATTGCCCGAATATTTACATCAGATTGGAGAGACCACAAATCCTCACAAAAGAATACATCAGATTAGAGACCACAAATCCTCACAAAAGAATACATCAGATTAGAGACCACAAATCCTCACAAAAGAACACCGATTCCTACCAAGGCTGTTGAAATTGAAAATCATTCTTTAGCAAATTTCAGTAAAGGCATTGATTTATATATTATATTATAGAGGTATTAATGTGGCTGGTTGCCAAACTTTGCTTGGGATCCTATTGTTAATAAAATTAAATGGCAACCCAAGCTAGGCACTGGAAGACTTCAAGATACAATAAGTTGTTTCTGCGTAGATCGGACTAAAAATAAAAAATAATTTTTTTTTGCGTTGAAACCAGCCATTTAATAATATCTAACATTGATTCTTTGAACACCTCAGTCTCCCGTGCCCATGGTCACTATAAAATACTTTAAACATTTAATTTAATAAAATTGTCATCGTATGATGGCAACGTGGGGTCAGAGGAGAGCAGACCCAGAGTCTGCACACAATTATAACTCTTGTTTGCACTGATTCGAGCATTTTTTACACCAATGTATACTGCGTGTACTGTAACTGTACTGAAGGTTTGACGTACAGTCACAAACTGAGTTACCATGATCAACAACAGTCCCCATTTTATGTAGGTCACGGCCTCACGACTTTTGCCAGACGTGATCCCTGAGTCCGATGAAACTGTAAATCCAACCGACTTACAGCTTCAACATATACAAAAAAACTGATGGAGAGTATTTGGTGGCAAGTGCGGCGTGACAGCACGTAGGTACTTCATACAACATAAACGGCCGCTTTTTAGGTCTTCCCAGCGTGTGTTTTTCAAGCACGCATGTTATGCTCCGCTGCGCGCACAAACTAAACAGGCACTCAGTTTTTCCACTAAAAGAAACCTTCACTAAATTTTGATGCGTTTTTGCCGTAAAGTTGTATGCTACAATATTTTGTTAATTTGATATATTACGTCATGATTGGGTAGTTCTTTAATTGCCAGACCGAAAATATTAAGACCCGCTGGCTGGGAGGAATGTCTCGAGTTCTTTTAGAGATTTTGTAAACCTTACGTTGACTTTTAAAGTAATTAATAATTATCTCTTTAAAATCATGGTGGTTGTTCGAAAAGACGGACAATTCGAATAATTAAAATTATTTTTAAGAATATAAAAAACATAGGTGTACCTTACCTTACAAATAGAAACGATAGATTTTTGGATCAAATTATTAGTTTTTGTTGTATTAGACGTCAGTAGAGTTACTTTTGTATGATAATAGTTTATTTAATAAAACGCATTACCTCATAAATTTTAGGTTGTTTATACGCTTCCCATAAATTTGGCGTCTCCTGCAGCTTCGCTGTGAAGTATAAGAAGTCCTTTGTGTTCGGATCCTGTAAAGTGATAAGAAATTTATGTTTTCTATAATTTTAAACTAACAATAGGTATAGAGTGAAGAATTCAGTGTGAAAGCCCTCGTAAAATTAAGTATGACGTCGTTATTTTAATCCGGGGAGCATATAGAGTCACCAGACAGATATTATTATAATATAAACAAGAATAATAACAGAAACATAAGATAACGCCAGAAACAAACATGTACAGAGGAAGAAGATTCAAAATATGCTGTACTCTCCGACTCTTTAAGGTCAAAGACAAATTTTAACTAAAAAAGTTTCCCTACTAGTGAATTATTATTGTGAGTTATGACCCATTTTTAAGTGCCGCGTTAGATTAGTGGTTGTAAGCGCAACTGCTGGGGTTGTTCCGGATCGCGACAAAAATCTAATTCGTAAAACCGAATTTTCAGTAGCAGCCCAGAGTCAAGATTTAGCGAAGTTTCACACCTACGCCTTTTGTTACTGATCCTGATTTATCTCCGTTCGTATCAGATTACAGTCTCATTGGACTATTAACTATAGAATGAGGGAACGGAGACTGTGCTTGCGCACATTTTTTTCCACTATAATTATTAATTATGCCCTGAGTAGATCGCTAGCTTCGTTGAAACTAGTCGCTGTGACCAAAATACGGTTTGGAGGACATTAATAGCTATTACTATAACAGATTAGATATAACATCGGATTATTATATGTCAATATTTGTAGTGTGGAATCGAATTCGTGATCTTTGACTCAGCACACATTTTAGCATATAAACTATGAAATTGTGGCGCCGGAACACTTACTTTAAGTAACCCCATTTAAAACAGCACCTATCAATGAGATAATACCTAGGTGGATTGAAAAGTACTCGGCCTAACACAGATCCATTCAATTCTAAATATCAAATCTACCCACATTATTTAGTTCAGTTCAGACTAGTTCATTGTGTGAAGTTCGAAACGTGTGCGATAATTAGTTGTGATTTTATAAATTTATTAACAAAGTAATCGGACATAATTTCCGCGAATGGAGCAAATCGAGCAGCGTGCCGTCATTAAGTACCTCCATAAGAAGGGGCTATCATCAAAAGCCATCCATGATGACATGGTCAGTACATTAGGCGATTGTGCTCTGTCATATTCATCCGTCAAAAAATGGATAGCAGAATTTAAGCGTGGTAGAGAGAGTGTGAAAGATGAACCACGCTCTGGAAGGCCTTCGACGTCAACTACTGACGAAAATATTAAAAAAGTACTTGATTTAATAATGGGAGACCGCAGATTAAAAATTAGAGAGATAGCCGAGATTATAGGCATCTCTTATGAACGAACTCAAAACATCATTGTCAACGAGTTGGGTTTCCACAAGGTGTCTGCGAGGTGGGTTCCGCGACTGCTTTCAGTTGAACAAAAAAGGACGCGATTGACTATTTCACGCGACTGTTTGGAGTTATTAGAAGCCGATGCAGATGATTTTTTGAATGGTTTTATTACTATGGACGAAACATGGGTTCATTACTGTACACCGGAAACAAAACAACAATCAAAACAGTGGAGAAGACCTGGTTCACCACCCCCTAAAAAGGCTAAGTCGATTTTGTCGGCAAATAAGGTGATGGCTTCAGTATTCTGGGACTCGAAAGGTGTGATTATGATTGATTATCTTGAAAGGGGTCAGACTATAAACTCTGATTACTACTGCACCTTACTACGTCATTTACGAGAGGAAATAAAAAAAAAACGTCGAGGAATGCTCAGAAGAAAAGTCCTGTTTCATCAAGATAACGCCCCTGTTCACACGTCAGTACAGTCAATGGCTGAAATTCACAACTGTGGCTTTGAACTGTTACCGCATCCGCCGTATTCACCTGATCTGGCACCATCAGACTTCTTTCTGTCCCCTAACCTAAAAAAGCACTTGGGAGGTCAAAGATTTTCGACAAACGACGAGGTCAAAGTAGCTGTAGACGCATATTTTGACTCTAAGGAAGAATCATTTTTTTTCAACGGTCTAAATGTTTGGAAGGGGAGGTGGCAAAAGTGTATTGAACTTGATGGTGATTATGTAGAAAAATAAAAATATAACTGATTTAGTATGTGTTTATTTTCTTGGTTATGCCGAGTACTTTTCAATCCACCCTCGTAGCGGTTTTCCCACACCTCTAGGTCTAGAATGTTTCCGCGCCAAAAACTATCGTGTCGCCTGTACGACATACGAGGGCGACACTGAAAGATTTTAGAACTGGCCACTTGTAAACGTTATAATAGAAAAATAAGTGTAAATTTTGAAAATGGAACTCTGCCAATATTATTGTGCATGTATTTTATTAATTTGTCATTTGTTTACGATTTGGCGGCAAATTGAAAATTGTCGGTGTCACGTCAGAATGAATTTAACGCGAGAAAATGTTCGTTCAATATGTTTTATGACTTTCCATGTCATTTAAGTCGACAAGAAAGTTATGATAGACTTCGATTGTCCTTCACGATGAAGCCCCATCTCGTGCCATTGTTTACAACTGGTTTAATGAGTTTAAACGTGGTCGCACTAATCTCACCGATGAGCGTGAGGGACGGCCTTCTACGGCGACGACTGAAGATAACATCAGTGTTCTGCGACGTATAATAGAGACTGACAAAAGAGAGACTTATCAGCAGATTCGAACAAGCTCAGGCATAGGTATGAGACAAGTGCACAAAATCGTCCATGAACATTTAGCGCTCAGAAGTCTTTGTGTCCGGTGGATATCTCATAATTTGAGAGGGGCCCAAAAACTCCGTCGTGTTTGTTGATTGGTGTCGTGAAATGGTTCAAAGATTTAAAGTGTTCGACATACTTACGGGTGATGAAAGTTACGGATTTATTGTTATGATCCTGAAACTAAGAGACAGTCTGCTGCCTGGTTGTTTCCTTCCGAGGAGTTGCCAACTAAAGTGAAGAGAGGTCGAAGCGTGGGAAAAAAGATGGTGGCCTCGTTCTACGGAAGGGCAGGTCATTACGCAACAACTGTTTTAGAGGATCGAAAACAGTTACTGCAGAGTGGTACACTAACAATTGTTTGCCACTTGTAATGGAAAAAGTTCGGGAGTAACGACCTCGCAGTAGGATCCTCTTTCACCACGACAACGCCTCGTCGCATATCGCCAAGCAAACAATCGACTACTTGGCGAACTCAGACGTGGAATTACTGGGTCACCAGCCGTATATCCCCGACCTTTACCTTGCGATTTTATTTATTTCCGAAAATAAAAGAAAAACTTCGGCGAAAACGTTTTATGGACGCCGAGGAAGCAGTGGCTGCGTTTCAAAATACCGTCGAAGAGACTCCTAAGGACGAGTGGGCAAAGTGCTTTTCTCGGTTGTATGGAACCATGGATGCGGCGATGAATTTATGTAATGGACACTATTTTGAAAATATAATAAAACTAATAACTTAACTGCAGTCCTGCTGATATATTATGGTTGCAGCATAAATGGGTTGGCTCGACTAGGGTAAAATCACGCTGTTTTTTATTTTTTATTTATTTTATGTTAATAAGGAAACAACAGCGTGTATCACTAAATACAATTTTAAATTTACTTCAAGTATGCCGATAACAATTATCCACATATTAAATATAAAGGTAAGCTAGGTACAATTATAATGAATAAAAACAATGGAAATTAAATAAATTAAAACAATTTAATATATAACAGTAATAAAATTAAGTAATTTCTGTCACAGAAAACCAGCGTAAAATAGCAATTTAATGCTGCTGTTTTGTATATTAAGTGTACAGAACTGGCGATCCCCTTTTTTGGTAACGAGGTATTCTATCTTAATTTTCAAGACTGACAGCTTATCTATATTTTGATTCTTAATCGAGAATAGATGTAGGTCTGTGTCTATGCGCCTCCATTTACTTTATTATTTTTATTTACTTTCCTTTGTTACCCTTATTTTGTAAAAAAATTAATTTACCCTAGAAAAATAATTATTATTTCGCACAAATTACAATAAAGCAAAAAAATTTGCAATTTTTTTTTGTATAACATTGGTTGACAAACGAATACACAGTCCACTTGATGGTAAGTGGATGCTGTGGCCCATAGACATCAACATTTATCATCTGACGGTGATAAATACGATCCCTGAGGAATAAGATGGAATGCCTCGATTCCAGTAAAAAGGACCTAAGTACTGTCTAAGTCTATGCGTCTGTTATAAGAAAGTGGCCACTTTAAATTTAAATTAAACCTAGGTCATGGCATGGCATGGTCTAAGATTGGAGATAAAACTTTTCTTAAACGAAAGACTAGTGTTACGCACTCCAGTCGACGACACAACTAGCGCCATCTAGTGTCAGGAACGAGAGCGAGGGGAGCGTTGCAGTTTATGACATCACAAATCTTTCGACCAACAGCGCCACCCGAAGAACTAAGTTTCTAGAAAATCTATACTCGAACTCTCGGTACCTTACGCGTGTTTACTTGAACATTCCGGATATTTTGCTAATTTAAATAAATAGGTGGCGCAAGATGCGATCAAGTCAGAGTTGAACTCAGCGACACAAGCGACGTTTCGGAGCGAAATTAAGTGGATTAGTGTGTTTAATTATTAGTGTTTTAACTTTAATTTGTGTAAAGTAAATTAAAGTGTTAATTTAGGTAATTTTATCGGCAATTTTTATTGTCACGAACCTCAAGCTCGTAACAATTGGTGTCAGAAGTGGGATAAAATAATGCCGATTTTACCCAAGGAGGAAACGGAGGGTGTCCGTACCCGAAGTCAACGCCAGCAGGAGACGGACCAGAGGAGATTTGGTGGTGCAACGCCGCAGATGTCTGAGGGCCAGCCGCCGGCCACGGAAGCCGGTCCGTCAGCAGCTTCTACGTCTGTGGCACCTGACTAAGGTGCTCTGATGGCCATGCTACAGGAGCAGCTGCAGCGCGGACGAAAGGAACAGGCCCGTCTGTTGAAGCTGTAAGAGCAGCAGGAGGAACAGGCTCGCCGACAGAAGGAACAGGCTCGCCGACAGGAGGAACAGGCTCGCCGACAGGAGGAACAGGTCCATCGGTTGGAAGAGCAGCTGCGGGGTGGACAAGATGAACAGGCCCGTCGGTTGGAAGAGCAGATTCTTCTCATGAAGGACCTTCACGCTACCTTCGGGAAAGAGATAAGGGAGGTGAAGGATAAAGTTGCTCAACATGATAACCGCCTGTCGGAAGCTGAGACCCAAATCAACCAAGTTAAGAAAACGCTGGGTGAACTCAAACTTGAGGATGGAACTACAGCTCCCGTAGTAGCTTCAGCACCTTCGCTACGTGGGTTCAAGGTGCCACCGTTCGACGGGACTTCTTCCTGGTCAGCCTACAAAATCCAGTTCGAGGCTGTTATGAAAGCGAACGGCTGGAATAAAAGTCAGGCCATGACTGCTCTCACACTAGGCCTGCGCGACCAGGCCTTAACAGTTCTGGAAGCTCTCGGGGAGGAAGTGACTTATGAGCAACTCCTTGAGGCAATGGAGGCGAGATATGGCGACGCTCACCTGGAACATGTCTTTCGTGCGCAGCTTAAAGATCGCGTGCAGCGCATCAACGAAAACCTGCAGCAGTGGGCTCTAGAGGTGGAGAAGCTGGTGCGGAAAGCATACCGGTCTGTACCTGCGCTCATTGAAGGGAACCTGGTGCAGACATTCATCGACGGCATCCGTGACCTGGAAGTCAGAGCTGCTGTGAGGCTCGGGCACCACGAGACGCTTAAGGACGCCTTGGCCCATGCACTGGAGGTAGAAGCCGTGCGGCAGGATCATCGTTCCCATCGCGTCAGGGAGGTTGCAGCAGCTACAGTTCGCGACCGCAACAAAGGATACAGCCCTAGGTGCTATGGCTGTGGGGAAAAGGGCCATCTTCGATCCAGCTGCCCTAAGCGAACCCTAGAAAGGGAAGGCGAACGATCCCAGGAGGGTAGTGCGGCCAACAGCACCGCCCAGCAGCAGCAGGGAAGCGAGTAAAAGCCAGAACTGCGGGGCGGGTGCTGGCTGATGTTAAAAGAGCCCCAAGGATCTCGATCTCACAAACCCATGATGGGAACAGCCCAATCATAAAGGGCGAGATCAACGGAATGCCGTGTGAGCTGACCATAGACACTGGAGCCTCTCGTACGGTTGTTAGTTCCCAACTTATAAGTCAGTTCCTTGGGGACTCCGCATACAACCGAGAACGCATTAATTTGGTAACAGCCACCGGTCAGCGTATACCCGTCCGTGGAGAGAAGGAGATGGAGTTGAAGCTTGGCAACGTGATCTACCTGCATAATGTCATCGTGGCTGATATAATGGACGACTGCATCCTAGGCCTAGACTTTATGAGGAATAATTGTTGTGAGATCGACGTTAAGCAAGGTGTTTTGAAATGTGGACAGAAGGAACTTTTTATGGAAGGTGCGTTACCAGGGAACGTGTACAGCATCAAGAAGATTGTTCTTCCGCGGAGATCGGAAACGATTGTTCCGGTTAGTCTTCCTCGAAACGCTGGACAAGCTCACCGTTGTGTACTTGTGGAAAGGGTAAACAATGACCTTCCATGGAAAGTAGCTCGAACCTTGGTCAGGACCACTGACATCTCAGGAGTACGTGTGCTGAACCTTTGCGACCGGGAACAGATTATAGAAAAAGGCACACTGGTTGGTACTTGTGAGAAAGCGGATTGGTTACGTCAGTGCCAATATATATCGAGTGGGACCCCCAGCAAGGATTCAGAAACGAGAGTGACCACACTTTTGGAAGACTATCGCAGTGTTCTGCCCCCGAACGAATTGGTCAAGGCGAAGAAGTTGTTACTCGAGTACGCCGATGTATTCTCATCAAACGATGCTGACATAGGAAAGACTGGTTTAGTTCAACACAAAATAAACACAGGTGAAGAGTTGCCTATCCGTCAGCGGCCAAGACGATTGCCGGTAGCACGTGAAAAGGAAGTGGAAACCATGATTAAGGGAATGGTGAAGGATGGTGTTATTGAACCTTCATCTAGTCCATGGTGTTCACCCGTGGTACTGGTAAAGAAGAAGGACGGCAGCTTGCGGTTTTGTATTGACTACCGCCGTCTGAACGACGTTACTAAGAAGGATAGCTATCCCTTGCCAAGAATTGACGACACGCTGGACATGCTTACAGGAGTAAAGTGGTTTAGCACGCTGGACCTAAAAAGTGGCTACTGGCAAGTTGAAATTGACCCTAAGGACAAGGAGAAAACTGCGTTCTCGACGGGAAAGGGTCTGTGGCAATTTAAAGTAATGCCGTTTGGGTTGTGCAATGCTCCAGCAACGTTTGAAAGGCTGATGGAACTTGTACTTACCGGGCTAATTGGCGACGCCTGTCTGGTCTACTTGGATGACATCATCATCGTGGGCCGTACGTTTGAGGAACACCTTCAAAACTTGGAACGCGTGCTCATGAAGATTAAGAGTGCCAACCTCAAGTTGAGTCCGAAGAAATTTTCACTATTCAAACGGCAAGTCAACTTTTTGGGGTATGTAGTGTCGGAAGAAGGTATCCGCACGGATCCAGAGAAAATCGCAGCTGTAAAGGATTGGCCGGTTCCAAAAGACAGGACGCAGGCATTTTTGGGTTTGTGCTCCTATTACCGACGTTTTGTGAAGAACTTTGCAGATATAGCCAAACCTCTGCACAAGCTAACCGAGGAGAAGCGACATTTCTGCTGGGATGAAAGTTGCAATATCGCATTCCAGGAGCTCAAGGACCGTCTGTGCAAAACACCTATTTTGGGATACCCTGATGCTAGCAAAGAATTTATAGTTGACACAGACGCAAGTGATATAGGACTTGGCGGTGTGCTGTCTCAACGGAATGGTGACCAAGAGGTCGTGATAGCGTACTTCAGCAAGTCGTTGTCAAAACCGGAAAGGAACTATTGTGTCACAAGACGCGAATTGCTTGCTGTGGTAAAGTCGTTGCAGCATTTTAGCAAATATCTTCTGGGACGAAAGTTTCACTTACGAACTGACCATGCTGCACTAAAATGGCTATTGCAGTTTAAAAACCCAGAAGGACAAGTTGCGAGGTGGACTGAACTACTGCAGGAATACGACTTTGAGATCGAACATCGCAGCGGGAAATCTCATGGCAACGCAGATGCATTGTCAAGAAGACCTTGTCCTGAGGATTGCGAACATTGTACTAGGCAAGAGAGTAAGGAAGTGGTATCCGTGAGGATGCTCAGGGCAGACCACCTCAGCAACGAGTGGAAGGACAGCTTACTACATGCACAGCAGGAAGATCCGGACATCAAGCCGATTCTGGAATGGATAAAGGCCAGTGCTCCCAAGCCTAAGTGGAGTGACGTCTCAGCGATGAGTTCGACCACTAAAAGCTATTGGGCCCAGTGGGACAGCTTGCTGCTTCAGGATGGAGTTTTGTGTCGTAAATGGGAAAACGTTCGGGGAGACAGCTGTCATTTGCAAATGGTTGTCCCTAAAGCTAAAGTACCGGATTTTCTACAGCTGTACCATAATGATTGTTCAGGAGGCCATCTGGGAGTTAAACGAACTCTACTGAAGATCCGAGAACGGTTTTACTGGGTCCACTGTCGAAACGATGTCGAGGACTGGTGCCGCAAATGTACAAGTTGTGCGGCTGTAAAGGGACCTCAGACTCGTAGTAGAGGTGCATTGAAGCTGTACAATGTGGGTGCACCATGGGAGAGAATAGCCATTGACGTGGCGGGGCCGTTTCCGGAGAGTGAAAGCGGTAACAAGTATTTCATGGTTGTGATGGATTACTTCACTAAGTAGCCAGAAGTCTTCGCCATTCCAAATCAAGAAGCTTCAACAGTTGCAGATAAACTAGTTCATGAAGTCTTCTGTCGTTTTGGAGTACCTTTAGAGATTCACAGCGATCAAGGAAGGAATTTTGAGTCTCAAATATTCCAGGAAACTTGCCGAGTTATGGGTACTCATAAAACAAGAACGACTTCTTATCACCCGCAATCTGATGGAATGGTGGAACGATTTAATCAGACATTGGAGAGGTACCTAGCAAAAGTTGTAGACAATCGGCAACGAGATTGGGACAAGCACATACAACCGTTTTTGTTGTCATATCGAAGTTCTGTTCACGAAAGTACAGCAGTGACACCAGCTTTCGCAAACTTTGGAAGAGAATTACGGCTGCCTGCAGACCTGATCACCGGGATACCACCTGATGCCCCACGCAGTATAACCGATTATGCAAATGACTTGCGGAACAAAATGAATGACATTTATGAGCACGTCAGACAATCGGGCCAGCAAATGTCTGAGAAAATGAAAACCCGGTACGACCGCAAAATGAACAATAAAGGGTTCAACGAAGGTTCATTAGTGTGGTTGCACAATCCAGTCCGCAGCAAAGGGAAATCTCCTAAGCTTCAAGCTAAATGGGACGGCCCGTACCGGATTGTAACCAGGATCAACGATGTGACCTACCGGATACAGAAAGGCGCAAGAGGGACTCCTAAGATCGTCCATGTGGATCGCTTGGCGCGTTATTATGGGACCGATAATGCTCGGGACGAGCATGTCTTAGGAGGGGGCAGTGTTACGCACTCCAGTCGACGACACAACTAGCGCCATCTAGTGTCAGGAACGAGAGCGAGGGGAGCGTTGCAGTTTATGACATCACAAATCTTTCGACCAACAGCGCCACCCGAAGAACTAAATTTCTAGAAAATCTATACTCGAACTCTCGGTACCTTACGCGTGTTTACTTGAACATTCCGGATATTTTGCTAATTTAAATAAATAGGTGGCGCAAGATGCGATCGAGTCAGAGTTGAACTCAGCGACACAAGCGACGCTTCGGAGCAAAATTAAGTGAATTAGTGTGTTTAATTATTAGTGTTTTAACTTTAATTTGTGTAAAGTAAATTAAAGTGTTAATTTAGGTAATTTTATCGGCAATTTTTATTGTCACGAACCTCAAGCTCGTAACACTATAATAATCTAAAATAATTTTTACTGTTATTGTTATTGTCTTACAGAAGTTCACTGCTAAACAAAGGTCTCCCCACAGATTGCCTATTATTTGTTCTGGTGTCTTACTGGTATGCTCATAATTGGGTATTTTTATCATATTACCTCACTTGGCAAGCGGGTTGGTAACCAAAGATTTGATTTGTTGTTATTACAAGACGCCATCTCCAGGTTTGCCTCCCCTCTCGCCTACGACACCCACGAGACGATATGGGGTTGCCTCATGAATTAATGTAAAGTATTGCTACAAAATGTATGTGATTTTTCATGTAGCTTTATACTGTTTTGTTCACTTTTAAGGTGACGAGTAACTCGATCAGATTGTGCGACTAAATACAAAGAAGGCTGCTGGAGGATAATGAAAACGAGGACATTTGGAGCGGGTATTGTTATTGTCTACCCTCTACAATGATGACAAAATTGATGCTGCGACTGGCGATGCTAGAAAACCTGGAATCATCACTTTTTATAATCACGTAAATACGGCGTTGATATTTTTGATAAAGTGTGTAGACAATATGACGTTTCTCGCAACAGTAACCGTTGGCCTCTCACGATATTATACAATTTTTTAAACATGGCGGGCATAAATAGTTTGGTGATATATCAGATGAACAACCATCAAATGGAATTGATCCGGCGTCAATAGCGTCGTATATCCCAACAAAATATACCCAGAGGTATTAAACTGAAAGGCAGACTACTTCTCAGATTGGCAGAACAACCCCTACAACAAAATATGCTTTTGGATCGATGTGCTTTTTACAGCAGGGCTCGTGATCGTAGCACGCGCTAACAAAAAAAAATGTATGAGGCGTATTTGTGACGAACATCAGGCAGTCGTGTGTCCTGAATGTAAGCCAATAGACTGATTTTTTACCCGTTACTTTGATTATAGACTCAATTAGGCCAAATAAATGGCTTAAATGATAAATATTATGTTCTTAAATGAAAATAAAACTTAGAGATATCAACCCTTCCAAATATTTGTTGATTTCTAAGAGGTTTACGTTTAAGTTTCAAATTATATTAAGGAATCAAAATTTTGTTGATTTTATAAACCAATTCGATAAAAATAAAGATGTTTAGTAACTATATGCTGTGTTTTACTCATTGTTTTGTCTTATTCAGAAAAATAATTGATCCGCAACTGGTCTACACATGTAGCCCGCGCGTGCGCTCAAGGAGTATTTAAGGGCGCGTGCACTCTAGTGTTAAGGGTACTCCTACTACAACCAAACATTCCTACTACTTTAATTAGCGCGATTTGATTATTTTTAAACATTTGTTTTATAAGATAAGCTATTTATCAAAATAAAAAAAATAACGAACATTTATTTACAATCAGATTATTACGAGAACAGTTTTAAAATAAAAAAAAATTAAGCACGTCGTTTATACGTGGTAGAACCATGCAGTTATATTAGAAGCGTAGTTGAAGCACGAATGGGTCGGCTCAACCGGGGAAGGAAATGCCTCGTTTCCTTTAAAAAGTGTCTCTGGTTCTCTACACTCACCATACGAAACACAGCAGCATTAAGCTACTATTTCACGCTGGTATTCTGTGAGAGCGTGGTCCTTCCCCGGTCGAGCCGACCCATTCGTGCTACAACTGTACTACTAATATAACTGCAGCATGGCTCTACCACGTATAAAATCTTTTATTTCTGTACCTATTTAAATCTAAAACCCCTGTTTTGGACAGAATTGTGACGTATGATGAAAAGTGAATACACAACGAAAGTCGATGGTCACAAGCGAAAACCACAATGACTTTATCTAGGTCAAATACCGGAACTGTGCCGCAAAGTTTGAAGCTCATCCCTATAAAAGTAGTGGTAAGTGTTCGGTGGTCATTCCATTTTGAATAGCTTATGAAATTCGATGTACAAATAACAGCAGATGTCTATTGTGAAGGACTTCGAACAATAATGGCGAAACTCTCACAGAAACAGAAACGAAGTGTCATTCGATCTTCCCTACGCTCATTGCTCAACAAATCGTTTTAACATTACCTGCAGTTAGAGCCAACGTCATCCTGGTTACTCTCCAGACCTATTTCGCAAGATAGCAAAGATTAAAATTATGGTCTAAGGAAACGGTACAAAAAGCTCATAGACTGTAGAGTTCGGTTGATTCTCAAATTATCTTGTCATGGCAGAGATGTAGACATGGATAATGAGGGTAAATACTTATAATAAATATTTTTTTTATAGAATAAGGGTGACAAACGAGCACACAGTCTACCTGGTGTTGTGGTCCATAGACATCTACCTACATTTAATCTCGATTAAGAATCAAAATGCATATACGTTGTCACCCTTAAGAACTAAGATGGAATGCCTCTATTCAAGTAAAACGGGTCTCCGGTTCTCTGCACTCACCACACGAAACACAGCAGCAAAGCTGCTATTTTCCGCTGGTATTCTGTTAGGGCGTGGTCCTTCCCCGGTCCCACCCATTCAAGCTATAACCGTAATATAGCCGCAGCGTAGCTCTACCACGTATAATATATTTCTTCTTAGATAAAAGATGTTTGAGTTTTGCAACAAAAAACAGTAACAAGAAATTACTGTTTTATATTTTTTACTTTTAAGTTAACCTATCATTATTTGTACTACGTACTAGAAAAGACGCCGAAAATCGGTTGTTTGTAATACGAGTTAAAGCCCATGGACTCAAACTTGTTTAAAGTTTGATATTTTCTTTAAAATTATAATAAAATACCTGCCGGTGAAAAGCATAGTTGCGAAGTTGTCTAGGGTCCAGAGGACTACTGGCGTAGCTTACGCAAAGACCAGCTACTTGATTATCTTCAGTCTTCACAAATAAAGAGTTTCCTGAAATGTAGGCACTAATTTCAAGTTCAGTTCATAGATAACAGTAGGTACCTATAATATAACAAAGTTTTCATTATCTCGTGAACTTTTTTAAACAATTCGATGAAGGGAAAATTGCTGTTATTTAAGTTATTGCAAATTATAACGATAAAACCAAAATAAATTTTTATGAATATTGGAAACTTGAACAAACGCCATCTTGTTAATGTAAGAGGAACTAATGCTTTTCCTGACATTTTCTTTAAACTTCAATCGTACTTGAAGATGGCACCACTTATTGTTGCAAGAAACTTTCCATGTATGGAAAGGTTCTTACTACCGAGTGTGATTTGTTTTTTATAAAATAAGTATACACGGTACCTTGTCGAAGCAAACTAATGAAGTACTCGTCAATAGCGCGGTCATTGCTAAGATTCATGTCACGAGCACGTACTAGTACATGCTCAGTAAGGAAATGTTGCTTAAGAATTTCCACTGCTTTCTCATGTTCCGTGCTTCTTACTGCCGTTATCGAAAGGTTTTCTGGCTAATAAAAAAAATGTTCATCGTCTCGTTACGTACAAAAATTACCTTTCGTGATCATTTCAAGGAAAAATTATATTTAAGACTCGGGTAATGCCATTTTATTACATTTGTAAATGTAAAACGGGAATGAAAATAAATCACACGGTGAAACAGGTCACGTATCTTGCATCTTTGACGTTGTTTTCAGTTTTAATTTGCGACCAGTATTGATTTGAGATGGTTTAAAACCAGTTCTATCATATAGGTTTTAAGATCTTATGGCTTACGGAGCGTTACCCAGGTGAATCTAACGGCACCCATGTGAAGGTGGCGTGTGTAAAATAATTTGCTTTGCATACCTAAATGAATGAAACGCTCAAGGTCGCTCAGCGAGCTATGGAGAGGGTTATGCTTGGAGTTTCTCTGCGTGATAGAGTCAGAAATGAGGATATCCGCAGTAAAACCAGAGTGACCGACATAGCCCAACGGATTAGTAAGCTGAAGTGGCATTGGGCCGGCCATATAGCTCGAAGAACCGATAACCGATGGGGAACAAAGGTTCTCGAGTGGCAGCCTCGTAGCGGTAGGCGTAGTGTAGGGCGACCCCCCACCAGATAGAGTGACGACCTGGTAAGATACGCAGGAAGTCGATGGATGCAGGTGGCTCAGGACCGTGAATGCCACAAGGCATTGCTTGGGGGAGGCCTATGTTCAGCAGTGGACTTGTGAAGGGCTGTAATGATGATGAATGATGACCTAAATGAATTGCAATTTTATTAATAATATTTTGTCTGTATTATCACGCCAAGTGAACGCATATTATGTATGTCTTCAATAAATTTTACCATTACAGCCTATGAATGTCCTCTGCTGAATATATGCCTCCCCTCATAGAGTGACTCATGGGGATTTTGCCATAGGTGCCACGCTTGGCAGGCGGCTTGGCAACGGTAGCTTTTAATAAATTTGAGTTATCAGGAAGATACTGCTGCCATCTCCTGTTTCAGTTTCCCTCTGTTTTCTCTTACGACACCCTCGGGACCATATGGGGTAGTGGATATTCTTACATCGCTACTACACGCTTACTGTGTACTCAGTACATCCTCCGGTCAAGTGTTACGTATTTTAAAAAAAACGATGGCGTAGCTTTTAACATCTAAAAAGGGTTTTGTCAAAAGCCAAACTTGAAAAAAATATTTTAACTTTAACTTTGACTTCTTCTTCTCTTCTTTCTTCATAATCATCGTCGTTACAGTCCTTCACAAGTCCACAGATGAAAATTTTCACCAGCACGGTCCTGAGCCATCTGCACCCATGGAGTTCCTGCATGTTACAAATTCGTTACTCCATCAAGTGGGGAGCTGCCACACACTTCACCTACCGGTACGAAGCTGCCACTTGGAAACCTTGCTTCCCCGTTGGTTATCGGTTCTTCGAGCTACGTGGGAGGCTACAAGTCGTGGGGTCTGCGTGCGAGATGATTCGCAATGACTCGAAAACAGCACTTAGACGCGGCACACAAAGGAAAATGTCACCATGGAGTACGGAATTAAAGAGCTTCTGAAGAACTTCAAGTACTCGTTTTGCACCCACTTTCAGAAGCTCTGCTGTAATTCCATCTTCGCCCGGGGACTTGCCGTTTTTAATGTGCTGGGTAACCATTTCAAGCTCAGACTACTATATCAACAACATTGTTGTTGTTTTAAGAGGAATGCATGGCTCTAGAAATATCCTCATTTGCACCACTTCCTCATCGGGATGTACCGAGGTTGGTGCATAAGTCTGTATGACCTTCAATAAATACCGTTTGGTGATTCTGAGTACAAGATACTCAACCCTCGTCGACACACTTCCAATCTTTACAACTTTGTTAACCAGAGATTTGTGGACGATAAATCCTCATTTGGACAGATGATCGCCCTCCCGGTGATAGAACAAGTTGCTGGATTCGAGGATTACCGTGTTCTCACCCTCTCTTCGGACCTCAGATAATCCTTGTTTATCTCATCTTTCAGCTCCAGGATCTTTTCGTCAGTCCTCAGGGTGCGTGTGTCATGTTGCCAGGTCGAGTCATCTTAGGTGGAAACCGAACCTGAAGTCGAAAACGAAGATTCTTAGCCTCTGCCTTGCCGTTACCGTTGGTCGCCACCGTAGCCAGGAATAGTGAGGTCGCCGGGGACTGCGGGCCGTCTCTTTGTATCTTTTGTCATGGTGTATATTGTCATAGTTGCCACGCTTGGCGGGCGGGTTGGCAACAGCAGTTTTTTTTATTATTATTTTGTTGTATCAGAAAGTTACTGCCGCCCATCTCCTGCCTCCTCATTTTTCCTCTGTCACCTCTTGTTACACCCATGAGAAAACATGAGGTAGTGACTTCACTTGTTTAGCCTGTAATAATCTACTATTGCACATAAGCCTATCTGTCATTAAATCGAATGACGTTTTCTTGAATGCCTTCACCACACAGCAAATTAAAAGTCATAATATAGTGGAGTAAACAATCGATTAATACAACTCGAGAAAAAACAAACGGAATTTTATGATTTTTTCACGCGGTCTCAAAGAATACATTGCCAAAATAAAAAAAAACATTGACGAAAACAAAGAGACCACAATCATTATCAATAGAAAGTATAATGGTACAATTTTTGATGACTTTATTTTCTCACAATGACTTTACTCGTAGAATGACTTAAGCGGAATCTCCCGCGCTCGGCACCTACATCGAACTTCATATTGCACAAACGAGTGGGGGTTTCCCCATCTACCCTCAATTCGACCCATTACCACACACCATCGATATGATGCTCCGCTAGAGTGACGATAGCTCTTGCTGACTCTTGATCCAACCGGTATTTTATAGACATGTCGACGTACTTAATAAATTACTTAATAAATAAAACATTACAACTCGCCTGCCTGGCATAATGAGTCAAATAGGCAAATTTTTCAAGCAATGTATAAGTAATGCTAGCTTGCGCATTCTTCGAAAGCCTAGCTGTGAAATTTATACGAATTACTTACAGTTTAACAATAAAACAAAAACATTTAAGAAATTACCTTCTCTTGGCGAGTTAGATCTTGTATACCAAAAATGCTATGACATTTTCTATTTTGAGTGAATCTGCTGGTTTTAAGAAATACAGGAAGTATGAATTTTTTGATAGGTCGGACAAACATTTTAGTGTTTTACTTTCTACCTAGGTACTAAAATTTGTGTTGATGAGTTCAGTTAACTGATAGGTAAAAATGTTATTTTTGATTACTTTGACATTTGACGTCTGACCAGCCTGACAGATTAAAAATTAGGTCTTAAGTTGGTTTTTACCTTACAATAAAGAAAAAGTGGCTCACAGAGAAGTGACTGCTAGAATTAAAACGATCATCGCCTTATTCTTTTTTTTTGTGATATATTGGATACTAGCTGTTCCCCGCGACTTCTCCCGCTTGGAATTAATTACGATTGGATTTCATGGGTTTAAATTTTTTTGCGCCGAACCCTAGTTTTTTTTTTGCTATCTGTCAGTGAAAGTCCCGTCAAATTCGGTGCATATATTTTAAAGATTAGCCGGAAAAAACAGGCAAAAAGACAAAAAATTAAAAAATTGTTTTTTGTTATAAGTCTCGCATATACTTTCGGGTGATCCCTTCAATTTTATTTATTTGTATAGATATACGCTATGATTTTCTTATTTGTCAACGATAAAAGGTAGTTATCTGCTACCATTTTGGTCAGAATTTCGAGCAATATCTCAAATTTCTCACCGTGCCCCAATACAGGGTCATTTTTCAAAGAGTAGCCAAATTTTATATTTAAGTTCAAATAAATAAATTATTAAATACCGCAATTAGATTTTTTTAAAACAAGTAAATAAGGTTTTGCCTATATTATTTATTCTGAACCTTCTCCGCAAATTTGGCCGTATATATAGCAAAACATTGAGATATTACGTGTATGTACTACGTACTATATGCGAAGCTGCATGTCGTTACGCTACGTACCATTCAATCGCGGTGTCAGCGCCGCAGTTTACTCAGTCACTCGCTAGGCGCTAGTGAGTTGACACGTGATGCTTAATTATATTTTAAAAAAATCTCGATAATATGTGTGTTTCTAGATATTGCACAAATAATTCAAGTAATGTTAGAAAATACCAAGAATAACTTTTTACCGGTTAATAAGACACTTAATCAATAAAAAAGTATTATAGATTAATAATAAAACAAATTGAATAAAACTAAATTTACAGATTATATCGCGTTTATTTAACTGATTTTACTTATTTCTAATTCCCGACGTTTCGGGTGCTTTACAGCAACCATGGTCACGGGGGGGGGGGGGGGGGCTGAGATGTTTGACGTCCCAATGTCATTGTTAGCCCGGCTACCTTCAGTTTTTGAATATTAATTTTTGGTCCGATTTACGCAAAACGAACTTACAGTATCTTGAAGTCTTGCAGTGGTATGCTTGGGTTTGGGTTTAATTTTGTTAATTATAGGATCCCAAGCAGATGGCAGCACCCAACCATCTACTCTATTGAAATTAGGATGTTTTTTAATTTCAATAGCCTCGCGTATCATCCTTGGTAGAAATCGGTGTTCTTTAGCGAGGATTTGTGGTTTATCAAATCTGATGTAAAGGTGGGGACGATCTTGAACATGTTCACAGACTGCAGACTTCCCGGAGCGTCGGTGCTTCATGTCAGCTATATGTTGTTTCACGCGGGTTTTTATGGATCTTTTTGTTTGACCTATGTAAGAGGGACCACATTCACAATCTAACTTGTACACTCCTGCATCTTGTAGAGGGATATTACACTTGACGGAAGGTAAAAATTGACTAATCTTCTTCGGCGGCTTGTAGTATGTTTTAATGGAAGCTCGTTTCAAGATGTAGCCAACCTTGTCTGTGACTCCTCTGACATATGGTAGTACAGCAGCCACACGCTCGACTGTGGCCGGCTTCACTCGGTCATTGTGACGTAGGCGCGGGATCCGAAGCTTGTTGTCTTGCAACACTTGCTTGACATGCTGCAGCTCGGCGGCCAGATGTTTTCTGTCACAGATCCCTCGTGCTAAACAAACAAACGAAGACTTACCGTCTAATATTATATTAAATAAGCGAATATAATATACAAAATGAATGACAAAATTAAAAAATGTTTACTCGATATAATTTACCTATTTAACAATATAATCTACTATTACCTACTAATAATTCTACCTATGTTTATTCTATGATAAAAAAAAAACCAGACGCGCTAGCACAGAGTAGCGCACTTTTTTTTCAAATAGCTGTTCTAGTACGTAAGTATATATTACTTCAATGTAGCAAAATAATCCTGTGTACATAACATTACGCCTATCTTGTATTCGATCTCATTCAATTTCTACACGCAAATACTAGTCTACGTGAACATTTGTGGAAAAACTCTAAGCGTTGATTTTAAAGTCTATACTAGCGAGACGCCCTGGCTTCGAACTGTTGTTGATTTTTGAATATCGACAACAGCGCCACCTACCGGGTCCACTTGTGAATCTAGATCATTGAGGGACACATTTAAATAAACGCATAAAATTTCATCAAAATTAGTGGAGCCGTTTTTGAGTTTTAGCTAACGGATAGCCATAGATTTTTATTAATAGAGATTGTTGTGATCATGCGCCTCGTTATGAAAATGAGCTTCGATATTATTCATTTCTATTGTTGAATTTTAGTATTATCTAGTATTAAAAATAGTGTAAAATTTTAAATAATTGGTTATGTTGGTTTTTCTGGACCTATGTATATGTTATACTGTCCGTTTAGTCCAGGGAATCCCAAAGTGGTCAATATCCACCCCTTGGGGCCGAAAGCGGTTTCCCAGGGATTGACATAAACGAAAACTAATTTTGGGGGTCCGGTTGAACTTGATTTAGCTAGATTAGAAAGTAACCAGGTACATCCAAACAGAATTAATAATTTTTTGTATGTTTACTTTGCGACTTTTAGGTTTTTTTAAAAAAAAAAACAAATTAGCTGCTTAAGTATTTTTACGTAATTTGTATTAATAAGTATTAATTATACTTGATATTTACCGAATTTTATGTCTATTTATTTTGATGAGAAAATGATGTCAAGTTTACACACTAACCAACCGCAACGTTTTTAAATTGGTAAGTATTTTGTGTCAATAGGGAAAAAAGCTAGATATAGGATTTTTAAAGTAATTTGCCTATGGGGATCAGAGGTATTAGTTAATTTCGGAAAAGGGCTCTTGCCCAACATATTTTGGTAATCCCTGGTCTTGGAAATTAAGCCCTATTTTATCCTTAATATTTTTGATTCCTATAGTCGAATCCTGGTCTAAGTCAGGGGTCGGCAACCTTTTGAGTCGGAAGAGTCAAAATTACAATTTAAAAAATTTCAAAGTATTTAAAGAGCCACAAATTTTTTCTTGCCAAGCATAGTAGTACCTGCATAAATAAATATTTGTGAAAAAAAAAAGAAATATATACATTCAAGAACTTCCGAGCTTTCGACGGACTTACGATAGTGACGACGTGTGTCACCGGGGAGGGGTGCGGTGAAAAGCGAGTACAAGTGGCTGAGAGATAGAAATGGTGCCTAATACCTACTCGTTAATCGATTCAGAACGATTTTAAATTTTTTATTTTATAAAATAAATAATATTTGCGTAAGGAACTAAAGATCCGCAGCTTCACATCCAAATGTGGCTCTCGAGCCGCAGGTTGCCGACCCTTGATCTAGTGTAATATATAAATCAATGGAAGGAAAGCTCGACCGCATCACAGGCTACGTTTCACTACTACATTACACCAAATATTCGACTCTATATCATTATAATAAGAACAGGTAGAGTCAGAGGAGGTGAAAACACACGTGTGTCAAAATTCGTCCTATTGTTGATAAAAACCTTCATGCGTGTGACGACACCGAAGATCAAACGTGGATCATTACCAGTAACTTACTTAGTAACTTTATTCATAAATTAAATGAAGGTTTTAGTCAGTCTAGATGTTTGGAGAAAATATATAGGTAGTAATTTACTAATCAGTCTCAAAACTCAAAATTATGGTATCTTTATTATATCTGATGGTAAAGAAGCTACTGCAAGCCTATGAACAACTATTACTAATTGATTGTGAAAAATAATTCATATTTTTACACAAATATTTGCAAAATCCGTAGTTGTTAAGAGCTGAGGCAGCAATTAGAAATTTAATATAAATCAATATATAACATCCTTCAGACAGAGTTTTGGTCACGATGCCCAGTTTCATTTCAACAGAGTCTAGCCATCTGCGCAGGACAGGGTTATAGTGCTCACGTGTGCGCAAGCACATATTATGCACTCACTGTTTCCTAACTCACATGCCAATCCGACACGACCTCGGATTTGCCGAGTGGTGCACGAAAAAGGTACTAAAAGAAAATGGTTCCAAAGTGTATAATTCAAAGATTTAAAAAAAAAACTGAATTAAGTAGTGAGTATGATGTATGATAATAAATATGTAAGAACGTCACGTTAATAATTAAGCATGCTGTATGTATTTATAGAAATAAAACTAGCTAATATCATATTTATATTGTAACAAAACAAATAGCATATGTAATTATGAGTTAAGCTAGCTAAGCTAATATAAAATGATACATTGTTCTACTAGCAAATAGCACAGTCATAATAATAACAAAAAAATAGCATAGATAATTACTAATGTATGGCAAAGTTAACACCGAATGTTATGAGAAATAACATAAATAATTACATGTATAGCCAAATTAATACAAGCATAATGATAAATTGTTGAATAGCTAGTAACTTGGATTTATAAGGAATTAAAAAATATACATATATAAATAAAAAAAAATCTCAGAACACACAAAAATTAAAATAGAAGAATTACAAACACCCAGAAATAAATGGGGCTGTAAAATAAATAACAGCAGATGAATTGAGACTTCTAAAAAAAAAAAAATCCGACACGACCTGACAATGAGAGAGATCAGGCACAATTTCATTGACAGGAAAACTCTAACTAAAACTCGACGTAAGATAGTTCAGATTAAAATGCTTAACTTTATATTATTTTATTTTTAATGAGTTTGTAAGTTAAACTTATGGGTCATCACTTAACCAATACTAGTTTTGCCTTTTAAAAGGCCTTTCTAAGTTCGTAACACATTTGTCTTTAAGAAATTGCATAACCAAAATATAAAAGTATATTGAAATCATAAAATAAAGTTCGTTAGTTACTACACATCTCTATAAAAAGTCTTAACAGAATAAATTTTGATAAAAAGGGCAAGGATAAACTGATAAAAATAATAAACTTAAAAAATTGAGTGGGTTTTAGAATCAGAAACCAGTAAGTTCTTATGTAGTACACGTCTTATTCAATGTAATTTTATAGTATATAAAATGAACACATTTATTGAAGCACTGATTTTATTTATAGTTGCCGCAAAAAAAGTTGATTCGAAGATCTCATTAGATATAAATTTTGGAATAAACGATAACTATGTTACAATAATACATTCTGGTTTCGGAGTCGACGTTATTGGTCATCGGGAAATTGAATTATTTAATATTGGAAACGCTAACATAAGGAAGGCTGTAAAGAGACACTACCATTGGTCTCCCAGCGATGTTTACTTAAAAAGTCTGACACCCTGGGGAGATTTGTTCCGAAAATATTACTGGGAACAGGTATCGCGAGTTTTGACTGTCAAATCAGCAAGATTAAAGACAATAACGAAGAAACCTGTAATAGTGTTGTCTCACGACTTCGATAACGTTTCAAACAAGACTATTAAGGTAAACACAGGGATAAGTCAAACAGTGGAAAATACGATTTCGACAAGTTGGACCAAAAGCAATGAGACGACGGTTTCTCAGGAAATTGAATATGATATGAACGTGATGTTTGCGAAGATGATGGGCACGACTGGTTTCTCATATACAACTAGTTGGGGCGAAAGTGAAGAGCGATCTGAAACTATTGCGATTGGAACCACAAGTGGTGTTGAAACGGAACTGCTGCCTGGGCAGGTGGCGACCGCGGTACTGTCAGCAAATAAGGGTGCTTTAGAGGTAGAAGTCGTATGCTTGGCAAAATTAAGAGGGAACGTAGCTGTGAACTTTAAATTCCTTATAAGGATCACCATTTCTGGGGTCTATCGATAGATAATGTGGTGAAGAGTAGTGGATTAGAAAATGAAGTGATTATAAAAGAAACTATCAAGTTAGGTTTCCGCACGGATGTATCTTTAAAGGTATATGATAAAATATCTGGACTGCCATTGTAACAGCAATGACTACGGTGTTTGGAAATCGTTGTTATGGTTCCAGCATTTGAAAGACTTTTTAATATATTATCTCCGTTAAAAAGACGTTCTGAGGTCCATAGAGTTCACTTCTACTATTTATATAAATATCTCTTTGTGAGTGCCTGTGCTTGTTTGCGCATAATCGTTGCACATAAAAGTTAGTGAATTCACTTATTAAAAAAGTAAGTAAATAAAAAAAATTATTCAAGATGTTAACGGCTTTTCGGTATAATTTTCTACGAGCAAGCAAATTTTTTATAGAATAAAAGTGCAAGCACAGGTGCACTCTCTATTCCCTCACTCTCATAATCCAATCGGATAGTAATGATCGGACCGACATGACTGGAGAGAGATCAGGCGCAGGACCAACGGCTTTACATGCTTTACGAGGCACGGGGATGAGACACCGCCAACTTACTAACTCCGGGCAGATACTGAGAATTTCTTGATGGAAAAACTCAATAACTGATAGTTTTTGCCCGGGGCCTCATGATCAGCAGTCACACTACTACAACTACTGGACCAACGAGGCAGCCAGTGACAGAAATAGGTACTAGGCTCAACCTACGCAGATGGCTTCCTGTGCCGAAATAGAGTCATACCATCTATGAAAGTGTATAGGGCTTATTAAGAGTTATGTCTTAATTGATGTTACGCTTTATACGTCATCAATATTATTACAGCCCTTCACAAGTCCACTGCTGAACATAGGCCTCCCCCAAGGAATGACACAAAGCACGGTTCTGAGCCACCTGCATCCACTGATTTCCTGCATGTCTTACCAGGTCGTCACTCAATTTAGTGTTGAGACGTCCTACACTGCGCATACTGGTACGAAGCTGCCACTCCCGAACATTTTTCCACATCGGTTGTCGGTTCTTCGAATTATATGGCCGGCCCATTGCCACTTTAGCTTACTAATCCGTTGATCTGGTTCTACTGCGGATATCCTCATTTCTAAGTTTATCACAGCAGAGAACCCCGAGCATAGCTCTCTCCATAGCTCGCTGAGTGACTTTAAGCGTTCTCATACGGCCAGCAGAATTGTACGTATTACATACATAAACTTTGGAACACCCTTCCTAATGGTATTAAGAATGCTACAAATAAAAAACTCTTCGAAGTTCTTCTACGAGCACACAGTTCACCTGGTGGTAAGTGGATCACACTTTTTACGACTTTTGCACAAGCGGTTATATCCATACCTTCGTCATCATCATCATTATAGTCCAGTTCACAAGTACTCTACTGAACATAGACTTTTCTAGGATATGTGAAACCCGCCCACATGCACTAAAGCAGAGCGTCACGTCAGACTAATTACGCCAAAACCTTCTGAAAAATGAATATGTAATGAGTCAATCCATAATAATACGATTTCATTTCACACGATAAGTGGCAACTGAAGTTTATTAACGTCTGCAGCTTACTTTAAACGAAGAAATTAATAGATGTGTATAGTTATAGACCTCTGAGGACTATGGTTTTTTTATAGGATAGGGTGACAAACGAGCATACATTCCACCTGATGGTAAGTGGCCGCTGCGGTCCATAGACATCTACATTTATCCCCGATTACAAATCAAGATGCATATGCGTTATCATCCGCGAGGACTAAGATGGAATGCCTCGTTTACGGTAAAAAGGGGCTCCGGTTTTCTACACTTACCATAGGAAACCCAGCAGCATTAAGCTACTATATTTATTACGCTTTATTACGCTGGTGTTCTGTGAGAGCATGCTCTTTCCCCGGTCGAGTCGACTCATTCGTGTTACAACTATACTACTAATATAATTGTAGCATGGCTCTACCTCCCGAAAGGGGTAGGGTCTTGATTTGAGTAAAATTGTAAACCATAAAAGTTTTGTTCGAAAGTACTTTCATATTTCTTAAAATGTTTGAGATAATCATCAAAACCTATTCATTTTATGTTTTACGATTACACAAAATAAATCTTGCATAGTTTTCGGATATAATTTAGCCTAGATGGCGTTGCTCTCTATCCGTTCGTGAAATTTCATCACAACCGGTTTAGTTACACCGCGGATTATCCCGAACAATTATACAGACAGACAAAATGTTTCAAAAGTTATTTATGTTTCAAAAACACACAAAAAACCCGTGAGCTCAACAGCAGCTAGTTTAGATTTTACATATAGACACATAAATGTTATTTATATGTATAGATTTATACATACTATCCTATAATAACGACAGTCTACTACAAATCAATAATGGGTACTTACCTAGCTATTGGCAATAAATTTATTTTTATTGAAACAATATTTCTGAACAAAAATGTTTCGTGTTTGCATTGTTATAACAGCTTATCAGTTTGTTTTGTGTAATACTAAAGTACAGATCTTTGTAAACACGGCCTCAAACAAGGAAGATGTTTTTGTACACTACTATGGTATAGATAGAAAAATAATAATCGATATGGAAGTGAAGTTGTTTAATATTACAGACGATAATTTTAGGAGAGGTTTGAAAATAGAACTTGGTAAGGTACCCGATAATATATTTATGAAAGATCCCACGCCCTATAGTAATTTATACCAAAAATACAAATGGAAGGAAATCGAAATAAGCTTACAATTAAAAAATGCAGAAGTAGTTGATGTAATAAATGTAAATACTATCATAAAAACACATGAACATATAAACAACACAACAAACACAATTCAATCAAAAGTTTCGATATTTGAAACAATAGAAAACACAATATCTTCATTTTGGTCCGAAGAAGGTTTTCCCTAAGATGAAATTTTCTTTGATATCGATTATAACTTTAACGGACGAGCATTACCGTACCATAATCGATGGAGAAAGGATTATTTACAAAACGCATCTCAATCATTTGGCGTTTCAAAGGATGGTTTTATAAATATTCAGTCTGGGCAACGAGTAACGACGAGATTAAAGGGAACCAAAACAATCCTGCTTATCAAAATCAATTACGTTGCGAGTTTAGTTGGTAACTTGGTAGTAAACTATGCTCATGTTTACGGTAAATACCATTTTTGGGCCCCAAATGTCAATGATATAATGAAAGCAGCCGGCATCATTAATGAAATAATTACAACTGAACTGATAGCAGTGCGATGCTACAACGATCCAGTTCTAGAGATATTCGATAGTTTAACAAAAAACCAATGCGTATAGTCACACCACCAACGCCATTCCATGTAAGATTAAGACCTAAATAGAGATATTCTAATAAAGTAAAAAAAGGCTCACCCAAAATAATCAAGTGAAAACTATTGTCATAAGTTAACAAAAAAAGTTTTGTTAATACAGTGAAACGCACATAATTTTTCCTTTAGACATGTGTCAATCATTCATTTCTATTGACCGAATCATTCTAGTACATTTTGTCACGCGTATCCATTTGAATGATCGATCCTATATTCCGATCGAACTAAAACTTATTGACCTTCAAGGTGGTAAGTATAATCGACGCTAGATGGCATAAACACAAAAACCTTAAGTGATTCAATTGATTTGATTTGACTTTGATTGGTAACTTTATTCAATATATATTATTTTAAATATTTAATAAATTTGTTTATTTTTAAATTTCATTCCTAACAATACACAATTTTATCTTACTTTACATGTCTAAAAATAGGGATTGTAACATTTATTTGCAAGAAATTAAACTTTTACCTATTTTATACTTATAAGGTGGTTGGAAATTATCATATTAAATAAATCTTTTGCCATGAAATCTTTTGAAGTTTTATATTTAGTAAACTCTACGAAATGATATTTTTAACTCATAGACTTAACAAATAAATATAATAAAACATAAAATGACTTAATTTGGGTAATAATATTATAATAAAAAATCCTTAAATAACAAATACTCCTGATACTCTGCAGTCTGCATTGTTTATTCGATTGGCCTGTTTATTCAGATCATTCGGGATTCGGTTGGTTTTAGGCTCATTCACAATTCATACAAATCGCGGGTTAAAAAGTACCGTCAATTGTTTGTGATTGGTTGTACTGGTAGATCCAAAAACAAATGAATGAACCATCACCGTACTTCATCATCATACTTTTAAGTGTACCAGCTCAAACGAACGAATCATGCGTGATTGACACATGTCTATTTTTGTTTGGAGATTGGGCCCAGCACAAATTTTAAGGATTTTTAATGAAATGCATGTTAATTTGGTCCTTATAATCTATAGATTACAATAGTGTTATTAGCTTTACTGCATCTAAACGGAGTCCTGAGAAATTAACAATTAAATTATGAATCTAACAACATCCTAAAAACAAAATGAAAGCGATTTTCTAGTAGTTTTTACCGGTATTATAAGTTAAAAAAGAACACTGTTGAATAATTATAGTACATATAAAGCTAAGTTGTAGGTATATTCAGCATTTATAGGTACTTTAAGATCGATCGAAATTCTTTTCACTAATTCAAAATATATTGCCTGTCTGTGCATAAATGTCGTATGGATTCTACTTTTGACATGTTTTGATTGATTGTGAGCGTAAATTCCAAATACCATTAAAGTATTATGATTAAAGCCAAGATGACTAAGGAATAGTATGTCCATTTATATTATTTATAATATTACCAACACACGGGAAGAAACATGTTTTAAAGTTGGTTGTATTACAAAAAACAAAATATAATGGAACTCTATTTATTACTGTAACTCATAATTTCCAAAGTATTCTATTAATAGTGGTACAGAAAGAGAAACTTTTTATTCAATATAGATTATAAATATACTTATTGAAAACCACTTTTTTTTAATTTACCACTGGTACGGAAAACCACTGTCTTGGGGAGAACCAGCAAGAAACTCAGGGGATTTTTTTTTAAACAATACCTTACAATCATGCATGTTACAATTAATAACACATAACAAATTAGAAATAGCTTGGTAGCGATCACCTTACCCAGGGGTATTATCATCCATAAATTTCTTATAATATATATACAAACTTAGTTTAATAAAATTTTTGAACTTTGATGATTGATTGAGTTGGACAGACAGGAGCAGTGTCAAGAGTCAAGACTTTGTTTTAATATGTTTTGGTTGATTACTAAGTATCTCTAAACATCTCATATATCATAATAAAATAACTGGGTAAAAACATGCTTATCTCCGTAACCTTCTTAGCAATGAGAGGAGGCCTGTGCCCAGTTGTGGGACGTATACAGGCTGTAACTTTAAAGAATATTTGAAAATGTTGTGATTATAATAATATATTCTTTTATTATAGAACCAATTACGAGTAAAACACATTTCTAATTTATTTATTTTTTATTCCATTATTTCATATTGCCGTGGTATTACCGAGATCCTTGTCTTGAATCCATCTTCATCAGCCTCGTACTCTACCACCTGGAAAGAACAGAACACATGCCATGAAAATGTGTTAATTTTACCACGTTTTCATCATGTCACTTTCTAGTTTTTCTGCCGTTCCGGGTGGAATCTTTCAATTCAAATTTCGAACACTTCCCGATGGGCTAGGGACTTGAAATTTTGATCATAGCTCAGAATCAGAAATCGTAGGTGAAAAACGTGGTATATTAATTTCTCAGGACAAAGTTTAAAAAAATATATTTGTTTGTACACTTCCGTTTGTTGACAAATTATAGCAACTAGCTACTGTAGTCCAAGGATAAAAAGTAAGAGATCAAAAACAGAAAAATAACCTTTTTTTTATTCAATATAGATTATAAATAATACTTATTGAAAGTCACGTTTTTTAATTTACCACTGATTCGGAAAAAAACCTCTATCCTGGGAAGAACCAGTAAGAAACCCAGCGGGATTTTTTTAAATAACAGCTTACAATCATGTATGTTAGACAATAAATTAGAATCAGCTTGGTAGCGATCACCCTACCCAGGGATTATTATCATCCACATCCGAAGTGTTTTAGAGATGTAGAGAAATGTAGAAGAAACCAAGTATAATGACAGTCCATAAGGTATTCCATCTTAGTCCTCAATGAGGAAAATTCTTTATTTATGTTGGTTGCAGGTGAACAACTGATTCCTGCAACGTTCCATCAGGTGGACTGTGAGTTTGTTTTTCAATTCAATTTTTTATAGAAGAATGGTGACAAACGAGCACACGTTCCACCTGATGACAAGTGGGTGCTGTAGCCCATAGACACATATACATCTGTATCCGGTGATATAATAATGCAGATGCATTGTCACTCCTAAGGACTAAGATGGAATGTCTTGTTCCCATAAAGAAAGAATTAACATTCACAACCTCTTACAATGCTGACTGTCTTACTATAAAGTTAAAGTTACAGTCTACATACGTCGTTTGCAGAAATAGATAGGTGGAATTTACTCGGGTTCCAAAGCAGTAGAGCTGATGAAGGTGATTTCAACGTACCTGTTTGGTTCCATCAGGAAGAACGACAAAGTACGTCCCTTCTGCTTTATCGTCCTTCCGGTTTTCCGCGTGGCCAAAGTCACTTCCGCTCTCGTAGTCGCTCACTTTGTAGGAGAACTCATAGTTCGCTGGTTCCTGTGTATTTTGATTAGCAATTTTGAGTAATAGAACGTGTAGGAATATCCAGTACCCCATATCATCCCGTGGGTGTCGCAATAGGTGAGACAGAGAAATACAAAGGCAACAGAGTCTTCCTAATAACGACTAGAAAATAAAATAAAATAAACTACGGTTACCAACCTGCCCACCAAGCGTGGCAACTGTGGCAAATATCCCCCTTATCAGGTAACCTATGGAGTAACACCCTCTCTGGGTATGTTCTGCAGTGGTCTTCGATAGTCTTTATTGAATGAATCATTAATGGCATTGATGCATTTAGTAGTATTTATCAATTCCCTTAAGTTGCGTGTTTGTGCAAAATGCAGCGCTAGTCGTTATTTCTGACATTTTTAGGAGCTATCTACTTCTTATTAAAATGATATATCAACTAATACAAAAACCTATTACATTTCTACACAATCTTGATTCCATAATAGCCAATTCCAGTTTTTTTTTAAAGGAGTAAATACTTGATGAATCTTCCTACAACTAAACCACAGAAATGCGAATTAATTATTAATAATAAAAAATTATCATATAAAAATTATTGATGACATATATCTCCTCATAAAGTTAACATTATTACGCGTCTCATAAGCGAAGCGTTGAGGTTGTGCTCTACTCTCACCTAATGGTGTTAAGTGACAGGCCTGTTGGTCTAGTGGTTAGTGACCCTGACTGCTATGCCGGAGGTCGTGGGTTCGATTCCCACCCAGGACAAATGTTTGTGTGATGAGCACGGTCATTTGTTCTGTGTCTGGGTGTAATTTATCTATAATATGTATGTATTTAGAAATATATAAGTATGTTTATCAGTTGTCTAGTACCCATAACACAAGCTCTGCTTAGCTTGGGACTAGATGGCGTTGTGTGATTGTTGTGGAATATTATTATATAAAAAAAAAAGTAAAGTCGCTTAATACGTAAGTAACATCATGTATTTTATTAACTGCATAAAATATCATAAATCTAAACAAGGTTATAGACATTCATAATAATAACAATGTACATTTTAGACACACAAATAACAACGTATAACAATAATTATTATTACTCACAATTTATCTTCCGTGTACGTATTCTCTACTCAACAGTTTCAGTAAGACTGCCGCATGGGCGTGCAACTTAGAACATTATTTTGAGAACAAAATGATATTTTTTTGTGCTGCCATCTACATTCCAAAGCACTAGACTAAATTAGACGCACCAGCACCACGCCACTACGCAGTTAATGGCGGTCACTGATAGTTGAGGTTGATTTGATATTATATTAATTTCAAATTATTCTGATTTCTCGTTTGTTTATATGCTTTCTTGTATTATAATAAATATTTGCGACCCAGTGTTTTTATTAATGTGTGCAAAAATGTCAAAAATGTGAAGAAGAAGAAAAATGGCAAAATGACTTTTTTTAATATTGGCATAATTTCCATTTTTTATTCACTTGTAAACAGCTAATATCTAAGAAATTGAAGGTTCAAGGTACCTCCACGGATTGCCTCATAGGTACTATTTGCCATAGCTGCCACGCTTGGCAGGCGGGTTATTGCCCATCTCCTGTTTCAGTTTCCCTCTCTTGCCTCGGAATTAATGATTATATTTTATTATTCCAGATGTTTTACACTATTTTCCGAAACCAGAATACCTCACTAGAAAGGTTTCAGCAGTTGAAAAGGATAGCTGGAACATCTAAAATATAAAACCGATCGTGAATTTTACTATAACTACCGCATTTGCGATCGGCACTTTGAGGACCGTTTTCTATATCCTCGAACTAAGACTCGCAAAAACAGCTTACCCCAGTCTTAACCTTGGTAAGTCTATTAAAAACTTTCTCATTGTCATGTTAATTAGCAATTGTTTTAGCAGTGCAGACTAAAGAAATTCACTTTCATGATTGTAATATTAGTAAAGGTGGGCAAGCAAACTTTTTGTTTTTACTTATTATAGGTATGTCAGTGTATAGCTTGACTGCGACAACTACTACAACCCCACCTGATGGTCAGTGGTTATAAAGCCATAGATCGTAAAGCACTGTCTTATCAATAACTAAAGGATAGGTTTGGATAGGATAGGGGTAGAAATAAATTCCGTTAAAGTAAATGTTATTGAAGAGCTTGAAAATAAGTATCACGATTGGCACAAAATCTACACAGACGGATCAAAGAGTGCTAAAGTTGCAAGGGGCAGCTTTTTTCGACCCATATCAAGCAGTTTCTAAATCTTATAAAGTTACTAATGACATTTGTATTATGACCCTTGAACTCATTGCAATATCTGAAGCCCTAGAGTATGCTGCAAGCTATAACTGAAACTAAATTATTATATACTCGGACAGGAAAACTGCTATCCAACATTTGGCTCGATCTGCCTCTGGAATCGTAGGTGTTTCTAAAGCCTATTGCATACTTTCCCAAATAATATATCAGTTCAGTCTACGCGACATATGTGATACATATGTGATTCCAGCACATAGACCAAATATTGGGTAATGACAAGGCAGATAGATTAGTGAACTCTGCTTGTATAAATGGTGTAGAATATAATATTGACCCTTGCTACTCAGAAGTACTACCAAAATTCAAAAATTAATGTCATAACAAATTGAAAGAATTTTTCAATGAACGCTCTAAAACGAAAGGTGTTTGGTACAAAACAATACAGAGTGAACCACCTCGAATACCTTGGTTTGTAGATACAAAATTAAAAAGAAATGCTATTAAACATTGAGTTACAATACCTATAGAGTCACAAACAGACAAATAAAATGTCCGCGCCAAAACTCGGCGCACGCTGCGAAGTGCGCAGAGTTTTTGTTTAGTTGTAAGGCGACCACAATCCTCGTACAACGTCCGCGATGCCAAAGTGTTCGGTGATTTCCTGCCCAAATAACAGCAGACACGTGCGAAAAAAGGATGGTGTTTCATATTTTAGGTAAGTATCATACCAAATTTACGTATTTATGTATCCACAGTGCATGTTTTCATTTAAATTTCAATAATTTTCATTTTATTAGCAAACTAAATCACTCACCGCCGACCGCGCGGCGCCGCGATAACGTGCCCTTGAGTGAATGATGATGACATTGCATACGAGCGACTTTGAACATTGTACAAGCAGGTTAACGTCTAAATTCGAGCAAATGTCATTTTGAACTATATAATATCAAAATATATAGGTATATGGAACGGCGCTCGGACATTTTTTGAGTATTGTCAGTTAGAGATTGTGACTCTATAGGTATTGTAACTCAATGCTATTAAATTAATATTTAGAATAAGAACAGGTCACATTCCATGAAAAAGATTTCTTATTTGATGAAAAGAACTGATTCCACCTAATGTGAAACTTGTGGAGTAATAGAAAACTTACATCACTTTTTGATGGAATGTGAACGGAAACTAGGGGAAAGGGAATTATTTGGAAGGACATATAAGATAAATGTGGACAATATAGGTATTACGCAGGGCATCCTACATGCCCCCACCTTGGATATTGCATTGAGTATGTGCAGATTAATAGCAATATATAGATTTTAATAGGATTGACATGTTAACTAACAAAAATCCCTAAATAAAATAAGAAAAAAAAGCTTATTCACTTTTAAATTAAAGACAATGGTATGTCAGTGTATAACTTGACAACAACTACTACAACTCCACCTGGTGGTAAATGGTTATAAAGCTCTAGATAGTAAATTAATAATATTTTAGATTTTTAGTGTTCCATATTTACACACAACAAGGAAACCTTATAGTTTCTCCATGTTCATCCTAACGCAGTTTTACTCAGAGACACTAAGTGTTACAAATTTGTAATTTTGCATAGTTTATAGGCATTAATCATGTCTACAAAACTGTGAAATAAAATCTTAAAAACATTTTTATTTTGGGTACACCTCCTATGCAGGTAAATGAATGATGATTATTTTTACCCATATATTCAATCCTTGCATATAAAACATTGCGAGTATGGAAGAAAACCTTTACGATTCAGGGGTTTGTTTCCGAAATATTAAGCCTTAAAGTCGTATTTTTCATTAGAGTCATGTGTCTCCTCTGCCAACTAAACTGCTATTTTTGGAAATGTGGAAAGTATACTCAATAGTAGCATTGAAGTTAAAAGGAAAACTATCGCATCAAATTAGAATTAACAAGTTAACGCATATTTAACGAGTAATAGTCTACCATTTTTTACGTGGTAGAGACATGCTGCTGTTATATTAGTAGTATAGTTATAGCACGAATGGGTCGGCTCGACCTGGGAGGGACCACGTTCTCACAGAATACCAGCTTCAAATGGTAGCTTAATGCTGTTGTGTTTTGTATGGTGAGTGTAGAGATCCGGAGACCCTTTTTACTGGAAACGAAGCATTACATCTTAGTCCTCATGGGTGACAACGCATCTGCACCTTGATTCGTAATCGAGGACAGATGTAGATGTCTAAGGGCCACAGCAACCACTTACCATCAGGTGGACTGTGTGCTCGTTTGTCACCCTATACTATAAAATAAAAAAATAAATAAAATAAATACCAACTTATTAATTGAACTTGGATTGGTAAAAATTTCGTTACAACTCCATAGAAAATGACATAAAACTAGATGCATTATAACTTTGTATTGTTATTGTGAACTGTAAGAAATAAACATTTTATGAAGAAATCTTACTATTTTCGTTTATTTTTTAGTTGGTAGATATTGTTGTCTCAATCAAAGTATTCATACAATCAAAAAGCCTGATACAGTTTCATTCGTAATATTCTTGGTTTATGCGGGCGACCCTCATGATAAATCAGGGCAGTTGTAGTAGATTACCTAATCGGTATAGTTTTCGATTGTTACTTATGACATAACTTTAAACAATTTTTAATAGAAAAAAAGCATATATCATAATAAAAATACATGTGGAGTGTAACTTAGTCTTTTTGCAAATTTTAAGTATTTGACTGCTCTATGCACACATATTAATCGCACATATCGGCATTTTTCAGAGAGCACTATTTTTCATTTTTAGGTTTTAATGATTATAATGATAATACATTAATTTATTCCTTAATAGTATAATAACACTTGACTGCCTCGTTGGTCTAGTGTCATAAATGCAATTTGATCATGAGATCCCGGGTTTAAATCCCAGGTCGGTCCAAAATCTGTTTTTGGGTATTTCTATCAAGAAATTCTCAGCAGTTTTAAATTTTTAAGTTAGAGTTAAGAAATTGGAAATAATAATAATGACCAGTGCTTGCGCATACACTTTGGGCACTATATAATTTGGTCTGGAGGACATTATTATTATCATTATATATGTGGTATGTAGCAGTGAATAAAGCAAGCCCAATAAAGAAAGTTTTGTGTTACTCATATACTTTCACCACTATTACAGGTTTACATGCTGAAGGATTAGAAATGTAACCCACACCACATATACTGAATGTACTTCACAAGATTCTGCCAAGTTCACATGATAATCCTATAAGAGGTATTTAATTAATTTTTAAAGGAGAGGGGGGGACGATCATGCAGTTCACCTGATGGTAAGTAACTATCACCGCCCATGAAGAACCACGACACCCAGGGGCATTTACAAAAGAGTAGGTTCTTTTCTTGAAAGATCAAGTTGTATTTGTCCAGTAAATTCTCTGGTGGTCATACATTAATAATTAGTAATTACTGTAACTATATGTAGTAATAGTACTATACCAGTAAGTTTTCCGTGTGATAAGTTAAAGATTACTGTAATAGTAACAACTACGACTAATAATGGTTCAAATGTAGAAGCGGTTACAACTCTTGTATTTATAACTTCGAAAGGAGGATGGCCAAATTTCTATAGGAGCTGGACTTTTTTTTCATGTCCCAAAACAAACTATAGTTAGATTGGTTTGTTTTTATGATGTAAATACAATCACGTTTAAAAATAATATCTAAATAGCCATGATTTTTTATATAACGTCAACAATATTTTTAAGGCTGAATCAACAAATACCTATATATAATATATATTATTATATATTGTTATTTACCCATATATGGATACATTATCATGAGGGATAATAATATTAACATAATCACGTCCTTAAGTGGCAATTGCACCTCATGACAACGTCCTCGGTTCACGTCAGTGTTTGTGTGACACCGGCACTCCTGCTCAACATGTTGAATGTTAAATTAAATTAAAGTGGATGTTTCTCAAATTAATTGAATCCTGGTATTTTCAATAATCCTATAAATAACGTAACCTGATGATTGCTTGTTAATTTTAAATTTTTGATATTATAATTATGGTCGATTAATTATTTAACTAATTAATTAATTACTCAATTCAGACTGCCTCGTTGGTCAAGTGGTTGTAGTAGTGCGACTGCTGATCATGAGATCCTGGGTTCGAATCCCGGGTCAGACCAAAAAATTAATTGAGTTTTCCGTCGAGAAATTCTCAGTAATTGCCCGGAGCCAGGAAGTTGGCGATGCCTCACCCCCGTGCCTCGGAAAGCACGTAAAGCCGTTGGTCCTGCGCCTTTTCTCTCTCCGGTCGTGTCAGTTTACCATCCCATCGGATTATGAAAGTGAGGGAATAGAGAGTGCACCTGTGCTTGCGCATACACATAATCCTGTCCTGCGCCGATGGCTAGCCTCCGTTGAGGCAGGCCGCCGTGGCCGAAATTCGGTCTGGAGGACATTATTACTCAGTTATTTATATAAGGAAAACATACAGCTTTTTAGTAAAATACATGATGTGTGAAAAGGAACCAGAGGCGCAAACGTTAAACTAAGAAACAGAAGGGGGGAATCGAGGCTTCTCTCGATCCGGCCTCCTATAACGCCTACGTTGGGTTCGGGAACAACGTATGTGATCTCCGCAACGGAGTAACACACAAGGGCGATAACCTCTTCCTTCTCAGAAATAGGTTCAGGCGGGGATTACGGGTCTTCCGAAGTCGTCCCGGTCCCAACGCCTTAATTCTTCGATGTGGACTGTATTATTTTGAGGGGAGAATTCCTTGGGAATAAAACAGCAATTATCTTCAAACCGTTCCGTGAGAGAGTAATTACCTTTCCCTATCACTTCCCTACACTTTTTCTTTCTTCTTCTTATTGACTGCTGGTCTTGCCGAACGATTCCCGAACATTTCCCGAACGAATTGCAAGAAAACTCGTTTACTTGTTACTCGTTTACTGAGCCATTCGTGCGCTTGCGCAACTCAATTACATCAATTTGTTCTATCACTCTCTCACGGTTTTCTCAATAACTTTATTTGTATAAAACATACATTTATACAATTTACTTGTAAAGATAGCACAAAAAAATATCTATACTACGATATACATTACATTTTCATATCACAAAAAACCTTTTATTTATTTAACAAAATATGCCTATTTTACTCACATGTTCAAAGTTGAAATTTCTTAAATATTTAACATAGAAAGTTAAAACAATGTTTTCCAATTGAAATGATACATATCTTAACCAATACAACAGTTAAAATTTACATTTTCTCTATACATTTCACTATTAAAACACTTTTAAATTTCCTATACAAAACTATCATTATTTCACTTATTCACAGGAATTTTCACATAAAAATAACACAGAATTCACCTCTTTTACACGTACAATCAATCTGAAATGTTTTACAAGTCATTTTTACATAAATTGCTGAAATTGCAAATATTTAAATTTTTACATATTTGGCCTCCTAAGTACGTGGCTAGCGTGCGTCTATGATCTCACATTATTTGAACAACTAACTTTTGCACGGCTATCGACTATCAGTAAAAATGGAAAGTCTAATATCAACAATACTAGGTGAATAAATGCTTCTACACAATTCTCAAACGTTGAAAACTATTTCTAATCAGATTCTTATCAGTTATCATGTTTCTTATCAGATAACATAGACAAAATATTTCACGAATCAATACATTGAAAATAGACATTTTGTTTTCATACAAAACATATCAAACTCATATAAGACAATACTTTTGCAATTAATTTCCATTAATTCTACTTATGCACAGCGATCATCTCGACCGGGGAACAAATCCTGGTCTCTAACTTTATTTTAATATTTCTTTAAATTAACATTATTGGAAAGATGATTTCAACCGGGGATCAAAATATTACTAGGAAAACAATAAACTATTCCGGCCTGGGAGTCGAACCCAAGACCTTCATATCATTAATTCGATATTTCTTTAAGATTTAACTAAGCATTTTCTTATCGGAATATTGTTGCTTGATAATTTGCTTTTTAGAAGCTATTCGTAATCGGTTAACTAATAAATTGAAATATTCTTATAGGCGCGTCGCCAACTATGTGTGTACAATTAAATGTGAGTTTTACATTAGCGAAAACAATTTCCACAGACATTCAGTTGCACTTAAGCAGTTATGCACAGCTTAAGTACAAAAATACATGAAACTGTCTAAGTTAATTAAACTATTTAATTAGACTTAAATATCAAATACATCACTGTAATGTTCCTGTAAAACTAACCCAATTTTTCGGAAAAGGTATCGATATGAACTCATTATATCTTATATTCTATTATACCTTATTACGAGCCAAGCTTAAACTATGTTATGGTTGTAGCACGAATGAGTCAGCTCGAACGGGGAAGGATTACGCTCTCACAGACTAACAGCGCAAAATACCAGCTTAATGATGCTCTGTTTCTTACAGTGAGCGTAGAGAATCAGACCCTTTTTACTGGAAACAAGGAATTTCATGGGGTAGGGGTGACAAGCGGTGTCTGCAATTTGATTCTTTATATATTATATTATTAATTTAGGTGTCTATGAGCTTCAGCATGCACTTGCCGAAAGCACTTTGCTATTGGAATGTGTGCTCCTTTGTTACACCTATTCTATAAAAATACGTATTCTTAGAATAGAAAATATATTTGCTTAAAAACATGGTACATGAGATGGTTAATGACGTGGAACTGATTAATAATGATTGATATTAATCCAGTACATAATAAATCAGCATAATTGAATTAAAATTAACAACTATTCATAAAAACGTGAATAATTATAGTCTTTGAATACCAAGTCCTTTCACACATGAAATGAATCGTCATTAGGTGCGTTCTGAAACTATTATTTGAAATAATTTTGAACAGTTACAACAATAGAAATAAATGAATAACTTTTTTGTGGCTACTTAGAGAGTTATTACCTTAACAATAAGGGTATTTTACATAAATATTTCATACTGGGACGCTGTAATTTCGTTGTCTGGTACGATTTGGCCATCCTCCTTTTGTTATTACTGGGCCGCAAGCCATGCAGTGGAAATGCTACATTTTTGCACTGTGTACACTGCAGCACTGCGCCAGCTCCAGAAGCATTCTAATAGCATATTGCATAATATATATTATATCATTATAAGGCAGAAGTTGCAATTCAAAATCATTCATTAAAAAAGGAGAATCCAATACAATTTGATCTATGCTGTCATTGTTTCATTTGATCTCTATATGTATACCTGATTGTCGTACTTTTTTCAGGTACATTGATTACAAGAAGGCGTACAGATGTGAAAATAAAAAAAAATAATTAACAAAATCATGATTTTAAAAAGCAAAATTAAAAAACAAAAATGTCAAATAAAAGCAGCAATGAAAATGGCGAACACACAAATTGTTTCCATATCTTTTTTAACTTCCTTAAATCTCATTGTAATAGGTAAAACTTTGTTTCACAGCATATATGTTCTGAATAATGTTTTAGACACTTTTTATAAAATCTTTGATTAAAGGAATTAAATAAAATCAAACAAAAGTGACTAACTTCAGTCAGTCCGTAATATCTGCAGTATCTGCTCTCTTGGGGTAATTAATAATGTTTTGAAAATAAAATCAAAACAAAGTTGTTACAGACAAATATTTATTTAACATTAATTATTAATTTTACAATTGTAAAGACTTACTTGCACAAAATCTTAGACCACCTGATACACGTTGGTTAAAATTCGTGCTTTACTCTTAAATTTAGGTATTTTGTCAGGTTACACTGAGGTATCTATCAGCTTACATGTCCATCATTCAGTAGTTCATTTTCTCCCGCATTAATATCTAACTGTAATTATTATTTATGCTCCCATTAGAAACACAAGAAATCTGCCATACTCAAGCTTAGTTCTTTCATTTGCCTAAATATAATTTGGTTTATACTTGGTTCAATTGGTATTTATTTAAGGACATTTTTAATGTCCGTCTTGAGGTCAAAGTGAACAATTTCCTTAAAAATATATATCTTGTATGGTTTTTTTCTTTTTATTGAAATTGCTAAACAATTTGTCTTCAAAGTTTTATCATCTTCCACGACATTCATGTTATGGGTCGATTTCAAACCATCCGTAAAAAGTGGGTTTATGAAATAACTCTTTTAATATTGTTGGAATATACGTAATTTCTTTATAATGCAATGCTTACATAACATCTTAATATTGTACAGTTAGGAATATTAAACTAACATGTTTAATATTCGAGATAATTAAAAAAAACTATTTATTTTTTCATTTGTGTGACCGGTCTATTCCCCGATTTTTCAACAAAACTGTAATTATGAAAAATACTACTCTGTAAAAACGTATATTTTTTTTATTCTAGTTACACAATAATAACCATATACTCAAGTTACGCTAATAGTTTTAAATTAATACAAAATATAATACGATTTCTCTCTGTTTTATTTTGTGACCACTTTTTTCAATCATTAGTGTCGACTTAATAAACGTTTCGTTATAAGAACACCTGTGCATTCCTGCTATCCCCACTTTTACGCACGTGAAGAAGTACCCTAGTGGCACGAGAACGATCGGTGATAGCAGACGCGCACATCGTTAATTCTGGTAAGAAATCGCTTTTTTATTGAATTTCTGGGCTTAGTACGAAAACTGAATCATTCGTGTTTATAGTAGTACGATAATAAGTATTTGAACAATGGATTCTTTATCATGCACGTATATTAGCAACAAATAACCCGGATATTTTGTTGGTTCATAATGGCATCTAGAATATTTCTAAGACGCAATAAATTAGATTGTTGAAAATTGTACAAAAAGTGTTATAAATAGCTTTCATAAAAATAAAGATGTTCAAACTTTAAACACCAGGAACAAAAATAGACTTGTAATACCAGTTACTAGAATCCACTGAGTGAATGGTGCTTTTATGGGGGCAATGTATTACCTATACGCTTTTACAACAGAATTGTAGAAAATGTACAAAATTTGTAAATTAACAACTTGAAATGTTTTATTAAAGGAAAAATGTACAAAAAGTGTTATAAATAGCTTTTATAAGAATAAAGATGTTCAAACTTTAAACACTAGGAACAAACATAAGCTTGTAATACTAGTTACTAGAATCCACTGAGTCAGTAGTGCTTTATAGGGCAATGTATTATACGCTTTTACAACAAAATTGCAGAAAATGTACAAAATTTGTCAATTAACAACTTGAAATGTTTTATTAAAGGAAAAATGTACAAAAAAGTGTTATTATAATATCAAAGAATACATAAAACAACTCCTGGGTATGAGGTGATCGCAATCATGCTTGTATGTACTATTAAAATTTGTTTAAAAAATGATATTGTAAAGTGAAATATGTTTAAAAAAAAAGTCACGCTGGGTTTCTTGTTGGTTCTTCCCAGGACAGTGGTATCAGTGGTAAATAAAACACGATTTCCAATAAGTATTATGTAATAATCTATATTTAATTAAAAAAATCTTCTATTCTCTGTAATATAAGATATTTACTAACTAGTAGGGATATTGTATAAGGAAATCAATTGTTTTGCAAATACTGTTAAATTTAACACATCTAATGTTATTCAATAACTAAGCAAAGAATTTTTAAACAATAAATGTTTTAAAAATAACCTGTTTTTTATTTTTTGGTATAGGAACTTACAATTACCACAAGAAACATAAATAACTATTAATTACATTGCAGTACTTGCGCAGTGTAATTAGTGGTTGTATATAAAATAAAAATATTAAAGTGCAAAAAAAGGGCGAGCCCAAAGCACCAATATTTTAATGCCACCTATTAGGCAAAACAAGAACTAACTAAAATTAATTTGAGTCGCACATCTATCTCTAGTATATATACAGTAATCTATGGACTGCCGCTTTTGCGCCCTCCTTTCTGCCAAGGAGGGTCGCGTTCGTATACGGCTTAGAGATCTCTAGTCAGATCGTTAAGCCAATTCCTAAAAGGTTGGGTTTAGTGGGTAAAAGTCGCCACATAACCACGCAGCCGGCTGCGTGGTATGCTATGAGCATTCCCAACCTCCCTCCCCCGCTTTCCGGAGGGTTGCCCATATTTGCTTCGGGCGCAAAAAAAAACTGCCGCTTATCGCTGCCGCTCAAACCGACGGCATCTGTCTTTTATAGGCTTGTAATTTAACAGTGCTGAACTACAGATGGCGTTGCTTGTGTGGTTTCCGTCATAAGTTTTTATAAAATTGAATATTAAGCCGTAAGTTTTTACATTATAAAACATTATTTATATTTCTTATAATTATCTTAAACAGTTTTACATTCTAGTTATAAATATAAGCAAAAATAAATAACTAGACATGATCTAATACATTAATGTACCCGCATACTTCATAGGATGAAAATAATTAATTACCCACCATGTTAGTTACAACGATATAAATTGTTAAAATACGCTAACAATGGAAATCCAGTAATTTACTGAGCTAAAAATGTCTTCATTTTTTAACTACTGCACTTTAAGAATAATAAAAATACACATATATCGAGAAAAATCACTCGTTTTCATGTTTCTATTATTTTTAAAAGTAATTTTTTGTATTTAGTGTAAAAACAAACTGATTGAAAAAATTATCGAGGGTGCCCGGAAGTCTGTATTAACCGTAGTCGTTAGAATTAATGTACCAAAATAATTCTTTTTTTATTAGGTTTGGAATCTCAACGCACAGGTTCCTTTAAAAAATTACTGGGTAATTTGTTCTCGTTTAAAGTCAAAGTCAAGTCAAAATCAAAGTCAAAATCTTTATTTGCAGAATAAAATGTTTAGGTAATACAGGTATTTAGTCTTAATAATATTATTAAGTACTTAAAGTCTCAATAATATTCTACCGGGAGTTGTACCGGTGTGCAAATATGTCTTAAAATAATCAAATTTAATTGTACATATATTATGTCAAAAGATTAAATAAATTATATAGTACATTAAATAATATTGCAATTAATTAAAATATTCCTTAACACTATAATAACACTTGTCAAGAAGCCATTTATTAGTCTCAATTTTGAATTTACTCAAAGGCTTTTCTTTTAAGTTATTGGGCAATTTATTATATATTTTAATAGCCATTATAGGAGCACTGTTTGCATAAAATCTAGAGCTGCATTTGGGAAGAAATAATCTATTTTTATGCCTTGTTTGCCTTTCGAGAGATTCAGCGTGGGTTTTGAAGTAGTTCGGGTGTCGCTTTACAAAAATACATATTTCTCGAATATACATGCATGGTTACGGCAATATGCGTATCTTTTTGAACAAAGGCTTGCAGCTATCAAGAAACCACGCACCACATATCGCTCGCACACATTTCTTTTGTAATTTAAACGCTCTAATCATATCAACAGAATTTCCCCACAAAGGCAGAGCATATAATAATACTGACGACACATAACCGTGATAAAAAGCTAGGGCTGCTTTTTGTGATACTGTTTTTCTCAATCTTTTTAAAGCATATACAAACCGGTTTTCGTTTTCATTTTCATTAATTGTAATTAATGAAAATGTAAAAAAAAAACAACTGGTACTTTTCTACAAATAATATTCTCATGGATCTCTTCGTTCGTCTCAAATATAGAAAAAGAGATATTTTTTTATACACCTACGTCTAAGTGAAAATTTGCGCAAGATCTCAAATTGTTCGTTATGGTGTCTATTTGTATTGGGACTGTCCGTCTCGTCATGGTATTGGCCTCTATCCTATCTCCGATCTTATCTCTTTACTGTATTCAAATTCTAGTACTAATAAACATTTGTGCATCATTTCAAATTGTTGCTTTTTGAGTCAATACGTGTTGAGTTTGTTCTTTAACACCTTTATATGAACTATTATACCTAAGCCTACATGCGAACTAATCTTATCAGTCACTGTGTAATATTTATACAAAGGAAGAACAATTTTATCTTACACTATAATTCAACTCTAGAAATGAGTTAGGATCAGAGATAGGATAGGCATAATTTTATAGATAGGCTTATGACGGATTATCAAAATCAGGGCGTTATCACACTGGTGATTTGCAAACGAGTTGAAAGCAAGACGAGTGCACAGTGAGCTTACCGCGAGTGCACCGCGAGGTCGCCGCGACGTCGCAGCGAGCGCGTGACGAGCACGCTAATATTCTGCGGCGCGCTGTCTATTCTTTAAAAGAGCATCGTTGAGGATCATCGTTGAAAGATCGTTAATACAATGGATACGGCGCTATTTGTGTGATCTGTTGTTTATATTGTGGCGCGGTGTCTTCGTGGTGGACTCGCCGCACGATCGCCGCGAACACGAGTCTAGCTCGCGACGCACTCGCCTCGCTTTGAACTCGCTTGCAAATCACCAGTGTGATAAAGCTCTGAATACACACTCAGATCAAAGGGGCAGTAATAAGATCGAAATTGATGGCTACTTATGGTTAAGAAATAGAAATATCAAAGACACGAGGACAAATAATATTAAGAAGTATGACTGAGGTACCACACTGGTGATGTAGCAAATAAAAAATAAAAAAGGGATTAAAAAAACGTGCGCATGAAGATTTAATTACATAAAGAAAGATTTATGACTGCGTTTAATGTTCTTTGCAGAAACATTAAATGTTTATGATATTATGACGAATATAACAGGTTCTAATAAACATGTATGCAGGTAAATTCTTTATCTACATCCACGCAACTTACTGTAATTTACGCAATTTAATGCAACATGTTTTAAAAAAGTAGCAAGAATAAAATGCAGCGGTTATTTATTATTATGTCTATATATTGTAAGTATGTACTTACATAAAGGTAATTATATAAATTATTCAATATATTTCGAAAGTTATATCGTGTGTGATGAAAGGTAAACCATACCCTGTGTTAAAAAAAAAGTGTGAAAAGTAATTTATGATCTAACGTTGTAGCACTTAAACTTTAAAAAGTTTTAGAAATTCTGCATAGAAAATTCTATTTTGATTTATTGCCTTAATACTTGTTAAATTTTTTAAAGTTCTTAGTCCTGCAAGTTTTCTTATGAACTTTGCCTTTATCGCACAGCATGTGGGGAAATTAGGAATCGAACTCAGGTTCTGTGAAAATTAAAGGGGAGTATCCTACGCTATTCTGTATAAATGAATTATACCGCTATTCCATGAGTAAGGAATTTCGTTGCTCATGTGTCGCTATTGCAAAATTTATGACATGTGTAAGTAATTTACCGAGAATAACAATATATTTACGGTAATCTGAAATTTACGTGTTTACACGTTTTAACATGTATAAAATTTCCTCTCACGTTGTCGAATTATTTGTAGACACAATAGCTAGCATTTACAACTGCACTGGAATAAAATTAATTGACGTAAAACAAATTAATCATGAAATAGAAATAACAAATGCAACAATTCCTAATATTACTGAAGTAACCGACGAAACATCTAGGGCATATCCCCCGGTTAGAACTACTACAAAAGACCGTAAAAGAAGATTTATGATAGTTACTTCTCACCCAGTTTTCCGACAGAATGACCAATTAGAAAAGGAAAAAGATCAAAATCTTAAAAATAAAATAGCACTGCTTGTAAAGCAAACTATGCACGATGCGAAATCAAAAATGAAAACTATTGATACCTTAAAAGAGAAATTTAAGGACGACCTCTCTTACAAAGTTGGTTTTATTTTGAGCATGCTAAGGAAGTCGAAAGATGTTATGTACGAACTTTTTAATGTTGCTGTGAAACACCGAAATGATTGGAAAGTTCTCGAACAAATGAAAATTTTTGAGTTAATTGTACATACAAACGTTGATATAACTAACTCAGTGAGACAGCTGGTTGAAATTCATATGCAAAATACGAACTCGCCGGATACTGCAGCAAGTAAAAGAAGAGTAGTTTTACTTTAAATTAAGTCATTATTTACTATTTTGAATAAACTGATAAAAAGTTGCAAATTTGTTACAAATTTCTTAAATTTATGAAGCTTCTATTTTGTTGCATTGTATTTCAAAGAAAATCTAGATGTTAATTTAAGTACTTATTTTGATGGCAGTACTCATGGTACTTTTAGTACGTAAATGGGAACATGACAAATCAAAGGATAAAAAACCATTCCAATGGTTAGGATATTCAACAACATTAGACACACAAGCTCAAGTACATCCAAGTTTGAGTATCGAAGAATGTATACTGTCACCATACCGTGCGGCAAATTTAATTTCGATGTGACGATTTTTGTGTCGATAGTTAACTAACTAACTGTAATGTCGTCCTATATTCTTACTACAAACTACGACGAATTTTAAAATAAATTTCTAAGATTTGTTGATGTAGTCGATTATACATGGATATAAAATCGCTTAAAACATTTTTTGTTTGTAAAAGACTAAATAAAGAAAAGCTATTTAGATTAGTAAAATATTGTTTAATTTTGACCTCATTATTACTTTTACATCCCTTATCTATCGAAGTATTTACATATGTTTTTTTATTATATAAGGAGAACACGCGATCACATGGCTATTGTTATGGCATTATACTGAATACCAGCGTGAAGTATAAGTTTACTTCTGCGTTTCACCTGGTAATTGCAGTTGGCCGGAGGCCCTATTAACCCTTAACATGGTATGCAATCAGACAAAGGCGACTCTTACCACGCTATCCACGAATTTCTGCAACATCAGGGGACTTCATGCGGACCTTAACACCGTCCTCTACCATCTGGAGACGGCGACGCCGGCATTGCTCTTTCTAACAAGTGTCTGCTTCGGTTGATACTTCGTATCTTTCCTACCTGGGGTAACAATTAGAACATTCCTTTGTACCCCAAGCTGGAGTTTGCGTATACGTCAGAGAGGACCTGTCCATCCTATGGCTGCGCGTAGAAAGCGACGATTATCCCCGCGTCTACGGGTGCCTCTACAGGTCCCATAGCGGTAATGCCGATACAGACCGACGCACCAACCACGTCCAAATGGATGCAGACTCTATGCTACAACAGGTCCCATCCGCAGAGAACGTAATGATCGGTGATTTTAACGCTGTCCGACACAACTGGTTACTTCGTCTATGCGGATCCCAGATGTGGAGGATCATGTACCTTCCCTGTTGGACCTTCTGCTGACCTCTCATCCGGACGGATATCAGGTCTCCGTCGAGGCCCCTCTTGACTCTTCGGATCATTGTCTGATCTGGAGTACGGTGCCACTCACGCTCCCACTGCGGTGGCGTCTGCAGATTGCCGTCGTGTTTGGCATTACAGGTAGGCCGACTGAGAGAGGATGCGGTCTTTGTTGCATCCTACTTATGGGCGCGGGTTTGCTTCTCGCCGGATGATTCCAACGTTGTTGCTGATTTGGTCGCTGATATGCGACTTCAATGGAAATGGAATTATTTATTCCATTATCTGTGGTGCCTATAGGAGGCAGAACTTAGGATGGTTTGGTCACTCCTGTAAAATTGCATTACGCCATAAGTAGGAGTGCTACCGGACCTAAGCTGATGCATTTACGCCTCGGAATGTAAACACCAGCGCTCTTAAAAAGAAGTATGATTCCGCTTCCAGGTCCTTCAAAAAATTAGCTAAGGCAAAGTCAGAGCACATCGGTAGTATTGGTGCACACATGCATTCTGGTCTCGTTGGACGTTAGTTTTGACATAGTGAAGGCCTTCGATCGGGTTTGGAACAAAGCGCTTCTTACGAAACTTCTTTCCTATAGGCTTTCCGAGAAATTAAGTAATTGGATCACCAGTTTTCTTGCAGATCGTAGCATCAAGGCCGTAGTAGACGGTGCATGTTCCGATTACAAGCCCATTAACGCCGGTGTTCCACAAGGCTGCATGCTATCACCAACGCTGTTTCATTCATTCATTGCTTTGCAAAAAACAGCACTGGTTTTTTTCGGGAAAATGTCACCTAGTACCGGGACAAACTAATGTCTGAAGTAAAGACATTGTTGAACAAAGTCTCGAATTGGGGGAGACTAAATGTAGTCTAGTTCAATCCACAGAAGACACAAGTTTGCACGTTTGCTGCTAAAAAGAATCCCTTTGTCGTATCTCTTCAGTTTCAGGGCACTCCCCTTGTTGCCTTAACCAGTATTGGAATCCTCAGCGTCGATATATCGAATGGCGTGCAGTTTCGTGTTCACTTGGAAGTGAAAGCCAAATTGACCTCTAAAAAGCTTGGCGTGCTCAGCAGAGCGGGACAATAGTTCATGCCGGAACACAACCTGCAAGGCGCAGGTTCGCCTCACATGGAGTACTGATCCCATTTCTGGGCCGAGGCTCCCCAGTGCTAGAGTACTTTTTGATAGGCTTGACTCACTGGCGCTGCGAAGAGATGTTGCATCTCTTTGCGTGATAAATCGTATTTACTCAGAGGAATTGTTCGGATTAATTCCAGTCGCTCAATTTAACCATCACACATCGCCACAGAACTCGATATACCATCCTTACCACCTAGATGATTGGCAGTCCACTACTGTGCGATTTACAAGAAGTTTTCTTCCTCGTACTACTTCCTTGTGGAATCGACTACCACCAGCGATTTTTCCGGACCGATACGACTTAGGGACCTTCAAGAAAATAGCCAAATTATTTAAAGGCCGGCAACACATCTGCAATTCCTCTGGTGTTGCAGTTGTTCATGGGCGAATGTAGTCACTTATCATCAGGTGAGCCGCATGCTAGTTAACCCCCTCTCATATAGAAAAAAGAAAGAAATCAAAATGCAGATGCGTTGACACTCCTAAAGACTAATGGAATATTTTTACAAAATACATAATAAGATTTATGTTAAGTTTTGATGTAACCAAAAATTTTAAAGCCTATTTCAAAAATGTTATCTTATATTAAAAACCAAGTAAGTTAAGCAAAAAAGACAAAATGAACCCTATATATACACCTCATTTTAGAAGTTGTTTTACGTTTTAGTTTACATTTTGATACAATAGTTCAAAATTTATGATTTTTTCCCTTAGATAAACATTACACGTATTTTTCATTAAGAGGTTACACGATGTTTTCAGCGGAAAATAATCACTCTTTGTTTCGAGATGTATGCTGTTTTGTGTTATGTATCCAAACTGGCATTTCCAACCACACGTTGTCTACCATCTTAAATAATGAACAGGCGCACGTCATCTTTTCCAGCCGGTAATTATTTCTCCGCGCTAACACCTGCATGATGAGGTCGGATAGTGCATTAGTTTGATGACGTCATTTTGCACTTCGTCTTTTCATATTACACAGGTGTGATATTTTTATTTTTGACGACTCGCTTTGATGTGTTTTTGTACAATTATAGCGAAAATCCGTCAGCAAAGGAATTGATTGAAATGACGACTTATAATTAAACAAAAAATTTAGGGATTTTATTAAAAATAAAATAAGAGAATAAATCAAACCAAATGACTTGCTAAACTTAAAAGTATAATCCCGATTTTTGATGATTTTACAAGATGGCGCCCTTCCAGTCATAAAATTATAATTATGCCAAAAATGTCATGTCTGACGAGGTACTTGAGTCATTAAATATTTTATTTAGTGTGATAGTTTTTGTTTATTCCGAGCTTGTTCGAGTAGTTGTGAACTGGTAAAAGCGTTTATTGTGTTTCTTTTGTATTTCTTTGGCAATTTGGATTTTTTATTCGGACTTTGGATTTGCTACTACTTTTTTTGATTTCGATGATACCGGACATCTGTAGATCGTGTTCTATCAAAAAATACAGTCTTTTTTGGCCTCCCTTCGAACTAGTTTCGAGATATTTTAGCCATTGTACCATAATAAATCTATCTGATAGGCAATCTATCTGATCAGCAATGATTTCATACGCTAGTAATGTATAAGTCAATGGCTATCAATGATAGGAGTAACACAGCATTTCAGAATTCAAATATCTGTCAACAATTGATCAATAACCTAATGACAGTTGACAGCTAATGTCAAAACAACATCTATTCGCTATTAGTGTTGCAGTTTTTGGTAAGAATAAAATATTAATACCACTGTAATAAAGGCAAGTTTGAGGACTTGAATGACCAAAAGTGGTATAATATATTATTATAACTTATTGCCTCGCTTGTACCAAAACCAGGCCTACGCTTCATACAATTTTGGACCGTCTCCTTTGAGTTGAGTACAATTTCAGTTCACTAATAGATAAAAAATGTTATTTTTTGATTACTTTGGCATTTGACGTCTGACCAGCCTGACAGATAAAAAAATAGGTCTTAAGTTGGTATTTACCATTTAGAATTACTATGCTAAGTCTATGGTTGTTACAATAAAGAAAAAATGGCTCACAGAGAAGCGACTGCTAGAATTAAAAAGATCATCACCTTACTTTTTCTCTTTGGTTAGTGATATATTGGATACTAACTGCTCCTCGCGACTTCTCCCGCTTGGAATTCATTACGATTGTATTTAGTTTTTTTTTTTTGCGCCGAAACACATTTTTTTAATAAGAGTAGCCTAAGTTACTCCTTATAACATCAGCTATTTGCCAGTTAAAGTCCCATCAAAATGGGTTCAGCCGTTTCGGAGATTAGCCGGAACAAACAGATAGACAGACTGACTGACAGACTAACGGATAGACAGAAAAAAATTAAAAAAATTGTTATAAGTACCATATTATATACTTTCATATGCATTTAGTGAAAGGCTGTTATTTTGACATTACATACCGACACTTCAATTTTATTTATTTGTATAGATTAGTAATTATATGAACAAGTTAGTCACAATGCAAAACTACTCATGCTGATAACAATACACGTATCTGCGAGTACATAAATGAACGCCAATATAACTCCCTCCCAATTTGTATAACAACCGGCCGTCCAAAGGCTTTGCATTCCATAAAACAAAGGAGCACAACAATGGAAATATGGAAACTTTTTTGGCTTAATAAACAATGGAGTGTAGGTGAACGTGAAATAGACGTATTTTGGGCGTAGGGATGCCAGCACAATAGTTCGTTTCTATTTTAATTTTCTATGTGAACGCATCCGAATTGTGGGATTGGTTTTTATTCGTTAGTCTATATTTTCTCAATTTCAACACTTCTCACCCTGAAAACTGTTGAATATCTTTCATTTCGTTTTGGTTTGGTTCATGTAGTTCGTGTAGGGACGAGCCTGCAAGTAAAATTTGAATGCAATGTTTTGATTTTATTTTAATTTTTCTTCTTCATCAACTGGTAACAGTTCAGTAATAGATACTATACGAAGGCCCCTACCATCACAATTGACACGCCATGCAGGCTAGTTAGTAGTCGAGCACTGGTAGGCGAATTGTGGATTAAAATTTGATTAAAACTTCAACAAATCTTTCAATCGTAAAGGGAGAACGTTAAGTTTTACATTAGATAAAGGAAATAGTTCAAGAGCCAACTACTTTCAGTTTGAATTATTTTTATTTATTTTTTGTAACTAAATAAAAGTATTTTCTTTAAATAGTATAGAGTTTCAGTGTATACTTAAAATTGATTAAATTTTAATTAGATATAAACCCGTTAAAATTGTTATGTTTCAATTATATCCAAGGACGTTATAATAAAAATTAGTACAATTAACAATTTGAGACCATACGAGTCCGTCTTAATTGCTGTTATAGTAGAAAATTCTGTAAAGTATTTTAATGTTTTGATTAAAGTAAATAGATTACAAACAATTGAACTGTGCTTCATCGGCGGCGCTCGGTCTTTAACCTATGTATAGTCAGTAAAATTTTTGTAATAGAAACAGATATAATTTCCAAAATTTTCTTTAAAAAATTCCGATATTTATTGCGAAACTAGTCAGCCCTACCTAGTCTCACCGGAGCGGCGCGGTGTTGAAGTACAGACCGGCATAGTGTTCGCTAAATTAAACATTATTTTGGTACCTACGCGTATATTAATATGACTAAGCCGGACGTAGATTTACAGTGGATAGCTACAGTGAGGAAATACGCTAGTAATATATAAGTCGATGGGAAAAATATATATGATAGGTGTAATTAACACCCATTACATCTACAAGTTTTTTAAGTCTACTGCAGAACATGGCGTTTTTCAAGAATTCAGCCGTACGTGAAGCACTACTTAAATCCCAATCTTCTTTTTGCTTTACTGCTGTTGATGGGCCTCTCACTTTGAAGAATATTTGCCTTAGTCATCGCACTTTGCAAGTGGACTGATCTCAGTACTGCTCGATGCCGGTGTAAATCTTTTACGGTTGACGTCAAGAGAATTGTGAAGTGCCGATACGCGGCGCGGGTTTTTTTTTATAGGATAGGGTGACAAACGAGCACACAGTTCACCTGATGGTAAGTGGTTGCTATGGCCCATAGACATCCACATCTATCCTCGATTACGAATCAAAATGCAGATGCGTTGTCACCCGTGAGGACTAAGATGGAATGCCTCGTTTCCAGTAAAAAGGGTCTCCGGTTCTCTACACTCACCATACGAAATACAGCAGCATTAAGCTACTATTTCACCCTGGTATTCTGTGAGAGCGTGGTCCCTCCTCGGTCGAGCCGACCCATCCGTGCCACAACTATACTTCTAATATAACAGCAGCATGGGTCTACCACGTATAGTATATGTATTAAAAAAATTGTAATTTGTTTCCTTTGATTATATACTTATCAAGACAACTTATTATTAACAAGTATAGTAGTAACAAGTATACTTGACAAGTTTATAATCAAAGTCTGTTTCATACGGCCGCTCACTCCATATCGTTGCGGTAATGTGTGTGCGTGCGTATATCTCGAGGAAGTCAAAAATATAGATATTTAGATATTAATAACTTAAATTGTACACAATATGTCTTTAAAATAGGAACGTACGACTAGTTTTTTATTATATCTATAACATTTCCAAAAATTATTAAATTTATTTTGTAGGTAAAGATGGACTGTTAAAGGTTAATAAAAAGAAAGTAAAAGAAGAAATGGTTAAAATAAATTTCAACATTTTAACCGGCCCTGAAGCTACGTCAAAGTTTAATAAATGTATGACTTCGTTTTTCTGTGCTTATAACGTGTGTCAGCTCCCCCAGTCATAAAAGCTTATAATAGCCTGCGAAATGAATTATTTAATTAACCGTAATAATAATTAATTAAAAGATTTTTTATGATATAAAACATGATCATATGTTTACCCCATCACAGTCCATTTCATTGGACGCGATGCATTTCGGAGTGCATTATTCGGACAGTACCGGTCGTCTTCTGTGCTTCCGTCTAAATAAAAATACGACAGATCAATTGTTTTGATACTTTAACATTTATGGAAATAATTTAAATAAAGTTAAAAATACCTTCAACATCCTTTATATCAGGAAACAAAAAATGCCAACTTAACATAAAAAAAACATTTTTCATAATTTAATATACCTCGGCCTTATATTTTTATATCAACAAACATTATGCCTAAAAAATCTGTGTTATTGATTTATATTATAAATTACTAACACAGATTTTTTTATGATAAAACATGGAAACATTTTGTGTTATTCAAAATTATTCTCGTATGTCTTATTATAATATGGTAAAGAAAATTTTTGCGTTTTAGCATATAATTGTACTGTTAGTTAATTAAAATACTGTTTAAATATAGGAGCGAGTGTTATCAGTATTTTTATTACGAAAAAAGTGAATATAGAATATTATGATAATTTTACTTATTTTTAAATCTTTTTTAGTATCTATATTTTCTATTAATCGTTTCAAAAATAAAAATTTTCCCTAAAAAAATATTTCTCTTTTGACTTACGGAATAATTAATTAGCCAAAAAGAGGAAAGCTGATCAAGAGAGTGCTGTATCTTCATGACAATGTACCGGTTCACACGGCGCCTCCCTTCAAGGCTGCTGTACGAAACTGCATGTGATTAACCACCTACCATACAACCCAGATCTAAATACTACTTTTTATCCCCAAACTTTAAAAAAGACCTTCAGGAAAGCTATTTGCTGACGATAACGAGCTCAAGTTCGCGGTAATTGAGAATTTGTAGGCCAATCCGAAGAATATTTTGTCAAAGGAATAGAGTAGATTTTTCCACGAACATATTGATGTCATGGGAGACTATATTGAAAATTAAAAAATATTTCATAATTTTATATTTTTTCTAACAAACCTTTACCGAGAATACATAGAACGGCCCTCGTATATTCTACTTAAATTTTTCCTACCCTTCCTTATTACTCCTCATAAGTCGTAAATGAAAGTTAGGTTAGGAAGGTGTTAACAGTCTTGAAAATACTATAGTAACAAAGAAAAGGTTTTAGTGTAGTGAAATCACAACTATCAAAATATGTTAGTCGAAGTACAAAAGCCGGTCGGCGACTTGGTCAGTTTCTTTCATCCGAAGCAGAATTCACAGCTAATTGTGGCATTAAACAATAGAACCTCTTAGCAATACAAGTAACGCGCCCCGCCATTGTTCACTCGCAGCCACAGAATGAACATTCGGACAATAAAGCCTCCACAAGAAATTGTTTTTGGTACAATGCAAACTATTTCAAATGTAACCGTCATGAAAATTAAAATGAAGGAATAATCAGTGGCGGGAAATAGCTGAATAATTGTAGCGGAAACAATTCGATTATTAAATTTTAATTTTTTTTCAAGATTTAGAAAATGGAGTAATGAATTACGGCAACAATTGAATTTTGGTTATCCTTGAGAAAATTTCTTCATATAATGACAAAACAACGTAAGTCTTCTTGAAAAGTCATATTTATGCTCCTACCCTCCCCATAAGCATATGCCGTATAATAAGCGAATACAAATAAATCATTAGAAGTATGGAGTGTAGAGGTAAGGATAACCAACTCTCATAGTAGAATAGTTGAAAAGTGTCCATCTGTAAGCAGTAAATAACAGCTCAAAAACTCTTCACAACAGCGCTGGAGTAGCTAGAGTGTATGAAACTCCATAATTAGAAGTCCTTGTGACGTGAGAGGATCCATCACACCATTGCGTCCTTTTGGTGACGTAAGAAACGAGAATATGAAACAAAGATTCTAAGGTTTCCAAAAGATGGTGATGAAATTTCTTTCTCTATCTATCTTTCTCTCTCTCTTTCTCTCTGGGTAAAAATACGTATAACACCCAGAACCGTGACGGGAAGCAGTGTCAAGGCTGTTAAACATCTGGTACTGCGAGCGACATTCCACCACAAACAAACGTGACAATTAAAGATTATAAAAGATTTATAAGTATATCTATTTATATTTAATACGTGGTATAGCCACGCAGCAGCTATATTATGGTTGTAGCACGAATGGGTCGGCTTGACCGTGGTAGGACCACGCTCTCACAGAATACCAGCGTGAAATAGCAGCTTAATACTGCTGTGTATCGTATGGTGAGTGTAGAGATCCGGAGATCCTTTTTTTACTAGAAATGAGGCATTCCATCTTAGTGCTCAGGGGTGAAAACCCATCTGCGTTTAGATTCTTAATCGAGGATAAATGTAGATGTCTATGGGCCACAGCATCCACTTACCATCGGGTGGACTGTGTGCTCGTATGTCACCCCTATTCTATAAAAAAATACAATGAGACTGTTTTAGAAATTTAAAAGTTAATGTTTACTAACTAAAAACAAAAAACGATGCTTGCCAACTGGCTTGCCAAGCGTGACAGCTATGGCTGGTATCTCCCTGTGCGGCAATCATGGGAGAGGCTTTCGTTCAGCAGTAGACTTTAATAATGTCCTCCAGACCTAATTCCGGCCACGGCGGCCTGCCTCAACGGAGGCTAGCCATCGGTGTAGGACAGGATTATAGTGCCTAAGTATATGCGCAAGCACAGGTGCACTCTCTATTCCCTCACTCTCATAATCCGATGGGACGGTAAACCGATACGACCGGAGACAGATCAGGCGCAGGACCAACGGCTTTACGTGCTTTCCGAGGCACGGGGGTAAGACTCCGGGCAGCTACTGAGAATTTCTTGACAGAAAAACTCAATAATTGATTTTTTGGCCCGATCCGGGATTTGAACCCAGGACCTCATGATCAGCAGTCGCACTACTACAACCGCTAGACCAACGAGGCAGTAAGGATTTTAATAGGCCGTAACGGTAACGTATACAATGAGAAATGCCCATGAGCAGCCAGTGGTCCTGTGCTGTCACGAAGAGGAAGAACTATAGACCACCATAAGCCAAGAGAAATATAGGAGAGTTATACATTATCTCGAGATGTCAACCGCTCTTGTGTGTTCTAACCTGCTAAACAACATATGTCTCTGAAGATCAACTTATGTTGGAATTTCTTTACATCGGGGTAAATCCAGTTATTTCTGCAATGGTTAACGCCAACAGAGTATTATAAAAATAACGTTATGTCATTTCTATTTAATTTTATAGTTATATATAAGCGTTGACGATTGTAGAAAGTCAATTTGGTTAACCCCGCAGAAACGCTAAGCCCAAATTCTGATGATACTAAAATTTTGGTACGTGGTAGAGCCACGCTGCAGTTATATTATGGTTGTAGCACGAATGGGCTAGCACGACCGGGGAAGGATCACGCTCTCACGGAACACCAGTGTAAAATAGCACCTTATTTCGTATGGTGAGCTTAGAGATCCGAAGACTCTTTTTTACTGGAAATGAGGCATTCCGTCTTAGTCCTCAGAGGTGACAATGCATCTGGGTTTTGATTCTTAACCGAAGATAATTAATAATAGACATCTACGTCTATGGAACACAGCATCCACTTATCATCAGGTACTGTGTGCTCGTTTGTCACCCGTATTTTATAAAAAAAAAAGTAATACAAATGCGAAGGAGTCGGCTCTGCAATTACCTGCGTGTCTGACCTGTGTGTTGAGTATTAGCAAATAATCCAAGATATATATATAATACCCAACACACAAGTCAGGCAGTTCGAGTTCGATTCAAGTCAGTTGTTCTGTGAAGTGACCACATGTATGTAATTACTTTAAGTAAGTACGTAACGCTGTACGCACTGCAGCGGTATCTTATACAGTCTGTCGCTCGATATACGATATACCATCCTTAACTCCTGGATAACTGGCAGTCCACTCCTGTGCGATTTACAAAAAGGTTTCTTCCTCGCACAATTTCCTTGTGGAATCGACTACCACCAGCGATTTTTTTAGACCGATACGACTTAGGGACCTTCAAGAAAAGAGCCTATTCTTTTTTAAAAAGCCGAAAATGCATATGCAATTCCCACGGTGTTGCATTCGTTCATGGGCGGCGGTAGTCACTTACCATCAGGGCGTGCTCGTTTGCTCCCATTCTGTATACGATTAGTATCGCCCTCTTCAATAAACGATGCTGGTGACTGTACGACGTAAACTGTAACGATGATCGTGATGGTGATGATAATAAAAGAATTAAATAATAATTCAACATTAGATAACTTTTTAGTGAAGAGATATGAAATATTTTTTTATATTATATACTTATAGATGTTATTTTGAATCATATATAGAATAACTTTGATACCGTTTATAATGTCGTTCAAATACTTATTAAAGTTTATAAAATGAAGTGAATAGAGAAACGTAAAATTTTAGTTTAAAGGGATTTTATATTAAACATGTTGTTGCTATATGATTTAAGTCCAAATTAATAAAAGTGTAAAAATAGCTTCGCTTTTTAGGGTTCCGTAGTCAACTAGGAACCCTTATAGTTTCGCCATGTCTGTCTGTCTGTCTGTCCGTCCTCGCTTAATCTCTGTGACCGTAACCACTAGAAAGCTCAAATTTGGTACCAATATGTGTATCAATCACGCCGACAAAGTGGTAAAATAATAAAAACCGGCCAAGAGCGTGTCGGGCCACGCTCAGTGTAGGGTTCCGTAGTTTCCCGTCCGTCACAATAAGTGTTCCCACTTATGAGTTTAAAGGTGGGTATCCATTATGTTCGGGCTCCAGCAGCGCTCCGCGCTCTTGTAACTGCTCCCGGTAGTGGGTACGTGCGCGAACATGGAGCGTGCAACATTGCACACTCCGCGGCAGGCGATGCCAAGGAGAGACCAACCGAACAATTCGATAATACCCGACCCAATGTAATAAGTACCTACAGCGCCATCTCTCGGGGAATTGGGTTACAAATTAATACATAGACGTGCCAGAAGTTTTCGGTGGTAATTTTGGATTGCGAGAAGCGATTTTAATAAATCTTTTTTTATTTGAAAAAAGATACGTTCAGGATAATAAAATATGTAAACGAAGTTAAAAAAATGCTTGCATATACGATTATACTACAAACTTAGTCCAGAAATTATTTTGTACAACTTTTTGTCTTTTTGTACAAAAACAGTTTCCATCCAAATTCAAAATAATTTTCCTAGAAAGTCCTTATAAAGTTCTACTTTTCATATTTTTTTCATATTTTCTAAACCTATGGTTTAAAAGTTAGAGGGGGGGGGGACACATTGTTTTTTACTTTTGGAGCGATTATTTCCGAAATTATTGACATTATCAAAAAAAGATTTTAGTAAACCCCTATTCATTTTTAAATACCTTTCCAACAATATATCACACGTTAGGGTTGAAATTAAAAAAAAATCACTTCCCACTTTACATATAGGGGGGCTACCCTAATAAAACATTTTTTTCCAATTTTTATTTTACCACTTTGTCGGCGTAATTGATACACATATTGGTACCAAATTTCAGCTTTCTAGTGCGAACGGTCACAGAGATTAAGCGAGGACGGACAGACGGATAGACAGACATGGCGAAACTATAAGGGTTCCTAGTTGACTACGGAACCCTAAAAATTGGAAAAAATGTTTTATTAGAGTAGCCCCCCTATATGTAAAGTGGGAAGTGATTTTTTTTTAATTTCAACCCTAACGTTTGATATATTGTTGGAAAAGTATTTAAAAATGAATAGGGGTTTACTAAAATCATTTTTTGATAATGTCAATAATTTCGGAAATAATCGCTCCAAAAGTAAAAAACAATGTGTGTCCCCCTCTAACTTTTGAACCATAAGTTTAAAAAATATGAAAAAAATCTGAAAGGTAGAACTTGATAAGGACTTTCTAGGAAAATCATTTTGAACTTGGATGAAAACAACAGTACCCACTACCGGGAGCAAATGCAGGAGTGCGGAGCGCTGCTGGAGCGCGAACATAATGATTTATACCCACCTTTAAACACATAAGTGGGAACACTTATTGTGACGGGCGGGAAACTACCGAACCCTACACTGAGCGTGGCCCGACACGCTCTTGGCCGCTTTTTTAAGAAGTAATAGGCTAAGTTAATTATGTGATCCTTTTTAGCAAATATTTTTTTTATCTTTTTTTTCTAATAGTTCATTTTACAGCAGGAGGAATCACATAATGAAACGGTGGTAGATTTAAAAAAACATGTATAAAACTTCTTATCGACGACATTTCGAGAGTTTGCAAGTCCTATATATATATATATATATATATATATATATATATATTACCCCATATCATTCCGTAGGTGTCGTAAGAAGGCGACAGAGGGAAACAAATCAAGAGATGGGCAGTATATAACATGGCAGATGACGTCACTAGAAGTTTTCTTTCCACTTTCGATGAAAATCATCGTTAGTTTCAAGGACCGGATTTCCTCGGGCTAAGTCCTGATTCATGGCCTACACAAGTAGACATGAAAGAAAAAATAGAAACGGGTGAGGAAAAATCACCGAAAAGCGTAAATACAATAATAAGAAAAGAGTCTTGGAGTGTACCCGACTACGAACGTTTCAGTAGTTTCAAAAGATTCCTTAGAACTACAGCACGATTGCTGCAGGCCGTAGAAAAAATTAAATTTTCAATTTCCCATAAACTAATACCAACTAAAAATAAAAAAACTTTCTTTTTTTAAACTGCTTAACTTGTTTTACGCTGTTGAAAGTGGTAACTATGGAAAAATCCCCCTTTGTTACCTATGAGGGGGCCTATGTTCAGTTTAGAAAAGTAGCCGATTTTTCATTCGTCAGGTAAAAGTTATTCAATAAATAAATTACATATAACCTGACTGAATATAAAAGTGAAACCATTTTATTGATACAACTGACACTGATTCGAATTTCGAAATGTCGCCGATTTTTTAATCGTCAGAAAAAGTTATCCGTTAAAACTTGTTTGAATATGAAAGTGAGACAAAACTTGAACTGTCATATGAATAAATTTTAACGGAGCATTGAAATATCGGCACTAAAACAGAAAAATATAAAAACCTTAATTGAAGAATATATTCGTTTCAGAGTATCACATATATTAACATACAAAAATATTACAATATATGTTTAAATCTAAGCAAACCAAAAGCAGCTGAAATTGCGTAAACGTAAGTATATTACTTAGTAGGTTTTGACTTCCTTACAAAGTTACATAATCACATAGATCTAAACCGATACACATATGCTCATTAAAATATATAGATTCAATATATGAGTATCCGATATTAAAATTCAATGCATAGACAAGACAAATTTTATCAGTGTATTGAATTTTAATATATATATATACATATATATATATATATATATATATATATATATATATATATATATATATATATATATATATATATATATATATATATATATATATATATATATATAAGTATATCAAAATATAGGCTAAGAGTGATATTACTCACGCCTATTCAATTAACTACTTGCAGGCCATAAAAGTTCAAATGAACAAATGAACTGATAGCTGACGAATGTTTATATCAAAGCACATTTAAATTACAAAAACATTTTAGAAAAAGTTTCCTTATAAAACAATACACCTGCCGTACCATACCTATATTTATTTTTAACGGTCAGTCGGTTTTAACCAAACAAAATTTTGTAATCACCAAAAAGCAAATTTTAATTAATTAAATTCATTGAATGCTAAAACATCACTTGCTTTTCAATGACTCTCAGACAAAGCTCAAAGTGTATTATTTTATAGACAAATCGAAACAGATCGGAAATACGAGCTTACATAATATAAACTGCTTTATTTAAATATTTGTTTTATATAAAGGTAATAAGTTTGAAAATAAATTGAAAATGAAAACACATTACGACGTTTCTACTTAGGCCGTTAATATAATAGGGGATGGAAAGGGGCGTGTTCGAAGCTCGTCGCAAATATAATCAAGAACAGGAGTTGCATTGAAGATGAAAAATACTAAATTTTTATGAAATATTTTTTTAAATATACTTTGTCAACAGCTTATTATTTTGATTTTTATGTTTTTATAGTTACTCTTATACTAGAAATAAAAGTAGTAGTATTTTGTAGTAAGGTCACTATAGAATGGAAACTGTTTATTTGTTATTATTGCACATCATTAAAACACACAGAATTAAGTGGTATATTTTATTGCTTCATTGTTCTGAGTTGCTGACAGTAATATTTCGGTACTTCAGTCATCATAATACATGCCATCATAATACACGCCAACTTGAATAAGAGCCATGGTCAGAGGCTTAGACGGTAAAGGATTAAAATGTTACAAGCAAGTGAATTGCTTTTAACACATGCTCAGCGGTGAGGAAGAACATTGTAATATAAGCAGCTTGATAAAAAATGCGACAAATGAACCCTGCTATTGGACCAGTGTGTTGAATTCGTCCCTGCTTCAGCTCTTTCTCAAGAATGGAGGACGTGTTTATAATGTTTTTTATTTATATAATTAATTTTTGCTTGTTCTCTTCTCTATCCTAAATTATCCATCCACTCCTCTTATCTCAAGAAGAAATTTCAATATATTTCTTTAACGCATGATATCACTCTGCGTTCCTCATATAATAACAAACTAAGTATCCCACTACATTTTACTAAGAAAGCATTAGTTTACAAAATAAATATTATTATATTAATGTTCCGACTCCATTCTGTCCATGTGCACTAATCAACGCTGCTCCACGTCTGAGCACAGCCCTCTATCACAATGCCGCTATTACATTTGCTCAATAATTGCCACCCTGGAACCACCACCCTCTCTTTCACAGATGATCGCCCTTCAATGGGTACACGGTAAATGTATCCGGGGAGTTGGTCAATTTATGTGGTCTACGCGGCGCTGTAATCAACGACTTGGGATATGTATTGGTACGAGGTGATTGATGGAGACATCGGTTTAAATTCTAATAAAATTTGTGTGTTGAATGTATTTTGGACAATTCATATTAATTCACAAAACTATGGCGACTTTTATAACAGTAAAAGAGTGTTTTTTATTTTTATATAAAAGAAAGAAATTTATATCATGTCAATATGGATGGAGCGATATTTAATATTAGGATCACGGTAGAGTGATTGCAACACGAATGGGTCGGCTCGAACGGAGTAGGACCACACTCTAACATAATACCATCTTGAAATAGCAGCTTAATGCTGCTGTGTTTCGTATGGTGAAAATAGAGAACCGGAGACCGTTTTGACTGAAAACGAGGCATTCCATTTCAGTCCACAAGGGTGACAACACATCTGCATTTTAATTCTTAATTGACAATAAATGTTGATGTGTTTGGGCCACAGCATATACTTGAAATAATACTAGTTTTTACGGAATTTATCGTGTATATTTAACTTTTTAAATACCCGACGTTTCGAGAGCTTTACAGCACTCACGGTCACGGGCGGGACTGAGATGTTCATCGTCCAGATGTCATAGTTAACTGCGCTTACCATAGATTAAAATTTAACAGCATATACTATGTATACACTACAATCAGGTGGACTGTGCGCTCATTTGTCACCCCTATTCCATAAAAGAAAATCCTTCCTTTTTTAGCCGACTTTAAAATAGGAAGCTTTCAAATCGAATGTATGTATGTTTTTGCATTATGTAATGCGATATTTCTTCTATTTTTAAACTGAGACTAGAGAGGTTAAATTCAGGATTTGTCATAATCATTTGGAGACTAAATTCCATTCCTAAAGGTGGAAAAAATAAGGGATGAAGGTTTAAACGTAACTAGACGATATTCTAACTTTAAGCTTGTGATTTTTCTAAATTTACTCAAAAGGATAAAATTAAATCCAACTAAAAGGTTACACACAATATTAAAACAAACTACAATAAAGAAAAACTCAAACTAAAAACTAAAACTTTATACAGTTCTACTCCCCGTGGTATCGTGCCAAGAACGTTGGCTGCGTTTAATCGCTGAATGGCTATTCTTAGCCTTTGAGCGAGAAACACCAAAGAACCAGCTCTCCCATCATCAGCAGCGACGACCAGTTACGGATACAGTTTATTTAGGAACTTCACCGCACGTGAACCCCACGCACCGATAGTCTCTACAGTAAATGGCACAAATATGAAGTCATCACTCACACTCAGAGACTCATATTTGCTTCATTTACTTAATTCAGCTGCCTCTGATGCCACCCCGGCTCTAATCGTATCTTCGAGGTGAGAGGCCGACAAAATGTCTACGCGAGTAGCATCCCACACTATTGCTTTACCTCTCCGTCGTCGTCGTCTCTAAATATTCCACAAGTCTCTAAAACAAACCAGGAGATGGGCAAAGGCGTGACCTAATGACGACAAAAAATTAAAAAATGCGGCAGCCACGGCTGGTAACTATAGCAATCCCTATGAGGAAATCTATGTGGGAGGCATTTGTTCAACACTGGACTTTTGATAGGCTGTAAGCTTGAACAATTAACCACATTCGTTCAAGGCTGTAAGGTAACGCTAACAATATTTATTATAGTATTATATAATTATAATTATTTTATTTTATTATGTATAACTTTAATTATTTGACATCACAAGTGTACTTCAGTTGAATCTTATGATGTACAATAGGTTATATATTAGTCGCTGCACACATGATGATATATTAGAGTTATTGCAGAAATCATCCTTCCATATAGTCCGCCGTTGAAATCACTTTAGAATGAGAAAGAATTGGTTCTTTTCTCATGGAGAGAGTAAATCGAAGCCAGAGTTTTTGGATGTATCACTGATTAGATATTATAGTAGTATTATGGGCTTTCTTCAATTCTCGTCAACTCGTAAGTAGACCACTGTTGGACATGAACCAATCCCGAAGTAAGAAGGATTTAAAGTTTAACCGATTTACTGTTAAAATTTAACTAAGTTTACAAAACCTTACCTTTCACTTCAGTTATCAAGTCACCTGTCTGGGTATTTAACCTGTGTGGGGTTGAAGATTTAACATCATTTTGAGGTGTTGCCTCATGAAACGTGTATACTGGATGAGACGGGGTGATAGGAACCCTACCTCCAGGGTGACATCGTTACTCCATCTAGTTGGGCTACGACTGAGTTGGATTCGCCGTTGGACCGTCAAGTCGCAGTTGGACTCCTTATCGGACATTTTCTTCAGGTACTCATACTCGTCAACAACATCGAGCGCAGTATTCCCGACGAATAATGATAGATAAGTATAAACTTATTAAAAAGATTTTTTTAAATCAAAAAAGTTGTAAAATATCAGTGCCATAGGCTTCTATTCCATTCACATGTTACACCCTATTTTTTTCCAGACATATATATAATCAGTGTGTCATAATAATAAAATTTATGTATAGATATTTATAGAAGTGTAAGTGATTAAAAAAAATTCAAAGTATTATAACGTATATTGTGCCTATTGCTTTGATACATGTCTTGGATCTCTCTGGCCAGGAGTGCATGGATTTGCGCACTGTTCCTATAGGGAATGTAGTTACTTTTAGCTGAGAAGATTTCTTGAGAGACTCAATGACAGAGTAACGTTTTGTACAGACCATGTCCTCCAGCAGTGATCACAATGTGTAGTCCAATGGGTTTAGATTTAGATTGGATAAGGGCTACTCTATAGCTCTTATGAAGTCGGGAACATTAATCCCGAACTAGGTTCGGGACAAGAAGCAGGGCGCTGCTGGAGAGAGTACACAATACGTTTTGAAAAATTTTATGCGTCTAGAGTCTAGAGTCCTGCTCTCTAGAGTCTATTGATAAACTATGGCCGAAGTCTTAACTCCTTTCACAAAAATAAAACTTTGCAATCAATGGAAAGGCGTGCTAAGAGGCTTATTGCTGAACTGAATCTATTTAGAGCCAATGTTACCAGTCTCGAGCACAGGCGCAAAGCCAGCCTTTAATTTTTCTACAGCATACAATTTGGAAAGTGTGTGCAGGAATTGAAAAACTTAATTTCCTCTTTCTTCCACTATCGGACAATCTCCACCCCTTAATTGTCGATATACCACGCATTTCAACCAAACTCTTCTTTCTCGTTCATCATGCGTACAGCAAAAGATCTGAGTAATATGCCTTTCTATAACATTACAATGTGGGACACCCAGTCTTAGAGGCAAATGTGAAAAAATGTGTGGCATCACATACCACATTAAGTAGGGTAATAGTTAATCACTGACTTGTACACGCTGGTAGAAGACCTAAAATGTTACGGAGTTACGTTGTGGAGAAGTAACGCGATTTGCAGGAGCTATTTATTACCCAGAAAAAGTGCGTTAGTATACTAGCCCAGATAAATAACACTACCAACTGTAGACCATATTTCAAAGAACTAAATATTCTTATTTTACCATGTACGGGAATTTATGATCTATGCCTGTTTGTCCATAAAAATTTTAATATTTTCAATAACATTAAAGATATACATAACATATTACACGTTATAAAAATAAATTGAAGGTACCTACCACAGTCGCGAATAAAAATGTTAAAACAAGCACCTACTATTTGTATATACAAAATTAATTGCTGTCTATTAGTCTCACAAAAACTCGAAAATGGCTCGACCGATTTTGATAAATGTTTTTGTGTCTTTTTGAGTGGGTCCCTGCATGGTTTAAGAACTCAATAGGAACCGATAGATGGCGCTCTTGTCCAGATCCAGAAATAACCCGTACATAGTAGCGGCGGATCGCTAGTATGACAGTAATAAATTATAGTAAATTACCCCGGGAAATAAAAAATAGCAGAATTAACCAAATTTCAATCATGCTTCAGTAAATATTTAAAAAAAAGCCCTTCTACTCAGTGGAGGAATATTTAAATAACAAAAACTAACACTATTATGTATTTTTAAATTTATCTAGCTTCTAAGTATATTTTATCTATATGCAGTATCCCTGTCTTTGCAGTGCCTGAAAAGGAAAAACCTAATTTGTTAGCACATTTTTAGTTAAAGACCAATTACAAATACACTTGTATTGCAAATAAATGATTTGATTTGAAATGTGTTATTTATAGATTAAAAAATATCTATACATTGAGGAGCAATTAGACTTTGCATACACGTTACTAAAGTGCTCCTCAATCTATTTTTTTAATCTGTAAATTACACATTATTAGGTCTTCTGCCAACGTATCGAGACTGCAAGCATTCTAATCAAACCAGCTTCCTAAGCTGCAGCGCATGGTTGACGCATGTACTGTCTTGGCATGTCGTGCCCTAGTTTCAGGTCTAGATAGACAGATAGATTGGATTGAGTCCTAGTTGAAATCTTTATTTCGTGCGATAATATTTTTTGTCTCTTTTTTCCTTTTCTTAAGTTTTCGACTTTTGCTTTGAAAACGTTCTCAGAACGTCCGTTCTCAACAGCACAGGATCGTTTTGATTTTTTCTGGTCTTCTGTAGAGGAATTTTGGTGTAATAGATAGTGATTGAGATGACAATTACAGATAGAAACGGTTTATGTCTCGCTTTTGAAACTTCTTACAAATTGTATAACGATTTCTTAAATTTACGCGAACACTACACATTGAATAAAACTAAATTTACGGATTCTATCGCGTTTAATTAATTACTTTTACTTATTATTTTAATTCCCGACGTTTCGGGCGCTTTACAGCACCCAAGGTCACGGGAGGGGGGGAGGACTGAGATGTTTGACATCCCAATGTTATTGTTAGCCCGGCTACCTTCAGTTTTTGAATATTATTTTTTTATGCGTAAATAGGACCAAAAATTAAAAAAAATAATATTCAAAAACTGAAGGTAGCCGGGCTAACAATGACATTGGGATGTCAAACGTCTCAGACCCCCCCCCCCCTTACCATGTGTGCTGTAAAGCACCCGAAACGTCGGGAACTAAAAATAAGTAAAAGTAATTAAACGCGATAGAATCCGTAAATTTAGTTCTTACAAATTGTTTAAAGTTTCGATGAAAAACAATATTTGAAATGGCGGCATATTTTCTTACGTGATAAAACACATTCCAAAATCAAACTAAACTACTAAAAAGAAATTTTAAACTTTACCCGTATTTTTGTAAAACTTGTTAGATAAATTAGCTTGTTGAAACTGACAGGTTCTATTTACTTAGCAAAGCTGTAGCAAAGGACAGAGAAGCTGTAGTCGGCGCAGTTTAATAAATTTGCGGTGAACCGGCCGCTGTGCCGAGTTTGTTTCATTACGAGTTGATTAGACCAACCTGGAATTAGTTAGTTCTTGAGTAATTTAATTAATTAACTATACCCGTATTATATTTTGATATGTCATATTTTAATATTATATATAATAACATATAAAACATAAACACTCACGTTTGTTACCCAGAGGGGTAGGCAGAGACTACGGACTTCCATTTGGTAGGATCGTGACATACCTCTTTCCCCTCCTTTACATCCATATATCTACGCATACGTGCTCGTCGGTCAAGGGTACTTCTAATGTGGCTCATTTTCAAAATATCGTCAATTTGGACGATAAACTTTCTTCTTTTCCCTTCCCGACTCTGCTGTTCACATCTGTCATATAAATTTGCTTTGTCATTCTTTCTTCATTCATTCTTTCTACATGACCAAACCACCGAAGCATTCCTTTCTTAATCCTGGTCACAATATCATCTTGCATACCACATTTTTCTCTTATCTCTCCTAGCATATTCCTTAAAGACCGCATTTCTACAGCATTTATTCTACTTTCGTGCTTCTGGTACCACACTCAACTTTCACTACCATACATTAAAGTAGCAATTAACACAGCATTATGAATTACCATACGTGCCTTTTTTGACACATTCTGATTCTTCATAATAGAGTGTAGTGCCCCATTCACTCTATTCCCTGCATTTACTCGTCGTTCTATATCCTTATTATATCTACCATCCCTGCTATTTAGCAGGGATGGTAGATATAATATATGATAAGGATATAGGATGTATATTTACACATCCCAAATTCACGAACTCATCCACTTGCTCAATCAACTCAAGTAATATTTACTTTTATGATTTAAAGGTCAAAGAATTGAAGTTGCTCTAGTTTGACATGTTTTAGCCGTTCTAATTAGAAATTAATTATTTACGAATATACGATGACTTTGAAGAAATTTTAGAAAAACACTGATCAGTTTTCACTTCGTTTGTCCACGATATGAACAAAGTTTTTCTTAAACGATATTAATATTCATCTTCATCGTCAGCTCTTAGCATATAGCGTAATTCGTTTGTTTGATTTTTTTAGATTACGATTAATATAGATATATCTTAATCGTAATGTCGTAACACTATATCATATTTTTAATTTTGTTTCCCTGAATAGCATAAAACAATTCCCCTGGTGTTGCGGATGTTCGTGGACTGCGGTAGTCACTTAACATCAGGTGAACCGTATGCTCGTTTGCCCCCTCTTCTATAAAAAAAAACATTATTACGATTTAGTGTAGGCAATTTTCGGATCCTATCTGCTTTTTACTTACTAAGTTTTTGCAACAAATACTTAAGTAAGTGGAGTCTCTAAAAGACGAATTTATATTGGTGCCATTTCCGGTAAAGACTATAGATACTAAAGGAATATGGTGATAAGAGAGCGCGTTCTGTCCTCGTTTAAAGACTATGACCATTAAGGGAGGAAACGCAGTCAGTATTATTGACACTATACCGCGCGGTGTCCTACTCCGGATACTTAGTATGGTAATTTAAATTTTTAGTTTTATTATGATAATATTATATGTATATTTTTAACCCCCGACGAAAACAGAGTGGTGTTACATGTTTGTAGTGTGTATCTTTGAACCAGAGTGGTCTGTAGCATCATAGCTCCTGAACGGATGAAGGTGTCTTAATCGACAGTGTTCTTAGCTATGATTTAAGAAAATCTGTTCATTTGTTCGAAGATCATCAGCTCTATTTGTTTCGGGAGTACTAAAATTTTTTAATTTAAGTTTTAATGTTAAATAATTATTTAATATATTTTTTTAGCCAAATTCTCAATTATTAAACCTAAAATTCCTTATAAAACACTTCTACTACTCTATAAGTCCCTGGCTGAGTCTATAATATCCTACGGGTTGTCCAGTTATGGAAGAACCTCTAAACAAACCTAGACAATATTTTTTCACTCCAGTTACGTATACTAAAAAGAATAGTTCCTATAAAAATAAAAAACACCTTTAAAGATTACCGTAAGCTCTTTGCATTTTGTGAAATATTACCAATTCATGAAAAAGTAGAACTAATTCTTTTATCACAATATTATTTTACTGAAAATCTACAAAAACCGCACAAAAATTATTCAATCCGTAGGCAAGATAACATCAACCTACAACTACCTTCTTATAATAACCCGTATGGTAAAAGACGATTAAATTACATAATACCTTACCTAATTAACCGTATACCTAATGCTATTAAAGAAAAAATAACATCTAAAAATATAAAAAACACCTTGAAACAATATTTTTTACAAACAATAAAAAATAAATACACATAACATGCATTATAATTGTTAAACACTACCTAAACAATAATATACATTAACTTATACATTAGAACGATTATATCTATCTACATAATAGCAATTAATAAATTCAAGTAAGCATATACATAATATAAACACTAAATATTAATATGTATAATATGATAACAAATTTATCCACATACAAAACAATTAAATAAAATACACGTACATAATAAATATAAACTAACAACACTATATAATAATAATCACAAACCACACTTTATACCATACCTGTTATAAACGTTTTGCTAAACGAAACATCCTGTAGAATAAAAAGTAGTAAAAAATGAAGATATTGCTGCATAGGAAAGTCCACAAAAGGTTTTTACATAACCTTATCTTGTGATATACCCTCATTGTGTTTACAAAATGTGTAGCAGTCTTGTGATTGTTATTTAAGTATGGATGTATGAAGTTTGTAGCAAATATGTTATAAATAGTCTTAATCTTTATTAATGTATAACGACGGCTCAGGGTGTACGGTAAAACTCAAAAGAGTTTATGTTTACACCTTATTAATTGTTATAATTCTAACTGTATGTGAAAACAATAATAAATGAAAAAAAAAAAACCTTTGGGTGACAAACGAGCACACAGTGCACCTAATGTTAAGTAGTTGCTGTGGCCCATAGACATTCAAATTTATCCTCAATTAAGAATCAAAATGCAAATGCGTTGTACCCCTGACGACTATGATGGAATTTCTCGATTACAGTAAAAAGGGTCTCCGTTTCTCTACACTCAGCGTACGAAACACAGCAGCATCACGCTGCTATTTTAATCTGGTATTCTGTGAGAGCGTGGTCCTGCCCCAGTTGAGCCACCCCATTCGTGCTACAACTATAAAATGGCTGCAGCATGGCTCTACCACGTACTAAATGTAACTTAATATTGGTAAATCTGGCGAGATCATTAAGTGCACCAGTGTACACACTACCTTCACGAAAGTAGTGCTAATCCCTAAACATCTCATGTACAGACTATAAAAACTGCATCTTGCTGAGGTCTGTAGCAGGGCAATATTGCCCCATGACACTCTTGATGCAAAGTTATTGTCCTTACAGATTGTATTCCAGAAGTGTTGCTGTAACTGTATCGTCGTGCAACTGACTCAAGTGAAAAAATATCAAGATTATAAAACTAAGCAGAGTAAGATAAAATGGGGGCCACCATGGCTGTTGCAGCATTTATCGGAATTATAAAAATAAACCAAACATAAAAGAGAAGACGAAGGGATACTTACTTCCACAACCCATAATTCATAACGCATGAGGTATTATATGATTTGATTATGATATGATATATGATTTACGTGGTAGAGATATGCTGCAGTTATATTAGTAGTATCTTAGTTGTAGCACGAATGGGTCGGTTCGACCGGGGAAGAACCACGCTCTCACAGAATACCAGCGTAAATTGTAGCTTAATGCTGTTGTGTTTAGTATGGTGAGTGTAGAGAACCGGAGACCCTCTTTACTGTAAACGAGGCATTCCATCTCAGTCCTCACGGGTGAAAACGCATCTGCATTTTGATTCGTAATCGAGGATAGATGTAGATGTCTATAGGCCACAGCAACCACTTACCATCAGGTGGACTATGTGCTTGTTTGTCACCCTATCCTATAAAATAAAAATAAATAAAATATGAGGATTTCGTTTATGAAGTTACGACACCAGAAGGTAGGAAAATAGAGGATGAAGTTTCTGATGTAATTATTCTAAATAGACACTGTTACCTTGAACTTGTGATATTCCTTAGCCGTAAAAGCCGATTTAAATAATTTCTACATAACAGCTTTAGAAGTTTGCGTTTTAATTTTTAACATTCTTCAAAAGGAGGAGGTACTCAATTCGATTATGTTTTTTATGTGTATTTCCTCAGAACTTTTATCTATATATACTTTTATATATAACCAATTTTGATGATTTTTATTTGAAAGCTGGTGTTTCTCGTGTGGTCCCATATAATTTTGATTAAGGTTTGACCAGTAGTTTTTGAGTTAATAATGCGTATTTAATTGACTTCGGTTATACAAAATTTTTAATTTTACCAATTGCTATATTGCACAATGACCTTTTACCGACTTCTGAAGCTATTTACTGGCTTTTCCTTTTTAGGGTTCCGTAGTCAACTAGGAACCCTTATAGTTTCGCCATGTGTGTCTGTCCGTCTGTCCGTCCTCGCTTAATCTCTGTGACCGTTAGCACTAGAAAGCTGAAATTTGGTACCAATATGTGTATCAATCACGCCGACAAAGTGGTAAAATAAAAATTGGAAAAAAATGTTTTATTAGGGTAGCCCCCCTATATGTAAAGTGGGAAGTGATTTTTTTTTAATTTCAACCCTAACGTGTGATATATTGTTGGAAAGGTATTTAAAAATGAATAGGGGTTTACTAAAATCATTTTTTGATAATGTCAATAATTTCGGAAATAATCGCTCCAAAATTAAAAAACAATGTGTCCCCCCCCCCCTCTAACTTTTGAACCATAGGCTTAGAAAATATGAAAAAAATCTGAAAGGTAGAACTTTATAAGGACTTTCTAGGAAAATTATTTTGAACCTGGATGGAAACAGTTTTTGTACAAAAAAGACAAAAAGTTGTACAAAATAATTTCTGGACTAAGTTTGTAGTATAATCGTTTAAGCAGTCATTTTTTAAACTTCGTTTACATATTTTATTATCCTGAACGTATCTTTTTTTAAACAAAAAAAGAATCATTAAAATTGGTTCTCGCAATCCAAAATTACCACCGAAAACTTCTGGCACGTCTATGTATTAATTAGTAACCCAATTCCCCGAGAGATGGCGCTGTAGGTACTTATTACATTGGGTCGGGTATTATCGAATTGTTCGGTTGGTCTCTCCTTGGCATCGCCTGTCGCGGAGCGTGCAATGTTGCACGCTCCATGTTCGCGCACGTACCCACTACCGGGAGCAGTTGCAGGAGCGCGGAGCGCTGCTGGAGCGCGAACATAATGGATACCCACCTTTAAACGTGGGAACACTTATTGTGACGAACGGGAAACTACGGAACCCTACACTGAGCGTGGCCCGACACGCTCTTGGCCGGTTTTTTAATTTTCACACTATGCGAATAACTTTACGTGAATTTTAATTACTAATTGAGGATAAATGTAAATGTCAATGGGCCTTAGCATCCGCTTACCATTGGGTGGACTGTGTGCTCGTTTGTCACCCTCGTTAGAAAAAAAAGAAACTTTGATTAAATACTTGCCAGCACCAACGGAATTTTGTTTGAAATTTTAACTGCTGATTAACCACGTGTTTTTTATGCTTAAGCGTAATGTTTTACTTACAATTTTTCACATACAAGCCCGTGGTAAATCAGTGACCTTTCTTCTTTTTTTCATGAAGGTAGCCCCACAATAGAAATTTCTTCTGAATGATCAATGCGTTTTACATACATAAATTATGTATATACACATAATGTAGCTGTCATTTACTTTACTTGAGGCTCAAATTCATATAGCCGTATAGCTGTGTAATCCATTACCCCATATGACCTGTAAATGTCGACAGAATGAAAACTTAACAGAGACATGGGCAGTAGTTTCCTACATTGATAGCAACTTAATATGAATAAATCACTGCGATCCTTTTTACTTGAAACGATCTTAGTCCTCACAGGTGATTTTCGCAAATGTATTTTAATTCGTAATCGAGGATAGATGTGGTGTGGGCCACAGCAACCACTTACCATCATCTCGTTTGTCACCCTATTCTATAAAAGAAACCGCGGTTGTCAACCCGCCTGCCACGCGTGGCACCTATGGCAAATGAGGGGGGATTGAGGAAATTTACGGAGAGGCCTAGCAGTAGACTTTGATAGGCTGTTATGCTGATAATAAACTCATGTAACTCATTTTCTATGAAATTAAAAGCACCCCGGTGCTATCACAGCTATAAAAATAAATAAAATATAAATGTCTAGGTTCCTTGTGGTATAACTCAATGCGTGTCTATACGTGGTACGGTAGAGCCATGCTGCGGCCAAATAACGTGCTAGATTACGTGGTAGAGCCATGCTACAGCGATATTATTATCGCACGAATAGGTCTTCACTACCGGGGGAAGAACGATCCTCTCACACAATACGACCATAAAATAGCAGATCAATGCTGCTGTGATTTGAAATGATAGCCATTCTTATGGTTGGTGCCGGGAGCTGAAGTCTCTTTTACTGGTAACAACACATTCCATTTTAGATTTCAGGAGTGAGAACGCTACCCTACGCCTACTTATATGTAGTTAGGTTTTTTATAGGAAAGGGGGAAAACAAGATTACGGCTCACTTGATGGTAGACGATTACCGCCGCCCATGAACAACTGCAATACCAGGGGAATTGGAGATGCATTGTCAGCCTTTTAAAAAAGAGCAGGCTTTTTCTTGAAGGTCCCTTAGTCGTATCGGTCCGAAAAATCTCTGGTGGTAGTCGATTCTACAAGGAAGTTTTGCGAGGAAGAAAATTTGTTTTAGTTAGTGCTAGGTGTACATGAGTACCCTCCCCCCTTCGAACGGGTCCCCGTGTTATCATGGCCATAGTAGCCGTGGATTGATCATCAATGCTAAACAATGAGATTGAATGAGAGAACAGAAAATATTCCAGTAAAGATTTTGACTTCTTAAACGAACGGAAATTACCTTAATTAGTATACTATCACATTCACCAAGTCTTTTGATAATGTAGGCCCATTCTATGTACATGAAAAATCTAAGTCCTTATTCGTACTGATAGGCATACGATTGAGCGAACGAAACGAAATAAAATCCGAAAAAATATACGCTACGGCTGTACACCTTCATCCGGTTAACCGTAACCACGAACCCGTTTCATCTCGCTAATTATATAGGTATCCACTGAATGGCGTATCCGCAGGCAATAGAACTATATCCGTATTCGTATCCGACGAGCAGAGTGCGGAAAAACGGGTAATCCTTTAATTAAAGCTCTACCTGCGGTCAGTGCCAAAGATAGAGTTAAATTAGAGTGGCCCAGATAGAAGCTTTGCGTTTTGAGACGCGTAAAAAGTTTTTTAAAACTTTTATTTATTAGCGACTCTACAAAAGTAGAGTCGGATACTACCGAAGTAGTAGAAAACTTAATTTGATTTGGTCTTTATGTAAGGTTAGAATAATTTATAAATTATATTTATTGTGTAGTATATTATACGAGTTAGAGCAATGCAGCAGTTATATTAGCAGTGTAGTTGTAGCAAATGGGTCGGCTTGACCGGGAAAGGACCACGCTATCACAGAATACCAGCGAAAAATAGTAGCTTAATGCTGCTGTGTTTTGTATGGTGAGTGTAGAGAAACGGAGACCCTTTTTACTGGAAACGAGGCATTCCATCTTAATCTTCAAGGGTGACAACGCATCTGCATTTGGATTCGTAATCGAAGATAAATGTAGATGTCTATGGGCATCATCAGGTGGACAGCGTGCTCGTTTGTCACCTTTTTCTATAAAAAAAGGTGATAGAGATAAATTGAAACAGGATTGGGGCTGTAACACCTTCCTAACGGCGACACAAAATAATCATAAACTACTGTAACCGACCCACCTGACAAGTGAAGTGTCATCTATGGCAAATTTCCCCTTAAATGGGATATATGTTCAGCAGAGAACGTTTATAGCCAGTAATAAATAGATGGATGTAAACATAGAACAGTAATACCGTAACCGTGAAATTGTAATATGACTTTTAAACAATAAAATTACAGAAACATAACGAGACACTAGTAACATATCATCTGTTTTCCATAAATTCTCTTCTAATATTGTAATAACAGCTTCATATTGAGCTCAAAGGGGTATTTTTATGCTGGTAAATAACAATTTTTATTTATCTAATCTGTCATTTTATCCGATTTAATCTTCGGAATCACTGAACTGATTCTAACAAACTCTACAAACAGATAGAGAGTGAGAAGATACCTTGAGTGATCTAGGGTATATTTTATCCATATTAAATGTAGGATTTTTTGCTAGCTCGAAATCCTTAAAAATGATTTTTTTTTTGATTGACCTTATAACCTAAAAGGTTTGTTCGAAACTTTTTTATATACTTACAATTTTTACACAAAAAACGTCTTCGCACCTTATCTTCTATCTCTTAAAATTTTGATGTAAAATAAATTTTCATACAACGTTTTCTTTACTTTAACACCATTTTACAAATAAACTATTAATGTTAAAAAATAAAGCGATCTTTTGGTTAAAACGTTTTTAAGTAAAGTTTAAAGATCTTAAATTTTTATTTTATACATAGTTTTCGAGATAATCGCAAAAACTTCAGTTTACAGTGGTTTTTCAATAGTTAAACTGTTCGCGCAAAGTAAGCCCACCACGAGTATCCCAATTGTTGTCGTCAATTACTCTCAAAATTTTCTGTAACACGTCAGAACATGTGCATTTTTTAACAACATGTTTATTGTGACTACATTTGTTGGCCGACATCCATTTGATTATGTGGGAAATGTTCAATCCAAAAAAGAATTACTATTTAACACTAATTTAATTTATATTATCTCCATTTTTGTTAAAGTTCTACAAGATGAAGTTGCAGGTAAAACCTTATCTACAAATGTAAATCTATGTCTATGGTAATTTTCGACAAACATAAATAAAATAAATGAACTTTTGAAGTACTCAAGCATATCGTATGTTGTATTGTGAAGCCGGTTAATGCACGTGTAAAATTGTTGAAATATTAACTTGTGATCGAAGTTGAAACAAAAAAAATGATATAATGTTAAAAATGACGTGAGCTTAAAGGTTGTAGCTAAGAGAATATAAGTTAGCAGCTTCGGACCCGCCCTTCATCTTAAGCCGTCCGTTGGGATGGAGGGCGGGCCCGAAGCATATCCAACTCCGAGTACGAGTATGTAGGTGTCATCTCCCATTACGAACAAAGTTAACACCAGGGAACTAAATAAAGGGCACTGAAGCCAAATTAGTGGTTTTTAGAATTTTTGTGTGCCTGCCTATGAGGTTTTGTGTGTAGGTAGAAAGGGACCCGTGGCAACTTATAGGCTACTTTTTATCCAATTATGGAACTCCGAAAAAGGAGGGTTAAATATTTTCATTATTCTAAATGTTCCATTTCATACGTTTGTTGTGCTTTATTAAAATAAGTAAAATATTTATAAATAAAGCCCAAAATTCGTTTTAACCGTTGCGTAATAAATTTAAGTACGCCGACAATCTACATTTCAGTTTCTCAAGACAGTGCCATCATAAAACATAAAACACAAAAGATAGTGACATTTTGCCCCCAGTTACTAATAAATTTAATAATATAAATAACTTACATATATGTTTATTTAATTAAATTTATAATTGATTTAAAAATTTTAACGTTCATTTTTAAATTTTTGTTATTTTATTTAGTAGAAATAAATAAATTTTATAGTAACTAATTACTACTTAAATAGATAATAGTGACTTCTATCATTAATTTAAGGATGTTTCTAGGTTTAATTTCTACTCTGTTAAAAGTTTTATTAGGTATTCGTTTTTTTATTTACAAATAAACTGATAAAAATTCAATTGTTACAAAACTCTTATTATCTCTATATAGTTTAAATAAAGAGATTTTTATATATGTATTATGTATTGGTCAGATCTTAGAATATAATTATAATGTCAAGAATTAGTCGATTATTTTGTTAAATGACGGTATTTCTTAAAACGTAATTTGGCGATATTCACAACTAAACACGACATTGCTATTTCTAGATATTGTTATATTGTAAAATTATTTCATTACACACCGCTAGCAGCGCTGATTGCGAATATTTGACAGAAGCCGAATTTTTAATAGATTCTACATCACTTAATGCCAAATTTATATATTAATATATATAAATTAAGTGTAACGTTGTTTGACTCCCAAACTACTTAACCGATTGTAATCAAATTTGCACACCGTGTGCAGATTGGTCCAACTTGGGAGATAGGATAGTTTCTTTGCCCATGTGTAGTGACCCACAATTTATTTTTGCGAATTTAAGAATTTTAATAGGACATGACAAAGGGTCGTCGAAGAGGGCAGAACAACGTCTGCCTGGCAAGCTAGTATTATATAAATGTTCACGGCTTTGTTGTGCGATTGAGCTACTCCAGTCGCACCTCAACTTATTGTGGCTGAGTACTAGAGGATACAGTTTTAGTTTTCATGGTGTTAATATAATAATAGCGCCATCCACCCCCTGCTAAACAAACTAATAATAAGTACATAACTTGTCAAGTTAAATACAATATATTATTTATTCTGTGATATAATTCTATCAAATACTTATTGTTGCAGCATCAAAAATGTCAGACTTAAAATATCTAGATGATTGGCCACTGTCTGCATGATTTATCATAATTGTCAATTTTAGCAAATTTGCTAACACAACTGTGTACACAAAACTGTGATTAAGAGAAGTCTTTAGTTTAATATGATGTGTGTCAGCATAGCAATATTTTACTAATTTCTTTTTGTATCACGTACGATATAAGTAATTGAAACTTAAACTCACTGTAAGATTTTTATCCATAATTGATAGAATAGTTCGTGACAACGTTAACGCAGCCTTTTTTACTTTTAATGAGATATTTAAAACAGTTTGTACCTAATTTATTAAGATAGCTTTCATATTGGGTGCGTTTGGCAGAAAAAAGCGCTAGCAAGCGCTTGTAAGCAAAATGGCGATCGTAAGCGGTAAGCGCTGTCAAATCGAAAGTAGCTATTTTCCTCCAGGACACGATGTTAGTTTTAACCGGGGAACCTAACCTAATTTAAATATATGTTTGTAAAGTATTCATATTAAAAACTTACCAATGATGAATTTTTATTAACATGTATATGTTTATTCATGTCATTATATTACTTGAATCTAATATTGCTCAAAACAACTTACAAGCTTTACTTCAAAACAAACAAATTAAATAAGCAAAATGGCGGATTGTGTCAGCGCTACTGAAGTAGCAATCGTGTCCTGGCCGAAAACTATTTTAGCACTTATAAGCGCTTGCTAGCGCTTTTTTCTGCCAAACGCACCCATTATCGGACATAACTATTAAAATTTTTGTGACAGTCCCCGTTTCATAGCTCACATGAAAAAATGAACAGCCCCTTGCGAAAAAGTACTATAAATATCAAAGTAAACAAATTTTAAACACCGTTTTATTTTTATTTTAAATATGAGTAGAATTGCTATGATAGAATCTTGAAAGTTATCTGTCTAAGCCGGTAATCGAACCGATCTAAACGTAAATTTACCGTAGTAGGTACGTAAGCAACCCAAATTCGATCCGCGCCGACTCCACTCATATTTTAATTGCAATTTGAAGTTTCGATATGCCATGTTCTCAAACCTGCATATCTGAGAAATTAAAAAAGAAACATTTCTTTTATAAATATTAATTTTATTTTTAGGTATAGGCATGTAAAGTCGGTCATCCCGCGTTGAAGTCAACCAAATTAACTCCTTCTTGCCGTTATATCTCGTACCTATATACTTTGATAGATTATACCTACTACTTTCTACTTTTGATAGGGCTATCCACTGCTTATCATAGGTTTCCCCTATTGTTTGTCAAATAGACCAGATATTTGCGGTAGTATTCACGCTTGGCAAGCGGGTTAGGATTTCGGAACCGCAGCTTTTATTTCTTTGCACTGTTATCAAGAAGATGGTGCCACCCGTCTCCTATTTCAGTTACCCTCTGTGGCCTCTTACGACACGCACGGGACGAAATGGGGGACAGGTTTCTTTTTACCCCGTCTACATGACTAATTTATTTCTACTTCAATTCATCAAATGGATTTCCCCACAAAGGTTGTCAAATAAGTTGGATATTTGCCGTAGTTGCCACGCTTGCCATGCGAGCTGTCAACAGCATTATAATTTTTTTTAGCTATGATCTGGAAGACGCAGCTGCCCTCTGTAGATTTCTACTCCCGTTCATGAATTTAGTCCTTCTCACAAGTTCACCGTTAATAAAACTACATTTATGAAGTTTTGAAGTCTACTCGAACGTTTGACGACGAAATATTGGCATGTATTTTATGGTGCTAATCAATATTCAATGGGACTAGTAGTAACAAAGACCATGATATTCAAAATTATTTTGTCAAAGCTATATCAAACTTAATTATGAAATATTATATAATTAACGCATATAAAAAAGGTGCTGCTGGTTTACATATGATTTTTTTATAGGATATAGGCAGTCCACCTGATGGTAAGTGGATGCTGCGGCCCATAGACATCTACATTAAACCTAGATTAAGAATCATAATGCGTATGCGTTGTCACCCCTGAGGAATAAGATGGAATGCCTCGTTTCCAGCAAAATGGGTCTCCGTTTCTCTACACTCACCATACGAAACACAGCAACATTAAGCTGCCGTTTCACGATGGCATTCTGTGAGAGCGCGGTCCTTCCCCAGTCGAGCCGACCCATTCATGCTAAAACGATAATATAGCTCCAGCGCGGCTCTATTACGTATTAATGCAATTATGATAAACACATGTGTTTCTATAGCATATAATTTTGCCAAATTTCAATCATTTCCTACGTCCAATATAGACAGAGATAACAAGGTATCTCTACAAGTGATCCAGTTTTGTTCATTTTAGTAAGTACGAAATAGTTATTGATGTTTCTAAATTCAAGCATTCAATTTGTGTGAGCAATCGATTCAATTCGATAATAAAGCTACAGCTTTATCATTAACATAATTTATTTATCTGATAAAGGATAAGTTATTAAAATGAAAAAAAAATCGAACTGAAGCCGTAAGAACCCCTTCTGGTGATAGGGGGGTTGGATTTTTAATGCCACTATTTTCGCTCATAGTTATCATTAAAAAAAATTTGCGTGTAATTGTTGAACACGTATGAATCGAAACTTCTTAACAACATATCATTCTTCTTTTATTACATATTTTACATAAGTTTGGTAAATAATAGTAGGTCATGCAGCCAGTGGGGAAATGTTACAAGAAAAAGTGACGTTTTAAAAAAAATCGGTACTGAATTTCTCCATTGCATTGATAAAGAAGTTTCTCTTTAAAAAGTCAAATTTATGATAACAATTTTAAAATTAAAAGATATATCTAGATTTTGAAATACAAACTCATGGTGAACCTAACTAAACTAATTTCTATCAGTATGGCTCATTTAGAGTAATTACTTTTAAGCTCCTCTTTTGCTATTAACTCGCAGACGTTTTACGAAGTGCCCGATCAAAGCTATCGCATTTTCATTTCATTCGTGTGAATTAATTTCACTCTTTCCTCATTTAATGTGAATTTGGACATTTGTGTGAGCAATTGATTCGTTAAAGAATTCCGGATTAAAGTTTTGTGGATGAATTAAGTTGAAAAGGGGGAATTATGGAATAATTAGTTTATTCCACGGAATGATTAGTTTATTTTACAGATTTGATCGCGTTTAATATTAACTTTTTTTTAATTACTGACGCACTTCTTCTTCGGGCACTTTACAGCACCTATGGTCACGGAGTAGGGAGGGGGGGGGGGGAGGGAGCACGGGTGTCGTAGAGTCCGAGTAATCGGGAATCATTAAATGAAATAAAATTAAACTCGATAAATCCTGCCATTTTATTTTTTTTTCTATGTGTAGTATTAGTGTAAATACAAGAAATCGTTAAAAAGGACCATATTGTGTAAAATAGCGACCCGTCCAGGCTTTATGAGTAGAAAGAGAGTAGAATTTATTAATGTGTCGTTATTTATATTTAAGATAATCAAAGCATTATTTTTTAATAGAATAAAGGTAACAAACGAGCACACAGTCCACCTGATGGTAAGTGGATGCTGTGGCCCATAGGCATCTACGTGAGGAAACCTAAAAGAACACATGTTTGAGGAACAAACCATTTGAAGGACACATTTAATTATGCCAGCACGCATTGGAGCAACCTTAAAGTATTTAGAAGCAAACTATGTTTATTTATGCTCTAAAAGCGCAGTGAAATAATTGCTTGTAAGATTATTCTCTGATCTATTCATCATAGCGGGCTTTTATACAATTCTAATTGTTTCACAAACCTTTTTAAAATGGGATGAGGCCTGTATGAAGCGGTGGGACGTAAATGGAGTGTCACTTTACTTAGTTTTAGAAGATCAGTGCCCCTAGCACTAGTTATTGACAATTAACGTTTTCATATCGTCATAAACTTGTAGATATAAATGGTAGATATTATGTATTTAATCGATATGTATAGAAATACAAACAGCGCTCTTGGCGGGCGTAAATGGAACTATGATTTATGCAAAGTATACATATACATACATATGCATATATATATACTTATTAACTTATCGAAATATATATATATACATATATATATATATATATATATATATATATATATATATATATATATATATATATATATATTTCGAAAAGTTTTCGATACGATAACTGAGTGGGCTGATTTGAAAAAATCTCATGAGCGTTTGCCTTAAAATTTCAATGAAAATGTTCGAGGATAAAGGAAACGATCGTGATGAAGTCTGCATGTTAAAAGAAAATAAAAATATTGCTAGGTTATGTGAACTCCTCCAACAGTGAAATTTTCCCTTTCGTAAAGCCCGAATGACCAGTTGTCGGTTGTAAGTCTGTTATTTTAATACTTATATGCCATTTTAGACTTACTTAGACTTAAAATATTTGAACTCAGAATGTGTAGACTTCAGAGAGGAGAAGGTTCTCAACTCAACTCAACTGTATGTTTTTGTTTTGTATGTGAGGCAAACATCGTGTTGTCATTTGTGAAATAAATTTAGTTCCACTCATAAATGTGGACAAAAGAGGATAAGGTTTTAATGTAACTTTTATGGCAAAAGGATAAACATTTTAATTGCAATATGAAACTTGAATTCGAAAACAAAAAGAAATAAATTAATTTTACAGTCAGTGCTAAGACATGTTAGAGTTAAAACTTTACTTTTGAAATTCTAAATTTTCGACAGAAACTAAATTTGGTAAATTAGACGTTTAAGAAGATATTGTTTTTAAATTTTCGACAGATTTGATGTAAATATCTTCCATATTTAGTAGCGTTCTGACCATACTGTATAATTATTCTTACATAAGAATATTATAAGGTTTCATGTAAAACATTACGACTCAGTAGGACCCTCTGCTCTCAGTAGTTGCTGCGGGATGTTGGTTTATGTGGCTCACAAATAAGGTTTGGATGTTAATCCATGTACCTGCTCTACGCAGGAAAATTCGCTCTTATGAAACTATATTATTATTTATAAATAAAAATGAAAAAGTTAATTTGGTCGGTTTGTTCAGTTGAAGAGTCTTCTTTATGAAAAATCGTAGACACTCAGTCAATTTTGCTACGGGAATGGTCGGCTCGACTGAGAAAAGCGCTGTACACTCGCCATACGTAATAAAGAGGCATTATGATGCTATGTAGGAGACGAGAATTGGAGACCATTTGTACTGATATTGAGTACTTGATTAAAGGTTACAACATAATTTAATTTAATTTAAATAATTTGTATAGCCTATGTGACTAAGCAGTACGGGTTAAGTATTACTGGTCTTCACGGTGTACTCACCGTGAAGACCAGTAATACTACAATGCACACATATTAATCAAATAGAAAGATTTCCGTCAACAATTTGAACTTTTAATAATAACAGTTCCCAGCACTATACAAATTTATAAAAAAAACGTAACTAAATTTAAGAGTGAATTATCAGTAACTTAAAATTTGATATAAAATGACAATATATAAATAAGTGTCGTAACGTCCCGCTGCCACAACACAAACGAGACGTCTAAGCAATCACATTATATCAAAAGTAAGCTGTAGATATACTCAAAATTCTGTTCAGCATTGTGAGAAGAATGAAGAAAGAATTATAATACCTAAAACGGATGAATGTGCGTCCATTGTTGCTCCAACAAAATATCCCAATTACGTTGCGGTGGGAGAGATGAATATAATCAAAAGTGATCCCGCTCCTGGAAGGACAGAGCCGGGTAGGGGGCGGAATGAAAAATTTTAATTTCGAATGCAGTTTGTTAAAGAGCGCACAATAATAGGTACGCTGCGGAATACTCCGCGGAAAGTAGATAATCTGCAAAAGGGGTCCAGGCTTTTTTTATTTGCAATCGCTATTGCTCGTTTGTTGTGTCGCATATTTCGATATAGTTCAAGTTAATTAAAATGCAGTCGCAAATTCTTTGATAATATTGTAGGCACTAAAACTGTTATATTTCTCTTTGCTACACTTGCTTCTTATTGTTTTTAAGATAAATGTTAATTTACCATCATTACAAAAGAACTTTACAAATTCATTTTTATCTTGAAATTCATTGCGAAAACTTGTATATAATGTTTTTGAAATGAACTTATTAAAATATAACATATTTTCATAAGCATTGCTAGTACCAGCATCCGGTAAACATTTACGTAAAACATTTTTTATATGTATCATCGATTAAGAATCAAAATCCTAGTATACATCACATTAGGACTTAGATGGTTCTCTCGTTATTGATGAAAAGGATTGCTGGTTCTCTACACTCACCATACGAAGGCGGAGGCATTAAGTTGCTCTTTTACCCCGCTATTCTGGCCGAGCATGGTCCTTCACCATTCAAGTCAGCTGGACCGGCGAAGGATCATGTTGCAGCTATAATAGTTGCAGTGTGGCTCTACCGCCTATACATATATATATATATATATATATATATATATATATATATATATATAAATGTATTAAATAAGATGTTAAAAGGAATAATAAATAAAAAAAATTAATAATAAACAAAATCTATTTATTTATAGTACATACATACATATATACATACATATTTAACATTAACATATTTCATGAAAAAGTAAAAAAAAAACGAGCATATAGTCCACTTGATGGTAAGTGGATGTTATGGCTCATAGACACTAACATCTATCCTACATTAAGAAGCGAAAGGTAGATGCGTTGTCACCTCTCATGACTAAGATAGAATGCCACGTTACCCGTAAAGCAGGTCTCTGGAGCTCTACACCCACCATACGAAACACAGCAGCATTAAGCGGCTATTTCACGCTGGTATTCTGTGAGATTGTGGTCCTTCCCGATCGAGCTGACCCACTAATGCTGCAACTATAATATAGCTGCAGCTTGTCTCTGCAACGTACAAAAATAAGCTATTTAAATATAAATTGTGTACCAGGCCGAATATCGATCATGGCAGCACACTGGCAACTAGCCATCTGCACAGGACAGGATTATAGTGCACAAGTGTGAGGAGTGAGATCAGGCGTAGGAACAACGGCTTTACGTGCCTTCCGAGGCACGGTGATGAAACACCGCCAACATTCCTGACTCCCAGCCGTTACTGAGAATTTCTTAACAGAAAAAAGCTCTATTATTAATTATGGTTCAACCCTGGATTCGAATCCAGGACCACGTGACCTACGTTTAAACCTACTAGACCATCTAGGCAGTTAGATCTTTAAGATGTTTTAAAACTTTAAATGAACCTAAACGGAAACAAGTGGTAAAATTGAAAACTTTGTACAACCGAATTCAATATAAATAAAATGAGAACATCATCAATGCAGTCGAAGTCAATTTACATTATTAGTGATAACTCAAAAACTACGGATCAGATATTGATCAAATTTATATGGGACAACACGAAAAGCATCAGCTTTCAAATAATCATCAAAATTGGTTCACCCAGAAAAAAGTACTGAGGTAACACATATAAACAAACATACAGTCGATTGAGTACCTTTTTTTTGAAGTCGGTTAAAAATTATTTAGATGGAACAATAAGCCGCACTTCAAATAAAAGCCATAAATGTAAGTTAATGTAGGGTTACTACAACTGTTTAGTCTCTTTTCATAATAATTTCAGGTAAAATACGTTGCGTGGAAACGTGCATGACCAAAGTGCGAGGTGTAAGGTGTGACGAGATATTTGCTATTCTATTGTCTATTGTTTTTAATGATGACTGCTGCTTTCAAGGCGAATTACCGGAGGCCACAATAAGACTCAGATTATTGTGGCACGTTGCGAGGGCTGGAAGCGGCAACGCGTGACGTCATCAACTAATGCACTATATGGTGATTATTGTTGCAGGTGAGGCTGCAGCCACAAGAAATGCGTCTGGACTCTTATTAACTGGAAATGGCATTACGATAAGACACTGTGATTTGTCAATTGAAGAAATTAACAATTTCTGAGAGTGCTATTTCTCAGACATGCAATTTTCCTTACGATGTTTTCTCTAAATACTGAACACTTGCTAAAAAAAAAATTGGTTGCCTGTAAAGTCGGTATACGGGCGAAAGTTTTACGTGACAACGACTTTGAGTGGTAAAATAATTTTAATGTGAATATTCATTCGTATAGTAAGGAAGAAGGATGAAATAACACTTTTTATGTCTGTCTCTCTCGCTCTTAGGCGGGCTAACCATGCCCGAGTGGAAGGGACGCGTGCCTCTCCCTCGCTCTCATTGTGAGCGCATAACGTGAGCGGAGCGTAACGCAGTTTCTTGAAGTGTCACCCGGCAAACCAATTTATAAGACGTTGTCACGTCAAAATTACTTTAAATGTTTTACGTGGCCAAGCTGCGGCTATAAATTATGACTGTACCACAAATGGATCGGCACGACCGAGGAAGGACCGCGCTATCACAAAATACAAACGTGAGCGCTGTGTTTCGTATGGTGAGTGTAAAGAACCGAAGATCCTTTTCTTAGACGTAATATAAGATTTTGATAATGAAGACCTCCTGAACGGTTTCAGTCATAATCACATTTTGATACTTTCGAATCCTAGTTACGTAATACCTTGACTGGCTCATTGGTCAATTGGTTGGAAACGCTACGGCTGCTCATGAGGTCCCGGGTTCGAATAACGGGCCAGGCCAAAAATCAGTTCTTGAGTTATTAGCCCGCAGCCAGGAAACCACATAAAACCGTTGGTCCTGCACCTGATCTCTCTCCGGTCGTGTCAGCTTACCGTCTCATCGGACTATTAGAGTGAGGGAGTAGAGAGTACACCGGTGCTTGCGCGTACACGCAAGTCAGTGATAATCCTATCATGCGCCCATGCCTAATCTCCGTTAGAAATGGCTGCTGTGACCGAAATTCGATGTGGAGGACATTGTTATTACATAATACCTTATTATTTGCACGAATGCAAAAACTTCTAAATTAAAGCTTGAATGTTAAGTTAGTTAATTTACGTTAGTTAAATTAAGTTGGTTAAGTTAATTTGGTTAAGTTATGTAACTTAAGTTAGTTCAGTTAAGTTAGTTAAGTTATGTTAAGATAGTTAAGTTATGATAGTTAAGTTATTTAAGTTACAGACCTCCCCTTGAAGAAATGAGGGAGGCCTGGGCATATGCCTCCACTTATTTCTGAGAGGGTTTTAGGGCAAGGAAGTATCTCGCACTGCCCCTTTTTTCTTTTTCTTTTTTTCTTATTTTACAGACAAGCAGGTTTCCTCACCATGTTTTCCTTCAACACCGAGCACGTGGTAAATCGGCACTTTAAATAACAATTGCAGTGGTGCTGGCGGGGATTGAACCCTGATTGATCGCGTACAATGATTTACGAGCGCTAACTATCTGAACTACCATGGATTTATATTTAGAATTGTTCGAACAGATAAGTTAATTTTTTAGCAAGATGTCAGTCCGCCTCGGTCTGGCAGCGTTTGGGAAATGACGAGACGTCTTGGTAAAATCCGGATATTGCTGATCTAAATAGTGCGTGTTGCCACTCGATCCTATCGAACCTATCGAACCAAGCTGGCTTCTTACAGCTAGCTATGTGAAGAAGCTCAAAGTCATACAGTGAGCTATTTACAAAACAATTCTCGTGCTTTCTCTGCGTGACATGCTCTGTAAGGAGGACTGGATAGTTTAGGACCAACATCAGTTATTGGAATTTTGAAACTGACCGACTGTCAAGAAGATTACCATTACCATAATTTCTGCCTTGAGCTCGGTAGACTCCGAACGTGTCGGTCAAGGTCACCCCCGTCACACTACTCTACCAGTTCATGTGCGCAATTTACTTAAATAAAATAAGATACCATACCTCGCTTGCTGATTGGTACTGTGTGTTTGGTGACCGTATTATAGTGCTCACATCGTGGTGCACGAAGCACGTTGTCCCGGGTGACAGCGGTCTCACAAGTGAAGTTTATCTGACGCTTATTGTAGTGCAAAAAGTATTTGTGCGTAACTCTCCTTCCTGGGTTCCTAGTTTTCGGCAAACCGTAAGTAGAGTGTAACACGCCCGCTGCCGCTGTGCGCTGCTTGCATTAGGCAACAAGCTAGGTACACACTCTAGCGCACCAATGCGCTAGGTCTATAGGTGTTTATTTAGGCACATACCTAACCATTATTAGGCACTCGCCGTAAGGTGGGAGAGCGTGGTACACATCTCCGTCACGGTAATTTTATCTATACAGTGTTCCAACTCCATACAAACGGACGAAGCGAGAGCTATGCCATGCGCTCGGCATGCAGACAGTCGTGACTGCCGCAGTGATGATTTTGTGGAATATATTATATAAAAAATGGAGGAAATAAATAATAGAATAGAAATAAATAAATAATAAATCCGAACTTCATTTAAAACGAAACATATAAATTGTAAAGTAGCTGCAGGTATCTAACATCCCAAAACAATTTTTAATTATGCTTTATATTAGAATGTGGATTTTTTATACCTAAAATTTTAATAATAAAGCATTTCGTACGTCTCAACCGAGGCGCAAATATTTTTCGGCCGCAAATTTATAGGACCGATTTGTTATTCAAACATAAACATGGTTTTTTAATTAAATCTACCAATCAAAAAACGACACGCATTTTTATTGAACACTTCCTATTCAATTTATAAAGTACCTATTATATTTGTTTATATAAAAAAGTATATTTAAGTACAATCATAAAACTAAATGGAAACACAAAGAAGGCAAATGTAAAAATGCTGGAGGCAGGTAGCCCTATCGCATGTTTAGTACCGCGCGGCTGTAGGCATTTATTTCGAAGATACGGTTGAGTTACAATACTGTATAGATAATATTACCGTGTCTGTGTTAACCGGTGATAGCATAGGCAAGATGGCGTCATGTTCTAACGACGAACTCGCGGATTTTCTGCGTAGCACTTTCCCCGACATATGGGCAGCGTTCCTTATGCAACGCAAGGGCACGCCGATTTATCATAAGGCTAACCCCTCTCTCCTCCCTCTGAACTGGTCCCACGAAGACGAAGGTTTCACCCACATCCAAGGCAAAAAACTTAAGCGCGCCTAGTGAGGCGCGCTTATTTTTTAGCGAAAAAAGCAGCCGAGACAAACTCGGCCTCTCCGTCCACCACCGCCACACCGGCTAAAAACCCAGCCCAAGTGGTGCGCGCTCAACCCTCAAAGCCCGGGGCTAAGCCCACAGCGAATGGGTCCCCTGCTGAATGTAGGGAAAAGCCGTCGTCATTCAGTCGCCAAAGCTTTCGACAAAGTCTGGTACGACGGCTTGCTTTACAAGCTGTTTAAGCTTAACGTGCCTGATAGGCTCACTCACATCATCAAAACCTTCCTTGCCAACCGCCATTTCTAATTTCCTTTAGAGGGAACTCGCTCCTCCAAGCGCTCTCTCAGGGCTGGAGTCCCTCAGGGCTCCGTACTCTACGTCCTCTTCACACACTACACGAGTGACATCCCAAAGAACCTACATGTCAACACCGCTCTCTTCATATACAACACGGCACTCTACGTCTCTCATTTCAGCAAGAAATATCTCACAGCGATGCTCCAAAGAGCCGCCAATCATTTAGGTGAATGGTTTCGGCTATGGAGAATTACATACTATATCCTTCGAAAGTATTTTAATTATAATATATTATATATAATAAATACTTTCAAAGGAAATCCTCCCTCAATCGTCGGAACCTAAATCCGAAAAATTTCCTCGGCACGATCATCCTATTCGGCCGCCAGAAACCGTGGCAACAAACCGCAAATACCTAGACATTAGACCAAATCCGCGCCGTCCGAAATCGTGCCAAATTCGTCACTAGTCGACTCCACCCGCTAGTTAATAGTAAGAGAAAACTGTCCCTAAGACACAAGCTCCACCTGTACAAAGCTTGCATAAGACATACCATGTCCTACGTAAGCGTAGCCTTCGCATCCGCGGTCATAAATATTTGTACGACCTCCAAGTCGTCCAAAATAGATTCATTCGCATCGTCACCAGAGCTCGGTGATACCAGCGAAACTCGGACTTGCACAGAGATTGTCAACTTCCGATGATCTCTGAATACTTCAAGGAAATGTTCCAGCGCTACTTTGAGAGCGCCGAGTCACATCCCAACCCGCTAGTGGTAAACGCAGCAACCTACGCTCTGACTCAAAACGTAAAGCAAAGCCTCCGGAGGCCCCGCAACGTTTTAATTGAACCTCCAGTTCCGCTAGATTCCGACGACACAAATGTCGCCGGCCCGTCACACATAGACACTACACATTCACCTAGTGCCACAAACACTGATAGAACAACGGATACACACACCGTACACTCGCGTCCCTGGACGGTTCTCACCGCCCAGAACACCGAACCACACGAGTTAGCCATCAGAACTGGGCCCGCCAGCCCTTGTTTGAACGACCGTTAGAAAACTCATCCACGTGCACTGTACACTGTCATAGAAGTCATCGTTACGCAAGTAACGATGCGGAATTGTTTAAATTTACGTTTTTACAGCCCGCGGCGTTAAAAGCCCTATAGACCTGTGAGAGCCGCATAGGCTAACAGCACCACCATCATCGAAACCAGATCTGTCAAGAAATTTTCTGTATCAACCCAGGGTCATGAAGTTGGCGTTGTTTCATTGTGATTGATCTCTCTTCGATCGTGTCGGAGTTCCGTCCCTATTGACTACGAGAGTGAGGCAATAGAGAGTGCACCTATGTTTGTGCCTGCACTCGCGCGCTATAGTCCTGTCCTGAAATGGCTGGTCTCTGTTGAGGCTGGCTGCCGTATCAGATTTCTGCCTGGAGGACGTAATTATTATTATTATTCGCAGAAAAAAATCTAACGAAAATCGTCATATAGCATATCTATCGACTCTTTGTCTGCGTACAAACAGGTGCCAGATTGATTACTTCGCTGGTGTTTGCGACACGTAAGGCGCACCTCACTAATTAACGGTGTCATGAGTGCCGAGTACAAGAGGGGCGCCTCAATGGATAATGAGTAAAAAGGTTGCTTCCATGCATTACTAATAAAATGTTTTGCTACATAAGTATACTGCTTGCCATGTTACTGTAACACAATATAGTTCCTTTATGTCGTGAGTAGTTATTAAGGAAAATACCCGAAAATAACCATACCATATTCCATATTATGAATGTATATATATATATATATATATATATATATATATATATATATATAAAATAACAGAACAGAATACAGATACAGAATACTAACACTGGTGGCGGGAAGCAGCGTTAAATGTATGAGATGTATGGTGCTACTATCCCTTGTCTGCAGTTCGTTCAAAAAAGATATTCCCTATTATGGGAGAAGCCCTACTTTAGGAATCAATTTTCATAACGGTGGGCATCCATTTGAATTAGTAAAATTTTTAGAAACAATAAACGATAAAATAGCAAAAGAAACAGGGGCTATGCGGTATTCTTTGGGACAAACTAAGGTATTTTGAAGAAAATAACTTAGACATCAAGAGCAAAAATCAAACATATTATCACATATTTTATGTGGTAGAGCTACGCTGCAGCTATATTAGTTGTATCACGAATGCGTCGGCTCGACCGGGGAAGGACCACGCTGTCACAGAATACCAGCCTAAATTAGCAGCTTAATACTGATGTGTTTCAAATGGTGAGTGTAGAGATGCGGAGTACCTTTTTTGCTGGAAACGAGGCATTCCATCTTAGTCCTCAAGGGTGACGACTCATCTGCATTTTGATTCTTAATCGAGGATAAATGTAGATGTCTATTGATCATAGCTTACCATCAGGTGGGCTGTGTACTCATTTGTCACCCTTATTCTGTAAAAAACATATTTTATTTACAATAAATACAATAGAAAATAATTTTACAAACAATCGATATTACATTTTGACGGAAACCCTCAAAGTATTTTGAATATTAGGTTAACGAGCCTACAATGCTAAATTGGAGATATAGCATAATTTAATAGACACAAAATTTTGGAGATATACTGAGAAGAAGAGAACAAGTTATACTTTAGTAGAAATTTTTTAAATCTGTAGATTAAAATTACATAAAAATTTTCTTAAGAATTAAATTTTATTCATTTTATTTAGGTTTAGATTTAATTTGCGTTTAATTATAATGAAGTTTTGACCAAATTAAATATTAAAAAGGTACCAAATTTATTAATTTAGCCCTTAAGGGTACTGAGGAGAATGATTTCGTAGATATATTATGTAGGTATGTGAAAAAAGCGAGAGGTGTGTGAGGATGTTACCAAAAGGAACGACGTAGTCCTCCTAACTTTTTAGATAACAAGAGTGAGGGTTTATGTTATTATGTTACTTTATGATTAGGAATACATTAAAATAAGAATGTAACTAATATTTTAAATTTATGATTTGTTTTCTTATTAATGATTGGATAATCCAGACATTGATATTACCCATTATTGATTATGCGGATGTGTGTTACCCAGATCTATCTCAATATCTTCTAGATAAATTGGAGCGCCTTCTCAATAATTGGATTAGATTCATTTTCGGCTTACGTAAGTATGACCATATTTTCCAGCACCGATATAAGCTTAAATGGCTCTCTATTCGTCAAAGGCGTAGCTCCCGAACTTTGCAAGTACTACATTCATTTTTAAATGACCCCAATTCTCCCACTTATCTTAAGGATAACTTTCAATATTTGTATTCCACTAACGATGGAGTTCCCCGTTCCCAAAATTGTTTTAAAATTCGTATTCCACCACATAGGAGTGGTTTCTTTAATTCCTCTTTTACTGTGCAGTCTATACTGCTCTGGAATGCATTGCCTGTCTATATCAAGAAAGCTCATAACGAGAATTATTTTAAAAGACTAGTTCGAGAATTCTGTCGTAAGAATAATACCACCCGACTGTCCGACTATTGTTTTTTTTTCTCTCTTTCACCTTGTAAGTAATATTTTGTATAATGTATTTTAATATGTATTGTGTTATTTTATTTTTGTCTCATAATATTTTATTTACTTATAGTTTTGTATAGAAGTACCCGTTTATATATTTATTATTTAACCTATATTATACATTAAGTAAGTATGTATATTTTACTAACTATATATCTATTCTATTCATTTGCATTTTATTTTGTTATATATCGTTATTATTTATTTATGAAGTGACACCTGCCACAGTTTCTCAAATCATTCAGGGTTGACTGGCAGAGCATGCCATAAGGCATTAAGTCCGCCCTTTATATCCCTTAGTATATAACGTGTATAATAACGATTAAATAAATGAATAAAATTGGAATAGACCAATTACACCATGTAACTAAATAATTGTAGTCTTGAAATTTTTATAGTACTCATAAATTGACGAAAATCTGTAAATAATGTCTGAGTTTTAAAAAAATTAAGAGTAGTAAGAATTTGATATGTATTTTTAGAAGGACACACAAATATATATATTGGACTTGCAAAAATGTATTTCATGAAAATTAGTATAGTTATATAGTTTATATATTATAATGTTCTGGACAAATATATTTTATGAGATTCATTTATAAAATGATAAAAGTGTACTAAACAGTAAATAAACGCCAAAAATCCGTAAAGTTTAATTCAATTTGTAGTGTTTGCGTAAATATATAAAATAAAAGTTAACTTATGTAAGTACATAATTTAATTAACGTAAGTACAAAATTTATTACGATAAAACTAAAATTATCTATATTAACAATCCTATTCACCGTAGTATTGTGCCAAAAATCCTGGCAATGTCAAGAAAAAATCAACAAGTTAAATTTGTGGTTGCCACCGCCCTTTATATCCATTAGTATTTTTAGTTCTTAAATTCGTTCCTGACGTGGAAACTTAGCTATTTGGATGACTTATATGGAGAATCAGAGTGACCGACATAGCACAACGGATTCGTAAGCTGAAGTGGCAATGGGCCGGCCATATAGCTCGAAGAAACGACAACCGATGGGGAAAAAAGGTTTACAAGTGGCAGCCTCGTACCGGTAGACGGTGTAGGGCGACCCCCTACTAGATGGAGTGAGGACCTGGTAAGACATGCAGGAAGTCGATGGATGCAGGTGGCTCAGGACCGTGCTTTGTGGCATTCCTTGGGGGAGTCCTATTTTCAGCAGTGGACTTGTGAGGGGCTGTAATGATGATGATGATATGTAAAACTTTTGTGCGTATGTAGAAAACATTTTTTCGCATAAGCATTTTAACTCACCTACGACGTAACGTATTTTTACTAGCTTTAAAAGGCAAATAAAACTGAACTGGTGGTGGCAGTGTAGAAATATCAACTATCCCATATCATCCCGTGAATGTAATAAGAGGACACATTGGGAAACAAGCCAGGAAATAGGCAGCAGTGCCTTCCCTAGAACTAAAAAAAAATTGCGGTCGCCAACACGTGTCAAGCAAGGCAATTCGGATGCCCCACACTCAGCACTAGACTTTTGTATCGGTAATTGTAAGGCTGTCTTATAATACCACTTAAATCCTTATATTGAATAAAAAATATATGTACAGGAAAATAATTACAGTTCATTAATCCTATAATAATGTCCTCCAGGCCGAATTTCGGTCATAACGGCCAGCCTCATCAGAGACTAGCAATCAGCGCAGGACAGTATTATAATGCCCAAGTGTATGCGCACGGGTACGGGAGCACGAGTGCACTCTTTAAACCCCCACTCTAATTAATCCGATGGGACGGTAAACCGACACGACCGGAGAGAGATCAGGTGCAGGACCAACGGCTTTAAGTGCTTTCCGAGACACGGGGGTGAGACACCGTCAACTTCCTGACTCCGGGTAGCTACTGAGATTTTCTTGACAAAGAACTCAATAATTGATTTTTGGGCCTGACCCGGGATTCGAACTCGGCGCCTCATGATCAGCAGTCACACTACTACAACCACTAGACCAACGAGACAATCATTAATCCTATAAACACTATTAAATAAAACAACGAATATTGTATCAAGAACACATGTAAAAACTTAGAATATATGTATAAGTTGTTTTTTGTGTTAATGCTAGGGAATTTTTTACGAAATTTACCCAATCTATTTCCTATCTTATTTCTTTGTGAAACATGTTGTCTAAATACCGAGGTAATATATTTTTCCTTGTACTGTAAATGATAAACAGCTTATAATTTAAATTTGTTCTGTTATTTCAAGTGTAATAATTTAGACAGAATCACTTAAATCTAAAAGGACTTAGTAAATATTAAATGATTCTTGATAAGTAACTTACTTCATGTTGTAATAACATACCTTTAACTGGCAATAAACATTTTGTAATAAATACGTTCTATTGGTATGAAAACCCTATTGAAGCCATATCATATACATTAAATAATTAAAATATCAAATAATTCTACTTTTCGCGAAATTTTGACAGGCGCTGGCGGGCCGAATGCGCACTCGGTAAAAATTACAAAATGAAAATTGCGGCCCGGCGCCGCTGAATACATTAATATCGAATATTGAATACATTTATTTTATACCGAAATATTGAATGAATGCCTCGCTAAAATGTGAGCCGAATGAAAATCAAGTGAACCTCCCTGGAGGCTTTATTTGTAATGAGATGTTGGCATTATGTTTATTGGTAATCTGCTTTTCGGTGTTGCGTCCCTGTTGAAACGTAGTAATTATATACTCTTTGGTCCCATGTATGGAATTTGTTTTATTTATTTATTACTTTGACATCTACCCTTACAGTCGAACCCAATGCGATAGTGTCCTCTTTTTCATTATTATTTGAGTCTAACACTAATAATACTAAAATATATAATTACATTTTCTCCTCTCCCAAAAACTAGCACGCTCATCGCTTTTGTTTGTTTTATTGTATAGGTATACAATAAAACAATACATAAACATTTGTTTATGTATTGTTTTATTGTATATACAATAAAACAATACATAAACAACAATACATTAAAACTGCTTTATTATATAAATAAAGCAGTTTTAATGTATTGTTAATATAATTTAAATTTATTTCTAAAACCTTTCATTAGCTTATAGTAAAAAATATTCACAAAAGAAATTGGTTAGAAACAAGAACACAAAAATATTCAATTCTTGAAACCTCAACTATTACAATTTACTTTTATCTTTCAAACATATTATTATTAAATTTGATAATTGAAGTAATCTTATGAAGTTTTTTTAAATAAAACCTTATCGCGACATTAAACTATTTTTTAACTTTTTTGAACGTTTTTAAATCTACATTGTTTTAATTAGTGCAAAAAAAACAAAATCATTTTATAAAACTGGAACATATAAACTACGGTTCTGTAAAAATTGTATCTGTAATTAATTGCCTCAATAAATAAAATATCGTGAAAATAACCTTGAATTACTATTGACGCGTCAACTTGCTAAGATTCAGGGAATGTTGAAAACACATTTTACAAATTCGTTTTTATTTTTATCTTACCGTTACAACCTACCTAAAATCTACTACTGAAAGTAGATTAACTCATAGATAATGATTTCTTATATTTACGCGAACACTACACATTGAAATAATACTAGTTTTTACGGAATTTATCGCGTATATTTAACTTTTTAAATACCATATTTATAATAACTGTGTAGATCGGAACAAAAGTTAAATTTTAATCTATGGTAACCGCGGTTAACTATGACATCTGTAGGCTTACTCTTGAAAACAATTCCGATCGATCGGGATTGGAATTATGACGTTTGGTACTCTTGAAAGCGACTCTAGTGCTAAATTAGTTTAGTATTCCGTGGTGATTGTATGAACTAATTGGGATTAGAATTGATATTTTCCAAGCGAAATCGGTACTCCCGACGCACTTTTGACAGTTAGTTGACAGCAGCGTATTGTGTTTGATATTGCGTTGGAATTGGAATTAAAGCAATAGCAAAACAGTAACGTTTTAGGAATTGTGTTCATATTAATCTTTTCTTTTCTGCAATTATCTTATTGTTTTCGATAAAATAATGACATGTTTAGCTCTTGCGTCTATTATTCTACACCGTAATAGTGCATTATAATTAAAATAATGACTAAATAAGCTTTAAATTATGTTTTTTAAGCACTTAAGTTTTTTCTATGAGTGATGATGATTATGGAGCTAATGATTGTATTTTAAGGACTTTAGTGAGAAAATAGTGCATGAATAAAAACCTAAATATGATCCTCCGTAGAGAATATATTGTACATCATATTGTTACAGCCTTTATTTTTAATTCGTTTTAAAGTGGTTGTTTTGTAGAAGAAATATTTTCAATAGTTAGGCGGCGCAAAGGTTTAAAAGAGGATTGTTGAGATATCTCAAGTATGATCTAAAACATCCCACTGCTGGGCAGAGGTCTCTTATCATGTCTGAGAGGTTTATTGGCGGGTTTTACACGTAAAGGAAATATGAATATAATAAATGTATAATTTTATACGAATTAAAAATAAAATTATATAGCTAACGTAATTTTAATAACATATAACTTAACACAACATAAACACTCACGCCTGTCACTCAGAGGGGTGGGCAAAGACTTCCATTTGGCACAATCCTGACACACCTCTCTTGCCTCCTCCACATCATAGTACCTACACATACATGCTCGTCGGTTAAGGGTACCCTTAATTTGGCCCATTATCAATATATCGCCAATTTTGTCGGTATTCTTTCGCCTAGAACATCCCTTTCCAACTCTGCCGCTCACTTCTGCAACATAAATTTGCTTTGTCACTTGTTCCTCATTCATTTTTTGACCATATGACCATACCACCGAAGCATTCTTTTCTTAATACTGGTCACATCATCTTGCAAACCACACTCTTATCACACAATTTCTCACCCTCTCACTCAGATTCAGCCCCACCATACTCCTTAATGACTGCATTTCTACTGCGTTTATTCTACTTTCGTGCTTCTTCTGACACACCCAACTTCCACTACCATATGTTAAAATGGGGACTAACATAGCCATATGTGCCTTTTTTGACACATTCTGACTTTTCACAATAGTGTTTAGAGCCCCATTTACTTTATTTCCTGCATTCACTCATTGCTTTTTAATAAGGATTTGTTAATAAAATTCTGATAAAAATTTAACCATTTATTTAATATAATACAAACATATTAACCTATATTAAATCTATATTTCATATTTGAAATTTGATAATATGGCTTAACATATGTAATCAAAAACATATTGATTATATATCAAATAGCAATCTATGAAATTAAAATCTTAAAATTATATCTTCAGTGAACCAAAAATCAGTTTCTTTTACAAAAGTAATTAAAAGAAAACAAATAAATTTAAAATAACATTAAAACATTTATAAAATTAAATGATAGTCTTATTTTAAATTACAGCAATGCTATTGTTGTTGTATTCTGTTTGGAAAATTTAAAGCAATAATATTAAAACCCTCAATTGTCCTGGCTATTTTGGACATTGCATTTCATTATTACTTTAGTTTCAGATGCTCCATATATATGTAGATCATTTCTTGTTGGTAGAGTGTTGTTGCTTGGAGAATGTGGTACGGAATTAAGTTGTGATTCTGAAATGAAAATAAATATTTGATAACATCCCATCTCTGTAGAGTAATGTATTATAAATCAATGACAAAATTAAGGTGGAATATTTGAATTAGAAGTTTTAATCCATCACAAGCCATTTAAAAGGATGTTTAAGATTTATTGAAACATCTATATTCTCTACACTAGGAGATAACACATATGACGTCAATTTATGTAAATTATTGCAATTAAAAAATGATGGATTACCTTTTTACCACTTGAGTGTAAGGCATACATATTGCAAGTTCCTAATTTTAACATACTGTAGGTAGGGGCTCGACCAAGTCCACTTTATCTAGTATCTAGAAGATAAAGTTCATCATAAAGAGTCTCTTTTCTCCATGAAATTAATCAGCTGTTGGCCCATTTTTTTGCCGTGGCCCTAGCCTATCCATTAGATATTCCTAGAAAAATAAATAATATTAAAATGTATGTCTTTAAAAGTGAGTAAAAAATAGTTATTATTATTATTATTAGATGTCATACAACAATATTGAGAAGTTAACGAATCAACATTGTCATTTGTAATAACTAAGTAGTGAGAAAGGTTAATTGTAAGTTGAGCCTTCAAAAGCAACACTTGACCACCTGTGACTGCTATCAATCCCTAGCTTAATGTTGTTCAACAGGCCAAAAATTGCTTTTTTTTTCTGTGCCCAAATTAAAAAAAAACATATCTACTTATAAAATTCTTAAAAAATATTATTATACTTACTTTAGCCTATCCTTGACCATTATTATTTATTTTGTTCCTCCTAATTAGCTAACAGTGCCCATTTCGTCTGTTTCATACGATGCTTAAATTGTGTTAATGCGGTAATGAACTATTTCAAACCGTTTATAGTTATACCCAAATTGAAAGGTCTATTAGTAATTCACTGTACACATACTTAAAAAGCACTTCACCTTTAAACTTAAAAAGAGTTCTTCGAAAGTTGATATTTGTTTACTGTTTTGTTTCATGATCCTCGTGATAACAATTTTTTTCTGACAACAAAAAATGAGGCAAAGACACGCTCCTATACAGCCTTATAATTAATTAAACCTCGCAAATATAGCGTTTTTTTATAAGAACTGTATGAAAAGATGTTATGTTTCACGAATTGCACCATTTATTAAGTATTTTTACTACTTAAACGCTCGTTTATGAAAGTTACAAAGGGTTTATTATGACTTTACCGGTTTAACGATAAATAAAACATGCCTGTTGCTAAGAGTAACGCAGCTAACTTCATGTGGTACAACAAAATTTTTGGCTAATCCGAGCGCAGTTCCGATGTCAATCCAATGTTGTCAAAATTGTTTTCAAGAGTACGCTAATTTGTCAACATTGGATTGAAATTGAGATTGGATCGAAATTGTTATTGGATTCAAGAGTAAGCTTGCTGGACGTTGAACATCTCAGTCCCGCCCGTGACCACGAGTGCTGTAAAGCGTTCGAAACGTCGGGTATTTAAACTAGTATTATTTTAACTCATAGATCTCATGATATCCTCTGTCAGCCATAGTTGCCAGACTTGGGGGGCGGGTTGGCAGCTACAGCTATTTATTTTTTAAGTTGTTATTACGAAGACGCTGCTACCTATATTTCCTGGTTTCTTTCACTCTGTCGCCTCTTATCACACTCACGGGATGATATGGGGTAGAGGGTATTTTTACCCCGCCACTACACAGGATTTTCATTTTATGAAAAAAAATTCGAATTGTTCAAGCGCTCTCGACTGGCCCGGTATATTGTATTCAATTACACAATCTAGCAGTGCTGCTGCTGCTAGATTGTGTAATTAATATTTTATTATATATATATTAATAAATACAATATACTGTTTGTATACCATATTGCCTCTTGTATAATTGGATACAAAGATAAGAATTTAATTGTAAACTTTAAGAGAACTAAACATCGCTTTTACATTGTCATACCGGAGGTTTTTTAAGGTCAAAGAAAAGATATTGAATGTCTTTTTATCATTGATGACAAGCAAGTGCTTGCTTAAATTTGTTACCCTTAGAAGTCGTGGATTCAGCTCTAGCTCTAGTGGCAGCCCTGCTTCCCCGCCGAGGCAAATTTTAGGATGGATGTACGTGGTTTTCTAAACTCTCTCTCGCTCGACAATAGCGGACAGCGAGATAATGTTTTCAGACACCGTAACTACAAGAGCCTTTAAAAATGATTTAATAATAGAATTATCTTTAAGCGATACGACGATATGTAGTTTAATACTTATGTTTTGTTAATACTTGTAATTACTTATGTTGTTGTTACTTGTATTTAACAAAATTTACATTATAACTTGAGTTTTATATTAAACAGAAGCTAACATGAGTTATGCCCAATGTTTTTAACAAACGCTAAAAAGAATAGTTGGTAGTTTATAAAAACTACATCTTCCAACGCTCCTAGAAATGATTAAATTCTCTCTCGGATATTTACAACATTATAAACGCTTCTTTTTAACAAAGTGATAAGAAAGAAAGGAAAGGTTCTGTGTTATTTAGGTTATTAACTTGGTTGATTTTTGAAACACTGGTTTCACTTATGAACTACAAGTTACTATATCTCCTTCTTCATCATCATCATCATCATTACAGCCCTTCACGAGTCCACTGCTGAACATAGGCCTTTGCCAAGGAATGCCACAAAGCACATTCGTTGTCAGCCTGTAGTCTACTAAGACTAGTAGTAGTCTACTAAGACTACTGGATATCTCTGGATGAGGCTTATTTTGGGCAGTGTACTTTAACGGGCTATAACGGCAACGGTAATCATGTTTCCTGTTTCAGTTTGTTTCAGTCGCCACTCATACTTAGATTACATAATATATAATTATATGTAGTGAATTCTCTTATGCCGCCCCTACACGCACTGTATAATAATATTACATCAAAATAACAAGCTCCAACAAAGTTTATTTCAATCGGACTATTAATTAAAGTCGGTGCATTGCCCCATGAATCGTATGCGGGATGGTTTTAATCAACTTTGCAAAACAGCCGATATCAGCGAACGACAATACCCACTAGATGCAATCAATTTGCGTATTCACTCATCGGGAGGAATATCGTTTGAATACAATTCTGATGCCACAGATTATATTTGATTTGATATTTTAATTGAATGCTTTTAAAATATTTTTAATCAAAGTTATTATTATGTTTAACTATTTCGTAATGGTGAAGTACACCAGCATCATTTGTGATGGCACTTACCCACCGTTCACATTTAAATAAAACTAGTTTTTACGGATTTAATCGCGTATATTAACTTTTTTATATACTCGACGTTTCCAGTATTTTACAGCACTCATGGTCACGGGGTAGACTGAGATGTTCAACGTCTAGATGTCATAGTTAACCGCGGTTACCATAGATTAAAATTATTAATTTGTCGTGTTCGCGTAAATATAAGAAATCATTATGTAATGTGTAGTGTTCGCGTAAATACAAGAAATCATTATGTAAATGTGTAGTGTTCGCGTAAATATAAGAAATCATTATGTAATAAGTTAATATACGCGATAAAATCCTAAAAATTAGTATTAATTAAATGAATAATGAATTGGAATGTATGTAGGCTGTTAATTTACTTTTTTATTAACTTAAAGCAAATTATTATTTTTAGGTAACAGAATTTTATTTTTGTTTTTTTATTTTATTCATATGGCTTACTAACAGTCAACTTACATAACAACAATCTTAAATAACGGAAAAGTTTCTTAAATTAGTGTAGTGACTCATCATCATCATCATCATCATCATTACAGCCCTTCACAAGTCCACTGCTGAACATAGGCCTCCCCCAAGCAATGCCACAAAGCACGATCCTGAGCCACCTGCATCCATCGACTTCTTGCATGTCTTACCAGGTCGTCACTCCATCTAGTGGGGGGTCGCCCTACACTGCGCCTACCGGTACGAGGCTGCCACTCGAGACCCTTTCTTCCCCATCGGTTATCGGTTCTTCCAGCTATATGGCCGGCCCATTGCCACTTCAGCTCACTAATCCGTTGGGCTGTCGGTTACTCTGGTTTTACTGCGGATATCCTCATTTTTGAGTCTATCACGCAGAGAAACTCCGAGCATAGCCCTCTCCATAGCTCGCTGAGCGAACTTGAGCGTCCTCATACGGCCAGCAGTGAAGGACCACGTCTCAGATCCGTAAGTCATCACTGGAAACACGCACTGGTTGTAGTTGATTAGAGTATACCTGTGTGTAGAGATTGAGGTATACCTGACGAGAAGATGTGTCGTAATTTCCCGAACGCTGCCCAGCCGAGTTGAATCTGTCGTATTCCTGGCTACGGTGTAGTGACTACTTACTGGTAAACACAGCTTGCATTATAACTAAAACTTAAGTAGGTTTTGATTTATAATTTGAGTTAATAATTTTAAAAGAAAAGAATGTAGTTCATACGTATGGTAATAGAAAACACAGGGTGATCGCATGTTCTTAAGTACGAGTACTAGTACCGGTCATACTATCGACAATCTTTTTAAGGAAACTGTTGCACAGAAGTATCAATTTCTAGAAAAAGAATAAAGACAGTGTATAGTTTAGACTAAATTTTATCAAATTATATGTATTAACTAATGTTATTAATTGTTCTGTTTTGAAATAAGCGAAAATCAAAAATATTTTTTCAAAATCCTATCGACGATGATGTTAAGTCAACAAAGTGATTAAAAATAACACGCCGCCCCTATAATATCAGCCATTAATCGCATGAGCCCATCGACCCAGTAGCGAGAAAAGAGTGCAATCACATTAGCGGGTGAACCCTAAAATTTTAATCTACGCCACAATGGGAGCAATCGCTGATTGCAGGCAGTGCGCATATGCATAGTCTTTGGGGATCGCTTAGCGTACACTGCGTGGAAAAAAAACCTGTCGGTTTTTGTCAAAAGGTTTTTTATGGGTGTTCGTAATTCAGTCGTATGGTTAAATTTCATTTAAGAACAAATATCTGAGAAAAGTCGTGGCTTACCACCAAGTTTCCAAATAATAGTTCAAAAAATTTACACTACCTGGAGATCGCCGAGCCGCGTCTGGACCGAGCTGCTGGTGCTAGACGCGGCAGCATTCGAGCCGCCAGCTAAGTATGAGATGCTACATGTCAAATCAGCATTCATCATTCCCATCAGACCCCAAATGTCAGCAGGGCTGTCTTGGACCCAGCACCCACATGTTGGTGGCGTACGCCACATGCGTTTGATAAAAAGACATGAATAGAAACGTATTACGGGCGTATTTTAGGTCAAAAGATTAAGAGACCGGAGGGTTTTCGTATCGGGCTAGTATGCACTTTCTTTTTCCTGAGCAGAACAGATAAAGTATGGTACATCTTGCGTTCAAAAAATTGACAAAGCTGAACTTTAAGGACTATAATCTTAATATTCATTATAATCAAGTTTTCCCTCATCAAATGAAACGGCTCTCGTTGGAAATGCGGCTCCACAAGATATGAATCAGCAGGCAGATGCGTAAACCGCACGCCAACATTTGATTTGGAGGATGATGAAATTATCGCTGCAATGCTGATAGCCTACTTGAAAACCAATCGGAACTTTTACGATACGGAATCAATTCTCTTTGTAGCGTGCATTTTGAAACCAGGTAAAGGATCCCATCAGCATACTAATAAGATTTAGACAGGCAATAATTATATACCGAAAATTGACCGCACCGTCACAATGGCATTTGCTAGGACAAATCGCGCTAAAACTGAAGGATTACATTGTCAACCTAATGGACTGAAGTTAAGGCGAGTCTGTTGCACCCCGAACCACACATTTAATACCGAAAGATCGGATTATCATAGATACGAATAAGTACCGCCCCATCACGTGTCCACCCATAAGACATACATTATGAGCCTGAAAATAATCCGACACACATGTACTTATACTCGTATATATGAGTGAAGTCGCGCGCTTAGAATGAATGTCGGGGCGGCGGTTGTGGAACCAAGGAACCACTCCTTATTGAGACCGAAAATGCCACCCTCGAAATTTCTTTATCGCCTAGTAAGACTACAGAAAATCATTCGACTCGGCGGTAGAATGAGAGCCTTTCTTGAGCAATGTATGGGGCAGTAGAGTACGGTCCTTTGTCATCTAGGAGAGCGAATGAAATCACCTGATGGATACGGCTGATGAAAACTGAATAAGAATAAGTTTATATCATATTATGAAATTAACTTAAATTTTATTTTCGGAGCTGAACACCAACGAAAATATATTATATAATTTCGTATACCTAATTTTATTGGCCTACAGTGTATCCACGCGCGTAACAGGCGAGGGTCGAATTGTTTTCATATTAATAGCATGTCGAGAGGTATTCACAAAGGCAAGAAGTAAGCGCGGACGGACCCTCTACGAGGTAACATGTTGTTTATGGCCATTTAATCACGCTGTCTCCGTGCCTGCCAATGTTCAATACGTAAATAATATTTTCGATAATTTTGTTTCCGTTAGTTTTGTTACTTCTAAAGTTTAGACAATTTATTGTTGCACGTATTTTACAAGTAAGGTTGTCAGTGTTTCTAAGTCCAGTAAATCATAAATTTAAATTTTCTTTAATAAATGACATATTTTAAATAAAGTTGTGATTAAATAAGATTAACTAAACAGTATTTATATTCGCTGAATATTGCTACAAATAGACAGGATAACGTTTAATTTATAAAAAAATTAAGCATGAAATTAGTTAAATAAGTTTACCGACTAGCTAAGTTGTGTTTGGTAAAATTAATATTATTTTAAATATTATGATAATTTTAAAGGTGATGACTAATGAGTAATAACTGTTTTGTTCTAGTCCAAAGTTTTCGTAGTGGTAGTCTTGGTATTAAACGGAATAATTGTAACCTTAAGCGAATTTATATTTGTATGAGGGGTTAAATTATTATTAAACAAAAATATTTTAGTTTATGTTTTAATTATATGTATTCACAGATGATAAGCAACAGTCTTTTCAGTTTATTGCATAATCTGTTGCTCTACTTTTGAGTACAAAATAAAAATATAAGCTGCAAAGACAAATCTCGATCCGAGACAGGAAAACTGATTTACGCCCCCGCAGTTATTACGTTCAGGTGCGGCTGGAGGGGTAGTTTTGTTTCATCGTTACCCCCACCCTCGATGTCTCCGCCCCCTCCCTACACTACAGTACAGTTTCGTCGCGTCTGAAAATTAATTCCTCTACATAATCAGAACTTCCGTGAACGCTGCGCCGCGCCCGCCGCCTCTTCAAGTAGCTTCACTTATATTGTTATGATGAAAAATGTTTCAGTATAAGAAAACTCGTATACGTTTATAAATAAAATGACTCCTTTACTTATATACGTGGTCGGCTAATATCATCTAATTTCTAGAACAGATCAATCATATCGAAAACTTTAAATTGAGATGAACAGAGAGAAATTATTGATTTTGTTGGATTAAAAATTAATATAAAAGTTAATATTTCCCTTCTACTCTATTATATTTAATACATAAAATACAAATTTATTGCAAGATTGAAGAATGTTAAATTATCCAAATTATGGTACATTATTAATGGTTAACCAAACTTTTTTTTATTATACTTACACATTTTGGCCATGTAATCGAACGTGAGATATTTACGTAGCTACCAAGCACTGCACCACCAGTACAGTGTAATAGTTAAGACAAAAAGGCCCAACGTCATAATTAAAAAAAATCTCGTGCCTGCAAAGAAAGGGGGAAGTGGCGTGAAAGCAAGACGGATGGGGCGCCACAGAGGGGCCCTGCAAAGACAATGTCGCGCTTTGGACGCGCCGCTTAATCATAAATATATCAAGCGTGGAGGCGCGGTTAGGCGACGAATACACTGATCACTATTTTAATTTTTTTATTAACATATACAACCGAAGTAGTTATGAAGATAAGCACTCGCCTTAAAAACTTTATAGGATAAAACTGAGCTCAATCCCTACCGGCATCTATTAAATTGCTAGTTGAAATAAATTAAATAGTTTTAACAATTTTAAAAGTAAACTAAAACAACATGTAATGAATAAATTCTAAATCCGACCCTGTCCATATGCCGACCGCTAATCAGCGTTAATCGGTAAATATAAGAAACAATTTGCTTATTACACTTTATTAACTTGTATTCTAAAAGATTGGTAACTTGTTCATTAATATACAAAAATATAATATAAGAAGAAGTTGTATGAATAAACTAGTAAGAAGTTGTAGGTCACGAAACTCTTTCCTTCCTTTTTAATGTGTATTTTTTTTTGCAATCTGTATGCTCATAACCCATTTCTAACTTGAATATTGTAACTTTTCATTGAGTGAAATGTATGTTTCTTTTGAGAATACATATCTTTAACCATAATTTTAAGTGCTATGTGACCGACGTATTCAAGGAAGAAGGAAAATATTGTGAGGAAAACAATATGTTCAGAAAAATTTAAACATTTTGAGATTATGTGATGTCCACTAAAACTAATTGAGGCTACAGATTCTTATCTGCTTAAAAAATCTCTGAAACGAAAGTAGTTTTGGGTCCAGCAATGGGACTTGTGCTAACACTATTTCATTTTATTTACTTTACTTGTGTATGTTCTAGGTACTTTACCTTATAAAGGTAAGTTACAGAGTTCGAAATAAATTTGGCAGTAAATTTGGCAGTCAATCGTGAGATCCTGTTGTAAACCTTAGGTGTATAAGGTATTTTTAATTTTAAATGCCAAATCTAGGTTATTGGATCAGCACAATTAATTGAGTAAAATATCTACTAAAATGTATTGACATATAAAATTTTATCATTTTGCATTTATTACTCAACAGATATACATATAAAGTGAAAAAATTTAATTAATAGTGAATTGAACATAACATACAACTAATATGATTTAGTCTATGCTTTTGTCGCACTTGTATTATAAAGAAACCTACGAATTATTATAAATCCGTGGTATTATCTATGTGTCTTCTATAGTACTCGTACTAGACACAAAGATTAATATTGGGGTTATTTTATTTATTTACGTACACACAACAAGACACAAAAACAATCATAGAGTGAGTTCGTAGAATGGTGTTGTGAAAGAAACTAGTGAAACTATTTTATTTTTATAAGACTTGTTAGGAACTTATTACACAAATAACAATCTATGTTATAATACGGTATCTATTAGATCTAGAAAGTTCTTTCTTAAACAAGCTAGAAGTTTAGTTTCGGTCATATTAGTAATCTATGGTTACGGTATTTAACTATAAATAGCTGTAATTGAAAAATTACAATAGCTATAACGTACGTGAGGGTAATATGGTCACTTTCTTATAACTCAAAAACTACAGCCTTGTTTTCATTGATGACTCTGATACGATAACTCTTCATTCGTCAATCAAATATTAAAGTGTCAAAAGTGGGCTGCTTCATCGATGTCATTTTGACAGGTGACATTATAGTAAATATATTAGTCGATTTTAGTCTTTTTAGTGTTGTGTAGTGTCATTGGTTTTTTTTAAGTTGAATTTTCGAAGTGTTTGAGATTTTTTAAAATATATTAGTTATTGTATACGACTTTGTGTTCTTGTCTATGTCCTCCTAGTTTTGGTTTTATAGGGCGGCAAGGCTTAAGGTAAAACCATATTTCCGTTATGCACCTAATGAGTAATCTATGGTTTCGTTATTTAACTATATATGGCCGTAATTAAAAATTACAATAGCTATAGCATTAAAACGTTGGTTATTTCCGGTTTACTGATATATATTTAATACATTTGAGCTTTAATGATAAAAAAGTTATAGATATTTAATTAGTATTACTACTACATTCTATTTATAATTACATGTCAAACTAAATTATGCTCTAGTGTGAAATCCGCACAAGAAGCACGAAGGAGGCCTGCACATGAGTGTATGAAAGTTAAAAGGGGTGTTAAAACAAAACGGATGAGTTCGGACAAAGGAAGGAAGCGACGCGTTCCTAGGATTACAAGGCTTTTGATATCACGATTTGTACAAGCAATGGCTGGATACCTAACATATTTTGATTAATGAATGCGTCTCCATTTCATACATAAAGACATTCAAAGGCTTGTACGCGCCAATTGTCTTAAGATCACTTGTTTTTAAACTCATCTTTTAATATATAAACATGTTGGATGTAAAGTGGAAATCCAAAATAATTTACTCTTATTCCAGTCATAACAAATTATATCGGTATAAATAAAATAATAAAGTAATTAAGGTACCAATAATCATCTCCTTTCTTAGTTTAACTATATGGCCCTTGGTATTGTGATAATGTCACAATAATTCTGCCAATGTCCAATGAATCTTCATTTTATGTTCTTTTACTTTTACTTCACAATATGCTGATGCGTCACATTGCGAAGCCCTTGGGAGATTTTGACGGTAGCTCAACCTAGCGGACAGTTGATGACGACAGCCACTCAAGTTCATAAGGCGCCTAAGCGATCAAAATAACTTGAGGTTTATATCGACATCGAAGCACTTGTTTCGTCGTTTTCTCTAATAGTTCACACGCGTGGACACTTAATTCACAAAATCGCATCACTTTTACGAATCAAAATCCACTTCAAACCATTATTTAAGCGACAAAACAGGAGCGACAATCCGTTCACGGCCAAGTTCCCGCCAAAACTCTACCAATAATCATACAATTACTGATGACAATTGACATCAGGTAAGTTAAACGCTAAAAATTCTAAACAAGTAACATTCTACAGGTACTATCTCATATTAAAATAAATGTAATGGTTAGAAAGTAATCATTTTTAAAATTTAAACGGTAGGAACCATTAATATTACTTTGTATTTAATTTTCAATTTACCTTAAATATCATAAATATTTAGTCTTTAGCCATTCAGAATTACAAAAGCTTTGAGAAAACTTTCTGAAAATTTTGTAATTCTATTTAACACATAGCTATAATATTACATGTATAGAGTACATTGTATTGACATTATTGCTATAACAAAACAAATATTGTGGTCATGTTTGGTTTAACGTTCTTGAACAAACAGCTAATTAATTTATCAAGTGGCTAATTGGCTACTGGCAGCCGCCACGAAGTATGTAGGCGTATCTAGTCCATGCGTTGTGCACTCAACTTCATTGTTCTGCCTCCGCCGGCAAATAAGTAAACGCTGTTAACTTAGTCTGCTTATTAGGGTTGGCGAGTGAGTAAAAAAAAAGAATTACAACTGCGTGTATTTAATTTTGACTGTGTATTTACAATTATTATCTTAAAGTAATTATTACTAACCATACAGTGTACTGGCGGTGCACGATTACCCGCAATTCCTTTATCGTACCGTAGGTGTCGCAAGAGGTGGTAGAGTGAACGAAACGAAAGCGTGGCAACTATAATGGGGGATATCACGCCTTATAAGGCAATCTATGGGAGGGATATGCTCAGCGGTGAACATTGATAGGCTACGATGATGATGATGATGATTTACAATTATTCTCACTTAAAAAATCGTACGTCAACCAGCATCAGCCCATCATTTTGGTAACAATTGATCGTATCTTTTTAATTTTTCTGAATTATCATTTTAATGACATAAAATAACGCTTTTTTAATATATTGCATTAATGAGATGAGAGACAATCATTATATTACATTTTTAACAAGAATACAGTTTAATAATTTTTTTGCTGTGACCCGTAGTGATTGATATTGCTATTGTTTTCCATGGTTATAAAAATAGCAATAATTTAGAAAAAATACAAAACTTAAAGAAACAAATGTATGACTTTGAAAATTAATAACATGCCTTAAATTTAAAATTTATTTAAAACTATAATTACGAATCAAACGTCCATCATAGATATAGAGTTCAAATTGTCCAGTTCAACAAAACAGCAATTTATACGGAATACAAAATAAAAAGACATACCAGATGTGTGATGTAGGTGTATATAAAGGTGCTAGATGTAAAGACAAAAAATTAGTAGGTACTTAAGAGGATAGAGTAAGTCAGCTCAAATTCCAATTTCGTCCCCACTTGCCCGCGCGTCGTATGCTATGTACCGACATGTTTGTAATCACTAATACTGTAAGTAGAAAGGTCGTTAGACACTTATTTCATTAGGTTTATTATATTTATGGCTGTTTCTTAAAGCCAAGCCAGCCGCTTTTTATTTTTATCACGGTTATTTCCCATTTTAATTTTACGTCGTACTGTTGCGTAATGTATATTCTGATCGTAAGCGACACAACCTCCCCGTCCAAAGGCCGATGCGAAGTGACCGTGCTGCAGGAATCACGCTTCAAAAGGCCAATAGTTTAGGTAATTTCTTTTTACAGTAAAAATAATGGTATTTTAAAAAAAGTAAATAACATAAGCACTGCTTTATAGCTCAGTTAGTATGCAAAGTTTCATGATGTTATTTAAAGTATTTTATGAATAACAGCGGTTTATTGTTTATGTTGGAGGTAACTTTGGATTTTTTTTCTATCGAGAAAATTTTACGAAATCGTGTTTTCGTCTAACATAATCCTTAACATTAATCCTCAACTTTACCATATATTTATTTCAAAATTAATGCTGCAATATTTCCGGCATAACGAAGGATCTTGCTAAGCCATTTGACATTATATTTCCCCTTAAGTTGCAGCCTGGCCATACGCAAAATACGCGCTTAGACGTGGAGTTGCGGAAAATAGCCCGTCCAATATAATGTAATTTAATCTAGTATTTAGTATAGTAAAACTATGCCGCAGCTATATTATAGTAGTAGCATGAATTTGATCAGCTTAACCGGGGAAGTATCACGAGTGAGTTTAGAGAACCGAGGATCTTTTTACTGGAAACAAGACATTCCATCTTAGTCTTCAGGGGTGATAACGAATTTATTTTAATTCTTAATTGGAGGTGAATTTCAAGGGTCTAGATGTGTAACCTTATAAAATTTATGTATGTATACTGCACCCACAATACAGTAGAAAATTCTAGTGTAGAGACTTTTTTGAAAATCCATCATTACATTAATATTAAAAATATTTAAAGTGTATCGTATTTTGTATGTCCTAAAATAAGTAAACGGTGAAATCGGACTGAATTTAGATCGGAGTAAAATCAATGCAGTGTAGGTACGCTTTAAAAAATGTTATTTACAAAACTATTTTTTCGATATTGTCACTTGTATTCAGGTGTAAATCAGAATTGCCAAAAAACTTCCTTAAGGCAACCAATAAGGAAAACAATGCATAGAAGGCACACCGTAATATAGTCTTCTATCTTTTGTCATTATAATGTCTTATATTATATAAAATCGTTAATCTGTATAAATATCATTGCAAATAAATATATATATATATATACATATATATATATATATATATATATATATATATATATATATATATATATATATATATATATATATATATATATTTAGATATATATATAAGCAGACCGGTGAAGCAGAGCAACGTCAAAGATGCTAGAGGTTAGGTACTACGATCGTGAATTCGAATGCCGAGCGAGGCACGTCTTGTTGTACGTGCTAGAGCCACGCTGAACTGCATCTATATTATAGTTGTAGCACGAAAGTGTCCGCTGTGTTTCGTATGGTGAATGTAGAGAACTGAATAGTCTTTTTATTGGAACCGAGGCGTTTCATCTTAGTCCTCAGGGGTGAGAACGCATCTGCATTTTGATTTTTAATTAAGAATAAATGGAGATATCTATGGGCCACAGCATCCATTTAATTCGGGTGTACTGTGTGCTCGTTTTTCAACCTGATTCTATAAAAATAAATAGACAATTTTTCCCTACAATCGGGGAGGCTTATTCCCAACAGTGGTTTTATGGTGAAGAAGAAAAATATAAGGATTAACTCTATATATGAGGAATAATATATAAAAGATTGAATCGGACTTGATAAGTTTCTATGAGTTTTAAATTCCCTGTAATGGAAAGCATTAAAGATGTTATTTTGCCTCTTTTATTAAACGTCCGTCATCGCTAAACAAAAGCGTGAAACTTCGTTTTGAAAGTGCATGAACAGCCCTACAGTCTCTCGCACCGAGGGAGGCAGTTCCAACTCGTTTGCGTCTCGCTTATAAATGCTATTTTAACGCGAAAAAAAGATTAATTAACTAATTGAAGCGTCGGATGCTCGGAGTGCGCTCGCATGATTTTTCCGCGACTTATGAAGTCATTAGCGGATGCGACTTCGGAATATGTTCGCGTATTGGAAAATTATTTATTTCACACTTCACGCTTTACTGAGTCACAAAAAGACCGATTTTAGCAACACTAGATATTTAGTGGATAGTTTTCGATATCGATATAAATAATATCGAAAGTATTTTATTAAATATTTTCAGAATAGAGATTTTACTAATATTAATTGCAAATACGTAATTTGTAATATATATATTATATATTTCTTTTTCATATAGCTTTAATTTTTTATTAACTGCGCATGTTTGTTTGATAATTAGGTAACATACGCTAAGTTTGTACATGCTGTTTATTACACAAAAATATATAAAAAATAATGTGTTAATTCGATATTTTTAAGATTTTGACTACAAAAATAACTATTCTGTTTAATACTGTTTGTCGAGACATATTTAATTCCAGCGTTCTCCAACCGGCAACGAAATTCCACAACATCTGAAACAATGTGACTCGAATGTTTAATTAGCGCATTGCAGCCGGGTGGTGGGGCTGCTGGGGGTTCGCTTGACTTGGGGGAGGTGTTATTCATTAAAATGTTTGCGGAAACTCGTTTAGCGCCACTGCGGTGGGCGAGGTCCGCCCAGCGATCAGGGCTGCTTTAACATTCGTATTGAGTTGTCAAATCTTAATCTGACGACAGTATAATTTTATAAATCACGATGCCTTTCCTTAGAGCTGATCTACAATTGATTTTGTTGCATAAAAATCTACAACTGTAAATAAAATAAAGATATTGTATGTTGGTCTCCTTTTCTAGGATATGAGTCCTCCTGGGTGGTACACCATTGCTAGCACTCCTGTGTTCCACTCTGAAGAGTATACAGAGGCGAATGGGTCGGCTTGAGTGAGAAAAGACAACGGTTTCTCGGAATACTAGTGTGAAATACCAGTTTAATGTTTGTTTTGTAAAGTTAGAGGACAGAACCGGCGTCGCTTTTTACTGGAAACAAGGTATATATTAGCCCTCAAAGGCGACAATGCAATTGCATTTTGATCCTTAATCGAGGAAAGGTTTAGATGTAATGTAAATAATCTCGTATATGGGCAATAGCATCCCCATACCATCGTGTGAACTGTGCACCCGTATGTCACATTATTATATTTAAAAAAATAACATCTTTACATACATACATAGCGTCACGCCCTAGGGGGTAAGCAGAGTCGAAGAGCTACGAGCTAATCGGACCACATATGCCCAAAAATATGGTTTGTGATGTGTTGTCTTTAAGACATACTATGCAAGTAACATAATTCACATTCTTTTTTGTTATAAGTCTCAACATAAACATGGGATGACATGGTATGATGGTAATGACGGAGATGGTACAGAATATAAGGCATTCCGTCTTAAAACTAGGTGACAGCGCATCTATAGCTTTTTTCGTAAGAAGTTGGCTACAGGCGTCCATAGACTTCAGTGGCTAATTACCATCGGATAAACTGTCAATTCGTTTGCATGAAACTTCACGGTATACAATGGTAGTTTAGGACTTTAGTCAGTGGCCTGTGTTTGAATGCATACTAGTGATACTATAATAACCAGTCGAAGCACCCGATTATTAAAAAGTTACGATGGTCGAAAATCGCCTAAGAGGTATCCTCATTAAAGCCTATTATATTTTTATAGAATCAAGAGTGACAAGCGAGCACCTAGTCCAAAATGATAAGTGGATATCACCCATAGATAACTACATCTATCATCGATTCGGAAGCAAAATGCCGATGCGTTGTCCCTGAGGGATAACTTGGAATTCCTCGTTACTAATAAAAATGGTGTCCGGTGCTGTACTCCCACCATACCAAATATAGTAACATTAAAATTTTTACAATGGTATTCTGCGAAGACGTGGTATTTCACCGACGAACCGACGCTGGTTGACAATGCATCTACATTTTAGTTAATTAAAATTTAATTCCACAAAAACCTAGTTATAGTTAGCTAGTCTTATCGAAGAAAGAAATTCTGACAGAAACTATTAAGTTAAAGAGAACATGTATGTAATATTGATTTATTTATTTATAGAATTTATAGAATCCTTAGAATCTAGAGATAAAACCATTCTGCATTTGGATACTTCATATATATGGACATGGAATTACCGGCACATAATACGTGTGGTTGGTAATAATAGTAATAATAATATTCTTTATTTGCAAGAATATGGTTGTACAATGGTGTTCGAGGAGTATAATTTGATCTTCATATACTACCTCAGTAGTGTGCAAATATTAATAGTCAAGTATATAGTAAATTATATAGTATATAGTATATAGTATATTGTTGTAACTTATACAACAATAACTACTTATCGAATTTTTAACAACATAATTTTTTTAACATTACTCAGATGATTTGATGATTAATTAATTATGCAACCGTAGAACCGTGGTAGCTCAGATGGTTAACGCTCGCTGTAAATATAACAGAACGCGAGTAACCCGGGTTTGATCCCCGCCGGCACCAATGAAATTGTTAATTGCAATTTTAAGTGCTCATTTTACCACGTGCTCGGCGGTGAAGGGAAACATCGTGAGGAAACCTGCATGTCTCAGGAATAAGAAAAAAAATATTTCTAAGACATGTGAAGTTCGCCAACACGCATTGGGGCAGCGCGGCGGACACCTCCTTGCCCTAAAACCTTCTCAGAAATGAGGGGAGGCCTGTGGGACGTATATAGGCTGTTACTTTACTTTACTTTACTTTACTTTACTTTTAATTATGCAACAGTGTCAGAAAAATAAATTGCCAATAAGATAAATATAACAAATTGCCAATAAGGTAATTTAAACACCAGAAAATTTTTAAATGTAAATCTTTGAAAGTAGACTGTGCATATCCATTTGTTAAAGGAACCTATCTCAAGTTAGTTTATTTCACAATAAGTGCAACAACCGTCACCCCTAAACCTCGGATCACGCGGCGCGGAACGTCGGGTGGAAATATTCATTTGCTAGTTGTAAACGTCGTCCACGCCACAACCCACTTAGTGGACCTGCTTTTAATACTGGACAATATTATTTTATTACTGATTTTGTTGTTTCTAATACTTTACTTAGTTACTGGAATTCGTGCCTTTGAATACTTTAATAACATTTAATATTTGACAGTTGAATTTCGAGTTTTTAACGTGTAGTGGCCGTGTAAAAATATCCACTATCCCGTATTATCCCGTGGGTGTCGCAAGGGGCGACAGAGGGAGAACAAATCGGGAGATGGGCACCAGCGTTTACCTAATAATGTGGCAACTATGACAAATATTTACCCCATGAGGCAACTTATAAGGAAGGCGTATTTTCAGCAGTAGACTTTAATAGGTTATAACGGTAACGGTTAATTTCGAGATGCTTCTAAAATAAACCGGTCATTATGTTATGTAATTTTATTTCTTTGTTTTGTATTTCGCCTCCTTTACATCCATATATCTACGCATACATGCTCGTCGGTTAAGGGTACTTCTAACGTGGCCCATTTTCAAAATATCGAGAATAAATATATATCTTTATAATATATAAAGAGGTATGTCAGGATCGTGCCAAATGGAAGTCCGTAGTCTCTGCCTACCCCTCTGGGTGACAGGCGTGAGTGTTTATGTATGTTTTGTATTTTAGTACAAAAGGTCATTAAGTTACAGGATATACTATACTATACTATACTACACTATACTCGTATATTTATCCTATCCTTTCATTTCCGAGGAACTCGTTTAACGCAACTGCGGTGGGCGAGGCCTGCCCAGCGATCAGGGCTGCTTTTAAGATTCGATTCAGTTGTCAACCATTATTCAGAAGACAATATAATTCCTTAAATTATGATGATATTTCATTTGATTTATAATTCACCATCAGCATCTACAACTATAATTAAAATAAAGATTTCTATTCTCTATTTTAATTATAGTTGTAGATGCTGACTATATTTTTTTTATTTGTGGTGGGGCTCCTATTTTAGAATAGGAGTTCTTCTGGGTAGGTAGTACATCAGTAACTGCTACTATTTTCCAGTTTGAAGAATATAGAGAACCAGTGGTAGAGCCGTGCTGCAGTTATATTAGTACTATAGTTGTAGCACGAATGGCTCGACGCGACCGGGGAAGGATCACGCTCTTACAGAATACCGGCGTAAAATAGTAGCTTAATCCTGCTGTGTTTCGTATGGTGATTGTTTTTTTATTCTTCCCTTTTTACTGAAAACGAGGCATTCCATCTTAGTCTTCATGGGTGACAACGCATCTTTTGTTTGTAATCGAGGAAATATGTGGACCGTGGTATGGGACAGGTGGACTGTGTGCTCGTTTGTAACCCTAACCTATAAAAAAAACTTTAGTCCTCAGAGGTTTATAACTATCATCATCATCATCATTACAGCACTTTACAAGTCCACTGCTGAACATAGGCCTCCCCCAAGGTATGCCACAAAGCACGATCCTGAGCCACCTGCATCCATCGACTTCTTGCATGTCTTACCAGGTCGTCACTCCATCTAGTGGGGGGTCGCCCTACACTTCGTCTACCGGTAGGAGGCTGCCACTCGACAACCATTTTTCCCCAACGATTGTCGGTTCTTCGAGCTATATGGCCGGCACATTGCCACTTCAGCTTACTAATCCGTTGGGCTATGTCGGTCACTCTGGTTCTACTGCGGATATCCTCATTTCTAAGTTTATCATGCAGAGAAACTCCGAGCATAGCCCTCTCCATAGCTCGCTGAGCGACTTTGAGCGTCCTCATACGGCCAGCAGTGAAGGACCACGTCTCAGTTCCATATGTCATCACTGGCAACACGCACTGGTCGTACAACTTAGTTTTCAGGTTTTGAGGTATACCTGACGAGAAGATGCGTTGTAATTTCCCAAACGCTGCCCAGCCGAGTTGAATCCGTCGATTGAGCTCTCGGTCGAAGTTGGACTTACCTTACCTATAACTATACACATCTATAAATTTCTTCGTTTAAAATAGGCTGCAGATGTTAATAGACTTCAGCCGTCATTTATCATCGTGTGAAATGAAATCGAATTAGTATTATGGATTGACTCATTACATATTCATTTTTCGGAAGGTTTTGGCGTAATTAGTATGATGTGCTGCTTTAGTGCGTGTGAGCTGGGTTCACATATCCTAGAAAATTATATTCCTCAGACATTTAGGTTTCCTCACAATGTTTTGTTTCACCGCCGAGTACGTGGTAAATCATCGCTTGAAATTGCAAAATTAACACTTAAAATTTTAATTTTATTGGTGCAGGTGGGGATCGAACCCAGGTTGCTTACATGGTGTGAAATTTACGACTAGCGTTTAACCCTTATAAGTGGTAGAGCCATGTAGTAGAATAGCATGAATAGCTCGACTCGACCGGGGAAATGAATACATCTTAATATCTTAATATATATAATTAATTATATATTAGTCACGTTGTTTGTCCGCGATGGACTCCTAAACTACTTAGCCGATTTTAATCAAATTTGCACACCGTGTGCAGTTTGGCCCAACTTGAGATAGGATAGTTTTTTTTGCCCATTAGTGACCCTCAGTTTTATTTTACGAAAATAAAGATTTTAATAGGACATGACAAAGTGTTGTCGAAAAGGGCAGAACAACGTCTGCCTGACAATCTAGTATATAAATAATAATTACATGTCACGTTGTTTGTGCGCGCGATGGACTCCTAAACTACTTAACCGATTTTTTTCAAATTTGCACACCGTGTGCAGTTTGGTCCAACTTAAGAGATAGGATAATTTTTTTGCCCATGAATGACCTACAATTTTTTTGCGAATTTGAGGAGATTTAGGTTGAGCGCTGATTTAATACAGACATTGAAGTCTCTGTATGGGGACTCGAGTACTTGTGTTAGAATCAAGGGAGTCTACTCGGACTGGTTTGGCATCCATAAAGGTGTCAGACAGGGCTGTGTAGCTTTCCCGTGGCTGTTCATCCTATTTATGGACAGTTGTTTGGAAAATTTGAAAGTTGAAGAATGCGGGTTAAGAATGGGTGAGTTAACCATCAAATGCCTTTTATACGCCGATGACCAAGTCATACTTGCGTCGTCGGCGGCCGAGTTGCAAATGATGGTTACATTAATGAACAAGTCATTAAAAGAAAGGGGAATGAAAGTGAACGCAAGTAAGACGAAAGTGATGGTTTTTGAAAGAGAAGAAAGCAAAACGGTATGTGAAATAAGAATAGAAGGAGAGTTAATTGAGCAAGTGGATGAGTTCGTATATTTGGGATGTGTATTCAGCAGGGATGGGAGATATGATAAGGATATTGAATGACGAGTGAACGCAGGAAATAAAGTAAATGGGGCTCTACACACTATTGTGAAAAGTCAGAATGTGTCAAAAAAGGCACGTACGGCAATTCACAATGCTGTATTAGTCCCGACTTTAACGTATGGGAGTGAAAGTTGGGTGTGGCAGAATAAATGCAGTAGAAATGCGGTCGCTAAGGAGTATGTTAGGGCTGAATCTGATGGACAGGGTGAGAAACTGTGTGATAAAAGAAGAGTGTGGTTTGCAAGATGATGCGGTGACCAGGATTAAGAAAGGAATGCTTCGGTGGTTTGGTCATGTAGAAAGAATGAATGCAGAAAGACTGACAAAGCACGTATATGTTGCAGAAGTGAATGGAAGAGTCGGAAAGGGACATCCTAGGCGGAAGTTTGTCGACCAAATTGGCGATATACTAAAAATGGGCCAAATTAAGAGTACACTTAACCGACGAGCATGTATGCGTAGGTATATGGATTTGGAAGAGGCGAGAAAGGTATGTCAGGATCGTGCTAAATGGAAGTCCGTAGTCTCTGCCTACCCCTCTGGGTGACAGGCGTGAGGGTTTATGGAATTTGAGGATTTTTAATAGCACATGACAAAGGGTCGTCGAAAAGGGTAGAACAACATCTGCCTGGTAAGCTACTAGTGATATAAAACACAGTTTCGTAGTTCGGTGAGTGTAGAGAACTGAGAGCTATTTCATTGTAAACGAGGCTTTTCATCTTAGTCCTCAAAGGTGAGTTTCTTGACATTCTGCTTCTTGTTCGGGAAAAGACGAAGATGTTTGTGGGCCACAGCAACCACTCACTATCAGGTGGACTGTGTGCTTGGTTGTCACCCTTATCCTATTAAAAAAAACTCTTGAGCTAACAGGGCTCACAAATGTATGTAAGGTACGGTAATTATTTTATAAGATAAACCTAATTTACATTTCATTACTCTCAGGCTAGCTTTGTTTGTTTTGAGAACGGACCGAAAATAAACGGGAGGAAATAACAAATTGCAATAATTAAGACGTTTCGGAATATTTTAAACGGGTTTAAAAAATTATTATAATAAACATGAGCTACTTACTCGTACTGATTAACGCAATCCATGCGTATCAATTTGTATCCTTGGTTGAATGCCTGTGCCTTCAATTTGACGACGAGCATTATGGCCATAATCGGGTATAACCGTAAGCATTTTGATCTTAAAATAATCAGGTATTTTAATATAATTGGTCAATAAAATATTTTAACGGTCATTTATTTAAAGCAATTTATCTAAAATTTATTTATAGGTTATGAACATTTGGCGGCAACTATTGAAGAGATGCTCGTACATTTGGTTACCAAGTTCTTGCTGAACACGGCTGAATCCACAGGTGTTGCGAAGTTACATTGCATATTTGCATTTTTTATAGTATTTGCCACTGTGAGTATGGTACAACGTAGTAGAGCCACGCCGCAGTTATGTTATGGTTGTAGCACGATTAGGTCGGCTCGACCGGGGTAGGACCATGCTCTCACAAAATACCAGCGTAAAATAGCAGCTTAATGCTGCTGTGTTTTGTTTGGTGAGTGTAAAAATCCGGAGAACCTTTCTACAGAAAACGAGGTATTCTATCTTAGTCCCCATGGGTGACAACGCATCTGCATTTAGATTCTTAATCAAGGACAAATGTAGATGTCTATGGACCACAGCATCCACTTACCATCACGTAGACTGTGTGCTCGTTTGTCACCCTTATTCTATAAAATAGAGTGCTTCAGGGACTTTACTCACACCATCTCTGTGGTGTATGGGTGGCGTTCCATCACTTATCAATTATACGTCACTTGTGAATACCAGAGTTTTTCCGTAACGTCTGACCGCATTTAGGGATATTTTTTTAGCCAGCGGTTTTTTCCGGACTGAACTTGACTTAGAGATCTCTCTTTTTTCTTTAAAAACGTAACCTGCACGCTAGGATTTTCGCCTGTATCGTGGGTGCAACTACCCCTGCATTCATAAATTACAAGGACAAACATTCAGACCCGGAACAATTACTTGCAGGCCATACGAAAATTTATTCCGAGCGGGATTTGAACACGTGGTTCTTAGCACAGCAACTCATTGCTAAGTCACTCCGCCACGGAGCTGTCAACCAAATCTGCAAGTATAGAGTACTAGCTTGAAATAAATTCTCGTACCACTTCTTAAGGCCTTAATAAGTTTTAAATTAATAAAATAAAAAAATCACCCATAAAATCTGAATCAGTATGTAGAATAATCTAACACTAATTAAAAGGATGTTATGCAATTGTTTTCAGAGTTATGGGAGATACAGTGAGAGTGAGAACTGAGCGTGTTCTTGTAAAACACATTCATTCTTTTTCGGCAAAATATCTCTCAGATCATGCAACTTGATCATCTGCCCTTCGAAAATATGCGCGGCAAATAATGTGCGCAAGAGCATATCACTATGTGAAACATTTAGTCAAAACATGGCCTTTTAGATGCATTATTTAAATTAGTGTTGGAACTTTGGCTGAATTTGATCTAACCTTGGCGGTATATTGACAACACAACCAGTCAGGAGAGGTAGTATAATTGTAGTCATAACGTATTAAAAAAGGTTTATAGATTTTTGATCTTACTCTTATGTTTTTCTAGGTTTTCCAATGTAAAACAAACCAAAGAAGAAGGCAATACAAATACTCCAGATGCAAGCTTCACACAATTTACTTCACACAATCCAGTACACGGTGAGTTTAATTGTTAACAAAATCTATATTTACACTGTAAGAAGTCCAGGGTGAATCGAAGTCAATCAAATCGTGCCACACACCGGTAAGGGTAGAACGACGTCTGGCCAGCTAGAATTATATTAAATATCACATTCCTAAACATACGCATAGTTTTTTAAAATAAGTAACTCCATGTAATAAATTTCTCCATATTACCCCTTGGTTTACGGAGATCTTGTGGTATCTAAAGATGGAGACTGTATAAATAAGGTTAATTCTACCTGTTAACTATATTATTCTTTGATTAAAACTATTTTTACGGATTTTATCGCGTTTATTTTTACTTTTTATTTTTAATTCCCGACGTTTCGGGCGCTTTCCAGCACCCATGGTCACGGGGGACTGAGATGACTGACGTCCCGATGTCATTGTTAAACCCGGAGTACCTTCAGCTTTTTTAATTATTGTTTATGGTCCGATCTATGCAAAATGAACTAACTCTGTCTTGAGGTCTTGCAGTCATTTTGCATAGATCGGACCATAAACAATAATTAAAAAAGCTGAAGGTACTCCGGGTTTAACAATGACATCGGGACGTCAGTCATCTCAGTCCCCCGTGACCATGGGTGCTGGAAAGCGCCCGAAACGTCGGGAATTAAAAATAAAAAGTAAAAATAAACGCGATAAAATCCGTAAAAGTAGTTTTAATCATGTGTAGTGTTCGCGTAAATATAAGAAATCATTATATATTATTCTTTTTTAAAATTTATATTTTATTGATTAAAAATTAAGAATGCATTCAAATTTTGATGTTATAAAAGGAGAGGCTTATTTTTCAAATTACTTCTTCAACCCTAAAATTTCCTCTACTGAAAATAGATCTTTCACAAAATGCACCAACAGGTATCTTAGTCGTATATCTCAGTTGTCAGAGTTGACAACTCATCTATAGTCTTCTTTGTTTGAAGTTATTTAGTGTACGACGACCACAGACCACCCAGGCCTGTGACGACGACACTCAGTCCAACATCAAGGTAGAAAGCTGTGCCCATGTGTCTGCAGAGGCCGACATCTATCTTCGGTTAGATGGAATGCCTCGGCTCGAAATCAATAAATATTATTTAATTTTAAGATATTGTAATTTAATCAATATACTTGTTATATAAGTGTTAAATTGTTATGATGTTGATAATACAAATATCAGAACTTTTCATTATATTTTAAAGAAAAAATGTCTTGTATTTAATTAGTTTCCGAACACCGAAAGGTAGAATATGTTTAAACAATACTAGTTTTTACGGATATTATCGCGGAGTAAATGATGACCATATGTGCTATAAAGTGCTCGAAAAAACTTAAAAATTAAAAACTAGTATTATTTAAATATGTAGTGTTCACGTAAATATAAGAAATCATTAGGTAGAATATGACTGTATTTATTGTTAAAATTATTAGGATATATTGTAACCCATATTATATCGCAAACGAATAAATGAATTCGAATTTAAACTTATCAGGCGGATTTACTATCGCTGAACCAGAAGTCCTTTGACTATTGACGCAGTTGCCTTAAAATTTTCCTGGATCTCCAACAATCATCGCCTCTTACTTAGACAAGAGACGAAATGGTGAGATTGGCTTATTTTTTTCACGGCCACCACATTGTTAATTATTATTAGATATGCCTAAGCTATGGGTTTCATCAACAATCATTGGTAATATAGTGATTGTATGGGTGATATCTGTATCCTAAAACAGCGCCATCTACCGGGTCCAATTATGCCTATAACCTTCGTGGAAGTGCAAGCAATATATTGACAAAGATTTACTGCAATCCGATGAACGATGCAACGTATAAAATACGAACAAAGAAATAATTTTTTTATATATTAGGTAGATTACATGCTGCACTATATCGTTTTAATTCGTGCAACTAAAACTCTGGTAACATTTAAAAGTAGACTCTTATTGAATAATATCAGTTACAATTGTAAGGAACGCTGGTATTTATAATAAAAAAAATTGTATTTGATCTGCAAAGGAGAGCTCTACATCATGCGTATCTGGAAACACTTGACGAACATGGTTGATAAAATACATCTTAGTGTTCATTATAATTTTTTTAATAAAAATCCTGCAAATTTCTTTATACTTATTTTTAATAGTAATATTAGTTTTACTCAATTAACACATTAGTACCTTAGTTCCTTCTTAAAGATTATGGTGGACAAAGAAGTCTTTAATTTCTAATAATTATCCGTTTCGGTTCAAATGAATCCAGTATTTACTCTGCAGTGATAATAAGCAACTCTTAGTGTACCTTACGAGCAGCTACTTGTCAAAAAACTGTCATTCTTTAAATATTCGAAATACATGTTTCTTTTAAATTCTTGTTTCATTTACTTATCGTCTAAAAAATTCAAAAGAATTATTGTTTCCTCCTTACGATTCAAGCTTACAATCCAAGAAACTCTAAGATCTTTTACTTATAGTAATTTTGGACCCCTCTTTTTCGTATATTCTTAGTGCATGTCTAAGTAATACCCAGTTTTATAAAATATGTTAGTGTTCAGAACTCTACAGAACTCAATGTTTGATAGATTTTACTGATAAAATTATATTATACAAGTATAAAAAATATATAATAATTTTATTTGGAAAAGTGGTATAGCTCAAAAACGATTATTATTATTGAAAAAAAATTGTATGCGAACGCATATCGCATGTTTAGCTAGTAAACAATATAATTTCATTTCATCAGTGATGTGATGATAAAAACGGATACAAACTAACGTATGCCACCGCGGTAGTCGCAGTACTGCAGCAGCGCCAATAATATTGACTTATATGTAAGACATTTATATAAATAGTAAATAATAATACTAAAAACGCATACATTTTAGGGTTTAAGACAAATTGGCAGCAAAAAGTGGACGTTTTCTCAAAGGTCATATTACTCGTATACACAGATAAATTTAAAAAAAATGCTACTCACCTTCTGGGGCAGTTGGGTGTAAAGTAAATTTATAATTGTCAACATGTAATTGTAACAAATACTTTAAAACATATTTAGTTTTTTGTTTACATATGAAATAGTCTAATCAAAACTTTGTGTTGTTTAATTTCGAATTACCTATTAAAAATAAACTATATCGTACTAGCATTGAAATATATACAATATTAAAAAAACTTTAATAAAAAAAATAAAACTTAAAACTTAATTTATAATAAAGTTCTATTCCCCATGTGTATCGCGTCAAGAACGTAGCCTGCGTTTTCTCGCTGTACAACTAAATGAATGTACAACGAAAAGGAAATAATAAATATAGTTGCCAAAAATAGTCAACTAAAAAGTGATATTGTTAAGTTACATAAAGACTATACAAATGTTTTAAAAGAAAGTGATCAGCTTCAGGGAACGGTCGATGAGTTTGAACGATGCAGCAAAAAATATGAGGAATCGCTCAGATTTATTGCTGCATTGCAGTTGCAGTTAAGTTAAGGCTAATGATCAGATTTTGCAATTTAAACAATACTTAGATAAATTGAAAGTGTCCCAAAGTGAAAGTCTGTTCTAAATCTTCAAAAACATTGCAACCCTCCACAACAATCGATTTGGCTGGTGATGATTTTGTCACATCAAGAACAGCAGAAAGGATTACATGCAGTAGAAGAAAATTAAAGAAATACATAAAAATTAATAAATATGTTAGGAAAGTACAAAAGTTAATTAAAACTAAAATTAATACAAAAAATTATATAAATATATGTAAGCAAAAGCATGAATTAATTAAAAAACTTAAATTATATTCAATTGAGGTGGAAAATATGAAAAACTGTTATGAGACTGAAATAGAGTGTCTCAATTCAGAAGTTTTGTCGCTTAAAAACTCATTACAAATTATCTCAAATAAATATGCATCGGCTCAGATTGAGATAAAAGAACACATATTGGCCATGAATGATCTGGTAAATTCATGTAAATACAATGAGGATCGCTTTGACTCCTTAATAAAACATCAGAGTGAGAATCAATGCTCCATACCATGTTCATCGGGGACAATATGTGTAAATAGCAATGACTCCTTATTTTCACCAACACCAACACTCTATGACGGTGCTAACAAAGAATAAAAACTTAAAAAGTAGTTTAAGTATTAAAAAACATAAAGTTATTATGTATTGTGATGACATAGGCTATTGTCTGATGGATGTTGGCTACCCAGACATCTGCTCCTATTGAGCAGCATAATGATTTGACATGCAATTTGGAATCCGTTCCAAGTAATTTAAATTAAAAAATGAGACAATAGAGGTAATCTCTAGCAGTTATAATAATTTAAATACTTTAGAATGTAGCTTACAAATTCTTAATAATTGCAATTCTTTGATTCCACAAAATGATAATAAAAATTGTTTACACCTGGTGCATCAGAATATAAGGCATGATAGGCAAAGAGCTAGAAATTGAATTGTTTTTAAATAGCAACAATATTCATATTTTATGTATTACTGAATATTGGTTAAAAGCTCATAATTTAATGTTTAACTTCAGTAATCACCAGATGGTCAGTTCTTTCAATAGAGAAACGGTTTTAAGAGGTGGCTCCTTAATTTTAGCTAGTAAATTATTATCATGTAAAGAACGTAAAGATATTGTGGGCCTCTCTGTTGAGCGAACTGTAGAAATGGCATGTGTTGAGTTTGAGCACCTCATTGTTGTGAGCGTTTACAGACTCCCATGTTCTTTATATGATACTTTTGAAAAAATTATGGAGGAAGTTTTCGCTAAGCTTAATAAACAGTATAAATCTGTTGTAATATGTGGAGACTTTAATATCAGACTCCTAGAAGCTTCCTCCACCAATATTAAATTTAGATCATTCTTTAAGTCTTATGGTCTTTTTAATTTATTTTTGGAGCCAACGCGTATTGCTGAATCTAGTGCAACATGTATAGATAACATTTTTACAAATGTTAAGCCGTTCAATAAATGTATAATTCAAAAATTGAGCTCTGATCACTGTGGACAATTAGTTTCATTACCTTATGTTCACAAAAAGCAAGTAGATAAAAAAGTAGTGTTTGTTCCAGTAAATAAAGTTTAGAAGTAACATAGTAAAGAAACTTCCATTACTTTCGTACCAAAATTTTTGTATGGAACATTATTTAAGCTTATTTGCAATGAATTTAATAATACTTTTACTCCTAAAACATTCCATTTGAACAATCGCAAGGCATTTAATGAATGGGCGGCAGTAGGAGTCCATAAGAGTAGACAAAGGTTATATGAACTTTACAATGAAAGGTCGTATAATCCTAGCGTCAAATGTAGAGAATATGTAAAAAAATATTCCAAAATATTTAAAAAAGTGTGTTCCTTAGCCAAGTCATTGTATTTGAGCAACAAAATAAAGACTGCTTCTAATAAAATTAAAATGACATGGAGTATAATTAATAGTGAAACTGGTAAGGTCAACTCTCGCAATTCAAATTACCAGTTAAGTTTTAACAATAAATTAACTAAATCGGATCAGGACGTTGCAATGTTTTTTGAGAAATATTTTACCGATATTCCGATCTTAACTACTAAGTCACTGAATTCTTCTCCTGCCGTCGCCGAATCGTTATTTAAACAAAATGTGTGTACAAAATATGTGTACAAAGAATTTTACATTTCATAAAGTGTCATCAAAAGATATTCTAAAATATTTTAAGACTATTGATATTAAGAGAACCGCCGGTCTGTAGGGGATTTCTGTTAAAGTTATTGCGTCTATAATAGATACAATCGCAGCTCAACTATCTATTATTTTTAATACTAGTATCGAATCTGGTGTGTTTCCTGATTTAATGAAGCATAGTAGAGTAATACCTTTATTTAAATCTGGTAGTACATTGGACCCCGCTAATTTTAGACCTATTTCTGTACTGCCAACACTTAGTAAAATTTTTGAAAAAATTATTCTTGATCAATTGTAATTTTTTTAATGTAAATAAATTACTTCATAAAAATCAATTTGGTTTCACAAGGGGTCATTCGACAACTGATGCTGGTGTTGAGCTGATTAAATATATATTTAATGCATGGGAGAATTCACAGGATGCTTTGGGTGTGTTCTGTGACCTATCCAAAGCTTTCGATTGTGTTCACCATGAAACATTAATCAGGAAACTTCAACACTACGGTGTAAGAAATGGTGCTCTTAAATTAATTATTTCATATTTAAGTGACAGAACGCAAAAAGTTGTCATTAATAGTATGAGTTCTTCCGGGTCGATTGTACAAATGGGCGTGCCTCAGGGCTCAATTCTCGGCCCCTTTCTGTTTCTTGTATATAATGACTTACCTTACATAGTAGGGGATAACTATATAGTATTATTTGCTCATGATACTTCATTAATTTTCAAATTAAAACGACAGTTATTAAATAACGACGAAGTAAATAATGCTATAGCTAAGTTAGTCAATTGGTTTAATGTTAATAATTTGCATTTGAATGAAACTAAAACTAACTGTATGAAATTCGTTACTCCTAATGTCAAACATGTCAATACTAATGTAATTTTAAATGGGGAGGAACTGAGTCTTGTTGATACCACCATTTTTCTTGGAATCACACTGGACGCAAAGCTTCAGTGGCTCCCCCATAGATCAAAACTAGCTAGCAGACTTAGTTCTGCAGCATATGCTGTAAAAAAGATTAGAACTCTTACCAGTGTTGAAACAGCTAGAATAGTTTACTTTAGTTATTTCCATAGCATTATGTCGTATGGTATTTTGCTATGGGGACACGCGACTGACACTGAAATTATATTTATTTTTCAGAAGAGGGCCATTAGAGCAATATATAATTTAAAACCAAAAGAGTCACTGAGACAAAAATTTAAGGAAATTAATATATTAACTTTGGCCTCTCAATACATTTATGAAAATGTAATGTACGTACACAAAAATAAAAGTAGTTTTGCGAAAATAAGTGATATTCATTCTGTAAATGCTACGAACAGACACAAGCTAGTAGTACCAGTTACTCAACTCCACCGAGTCAGTAATTCATTCTTGGGGCGATGTATACGCTTTTACAACAAAATCCCAGAAAATATACAAAATTTGTCATACACAAAGTTCAAAAATGTTATTAAACTAAGTTTGTATAAAAAGGGTTATTATAATATTAAGGAATTTATGGATGATAATAACTCCTGGGAAGTGTGATCGCTACCAAGCTATTTCTAATTTGTCTCGTGTTGTTGATTGTAAACATGATTGTAAGCTATTATTGGAAAAAAAAATAGTCCTGCTGGGTTTCTTGCTAGTTTTTCCCAGGACCGAGGTTTTTTGCGAACCAGTGGCAAATGAAAAAAGTGACTTTCAATAAGTATTGTTATAATCTACATTGAATAAAAAAGTTTATATTTCTATTTCTATTTCTATGGTTATACTCAGCCCTTGAACCCTCTTATCACAAGGAGCGATGACCTATCGTAAATACAGTTCCTTAGAGAACTTCACCGCACGTGGATCTCACGGACCGATAGTCTCTACAACAAATTGCACAATTATGTAGTCATCTCTCAGAGACTCATATTTGCATCACTTACCCAGTTCAACCGACTCTGATGCCGTTATGGCTTTAAGCAAGGTAAACCTGAGATAAGAGGCTGCCAAAGTGTCTGCGCAATGTGCATCCCACACCAGAGCTTTACCGTTCTTCCAAGGGACCAAAGTCGTACCGTTAGGTCTCCTGCTATCGTCCTTAAATATTGTTAAAGTAAATATTATATTTCTTATAATATCAGTACGGAGCAATGATATCTATGAACTTCAAAATATAACTAAGTATCTAATATTTGGAAGTTGTTTGATGTTATTCAACTTCAGGTCCTTAAATACAGATTAGAGGAGTGAGAGGGAAAATGAAACAGGAGATTGGCAGCAGCATCTCCAAGATAACAGCTCAAAACAATAAAAAACCACGGTTGCCAAGCGTGGTAACTATGGCGAAATCCACCCGGGAGGATTACGTACAGTAATGGCCTTTTATAGGCTGTAGTGAATGGATGGTATTACCTATTAAATTTCCGTTTTAAACCTATATAGGAAAATTAAAATATTTTCTTTTACAATTTTTTTAAATTAATTAAAATATTTGTCTAAACAACGTATTCTTGACATTTAACAATGTAGTGGCGTTGTGAGAATATCCACTACACCATATCGTCTCGTGGATGTCTTAAGAAATAGAAACAGGTGTTCATAATGGCCAGGTCTTGGAGAATATGGTAGAAGAGGAAAGGTGTGAAGCGTTAGCTCTGCTAATTTTGCCAACGCTTATTGTGCAGGCAGTATGTACCCGGGCGTTTAAATGAAGAAGCAACAGCCAGGCATCAATCTGGGTTATTTTAAAATATCGGTCGGCAGTGAGTTCTTTTTTGTAAACTTTATATATTTCAATTCTGACATACAAAACGGCAATTCCATAGGCACAGAACTTAGGTGGAGATTTCTCAATCCAAAGCGATTGAACCTGTAGCGCCCCGTTCTTTTAGTACTCGTAGGTCCTTAAACATTGACATAGGGACCATTTGAGACGCATTGTTTTCATGTCGGAACTCATTCTAATCAATAAGCACGCACGCGGTCACGCTACTGCTATATTGTGGTTGCAGCACGTATGTGTCGGCTCGACCGGGGCAGGACCACGTTCTGACAGAATGCCAGCGTAAAATATCAGATTAATACTACTGTGTTCGTATAGTGAGTGTAGAGAATCGGAGACCCTTTTTACTAAAAACGAGGCATTCCATCTCAGTCCTCAGGGCTGGCAACGAATCTGCATTTTGACTCTTAATTGAAGATAAACGTAAATTTCTATGGGACACAGCATCCACTTACTATCAGGTGGACTATGTGCTCGTTTGTCAACCATATTCTATAAAATAAAGAATGAAATAAAACAACTACAATAAATTAACAATTTCTGATAGTCCATGGCTATAAGAAAATATAGCGAAATTGTAGAAATAACGAATTCTAAAGAAACAGAAGAATTACTGATTTTAAAATAATAACTAAATAAATCACTTAACGCCCTTAATATTAAGCTTATGTACCTACATTTAAAATTCCAAATCAGACAATATCTACAGTTCAAATTAATTATTGTACAAAACGGCAATTTAATACCTAATCGGAATTTTTAACTGTGAAATTTATGTAACTGTTTTGCAAGCGCACTCACAAGAGGTATTTAAATAATAAAAAAATAAAGTTATCAATCATCAGTGTCAAAGGTGCAAACGTCTGATACTGCGGTAGTTAATTCACCTGCACAAATTAAGTGATTAAGGGAAATCTATACATACGTGGTAGAGCCATGCTGCGGCTGTAATATAGTTTGTAGCACGAATGGGGTCGGCTTGACCGGGGAAAGACCACACTTTCACAGAATACCAGCGTAAAATGCTATTGCTTAAGGATATCCATCAACCCATATCTTCTTGTGGATGGGCTGTGTGCGCCCTTGTCACCCTTAATACTATAAAAATCTTTATTATAGATGCAAAGACCCTTCAACAGTGGACGGTTATGATAGAGAAGTAAAGACCTAACCGAATTACACACAACGCTATATACCATAAAGTTCTAATTTATCTCATTAAAGTATTAGATTTCTATGCAGTTTCTGAGATACGGGGACAGTCACGTCATGATCAACCCCGTAAATCAACCGTTTAATACCATTAAAACCATTTAAAATATATCTATATAATGATTTCTTATATTTACGCGAACACTACACATTGATTAAAACTACTTTTACGGATTTTATCGCGTTTAATTTTAATTATTTTAATTTTTTATTCCCGACGTTTCGGGTGCTTTTCCGTCCCGATGTCATTGTTAAACTCGGAGAACCTTCAAAAAGCTTTTAAAAAGACTGAAAAATTAAACGCGATAAAATCCGTAAAAGTAGTTTTAATCAATATATTTATAATCTTCATTACAACCTGACAACCGTAATGGAACAAAGGTTCCTCAGTATCAGTCCTGAATCGCGCTGTAAACGTAAACGATGTAAACGAAGTGTAGTGTGGCTCTTCACTAAATAGATGACGACACGGTAAAATATGAAGGAAGTCGATGGATGCATGTTACTCAGGACGGTGTTCCGTGGCACTGTTTGGGAAAGGCCTTTGTCCAGCAGTGGACTTGTGAAGGGCTGTTATGATAATAATGACGATGCTTTCATTTTAATAAAGACTTTTATATAATTTCAACGGACTGTACATAAAACGATATCAATTTATTAAAAAGCGAATTCGACTGCCAACATTTTAATCAAAGGGCTCAACATCTAATTAACAGCTTCAATATAAAGTTAACCACATTTATACGAAATTTGTATTTGCAGATACGCCATAACTCAATCTACACCTGCTTTAAATACTACCCCACAAAGCGAGCCGTGATTGGCTGAAATTTCCAACCCCTAGAAAGAACAGCCAATCAGGAACAACTATTATATTGCAGGAGGGTGGAGTCTAGGGGGTTTTCACGACTGGAATTTTGTGGATTCAAACAGTTTAGTGACGATCTTGTCGGATACAGAGCCGTGTTTTGATAATCAGTTTATAAGGACAGAAAAGTTTGCGATATAGAACTATTAGTTTGGTTAACGAGTTGAAAGTTTTGACAGTTTTGTTTTGCGAAATAATGACAGTTTTAGAAGTGTTAAATACGTAAAACAGTGGTGTGGACCAAAGTTTAAAAGTAAAACTAAAATTTATAGAAAACATAAGGCAATAATGGCAGGTCCATACCTTTCACCTTTACCAGGTGATTTGCTAACCGAGTACATGTTCGGTCGACGCCGACAGCGTCGCAACCGCACGACTTTTACTCCGCAGCAGCTCAGTGAATTGGAGTCGCTATTCCAAAAAACTCACTACCCTGATGTGTTTTTGAGAGAGGAAGTCGCGCTACGAATCAGCCTCTCGGAAGCAAGAGTTCAAGTAGGTGTAGTTGGAGCACCATGTGAATGTTTATTGCCTTTGAATATCTATTATTTATCTCATCCTGTGTCTGATGATAAAAGACTCTGTTATGGAAAATCTTAGCCTGTGATAAATGGCGATTTGACCATCTCTTATTTATACATTCATTTTGATTCATTACAATATATCATGTGTCTACTATTGAACCCATGGGGACATATGATAACTAACAGGTAACCTTTGGGGTAAGGTAGCAATCTAAAAGAGTTCTATGTATGTATAAAGGGTAGATATTTGCCATATAGGTCTCTCTTGACAGGCAGGTAGGCAACTTTTTTATTATTTTGGGGTGTTAAAAAGAAACGCCACAGGGCGAGATTAAATATCAGACACGGGATGAGGTAAATGTTAATTAAATGAAAATATCTATTGAACATTTACCTCATCCCGTGTCTGAAGAAGTGACTTAAGAAAAGAATAAAATAATATGATAGCCTCTGATAGAAACCTCTATCTCTCATTAACACCAAGCTTGTAACCCTTAATCCGTAAGGGAATAAAGGTGCCTCTAGCCTCTAAGCCTCTTCTAAAATGTCTGCGATCGGCTACCATGCATGGAAAATGCACACTAACCATGTGTGATGGTTCGGTAGCGCGGTGCCAAAGTGTAGACAGAATGAGATAGGTTCATGTTCATCAGCGCCTATCACGGGTCGATAATGAAGAATATGAATATTTAGACTTAATAATTTCATCTATACATCGATATAGATATATAGCTTCTCTTATTCCTGAGCTTGATTGTATTAGGACTCGTTTATATCTATAAAGTTTTTAGGTATGTTTTTTTATTTAGGTGCTTATGTCATCTTTGTTTTAAATGAGTTTTAAATAGGTTTAGGTTTAAAAAGTTTACTATCTCAAAAAAGAACAAATATTCACTTAGTATGAGACTTACAAATAACATAGGTAATTGGTAAAAGTAATACATTTAAATACGGTGACTTATATGAATAAAGTTACAAACATATATCAAAATTAGGATTAAAAAGGCCCTGTCTTTAAATTAATGTTTGACAGCGCGTTTTTAATGTATCTTAAAAATTTTGAAAACGATGTTAATACTTTGTTATATCTAGAATACTTCTGTGCTTTTATACTTCATTTAATCTTATAATAACTTTAAGGTTATGTTTAAATTAATACATCAATGCATATTGTGCGACCATCGCTTGGTCTGGCGATCAGAGTACCACCTGGTGGTTTGCAGATACTACACCATGGGACCTGGGTTTGAATCTGGATTTTTATTGGTTATCCTTGGTCGAACGCTATATTATGTTATGTTAACGTCTTCAATCTCATTGCATTAGCGTTAGATAGGACCCGGGTAGTTCCGTAAGAGTGAGTTAATTTTTGTTTGTCACTCTCTTTGCACTACCTACAACATCTCATATGCAATTAAAAACGTCCACATTCTCGAATAAACATAATCAATTGAATAGCATGGTGTACATTATTATCCCGCATCATAGGGGTCATTTTGCCACAGTTATTATAAAGAGCCATAACTGCACACTGCAACACGTGGTGTTGTGTTTGACAGCCGCAGTTTTTATAGTTTTGAATTTTGGTCAAGAATATCCCGCTGCTCATCTTCTGGTTCAGTTTCCCTCTTACGACACCCACGGGATGATATGGGGTAGTGGATATTTCTTATACACTAAACATTTTTTAATTTTTCGCCGTTTTCACCCTTAGAATATACCTACATAAGCAAGCAATTTGCACCGCTATTTTATTAAGCGAGAGACGTTTATTCCCAGCAGTGGACTATTAATAGGTCGATGATAATGAAGAATTTCAATAACTTCTTAGTTTTAATATTGAATAAGCTTTCTTTTGCAGAAAAATCCCTAAATTATGAGAACTCTACTCATTGAATGATACTCTTTAAATAGTTTATACTGATTTATGGCATTTATTTATATTTAATTTACAATATAATATAAACCCTAAAAAAGGTTTACTTTTGAATGCGAAATAACGCTTTGGCACTTTTTGCATTAATTACTGAGTATAGAAAATGTTAATAGTGTTATAAAATCAATATAAAAATTGAATTACAACCTCCACTCATTTATTTACCTCTATTCATTATTTTAGTTGAAAATTTTAAAACAATGAAGAAAAGAGTTTAATTTATTTAATAGATTTTTATTTAAATGTATTATAATAATAAATTATTCTGTAAAAATCAAACACAATCCGTTATGAGAATCCAATTTCTATAATTGGTTTTTGTTTTTTCATTAAATGCTTATAATTACTGTAACAAATGTATATGAATAAAGCGTAAAATAATTGAATAAAAAAGTAATAGAAACTAATCCTTAAAACTAATCGTGTGTCTCTCGCAGGTGTGGTTTCAAAATCGGAGAGCAAAGTGGCGTAAACAAGCGCGCCTTCAATTACTTCAAGACGCGTGGAGAATGCGTTGCCTCGGTTTAGGAACACCGCCATTAGCAATGCAAGGTATTATTATATTACACAGATTAAAAATATCATTGTTTATTATGTGCACATCATTAATTCATTATTTACAGCCCGGCAAAAGTCCACGGCCTTCCCCATAGATTGCGTTATTTGCCATAGTTGCAAACTTGGAGGCTAGTTGGGAACCCTAGTTTTTATTATTATTTTGAGTTGTTATAAACATGATGATGGAGCTGTTGCGGCCCATCTGCTTCTTTTCCTTCACACCCGAGTGGTGACTTGGATTAGTAGTTTCCTTACCTCGGCACTATCATCACTTCTTTGTACATTAATTATAATTTAAAAATTATTATATAATCAATAATATATTAATATATTATATAATCGAAACCCAAATTGTATTAACTGTTTTGTATTTATTTAGTATTGTATTTAGTCCTCACCTTTTTTTCGAAGAAATTCAAAAAAGTAACCAATAAAAAGACGCGAGCATTTGTTGTCTCGTACTTCATTCATTGTTTAAATTCTGTGTGAATAATAATCGATTGAATTTGTCGTTTTGGTAATGGTAAAAATATTGATCGGATTGAAACGGTAACAGTAATTATTATTCAGCTTATTAATTATTGATTTTTTTTACTCTATATACAAAACAGCATGAGATATGGATCTGAGATATCTTAAATTAATAAAGTCGCTGAGTGAACTATGGAAAGGCTATTCTCGGAGTGTGTCTGCATAAAAGATTTTGTTAACTTAAATATACTTAACAATACAACAATATTAAACACTATGAGTATACTCAATAACAATATTAAACTATAAACTTCATTTATATACTCTTAATATATTCAAAATTTGGATTTTGCGAAAGCTTTCGACAAACGTCGTCATCCAATTTCAAAAAATAAAGCCACAGATACATACACACTTTTCAATTTAGGCCACAAAAATAAACGCATTTCTACTTGGTGGCCAAAATAGGTAGGAAAAATGGTACCAAGCCACAAGGACTGCTAATTTGAAAGGGAACCCTACCACCCAGTTTTAGTAGTTAGTTTAGAAAACATCCACACCCATACAAATATACATTTCACTTCACTTTTTTCTAGATCTTTAGGAATGCTAGTACTAATACTAGCTTCTCGTTAAATATAACATGTCAATTTGTCCATTAAGATTTTCAAAATTTTTTGTGACTGTAGTTGTATTTACAATAATAGAGACGGGAACAGAGATACAAACTTTTTTATTCAATATAGATTATAAATTACTTATTAAAATAGTTTTAAATATCACATTTCGCTGCAACGTCACAAAAAATGTTACTAAATAAACTGTAAATGTATGTGTTGCAGGCCATACAAAGCCACCAGAGTCTTCGCCAGAAGGAGGCGAATCGCCTAATGATAAAGATTCACCAGAGCCGTCACCTGCCATGGATAACAACGGCGAAATGAAATCGCCAAGGCCGGATACATACCATCATAACGGCAGTATGTCAGATTCCATGCCACCGCCGGTTCATGACATGCCTCCACCTATACCGTATGGCAACGATGATGGAAGAATGATGCAACAGCCATTCCCATTCCCGCCTTTACTGATGCCTCAACAACTTGATTCTGAAATACTTCCAACTGATTTAAGAGTCATGTCTTCCAAAAACCCCAGCAATTGTCACTGTGCTCCGTCAGGCCAAGATATGGATGAACCGCAGAATTTGGCTTACAGACCAAGACAAGATGCGAAAGATATGAGTGACAGTGACAGTGATGCGGAAATTGATCTAACATCGCATTCGTCTAAAGACGATGATCTGCGTGATTCGGAACGATTGGCTAATAGAATAGCCACAAGCATCTTTAGAAGTGATACCGTTTTACATGATCTCGTGCCGAATGACCTCAGTCTTGGTGCTGTAAAGAATATAAACGAGAGAAATATGAATAGAAATAACATATCTATGTGAAATTGTTAAATAACTTCGTCTAGAAATTGCATTGCATAAATTCTACACTGATACTTATATTTAAGAGGCTACAATTTTTGCCAAATGTTTTAATTAAGATGGAGAATTTAATCTAATTTAAATGTCATTGTTAGAGTTTACTTATTTTATTCAGTTTAATCAAATCAGAAACAATTACAATTATAAAATTACAAAATTATTAAAAAAAACTCTTAAAAATTATGTATTATGTATGTAGATTTTCCGCATTTATGTAATTTATCAAGTTTTAGTATTGATTCGTTTGAATTATTTACTGTAAGCGATAGCAGTTTAAGGTTTCATATCCGCTATTCCCTACGATGGTGAACCAATGTTAGTTGCAAGTCGAGTGCGTTACGAGATTTTTTATTACTGTTTATGTGCTAGTAGTACAAAAGTATTTTTGTTACTTACTTGATCCTTTTTTAATCTGCATATAAAGGTCTATGTCCGTCCGTATGCCATAACTTCACCACCCTTTCGTTCCGATTTCGTTTGATTTTAATGTTTTATGAATATGTTGAATATGTTATGAATATGTAGTTTTATGAATTTCTTAGATCACCGCTCTTATTCATTTTTAATCTGTCTCTTAGACAGGCTAAATATCCAGAACAATGGAAAATATCTAGGGTGACTCCTGTTCCAAAGGGAGAACCTGGAAAAGATGTTTCTGCTTTTAGACCTATAGCGGTGCTTTCGATTCTGGCGAAGGTATTTGAAACCATTTTGAACTTCCGCATTAGCAAACAGTTAGATAACATTTTGCATGACAGTCAACATGGGTTTCGGAAAAATCGCTCAACGAATACCAACCTGATAGCACACATTGACTATGTATGTACAGAGATGGATTTTAGAAGACAGGTAGATGCCGCATATTTCGACTTTAGGAAAGCTTTTGATCTGGTGAGTAATGACATACTGTTACAGAAGCTAGCTAAGTTGGGTTTTACTCCTAAGCTTCTTCAATTTTTTGCTAGCTATTTGGATAATCGTCGTCAATTCGTTAGAGTAAGTGGTTACGAATCCGCTTATTATTTTACTAGATCTGGTGTGAGTCAGGGTAGTACTCTTGGCCCTACGCTGTTCTTAAGTTTTATAAATGACTTGCCTACCAAAGTTAAATCCGCGAAGTGCCTTTTATTCGCAGATGATCTGAAATTAAGCTTGGGAATTGGCAGTGCTGCTGATGCACAGGCTCTTCAACAGGACATAGATAGGGTATCGGAATGGATCAAAGTGAACCATCTTCCTCTTAATTAGACTAAATGTAAGGTTATTACTTTTGCATTAAAACCGAATCCTATCATTATTAATTATAACTTATTTGACGCGCCTATGGTAAGAGTATATGACATAATTGACTTGGGCTTATTATTAGATACTAAATTAAATTTTCACAATCATATGACTTCCATTTGCAAGTCAGCTAGTAAGACTTTGGGTTTTGTGATGAGGACTGCTGCTGACTTTGATGATATAAGGGTGGCTAAAACTTTGTATAATGCGTATGTTCGGAGTAAACTGGAGTATGCAGCTGCGGCCTGGAATCCTTATGAGAATAAGTATACTATCATGTTAGAGAGAATACAACGTAAATTTGCTCGTTGGATTTATAAGAAGAGTCACGGTTACTACCCTTATTTGTATCCTTCCCTATTCGTTTTGGGTATGGTTGATTTAGAAACCCTAATGTTTAGGAGGGTGATGTCAACTATTAGGTATTACCTTTTTATAATTCATCACAAGTTGGACTGCCAGTCGGTTGTTGAGAGAATCGGTTTGTTGGTGCCCAAGTACCTTCAGAGAGATAATGGAGGAACGGTGGCTCCGCGCCGTAGGCCGCGTCTCCTAGACAGACCGGTTACACGTACCAAACGTGCTGCCTATGCACCAACAAATCGAGCATTGATACTAATAGGGGACATACTCACTCAACACGATGAAATTGACATATTTGCAGACAGTATGACACGTCTGCTGAATCTTTTTAATAAAATTATCGATAATAAGATAATTAATAATTTGACAATTTAATTTACTTGACTATTTACTATTTATTACCTTGTATTTAAGATGTAATTTTAATTATGGACATATATTGTAATTAGCTTTTATTGACATTGCATTATAAATTAATATGACAAAATATTTCATAGCCTGACATTGTATGATTGTGACTTTTTCTTCTTATACTCATATTTTAATATTTATTTTCATATTTTAAAATCTGATAAAGCTGATAAAGGCTTAGAGATTTTATAACACTAATATTGCATAATTGTTTAATTTATGATTATTATTTTTAATTATTAATTCATAAGTGATACCTTTTGATTCGTTTGTTATAATTGGATGATTTTTTGTAATATTTTTTGCATGTAAAATTGAACCTTGTGTGCGTGTTGGATTTTCTGTAAGCCACAAGAGTTTTGGAATTAAATAAATGAATTTACAGGTCAGTTAACAATCCTCTAACCTCGAACGTATTTACGATTAAATACTCCATTGATACAGTGACCCTCAATACAGTTTTGGTTGTTTTAGTAAACTTAAATTAAAGTTTGTCTTAGTAAACATAGCTCTATCTTCATAGCGGTGATGAAAAAAACAAGCACGTTTTAAGATGTAAATAATCTACAAAGATTATGTAACTTTGAATAAAAAATTAGAAATGTTAATATAAGCACTTGTAACTATTTTACACTAAGTAATAGAATTTATACAATGCATCTATAATTTTAAAGAATTATTTCATGTTCTAGTCAATTATTTCATAGTGTTAAAGTTGCAAGTCACAACGCATTTAATTAAAAATAAATATTTTGATTATAATGTAAGATTGTAGAAAATTGTAAAATAGTAGGTATTGTAGTAGATAATGTATCGCTTTGCTAAGTAACATTTAAGTTAATGTAATAATATAATTATATTGTTTGAAGTGCCCTGCGTGGTTAGATAAACATAAACGATTTAATAAGTATTACTTAATCTTTTTAAAAAGGAAAATTATTTTTAATGTATTTGAAAATTTATTTTCTTATTTCATCGACTGATAAATATTTCCATTGTTTAATTTACAGATTTAATGTTGCTACATTTTTGTTGATGAGTTTTGAATACAACAGGTGAATACAATGAAATGATCATTAAATATTAAACATTTTATATTTCACGATAACTACATAAAAACCTAACTACATATTTTATTCAGAATCTTGGTGGATCAGTAGGCATCAATGAAACTGCTAAAAGCTTTTTAAGTACTGTTTTACCAGGTGCTCGAAAGTGAGGATACCTGTTCTCCTTACGATGTTTTATAGAAAATGGAAATTTATTTATTTAATATTAGGGATAAAATTATTATAGCGAAAAATTAAATGCGTGTACGAAAAATAAAATACTTCATGCAAATGCGTCCCAGTGCGTGCTGCACAAAAGTCTCGTCCCGAGTTCGCGGCGGAAAAACGGCCCATCTGACAAGAAAATCGCCCACATTTTGCATTCAATATACATTGGAAGAGCACCGTCACAGTGAATCATGTACCATGTCGCTGTTGAACAGTGATGAAGAACTTCTGCTATTATTAGCACAATGGCAAAAAAAAAACCCAACGCTATTGAGTAGAGTCATGCTGCAGTTATATTACGATTGTAGCACGAATGGATCGGCTCGACCGAATACCAGCGTAAAATAGGAGCCTAATGCTGCTGTGTTTCGTATGGTGAGTGTAAAGAACTGGAGACCCTTTTTATTGGAAACGAAGTATTTCATCTCAGTCCTCGGGAGTGACGACGCATCTGCATTTATATTCTTAAGTGAGGACAAATGTAGATGTCTATGGGCCACAACATCCACTTACGAGGTAAACTGTGTGCTCCTTTGTCACATTTATTCTGAAAATAATAGGAAAGGAGTACTGTTCGGAAATCTGTCCAGTTTCTATGATGTTGCTAGCCAACAAGCGACAAGTTGTAGTAGTAGCGACAAGTATGAAGCGACAGTAGCCTAATGGCAGGGCGCGGATCGCGAACTCAAAAGGTCGTCGGTTCGAATCCGCCATTTTGACTACTGTCGTGAACCACTCCTAACACAAGCATTTTCAAGCTTACCAGGAGTGGTTAAAAGGAATGTTAGTAATGTTAATTAATAAGATTACTAATATTTAAAAAAAAACAAGCCCACTCTTTTACAGCTTCGTACGGTGATGCTTGGAAAGAACTAACTCAGGTGTTTTACTTATTTCAATATGAGTGGAAGTAATTGCACGGAGCTGTGTGAAGTTATCAGTCAAAAATTTAAAAACTATTAGGAAATTGGAGACGACTCATAAACCATGAGTATGCCTAGGAGTCTATATAAAGTGCGAGCATACACCTAAATGTTTTAATTAAGTTAAAGACTTTTTGGCCCTTATATTTTAAAAAGAGTATCACTTACATAATTTATGATGATTGTTATCATTATTAATTGTGTAAGAAATTTGCATGGAGACTTCTACTGAATGAAACTATTTTTTTATATTGAAAAAATTCGTCAAGCAAGTTCCGTAAAGGCTCGTCTCCAGACCGTGTCGCACTGCTCTCGCTTTGTGACCGATTGCTGTGACTACAAAGAAAAACAGTATTTTTTGTAGTAATAATAATAATAATGTTAGATGTTTCGTCTTTTGTCAATCGTACAGCAAAGAACTATTGTTTGTTTGAGGAGTTTTGCGATAAAATGCCAGCATCTGTCTTCTCATCCAATTACAACGTGGGTGTCTTTAAGGCGAGAGGAATAGGTTATTGTTAAACTAAGAGCACTTTACCATCTTCAGCTGCATCACTTACCATCTGGTGGGATAGTAGTCAAACACTAGCTTAGAATATTCAGAAAAATACAGAGCCAGCGCCCGTAGACCAGTCCCGTCTGTGAAACATCTAAGATCTGTTCACCATAGCGTATATCCCGTTACAAGTACCTTAGCCGACTGATCTCTGTCTGACACGATGTAGCACAACTACAAAAATTTCTGCTCATAAATTAAAAATCGTTATGCGAGATTTTTAATGTAGGTGTAGGTAGGTAAAACTTTAAACCTACAACTATTTACTTGAAAAGTACCGTATTTGAATCAAAAACAAAGGGTCCTACTGACAGGCTAAGCACTTTTCTTAAATTTCATTGTGCGTTCACTATCCGAGTTAGATTACTTACCCCGCCAATACTACTAGAAATGTTATTGGAAATTCGAGTACTGATTTACTCTGTGCTTGGTGGTGACGAAAATCATTTCGAAGAAGCCTGCACTTTTGAGAAATTCAAATTATTCCAAAGGAATTTGCAATATTTTAAATTAAATTAATAGTAAGCTGCTATTTTCTCAAGACAGGACGTCGTATATAGGTTTAACTCTACTTTTATATTATTTTTACACTCTTTTAGGCATTTATTTTACCTTTTGCTGTTTGCTACATTCTTCTTAGCCAAATAATATGTAACCCCATTTAGGTACGAGTTTCATAAAACACGAAGCGATATTCTTGGGTAACTTATTTTTATTCCATTGGTTTAACAAAATATCCAATTTCAATGATTTATAGGTCTAATAATTATTAAATAAAATACTCGGGATAATGCAGAGATACCTTTGAGTTACCATTATAATAGTATCATAAAATGCGTCCAAATGAATGAATCAGGGATAGATAGAGTGGCACTAATGGCATCGTCAGGTGATAGTCTGTCGTACGATAGAGTAAATAATATTTGATGACTCTGGAAAATGAGATTTAACATTATACTTTTTTGAAGTGGAGAAATCATAACTACATATTCGACATTTTACGGGCGGCACGAAGCATATCTTCTAGTCCTCAAGGCAGGCGGCGCACTTGCAATCTGTAGCGGTTTGCTGGCCTTGAGATCCTAAATGTCTATAGACCACAATTTACATATCATCAGATTGACTGTATGCTAGTTTGCCTTTTCCATGCTATAAAAAGCTTACGGAACAAATGCAATGCAATTAAATTTGGCTTGGCGCCCTCGACCAATCGGCTTCTATTGTTCGCCAACACTTTAAAGTCAGAGGTCTGGAAATAATCTGAGCAAATGACATTGTTTCTTTTGGCAAGTCAGGTAAGCCTGTAATTACAAAAGTACTTCCATATATTACTTAAACTCTTATCTTTAGGAAACCTGCAATATATAGATAAAAAAAATATATGGTCGAATTTTGCACTTAGTAGTTTTAATATAATGTATTAATACTCGTAAGTATTGTATTATATTTAATTTAATGTATATATAGAGGTCAGTGGTTGAGTGACAGTGGTGCGCGCGCAAGACAGATTTGCCTGTCACAAATATGTCTAGTTGCGTGGTAAAAGAATGCAAAAATTACGATACAAAGATTTTAAAAAAACATGGGATATCGTATCATCGGTAAATAACCTTATATTAATTTTAACGTTTGACGTTTCATATTTCTTTTTTCCCATGTGCCGGAATTTTAGCGTCACGCGTCGAGTTTATCTACACGTTTCGTTTTTAACGGTTTTATTTTTATTTCTGTTTAATTTTTGTCTAAAGAAGTTAAATTTTGAATATTAGTACCTAATATATTTTATATTCAATAAGGTTAAAACGATAAAAGTACAAAAGAAACCTATCTGCTTAATTGAATCTGAAAATCTGATTCATGAAATATTTTGAAATTCTGTTTTCAAACCGATTGCTTCTGGAGCATAGAGTTTTTATCGTGGTACCCCCTCATTATAGTTGTATCAAGGATGCAACATAAATGCATCGATCGAACATCGATTGACCAGAAAGGGAGCTAATTCCAATTTTCTTTAAAAAAAACGCGGTACTCACGTACAATACAGAAATTCTCGATATCGTAGGGTTAATATTAAAATGTAAAAGGACCCAATAACAATAACAAGTCGACCTTCAGGTACAATTATGGTATTTTCGCTTAGTATTATTACGATACTATGTACTACAAACTATGAAATAATGGTACAATAAGGATAATTATACTACGAAATTCGACCCTGGTTACGTCGTTTTGATATGACGTTTGTATTATGACAGATGCGCTACTTTTTCTTGTATGAAAAAGTTATGAGTAAAATATTTAGATGGGCCTATCCTTCTTTTTGAAATAATAATAATTATTATTATTATTTATTTATTTACCATATTACAAATCATTAAAAAAAACTATGCTAAAAAGTCGCATACAAAAAACCACTAAGGTTTTTGCTGACGAGACCTGAGTCGACATTATATTAAAGTATAATTAATAATTAACTACGTTTGTAAGAAAAGAAAAAGAGAAAGCATTTACAGCCTAATAGGACCTGAGCAAACGCATAAGCGCTGTTTAAGTAGTACCATTATAAGTTATCCAAAAAGTACAGTTTAAGTTTTCTTTTAATGTTTTTTATATTTAATTGGTCGCGGAATTCTGGGGGTAGGTTGTTTATAAGTCTTGGAACAATGTAACCTGCCGTTCGCTCCCCGTACATGTTGTTTGCACGGCTCGTCTGCAGCTTGCGGCTGTTTTCGGCGCGCGTACACACGGGGTGCTTGATTTCTAATATTAAGTCTTCACTAAATAAGTGTTTTTTTAATAGTAAATATTTGACTTGCGTATGAACTGGTAATATATTACAGTGCTTGAAGAGCATACTATCATCATTATGAAATTGACGTCGAATTTTGTCTGTTACAATGTTTTTAAGGATTCTTATCTGGAGGTTATATATTTTGTTTAAATAAGTATTATATGTACGACCATAGCTACCTAAACCATACTGTATATACGATTCTGCTAGAGAGTTATATAACATCATCTTAACTGGGAACGGAATTCTGTTCTTCAGTATTATAATGTTAGCTAAGAATTGTCTTAATTTGCTACAAACATACTCGATGTGGTTATGCCAAGTAAACTTACTATCGATCTGCATTCCGAGATATGTCTGGGTATTGACGCGATCTATAGAGGGGCAACTACATGTGTTTTTACAAGAAGAGTGAAGGCAACTATGATTGTGAGCAACTATGTGCTTGAATAAAGTACACTTGATATAAGGAGACTTTATGTGTAACAGCTTGGTTTTGGTGGAGTTCAGAACCAATCCGGCGTCATGACACCATTTTGCAAGCATATTAAAGTCAGACTGTAACAATTCACATGCTATATCAGGGTCTTTATCGGCGACTAGCAAACATGTATCATCTGCAAACTGGTAGCATGAACAGTGATTTATGTAAAAGCGCATGTCGTTTACATATGACAGAAAATGGAGGGGGCCAAGCACAGATCTCTGAGCTGTGCCTTCAGTTACAGTCACCGGGTCGCTGTGTGTGTCATTTATTCTCACATAGAATTTCCTATTTTTAAGATAATTTGTACACCATCTCAGAAGAGGTCCCCGTATTCCACAATCGTCCAACTTAGTGATAATTTGTTTATGATCAAGAGTATCGAATGCCCGTGAAAAGTCTATAAATAGGACGAGTACATGTTTTTTGTTATTAAGATACTCGTTAATTTCATCTGTTAACTTCATCAAGAGATCATTTGTACCCTTCCCAGCTTGAAAACCATACTGATTTTGATATATTACATCGTGCGTATTGTAGAATTTATAAATTTGTTCACACACATACTTTTCTACTATTTTATCTATTGAAGATAATAAAGTGATTGGTCGATAGTTCAGGAAATCATCCCGTCTTCCTTTCTTGTATATTGGTCTAACACATCCTATCTTTAGTTCGTCGGGATAAATGCCAGTTTCAACACTTGTATTGATTAGGTTGGCAATGGCCGTGGTCCCTTCTGTGTCCATACATTTTATATCAGAAAACCCAATATTATCATAGCCTGGTGCCTTATTAGAGCTAAGTTTTTTGATTATTTTATCAACCTTGTCACGGGTTGCTTTTTGAAAGTATATACTAGAATTATTTGGCCGAGAATACTTACTGGGACTTAACAAATTCAAATTACAGCTTTGGATTATGTTTTTCACAGCTTTATCAAATCCTACAGCAAAGTTATTTACAATATTTTTGATCGTCTGCCCTTTAAATGCTTTTAAAACTGCCGCATCTAATTGGCCCAGGTGTATGCGTACAATAAAACTAGTTGCGATTGCAACTAGTTTTATTGTACGCATAGGACCGCGTGTACCTATCCATTGGCACAGGGGAACGCCTATGGCTACTCCGCTCCGGTACGTTGGCCCGTGTTGCTTTATGCATTTTAGCTTAAAAAGTCTTCTTCGACGTTTAAACGTCAGAATAGAAAAAGCGTTTTCTGTTTTGAGCAGCTATTACTTGTTCTAGTATAGGGCGGGGTGATGATGAGCCGTGGCACCACTGCTTGACGAAACAAGCTTTGCGCGAAAAAAGCGAGGAAAGCTGCATAATTTTGCAACGCAACTTTACTTACATACTAACAATAACTTTTTTTACAATTAGTGTGGTACTCGGGGACTGCCGCGGTAAAGCTTTTCTATCAACTTATGCAATTATAGTTATTTATTTATTTTATTTATGCAGTATTTTTTTTCTTTGTTAGCAAAAATGTTTGCTCCATGCCGGAATCGAACCCATGATCCGCGACGCCAAAGATGCTATCAAAAATAATATATAAATTTAAAAAATATATTTAAGTATAAAGTCTGTGTTTATTAAATACTCTAAATTCACGAAAGTTGCTAGCATGACGACATCTCATATAAATCCAAAGAATATGCTTCTTGAAATAAACTATATTATTGTTTAAAAATACAAAATACAAAAAAATTCTACGTTCAGCAGTGGACTTGTGAAGGGCTGTAATGATAATGATGATGATGATTGCTTAAAATATTTTTATTATCTTACAATACATGCAACTAGTCTACACGCGAACATCTAGTAGCACGCACACAAACACCGTGCCGAAGTCTGCCGAACTGAAACGACGTTAGACGATGTTAGGTTTTGGGGTGTTAGGTTTTTTCGTTACAGAATTTCTTGATTCGGTTGACGCGATCAAAGCCCGCGATAAAAGCTTATAAAACAAACAAAATTGATGAATATCTCAATAAAACACACAAATACAATAACAATTTATATATTTACTTACTACAAAGCATCAATAGGAATTAAAAGGTGTCATATTTTAGGCAAATTTTATTTATATTCTATATAACTGAGATCTATAGGTGTATAAAATATTAAGGTTAGTTTTATATTATCTTACTATAAATATAAGCACCATTTTAGCAAATGCGATAACAAGTCATAACTTAGTAAATTCCTTCCTTACTAAATTTATACAGGTAAATACAAAATAACTTTACAATACAATATACATCGTAAACTATAAATAAATCTATAAATTTTCTCTCATAATTATTTAATTTGCTTATTTTCATTTGTTTATCATTTTCATTATTTTTAATTACTTTTATATACAGTATGTTATTAAATAGCACCGATTTTAAATATTATCTAACAATAACTTATACAGAAAAATTGAAGAATACATGTCATACAGAAACACTTATGTGGTGATATGCCATTTATTATGTGCTCTGGAGATCTGTAAAAAAAAAAGATATTATACACATTATCAACCTAAATAGTAAATAAAACCATTAGTGTTTAGTTTTCATATTCTCATATACTTGTCAGCATTTTTTATGGAGTAAAGTGACAACTGACAACGAGCACACAATCCAGTCAATGCTAAGTCTATGCTGTGTCTCAACATCCATTTAGCATTGACTGGATTGTGTGCTCGTTGACACTTATATCAGTATTCTATTAAGAATCAAAATGCTAATGGGTTGTCACCCGTTGGACTTGATAGCATGTCTCGTTCCAGTTAAAAGGGTATTTGGTTGTTTTTATTCGCTATACGAAAGGCAGTGATACTGTACTACTATTCTATGATGGTATCCTGTATTTAGCGTGATGTAGGAGCTTCCTCGGACGGACCGACTCTTTCTAAAACTAGTATAGCATAGTATATGCGTAACAAACATTTATAAAATGGTAGAAACACTTTCGAGTGCATTACGTATTTTGTTTTCATTAGGACACACAGTCAGGAAGTTGGCGGTGTTACACCCCCCTCTCCGAGGCGAGCATGTAAACAAGTTGGTTCTGCGCCTGATCTCACTCCAATCGTGTTGGATTGCCGTTCCTATAGAAGACAGGCTAAATTACACGTAATAAGAAGTCAAGTAATTAACTAACTTTCAAATTAATTTAAAGACAGCATTTACACTTTGTCAACAGTTAATTTAACAGAAATTCGTATTAAGTGATATTTTAGACGAAATGATTAAGTCAGGCACGCGAGAATACCTGGAAGCACGTGGACTGAGAAACTGAATAAACTAAACAAATGGATATATATATGGCACAAGTACAATTTTTGGTCATGAATTAGCAGTAGTACATATGCTACGGATGAATGCAATGTGCATAAGAACCAAAAATAAAATGACACTTTGTCGCCATTTGCTGAAAAAACTATCGGTTCGTGGGGTCCGCGTGCGGTGAAGTTCCTAACCTGTGTGTCCCTAGGTTTTTTTTTAGAAGTATCAATTCATCATTTATTTTACAGCACCATTTATTTCTGTGTGTCCCTAGGTTTAGTGGCGCGTGGTACCAGTTGTGTGTCGTGTCGCGCGCACTACTCGGGCGAGACTGCGTTAAACTCGCGTACATACGTAGGTCAAGTGTGTACACTGTACACCTACGTAAGAACGTTGCATTCATAGAATATTATAACACAAAATAGAATGGCCGTCAACTTTATTTTATACGAGGATTGGCATAGCCAAACCCGATTCGCTGTGTTGACAGACTGAGTAAATTTACACATTTTAGACTTTTGATTAATGCAACAATACAATAACTTTATTTCAGGCATCAGGGACTTAAAAATTAAGAACATTGGCCCATAGCAATATATACCTTGACCTAAAATATATATATATATAAAGTATAAATATAACACTATTTAGGGAACTTTCTTCTTTGGCGCGTCCCTGTATCGGCGAAACACTACCCCAGAGGGCCAGAAATCGGGAGCAAGGAATGTCTCTTTGTATTTTGCAGGAACCTGGAGTACGTAAGATTTGAAGTTCGTTGACCTATTAGACTCCAGACGCTGCAAATGTAAAGAGATCGGATCCTCTATGCGGCATCGGCTTCGTTCTTCCACGAAACGCAGACGTCTTCTCCCGACGTACTTTTGTCCAAACGGGAGATGTAAAGCTGTATGGTAGGCTCCACAATACGCAGAGTTTTACTTGCGTTTATTTTAATATATTAATGTTCAAGATCATCATTACATTTTAATACATATTTATTTGTAAATATGGTGCAATTCGGCATTTTCTAGATAATCTGCATGCGATATTTGAAAACGATTATTACGTCAAAACATATGTCGTGTTGACATTTATATGTGTGAATTGACGTGTTAGTGACATTTTAGTGGCTACGCGGGCTCCGCCGACTTATAGTTCTATTATAGTATTCTACGATTACACAGCAGTTGCGTACGTGGGAATAGCACGTGACTAGATAAACGGAATAGAGACAAAGCTTCTTAAGAACGTGTAAAGTTGTTACCTATTTTGGTAGGATTGTCACAATAGGTAAAGACAAATTTAACAAAAAATTAGTTAAATAGTTTTATTATTCAGTAGAATACTTTATAAATTGCTTACTCTAATATTTTTTTATCATTTTTGTTTTTTCTTTTAATAATTTATTGCTTCTTGTAATGATGAAGTAATCTAACGGGAAACACTCACATGGTATATCAGATTTACAATCTTTAATACGTTTAAATATTTCGTTGCCAACATTTACAATATTTATTTCAAGATCGAAATGCAAATCTACAAAAGCGATAAAATTATCAGGAGATATAATTAAGGACGCGTTTACAAAATTGATAGGTATAGAATCGCACTACTACATTGACAAAAGTCACACACACAAGTGTACGCACGGTTGGCTGTGGGAATCGTAGTCAATTGAAATTATTTTGATAATTTGAAAGATTGAATTTGTTTTTTATTTCTTATACCTCAAAAATATACATAGATACGAAATACGAATAATAATAATAATAATAATAATAATAAAAATAATAATAATAATAATATATAATAATATATATATTATTATTATTATTTTTATTATTATTATAAATATAATATATATTAAATAAATATAACATAATCCTCGGTCTAGTATTACACGACCTGAAGCTTGTCAGTCTGCCGATAAGGGCCCTTGCCTTTGCGATACGGTCCTCAATTCTTTTTCTCCAGGCTGGGATGGCGCTACTTTTTTGAGTAGCACGTCCAGCCACGGGAAGTTTGGCGCCAATAATACGGCATACTGCCAGTGCGGCGCCAAAAAGAATTGAATCCGTCTCGCAAAGGTCCCGGCTGGCTTCCAAATAGGTTACCAGCATTGGGTTAAGAGCCCGCACGACAGCCCGATTTCGCTTGCTAAGGGGTATGCGGGGAAGTCGCGGTCGATTATCGAGAGGCATGCTGCGCGTTTCCAGCATCGACTCTTCCAGTATGCTCCTCATTTTCTCTAGTTCGTGGGAGACTATTCCATCACCGTCTGAATTAGCCACAAATGGAATGTTGACGGCAGCATCCACATATGCAGTTTGTTGCGCATCTAGTGGCGCCGCATTCCCAGCCGCAGCATTTCCATTCGATGAAGGAATAGCCTCACGTCGTAGTCGCTCGAGTTCGGCGTCACCAAATATGTTGGAGCGCAGGATGTACCTAACTCGGTCTGCCAGGTTTTGCTCAGTGACGGATAGAGATGGCTCCAGCTCTGCAAAAAAGCGATGCATCCGAGCCCGATACGCCAAACATCCAGTTTCTTCCCCTTTTGCCCTAAAATACGCCCGCAGTGCGTTTTCATTCATCGATTTAGACCAACGCATGCGACGTGCTCCACCAGCGGCGGGTGCCGCTTGCTGAGTCCGAGAAGACCCAGCCAACACCAAGCCTTCTGGTGGGGATGATGGATGCGGGGGGCTGCTAGGTGGTCTTGCAACACCCCGCGCTCGGCTGGCGGCCCGCATGCTGTCACGTCCAGCGCCAGCTCCAGACGCGCCCTGGCGACCTCCAGGCAGCGGCCCTTTGCGCACTATCTTTTTCTCCATCATCCATAATATGGGCGTCCATTAACGGGAGACGCCCAGGCCCGGCACCGTATCGTGGACGGCCATAAGCACAAACGGGCCTTTGCACCCTGAATTCTGCCGAGGCACGGCGCTCACACCTCTCGCAAGGCGCTGACTGACTGCGTTGACGTAGCAGTTTTGTCACTTAACTGTTACGTCAGCGGGCGATGGGGTCGTCAATTCCCTACGCCAGTTTGTTCCAGCCGGATATCACGCAAAAACTAACGGAGCGCATAGATGACCTGAAGCAAAAAATCGCTGCTTGGGGGAAGCGGATTCGACGATTTAGCGAGAGGTCAAGGCGGTTCAACCAGAATCGTCTCTTCCAGAGTGATCAGAAGAGGCTCTATAAATCATTGGAGCGACCAGAGGTATGTGGAGCGGGCCCAGGACCGGATCAGGCTGCCACTGTCGCATTTTGGCGTGGCCTGTGGTCAGAGCCCGTAAACCACAGCGAGGGCCCTTGGATGGAAGTTATGGCGAGCCAGAGTGCAAGTGTTACGCCTATGGACCCCGTCACCATAACGCCTGAAGACGTGGCTGAGGCGGTCCGTAGGGCCCCGAACTGGAAAAGTCCGGGGCTCGACGGGCTGCATCATTACTGGTTGAAGGGGTTCGTAGTGTGTCACGCTATGCTCGCCCGACAGTTTCAAGAGGCTCTCGATCAGAAGTCGCTCCCGAGCCTCTTCACTACTGGGATCACTCATTTGGTTCCTAAAGATCAGGATACCACAGACCCGAGCAAATACCGCCCCATCACGTGTCTACCCACCATATATAAGACACTGACATCCATTTTGAGCGCGAGAATCACTCGTCACCTGGAGCTAAATCAGGTGATGTCACGCGCTCAAAATGGATGCCGGGGCGGTGGTCGTGGAACCAAGGAACCACTCCTCATTGACGCGGTCATTGGCAAAGTGGTGAAACGCAACCGTCGGAATTTCTCCGCCGCCTGGATAGACTACAGAAAAGCATTCGACTCGGTGCCCCATACATGGCTAAAGAGGGTCCTCGAGCTGTACAAGATTGACTGTACAGTTCGAGACTTCCTCGGGCAGTGTATGGGGCAGTGGAGTACGATCCTTTGCTATCTGGGCGAGTGGATGATGGCTGCGGAGAACCACATAAGGATAAGAAGGGGTATCTTCCAGGGCGATTGTCTGAGTCCAATCTGGTTTTGCCTCTCCCTGAACCCTCTCAGTACTTTACTGGAGGGCTCCGGGAGGGGATTTCAGCTTCGGAAAGGAGGTACAAAAGTGACCCACCTTTTCTATATGGATGACCTCAAATTATTCGCCTCCAGTCGCTCCCATCTTATGGAATTGCTAAACATCACGTGTGAATTTAGCAATTCTATTAGAATGGAGCTGGGGACGGATAAATGTGCGGTCCTCCATGTTGAAGGGGGAAGGGTTGCTAACTCTGAGGGCATAGACTTATCTATGCCCGTCAACTTAAGAACCCTTTCCGAGGCTGAAACATACCGATACCTGGGTATGTCACAGAACATCGGTATCGATGAGGCTGGTATGAAACAGTCAGTTTGCGACGTGTTTTATGCACGCTTGACCAAAGTGCTTAACAGCCTTTTGTCCGGTGTGAATAGGACACACGCATATAACGGTTGGGTCATGCCTGTCCTCATGTATACCTTTGGCATACTCAGGTGGAGTCAGACTGAACTTAACGCCCTGGATAGAAAAGTCCGCACTACAATGACGTCCCATAGGATGCATCATCCGAGATCGTCGGTAATGAGGCTGTACTTGCCGCGAAAGCATGGTGGGCGTGGCTTCTTGAGCGCGCTCACCATGCATAATCGCGAAGTGTGCAGCCTCCGTGATTACTTCCTGATGAGATCGGATGATCCATTCTATAATGACGTCATTTCTTGTGATAAAGGACTTACCCCTCTATCCTTAGCCAACGAGCAATGGCAAAACCCGGCAGTGCAGAGCATTTCCGACCGGGAGACCGTATGGAAGGAGAAGGAGCTCCACGGGAGGTTCTACAAGGCTCTACATGAGCCTTTCGTAGACACAGCAGCCTCCCTCCACTGGCTACGCTTTGGTGATCTCTTCGGGGAAACCGAGGGTTTTGTCTGTGCAATACAGGATCAGGTTATTAAGACCAACAACTATCGGAGATACATCCTAAAGGATGGCACCGTCGACATCTGTCGAGCTTGTCGCCATCCCGGTGAGTCACTTAGGCATGTCATCTCCGGTTGTTCGGCGCTTTCTAACTCTGAGTACTTGCACAGGCACAACCTAGTAGCCAGAATTCTTCACCAGGAGCTCGCTCTGAAATACGGTCTCGTGGATCGGAAATTGCCGTATTACAAGTACTTGCCGGAAGCCGTGCTCGAAAATGATCGCGCCAGGCTCTATTGGGACCGGGCCATCATCACAGACAGGACTATTCTTGCGAGTAAGCCTGATATTGTGCTGATGGACCGGGCACAGTCAAGGATATTTGTGGTCGACATTACCATTCCGTATGACGAGAACCTCGTGAAAGCCGAAACAGACAAGCAAACAAAATATCTGGACCTGGCTCACGAGGTGACCGACATGTGGGGTGGTCTGCCGACCGAAATTATTCCTGTAGTCGTCTCTGCAAACGGGCTAATCCCAGCCAGCCTCTCGGGTCATCTGAGGCGACTGGGACTACGTGGCGGACCGCTCCAGGCTCAAATGCAGAAGGCGGTGCTCCTCGATACCGCCCGCATCGTCCGCCGGTTTCTTTCCCTTTCCCCCTAACCCTCGGCCGTTTGGTCTCCCCTGCCGAGGGCGTCCATCTGGTTGGGCTTTTATTTATTTATGTATTTTTATATTTATTTTATGTTATTGATATTTATGTATATTTATCTTTTCATTTTCATTTATAATTATATATTTATGGGACCCAACCAGATGAGAAAACTATATAGATACCCCAATAATAATAATAATATCCCACAATTATCACACACAACGCCATCTAGTCCCAAGCTAAGCAGAGCTTGTGTTTATGGGTACTAGACAACTGATAAACATACTTATATATTTCTAAATACATAAATATTATAGATAAATTACACCCAGACACAGAACAAATGATCGTGCTCATCACACAAACATTTGTCCTGGGTGGGAATCGAACCCACGACCTCCGGCATAGCAGTCAGGGTTACTAACCACTAGACCAACAGGCCAGTCAACCTGCTCCAGAGACTGCTTGACACTGGAAGCCCTCTACTGGTAGTGGGATGTTAGCTCTGGACTTTGAACTGGTTTTGTCAGTTATAATAAGACCTTACCTACCTGCGGACTTGATGGAGTGACCGGAAGGTGTAATTCGGTGATTACAAGTGGAACTCCTAGACTTGTAGAACTAGGTGTGCCGAGTTTGGGTTTCGTTTTGTTAGTTATGATGAGACCTTACCACCAGACTTGATGGAGTGACCTGAAGGGGTAATTCAGTAACTGCTGCTGAAATTTCTGAACGAGTAGTTATTACCACCTAATTACACCTTCAGGTCACTCAATCAAGTCAGGTGGTAAGGTCTCATCGTTACTAACAAAACGAACCCAAACTCGGCACATCTAGTTCCACTAGTCTAGGAGTTCCAGTTTAATCACTGGATTACACCTTCAGGTCACTCCATCAAGTCAGGTGGTAAGGTCTCATCGTTACTAACAAAACGAACCCAAACTCGTCACACCTAGTTCGACTAGTCTAGGAGTTCCACTTGTAACCACCTGATTACACCTTCAGGTCACTCAATCGAGTCCGGTGGTAAGGTCTCATCATAACTAACAAAATAAGCCCAAACTCGGCACACCTAGTTTTACTCTGCAAGAAGTTCAAATAGCGGTCACGAAAGTACACCTTCAGGTCACATCATCAAGTCCGGAGGTAAGGTCTCATCATAACCAACAAAACGAGCCCAAACTCGGCACACCTAGTTCCACTCGTCCAGGAATTGCAGTAGTAGTTACCTTCAGGTCACTCTATCAAGTCCAGAGGTAAGTTTATATATCCTACTTATTTTTAACTAAATAAAAAACTGTGAGTATAAAAATAATAATTTTATCACTTGTCAAGTACCTACTTATGTTTCCAATTTGTTTTTTTTCTAATATTTTGTGTATGTACAGCGATCTTTTCAGAATGAGCCGCTGAAAACAGGCGATACAGTGTCCACTCACGACAGCGGCCGAGCGCGGCGCGGACTGTGGTTTCATCGAAATCTTTGTACAATAAATCAAAGCAGGCACCAACAATAAAATAGCCCTTATTGCAATAGATTATGATTCATCCATATTAACAAAATATGTGAAAAAATGTGTATCAGTTTTTATTTTTTCTACGACTATTTGTAACATTTTGATAAAAAATAAACACAGAATTTTTTAATTGAATATGTCTGTCATCTTATAGTATTTTTTAATTTTTTTAAATATGTTGATAATAGACCAAAACATGTACCGAAACTCAAGCCGGTATCGTTAATTTTGTCGAAAATGGCAACGAAAGTTCGTTTTTACAATATAAAAAACTACTATTTTCAACAAAAGAGTTAAATACTTTTGCAGATGAAGAACCAATCTATACATGGTAGTTTTTACTTATATTTGATTTGGTTTAGTTTTGTCACAAAATGTACCGAAAAACACCCTAATTTTGGTTGATATGCAAACGCGTCCTTAAAAAATCCAATTGTACATTACCCTTACTATCATTTAAATCCTTATAATTGTTTAATAGATAATCTTTGCCCATATTTATAGATTGTTCAGATCTCTTAACCTATTGTCGAGATAGTTAAAATACGATATATCATTATTTTTTCTAGTATTATTCATACACACAGTACAATAAACAACGCTTATTTATAATACCATGTCTTTCATTAAAATATTCACACTTGTAACTAACAAAACAACGTGCGTCGCATTCACCCTGAGATTATTCACTATGTACTGTTGGCTGTGCCAGCGTAACCGGTTTTTTCTAGTGTCGCCACGTAAGCGACAAGCGACCAGTGGTCACGCACACATACCCCGCGTGCTTGTAGTAGTGCAACCGACTCGCGCGGTTGTATGAAGCGTTATCTCTGTTCCGTTTACCTAGCCATGTGGGAATAGTGTGTTCATAGCTTTTGTGATAATAATTGATAGAATCCGGCGTTACTTTGCGGAAATCCATTATAATAAAGATATTAATTAATTTGCAACCAAATGCTAACTAAATACAATGATGTATCTAACCTGGATTGAAGAGGACCTCCCGCCCTCCCTCAATTGCGTGCACCAATCCCGTCACCACTAATCTCAGCAGCACTACTCCCAATAGTGTGGAGGCGAAACACGTGTCGTATTATCGTCGATGGTGTGTCTCTCCTGGAATAGTGGTGTTGGGAGTAGTGGTGCTGTGATTAGTGGTGACGGGATTGGTGCACGCAATTGAGGGAGGGCGGGAGGTGCTCTTCAATCCAGGTAAGACACATCATTGTATTTAGTTAGCGGATGGTTGCAAATTAATTAAAATCTTTAATAATAATAATAATTTCCTCCAGACCTAATTTCGGCCACGGCGGCCTGCCACAACGGAGACCAGCCATCGGCGCAGGACAAGATTATAGTGCCGAAGTGTATGCGCAAGCACAGGTGCACTCACTATTCCCTCACTCTCATAATCCGATGGGACGGTAAACCGACATGACCGGGAGAGAGATCAGGCGCAGGACCAACGGCTTTACGTGCTTTCCGAGGCACGGGGGTGAGACACCGCCAACTTCCTGACTCCGGGCAACTACTGAGAATTTCTTAACGGAAAAACTCAACAACATTAAAATAGTTAATTTTCTGGCCCAACCCGGGATTCGAACCCAGGACCTTATGATCAGCAGTCACACTACTACAACCACTAGACCAACGAGGTAGTCATTAAAATCTTTCTTAGTGGTAATAATACCTGGTGTGGGTGGTCAGTAGCAGCGTGCGTCGTGCTGTGCGCACCACTCGGGCGAGACCACGTCAGGGCGCAGGCCGCGCGCTAGGAGCCGTGCGCGCAGTCGCTGCAGGCGTGGTTCGGCGGCCGCGAACCCGCTGCGGGGGTCGCTCCACAGCCGCTCACTCGCCGCCGCCGCGCGGGGCCACACCCTCGTGTCTGCACATGACACCGTTACAACTAGAGATTCATTTATAGAGATATTATATTTATCATATATTCATTATTCATTTATATATGTGGTAGAGCCATGCTGCAGTTATATTAGTAGTATAGTTGTAGCACGAATGGGTCGGCTCGACCGGGGAAGGACCACGCTCTCACAGAATACCAGCGTGAAATAGTAGCTTAATGCTGCTGTATTTCGTATGGTGAGTGTAGAGAACCGGAGACCCTTTTTACTGGAAACGAGGCATTCCATCTTAGTCCTCACGGGTGACAACGCATCTGCATTTTGATTCGTAATCGAGGATAGATGTAGATGTCTATGGACCACAGCAACCACTTACCATCAGGTGGACTGTGTGCTCGTTTGTCACCCTATCCTAAAAAAAAAAAAAAAAAAAAAAAAAACACACTACCCTAGGGTATCACCGAAGCCATCTGTTATTAAGATACTGTTTTTTCTTTTATCGAATGTGGGGGGAAAACGAGGAAAACCAGTCTACCTGATGGTAAGTGAATGCCGTGGCTCATAGACATTTATCCTCGATTAAGAATCACAATGCAGATACGTTGTCACCCCTGACAAAGATGGAACACCCCTTTCCAGTAAAAAAGGGTCTCCGGATCTCTACACTCACCCAACGAAACACAGCAGTATTAAGCTGCTATTTTACGCTGGTATTCTGTGAGAGAATGGTCCCGCCCCGGTCAAGCCGACTCATTTGTGCTATAACCATTTTTTTTATAGAAGAGGGGGCAAACGAGCATGCGGCTCACCTGATGTTAAGTGACTACCGCCGCCCATGATCAACCGCAACACCAGGAGAATTGCGGGTGCGTTGCCGGCCCTTTAGAAAGGAGTAAGCTCTTTTCTTGAAGGTCCCCAGGTCGTATCGGTCCGGAAAAATCGCCGGTGGTAAACTATTCCACAGAGAGGTTGTACGTGGAAGAAAACTCCTTGTGAAACGTACAGTGGTGGACCGCCAAGCATCCAGATAGTGTGGATGGTATCGAGACGTTTGCCGTGTAGTGCGTTCACGAAATTTGGCGGCTGGGATTAATCCGAACAATTCCTCAGAGCACTCCCCGTGATAGATGCGATAAAATACGCAAAGAGATGCAACATCTCTTCGCAGCGCCAGTGAATCGAGCCGATCGGAAAGCACTCGGTCGTCGACGATTCGAGCCGCTCTGCACTGGACGCGGTCAAGTGGAAGGAGCTGGTACTGGGGAGCCCCAGCCCAGAGATGGGAACAGTATTCCATGTGCGGCCGAACCTGCGCCTTGTAAAGTTGCAGGCGGTGTGCCGGCATGAAATACTGTCCCGCTCTGCTGAGCACGCCAAGCTTTTTAGAGGCCAATTTGGCCTTCCCTTCCAAGTGACCACGAAACTGCACGTCACTCGATATGTCGACGCCCAGGATTCCGATACTGGCTGAGGCAACAAGGGGAGTGCCTTGAAACTGAGGGGATACGAAAAAGGGGTTCTTTTTAGCGGTTAACGCGCAAACTTGTGTCTTCTGGGGGTTAAACTGGACTAGATTTAGTCGTCCCCAGACACAAGTTTGTCCCGGCACTCGGAGACGTTTTCCCGAGAAATATTGGCTCGGCCGGTGTAAAGAGCATCACCAGTGCTGTCATCTGCATAGCAATGAATGTTACGGGTATGCAACATATCATTGATGTGCAGAAGAAACAGCGTTGGCGATAGCACGCAGCCCTGTGGAACACCAGCATTAATAGGCTTGCAATCGGAGCTTGCACCGTCTACAACGACATTGATGCTCCGATCTGCAAGAAAGCTGGTGATCCAATCGCACAATTTCTCGGGAAGCCCATAGGAAGGGAGCTTCGAAAGAAGCGCTTTGTGCCAAACCCGATCGAAGGCCTTCGCAACGTCCAAACTAACGGCCAATGCCGCCCCCTTGAACTCTACTGCCTCCGCCCATCTGTGCGTGAGGTAGACCAGAAGATCACCAGCTGACCGACCACGGCGAAAACCGTATTGGCGGTCACTAATCAGCTGGTGATCCTCAAGGTACCTCATGAGCTGGCAGTTTACAATGGACTCCATTGTTTTGGAGAACAAGGAGGTGATGGCGATTGGCCTGTAGTTGGACGGGTCTGAGCGGTCGCCTTTTTTAGGGATCGGGTTGACAAAAGCCGTCTTCCATGATTTTGGGACTACGCCTAGGGAGTAGAAGTACCGAAAAAGACGCGTTAAAACCGGTGCCAACTCTGGAGCACACGTCCTCAGCACAATTGGGGGGATTCCGTCAGGCCCACTCGACTTGTGGATGTCCAGGGAGAGGAGTGCTTTGCGAACCGAGCGCTGTGTGAACTGCACTTCCGGCATGGAGCACTCACACCGCGGGATGGTACCATAATTTAGCCGCAGCGTGGCTCTATCACGTACATTTCTACCTTACTACTCGGCCCGTCAATTCGCCTGTTCTCCACTCGATGTCGGTTTTTTAGAGACAAAAGGATACTCGTGTGTATCCGTTTCGGTGTTCACATACTCGTCATTATTCTTTTGAAACTGTGAACTTTGTTGCAGGTGTTTAATATTTTTTTAATAAAATCATATCAAATATATATATATATATATATATATATATATATATATATATATATATAAGGGTAAGGTCGTAAAAATGTACTTTTTAAAAGTTTTGAGTGAGCCCATGTTTGATTGTGATAGAATGATGTAGAAATAACCGGAATATACAAGAGGCTTAAATATAAAAAATAAAAAATGTTTTTGAATCAACAAAATAAAGCTGCATACAAAATTTATTTGTCTCCTATCAACTTATGGGACGAAAAAATGCAACAAGTATAATAATCTCAAATAATATCAATAAAATGATTTTAAAATAAATATTACAGAGCAATACGCGTCGTACTCGTCGACGAATAACTCGGCGAGTTTCCCAGCGGGTTGTTCGTCCGACCATGGTAGCGTGTCATTATAATTAAAATTAAAACTAAGCGCTCACCTAACGCCTGCGCGTCTACATACTCGCTCCACATTGCTACCTCCCCGCCTAGCACGTTGGGATCACGAGGCAACACATGTCCGTACATCCTCCGCCAGTTGGAGTACTTCGTTTTACCCCAGAATCCGTGGTCTAAGTACCAAATGTCTTTGGGTATCGATATCGTCTTGTAGCCCATGCGAAGCAATTGAGTCAGAAGGGGACTGCTAAGTGGCTCCCATACTTCGATTATGTATCTGGAATAGAGAAATATTTGACGATATATTGCCTTATATTATTAACAGCATATTTATATAAAAGTTGGTCGAGCAAGTAGACGAGTTTGCATATTTGGGATGCGAGAGTGAGAGCAGTGATGGGAGATATATCATATAGAACGACGCGTGAACGCAGGAAATAGAGTAAATGGGGCTCTACACTCTATTGTGGAAAGTCAGAATGTATCAAAAAGGCACGTATGGCAATTTGCAATGCTGTGTTAGTCCCTACTTTAACGTATTGTAGTGAAAGTTGGTTATGGCAGAAGAAGGACAAGAGTAGAATATAAGTTAAGGAGTATGTTAGAGCTGAATCTGAGTGACAGGGTGGGCAATTGTGTAATAAGAGAAGAGTGTGGTATGCAGGATGATGTTGTGACGGGGATTGAGAAAGAAATGCTTCGGTGGTTTGCAGAAAGTATGAATGAGGAATTAGTGACAAAGCAAATTTATGTTGCAAAAGTGAACGGCAGAATCGGTAAGAGACGCCCTAGGCGAAAGTTTGACAACCAAATTGGCGATCTATTGAAAAGGAGCCAAATTAAGAGTACCCTTAACCGACGAGCATGCGTAGGTATATGGATGTGAAAGAGGCGAGAGAGATGTGTCAGGATCGTGCTAAATGGAGATCTGTAGTCTCTGCCTACCCCTCTGGGTGACAGGCGTGAGTGCTTATGCTATGCTATTTATATAAATTTATGCTAATCTATATTTCCATGAATTTTAACATAGCGACACTTCTTTAAAAAAGTTATATATTATATATATATATATATATATATATATATATATATATATATATATATATATATATATATATGGTCTTACAATAAAACGCGGATAATAGTCTCAGTAAACTAAAGTAACTTTTTAAAAAGGGTCTCCAGATCTCTAAACTCACCATACGGAACACAGTAGTATTAAGCTGCTATTTTACGTTTGTATTCTGTGAGAGCGTTGTCCTTCCCCGGTCGAGCCGACCCATTCGTGCTACAACCATAATATAGCTGCAGCGTAGCCCTACCACGTATAATTTTTTTAACTTTAAAGCATAAAATATTTGATTTGTTCAAGGAATTCAGTTAAATAATTATAAGAGTGAATTGAATAATAAGATATAGCACTTAGAAACCTAACTAAATTATTTCTTTTATTAACTTTATTACCTCTGAAGTTATTTTAATCGAAAGTTATTATCATCAATTTCCGCGATTCAATTACAGTGATCGAACAACAAAAGTCGAAACATGTTAATACTGTTGGTTCTGGCGTAACAATGTTTATACAGGGTTATTTTGCATTAACCGGCCAAATTTACTTCAGAAAGGTTCTGAATAAGTAATATTAGGCAAATGGTTCAACAGTGGTAGAGCCACGCGGCAGCTTTGCTGTTGCACGTATGGGCCGGCTCAAACCGGGGTGGTACCACGACCTCACAAAATACCGGCGTGAAGTGGAAGCTCTGCTTCCGCGTTTCGTCTGGTGAGTACAGGTGGCCGGAGGCCCAAATCCCCCCCCCCCCCCCCATCAACATGGTAGCGGAATTAAATAATAATAGACTACCCCAGGAGGGTACCAGCACCCCTGGAGAATCCCTCGCTGAGCATCCACGACCATGTTTCTCCACTTCTGAGCGTGGGTGCTCAGGCTGCCCCGCGTATTCTGGGGGGGGGGGCAAAATTCCGCTCAAGACTACAACTGCTCGGGGCAAACGGAGCAACAAGACCAAGGCGACCCCTGCCACGCTGTCCGTGAATTTCTGCAATATCAGGGGACTTCACTCTAACCTAAACGCCGTCCACTACCATCTCGAGACGGCGAGGCCGGCTCTGCTCTTTCTGACCGAGACGCAGGTGTCCTCTCCGGCTGATGTCTCGTATCTCTCCTACCCGGGGTACAAACTGGAACACTCCTTTGTGCCTCGGGCTGGAGTTTGCGTTTACGTCAGAGAGGACATCTGTTCTCGACGCCTCGGCAGACTTGAAGGTTCGGACCTGTCCATCCTTTGGCTACGCGTAGACAGCGACGACCATCCACGCGTCTACGGGTGCCTCTATAGGTCCCATAGCGGTAATGCCGAAACAGACCGACTCTTCGACCACGTCCAAATGGCTGCAGATTCGTTGCTACAGCAGATCCCCTCCGCAGAGATCGTGATCCTCGGCGACTTTAACGCCCATCACGCCGAATGGCTTGGTTCACGTTTAACCGATCATGCGGGGAGATCTGTTCATGATTTTGCCTTGGCATATGGTCTGACACAACTGGTTACTTCGCCTACGCGGATTCCAGATGTGGAGGATCATGCACCTTCCCTGTTGGATCTTCTGCTGACCTCTCACCCGGACGGATATCAGATTTCCGTCGACGCCCCTTTAGGCTCCTCGGACCATTGTCTGGTCCGGAGTGTTGTGCCACTCACGCTGAAATCGCGGTTGCATTCTGCAGGCTGCCGCCGTGTTTGGCACTATAGGTCAGCCGATTGGGATGGGATGCGGTCTTTCTTTGCATCCTACCCTTGGAGGCGGGTTTGCTTCTCGCCGGATGATCCCAACGTTGTTGCGGATTCTGTTACTGATGTGGTACTTCAGGGTATGGAACTTTTTATTCCTTCCTCTGTGGTGCCCATTGGAGGCAAATCTCAGCCATGGTTTGGTCGCTCCTGTAAAATAGCATCATGCTATAAGCAGGAGTGCTACCAATCCTGGGTTGATGCATCAGCGTCCCGGGATGTAAACACCAGCGCTCTAAAAAAGAAGTATAATTCCGCCTCTAGGTCCTTCAAAAGATTCATTGCCAAGGCAAAGTCAGAGCACATAGGCAGAATTGGCGAGAAACTCTACTAGAACTCTACTAGAACTAGAAACAAACTAGTTCGCCTTCCTTCTGGAACCCGTGCATTCTGGTCTCTCGCCAAAGCTGTCCAGGGGAATTTCTGTCAGCCATCTCTTCCATCTCTGCACAGGGAGGACGACTCACTGGCCCATACTGCAAAGGAGAAAGCCGATCTTTTAGGCTCTTTCTTTGCGTCTAACTCGACTCTCGATGACGGGGGGAGTACGCAGCCGACCATCCCGCGGTGTGAGTGCTGCATGCCGGAAGTGCAGTTCACACAGCGCTCGGTTCGCAAAGCACTCCTCCCCCTGGACATCAACAAGTCGAGTGGGCCTGACGGAATCCCCCCAATTGTGCTGAGGACGTGTGCTCCAGAGTTGGCACCGGTTTTAACGCATCTTTTCCGGTACTCCTACTCCCTAGGCGTAGTCCCAAAATCATGGAAGACGGCTTTCGTCCACCCGATCCCTAAAAAAGGCGACCGCTCAGACCCGTCCAACTACCGGCCAATCGCCATCACCTCCTTGTTCTCCAAAACAATGGAGTCCATTGTAAACTGCCAGCTCATGAGGTACCTTGAGGATCACCAGCTCAGCGGTCAGCTGGTGATCTTCTGGTCTACCTCACTCCTAGATGGGCGGAGGCAGTAGAGTTCAAGGGGGAGGCATTGGCCGTTAGTTTGGACATTGCGAAGGCCTTCGATCGGGTTTGGCACAAAGCGCTTCTTTCGTAGCTCCCTTCCTATGGGCTTTCCGAGAAATTGTGCGACTGGATCACCAGCTTTCTTGCAGATCGGAGCATCAAGGTCGTTGTAGACGGTGCAAGCTCCGATTGCAAGCCTATTAATGCTGGTGTTCCACAGGGCTGCGTGCTATCGCCAACGCTGTTTCTTCTGCATATCAATGATATGTTGGATACCCGTAACATTCATTGCTATGCAGATGACAGCACTGGTGATGCTCTTTACACCGGCCGAGCCAATATTTCTCGGGAAAACGTCTCCGAGTGCCGGGACAAACTTGTGTCTGAAGTCGAGTCTTTGCTGAACAGAGTCTCGGATTGGGGACGACTAAATCTAGTCCAGTTTAACCCCCAGAAGACACAAGTTTGCGCGTTAACCGCTAAAAAGAACCCCTTTGTCGTATCCCCTCAGTTTCAAGGCACTCCCCTTGTTGCCTCAGCCAGTATCGGAATCCTCGGCGTCGACATATCGAGTGACGTGCAGTTTCGTGGTCACTTGGAAGAGAAGGCCAAATTGGCCTCTAAAAAGCTTGGCGTGCTCAGCAGAGCGGGACAGTATTTCATGCCGGCACACCGCCTGCAACTTTACAAGGCGCAGGTTCGGCCACACATGGAATACTGTTCCCATCTCTGGGCTGGGGCTCCCCAGTATCAGCTCCTTCCACTTGACCGCATCCAGCGCAGAGCGGCTCGAATCGTCGACGACCGAGTGCTTTCCGATCGGCTCGATTCACTGGCGCTGCGAAGAAATGTTGCATCTCTTTGCGTATTTTATCGCATCTATCACGGGCAGTGCTCTGAGGAATTGTTCGGATTAATCCCAGCCGCCAAATTTCGTGAACGCACTACACGGCAAACGTCTCGATACCATCCACACTATCTGGATGCTTGGCGGTCCACCACTGTACGTTTCACAAGGAGTTTTCTTCCACGTACAACCTCTCTGTGGAATAGTTTACCACCGGCGATTTTTCCGGACCGATACGACCTGGGGACCTTCAAGAAAAGAGCTTACTCCTTTCTAAAGGGCCGGCAACGCACCCGCAATTCTCCTGGTGTTGCGGTTGATCATGGGCGGCGGTAGTCACTTAACATCAGGTGAGCCGCATACTCGTTTGCCCCCTCTTCTATAAAAAAAATGGTAAATAAAAACTAATTTTAAAAAATCTCAAACATTCTGTCCTTTTATCTCTTAAATTTAAAATACATGGTAATGCATTATTTTAACTGATTTTAATATTGCGCACGCACACATTCGCAAGGGTCGGTCGGTATGCAAAAAAGTTGTTGCCCATAAATCATATTCAATTTGGGATAATTTCAAATAAAAGTAGAAGCCTTATTTACTCGTATTTCCAAAGACTGCAATAACATTTACGATTAACTTGAACTTAAGTTTAAAATTTGGCTACTCTTTGAAAAATAACCCTGTATAGTATGTCAATATTATTGACATACTATTATGACATACTATACAGGGTTATTTTATATATAAATAGTGGTCGAGCTACTACAAAAAAGTAGTCTAAATATAAATTTGACGTACCTTTTTTTATCCAAATAGTTCTGGATCCTCTCGGGTTGCGTGAGTTCTGAAGACCAAATAAGCACAGGCTGCTGTTGTCCACCTACCGCCAAGGTTTCCTCATCCCAAATCTGCAGGGCCTTTGCGTGGAACTCCGCCCAAAGTCTCATGAAGCCCTCTGTATCTGTGTCAAAACCTTTGTTTTTCATATAAGATACGATCTCTTCACTCGAGTTCCAGCAGCCCAAATATACCTGAATGGAAAAACATTATCTTCCTTTTATGATACCATTTTTACTTAATGCATCCATGATATGAGTTAAATAAAAGTTATAAATACACAAAATTTAATGAATGATACAGAATATTTTTATTTTTGTAAAATAAATGACGCTTTATGCAACAAGGAAGCGACAGGAGGTAACTGAATTTTACCTCAAATTGTAGGCAAAACTACAATTTTACCAAATACACAGAAAATTACCAATGAAACCATCTATACAAATAAATAAAATTGAATTGTCTGTTTGTAATGTCAAAATAAGAGCTTTTTAGTAAATGGGTAACTATATACTCGTACGTATATATAACAAAAATAATATATATACGTACGAGTATATAGTTAGCCATTTACAAAAACACACTTTTTAAATTTTTGTCTGTCTGACTTTGTGTTTGTTTCGGGTGATCTCGTAAACGGATGAACCGATTTTGATGGGACTTTCACTGGCAGATAGCTAATAAAGAGTAACTTATACTGCTTTTATTTTAGTAAAGGAATTAGGGTTACGCGCAAAAAAAATTCAAGTTACATACGGGCGAAGTCACGGCAAACAGCTAGTTAATCTATAAAGAAAAATATTTTTCAGATGCAACAAATTTTAACAAAATAGTACCGGATTATACTAACTAATTAGTGTAGACTTTAGCATGGTAGAACTAGGTAAACCTTACAAGGCAACAAGGTATGCAATATAACGATTCTTATTTTTTTTTATAGAATAGGGTGACAAACGAGCCTGGTCCACCTGATGGTAAGTGGTTGCTGTGGCCCATAGACATCTACATCTATCCGAAACTTACGAATAAAAATGCAAATGCGTTGTCACCCATGAGGACCGAATGCCTCGTTTCCAGTAAAAAGGGTCGCCGGTTCTTTACACTCACCATACGAAACACAGCAGCATTAAGCTACTATTTAACGCTGGTATTCTGTGAGAACGTGGTCCTTCCCCAGTCGAGCCGACGCATTCGTGCAACAACTATACTACTACTAATATAACTGCAGCATGACTCTACCACGTATCTTATACGTTTAATATAACACTATATTCTTAATTTGTCATCACAAACATCATCATCGTTGTTGTCAAGTCAAGTAATACTACTGTTGGCGACGCGCCTATAAGAATATTTCAATTTATTAGTTAACCGATTACGAATAGATTCTAAAAAGCAAATTATCGAGCAACAATATTCTAATAAGAAAATGCTTAGTTGAATCTTAAAGAAATATCGAATTAATGATGTGAAGGTCTTGGGTTCGACTCCCAGGCCGGAATAGTTTATCGTTTTTTTTAGTAATATCTCTTAATAAATTCATATAGGGAATTTTTAAGATATAAATTATGTTACCGGATTTGTTCCTCGGTTGAAATCATCTTTCCAATAATGTTAATTTAAAGAAATATTAAAATAAAGTTAGAGACCGGATTTGTTCCCCGGTTGAGATGATTGCTGTGCATAAGTAGAATTAATGGAAATTAATTGCATAAGTATTGTCTTATATGAGTTTGATATGTTTTGTATGAAAACAAATGCTATTTTCTATGATTGATTTATGAAAACATTCACTTATATTGTTTGATAAGAAACATGATAACTGATAAGAATCTGATTAGAAATAGTTTTCAACGTTTGAGAATTATGTAGAACCATTTATTTACCTAGTATTGTTGATATTAGACTTTCCATTTTTACTGATAGTCGATAGCCGTGCAAAAGTTAGTTGTTCAAATAGTGTGAGAGAGTGTGAGACGCACGCTAGCCACGTACTTAGGAGGCCAAATATGTAGAAATCTAAATATTTGCAATTTCAGCAATTTATGTAAAAAAATGACTTGTAAAACATTTCAGATTGATTGTACGTGTAAAAGAGGTGAATCCTGTGTTATTTTTATGTGAAAATTCCTGTGAATAAGTGAAATAATGATAGTTTTGTATAAGAAATTTAAAAGTGTTTTAGTAGTGAAATGAATAGAGAAAATGTAAAGTAAACTGTTGTATTGGTTAAGATATGTATAATTTCAAGTGGAAAACATTGTTTTAACTTTCTATGTTAAATATTTAAGAAATTTCAACTTTGAACATGTGAGTAAAATAGGCATATTTTGTTAAATAAATAAAAGGTTTTTTGTGATATAAAAATGTAATGTATATCGTAGTATAGATATTTTTTGTGCTATCTTTATAAGTAAATTGTATAAATGTATGTCTTATACAAATAAAGTTATTGAGTAAACCGTGAGAGAGTGATAGAACAAATTGATGTAATTGAGTTGCGCAGGCGCACGAATGGCGCGGCTCACTTTTGCGTATAGCTCTGGGGTACCTCAGTAAACGAGTTTTACCTGCGCCCTCCTTTCTGCCAAGGAGGGTCGCGTTCGTATACGGCTTAGAGATATCTAGTCAGATCGTTAAGCCAATTCCTAAAAGGTTGGGTTTAGTGGGTAAAAGTCGCCACATAACCACGCAGCCGGCTGCGTGGTATGCTATGAGCATTCCCAACCTCCCTCCCCCGCTTTCCGGAGGGTTGCCCATATTTGCTTCGAGCGCAAAAAAAAAACTTGCAATTCGTTCGGGAATCGTTCGGGAATCAGACCAGCAGTCAATAAGAAGAAGAAAGAAAAAGTGTAGGGAAGTGATAGGGAAAAGTAATTACTCTCTCACGGAACGGTTTAAAGAAAATTGCTGTTTATTCCCAAGAAATTCTCCCCTCAAATAATACAGTCCACATCGAAGAATTAAGGCGTTGGGACCGGGACGACTTCGGAAGACCCGTAATCCCCGCCTGAACCTATTTTCTGAAAAGGAAGAGGTTATCGCCCTTGTGTGTTACTCCGTTGCGGAGATCACATACGTTGTTCCCGAACCCAACGTAGGCGTTATAGGAGGCCGGATCGAGAAAAGCCTCGATTCCCCCCTTCTGTTTCTTAGTTTAACGTTTACGCCCGCCTGGTTCCTTTTCAACTACGTATTTTGAATTTCATATTAACAAAGATACAAATTCTTCAAATCGTGAACTTATTGTTGCTACGTATTTCATACGCAAAGTTTATATATTTTTTAATCATTAGTAATTGAAACATGTAAATCCAACACACTCACCTCGTCACCACCCACGTGAAAAAGTGCCGGTTGGGGCACAAGCTCAGCGACATCTCGATACAGGTCCCTTAATACCCGGTACATAGCTGGATTGGCGGGGTTCAGTTGTCCGCATGGCGGTTCTATACATAGATGGCGCCACGGCCTCGCATTAACGCATACTGCTAGATCTCCGAAACCGTACTCCTGGAAAATTAGCTTTTTATAATTAATAAAACAACATTTAACGCACTGTACTAAAACTTGATCCTAGCGAAATTTTGGCAGACTATGCGGTGTCGTGGCGGCGAAAGATATTCCATTACATCGCCCGCAAGTGCCGTATGGGATGACAGCAGGGTTGCCACCAGTACTATAATATATATAGTACTATATTCCAGTCACTTGTACTATATATTATAGAAAAATAATATAGTACGAAAAATACTATATTTTTATCCCTAATTCAACTGCCGCCCTTTTCTATATTAACTGTGATTGGAAGTCTGGAACAAGACAAGTCTGAGACAAGGTTAAAGAATTTTTTGGGTCGTGAATATAAAATTGAAAGAAGAAAGAAATACACATGTATTAATTTAATTAAAAATGAATTGTTAATTATTTTAATATGAATCTAAATCGCTCAAAGATTAAAACTATTTCTAACATATTTGCTACACACTTCATACATTCATACTTAAATAACAATCACCAGACAGCTACACATTTTGTAAACACAATGAAGGTATATCACTAGATAAGGTTATGTAAAAACCTTTTGTGGACGTTCCTATGCAGCACCGTCTTTATTTTTTGCTACTTTTTATTCTCCAGGTTGTTTTTAGCAAAACGTTTATAACAGGTATGGTATAAAGTGTGTTTTGTGATTATTATTATATAGTGTTGTTAATTTACGAGTATCCTATACTATTAAACGAGCAATTCTTGTATATATATATATATATATATATATATATATATATATATATATATATATATATATATATATATATATATATATATATATATATATATATATATAATCGGGATCTCGGAAACGGCTCCAACGATTTTCATAAAATTTAGTGTCCAGGGGAGTTTCGGGGATAAAAAAATCGATCTAGCTAGGATTTATTTTTAGAAAATGTCTTTTTATCCGTGTTTTAGGCAATGAAAAACTGCTACAATATCGTTAGAATAAGAAGGTAAATTTTGACAGATTGTTAATGATTATATATAGCTTAATTAATTGGTATAATGGGCGGTCACAGAATCGTAAAACCCCGGTTCGAGCCCAGACCGACCAACCGACTTTTTTAAATTTTTTTTTCAAGTTCCTTTCTTTTTTTGAGAAAATCTATTTTTTCGAGCCCTTTTTTTAGTATTTTTTAAAAACACGAAAATTTAAATTAAAATAATTGCACTCATGATTTTTTATTCAAATAACCAGTTCCGTTTTTTCTGTTATGTCGCTAAGATCAAAAAATATTATTCATATTTCATCAGTATGTAATTTGTATCTAAATATAATTTTCAAAACACACGAATTAAAAAAAATCGAGCGAAAAATACCGAGCAAAGCTCGGTCAACCAGGTACTATTTATAATGTACCTATATGTATTTTATGTATTTGTTTTGTATGTGGATAATTTTGTTTTCATATTCTATATATTAATATTTTAGTGTTTATATTATTTATATGCTTACATGAATTTATTAATTGCTATTATGTAGACAGATATAATTAATTATGATTATCATTAAGATAGTACCTTATGTATTTAGATAACAATTGAATTACCTTGCCCCACTGCCAACCGTTACCAGCGTGAGCCGGCGAGTCGATTTCTATAACGACACGTATACCACGTATTTGAGCGTATCTAATCAGCTCGCGCACTTCCTCTGCGCTGTATATCTCGTTCGCAGAATACGCACCGTATCTAAAAAGTTAAACTACTAATTTTAACAAAGGAAAAATATGGTACCTGATAAAAATGTTGCCTTAGCTCACGCGATATGATCTATTGATACATCATCATCCTTTTTGGATAAAGCTACGACTCACTTCGTGTTGCCTCCATAAAAGAGTTTATCACACCATCACCTACTGTGGATATCTTAAGAATCCACTATATGAAACAGAATGAAGATCTCATTATGATCAGAATGGTTGTATGTATATGCGATACACAATCACACGTATATCATCATCGTCACTACAGCCCCTCTCAAGTTCACTCCTGAACGTAGGTTTCACCAAGCCATGCCACATGGCACGGTCCTGATCCTGAGCCACTTTCATTCATCGACCTCCTGGATTTCTCGTTAGATCGATATCTAAAAAGTAAAACCAGTGGGAGGCGGATTAGTAACTACAGTTTTTTTTATTATTTTGAACTGTTATCAGGAAAATGCCACTTACGACACCCACGGGATGTTATGGGGCTGTGGGTTCTCCTATGCTTACACTACATGACATTGATACATTAACTACCTACATCACTTGTGTAGAATATCTAATTTTATAAATGAATATTTGGTAAGTACACTTTTATCCGAACACGAGGAAATTTTGGAGAGTTGTTGTGTGTGCGACTGCAAAGCTTTCTGACAGAAAATAAATATTTGTTTGTTCTTGCGTTCATATACTATTTAATTACGATGAAACTCTGGTGTGTTGTTGTGCGCGAAGATGTCTGGCAAAAGATGCATTGCAGCGTATGCCGAGCACAGCTTGTTTGTAGTTTATACATTTGTATTTAATTCGTCTTATTACAAAATGTCTTCAATTGATAGTCGCAGGTATATACTATGGATAAATTTTAACCTAAATTCAATTATAAACTATTTTTATAATAAAACTGATTTATTTTTTAAGAACTATTAAAGTAAATTAATGTAAAGAGTTCACACCAACTTCTCGAAAACTGCTTCGGCTAACGATACCAATGTAAATTTATGTACGTACATACGGGTTATTGAACAGCTGTTTTAATATACACTATGAAGGTCTCGTGAATTATGTGCGATTATTTCCAGCAATCGTAGATAATTACTGTTTATCATTGTACATTCGAGTCTTTTGTGTAAATAAAGGTCGCATTGAAATGTTTATACAATTTTGTGAGTATTAACTTACAAAGTATATTATTAACATTATGAATCGCTACCCTAACATTATCCGGTGGGTGTCGTAAGAAGCGACGGAGGGAAACAAGCCTGAAGTTGGGCAGCAGTGTCTTTGTGATACAATACTATTATTTATTCTGTGACACAACTAGAAAATTAAAAACTACGTATGTGGCAACTAAAGAAAATGTTCCCCTTATAAGGCAATCTATGTGGTGGCCTATGTTATGACCTTAAAAGCCTGTAATGGTTGAAAGCCTGTTATGTAAACAAAACAAAACCAAATCCCCCTTTCAAAACGATAAAAATATAATATAAGATATCGATCTCAAAAATGCCTTTTCTAATATCTTAAGATTTTTTAGTAAAAAAAACTTCTAACACAATGGATTGTTTACGTCAATTGTAACAATAGCATCGAATACATTACTCTAATTATTTAAGAAAAAAAACAGTACGCGGCGTTGGTCAAACCTTAAAAGACAACGATACTATAGTTCATAAAAGATAGCTTGATCTCTGCGACAGCTGTCAGTAAAATCAATGCCTATGAAGTCCTGAATTTCTTAGTAGTACAGACAGTATCGGTCAATGTCATACTTTATGGGCATGCCGACTTAATTAGTGCATGCCCATAAAGTATGACATTGATAGATATTTTACTGACAGCTGTCGCAGAGATCAAGCTATCTTTTATGAACTATAAGTACCGATTTCTAACGTCTACGTCAACATCAACACAGGTATTAATCAAAACATACTTCGTAAACTGCGGCACTCGACGAGACTCCAGCGGAAAACTTTGCGAATCGGTCACGTGCCAATGAAACACGTTCATCTTGGTGGCAGCCATTCCATCAATCGTCCTCTTTATATCCTCCATAGGTATGAAATTTCTAGAGGTGTCTAAAACTAGGCCTCGATGCTTGTAAACAGGCTTGTCCCTGATCTTCGCTCCGGTTACAATGCGGAGACCACACTGGTGTTGGTTTGAGAATTCTGGTCTATCAGGCGCTATCAGTTGAGTGAAGGATTCCAATGCGTGACGTGCACCGTAAACTGTCTCAGCTGATATATGAACCACTATGTTATCTACTGAAATCAAAAATAAGTACCTACGATGAAGTGAAATTCTAAACGGTATAAGTAAAAATCAATGTAATGATTTCTTATATTCACGCGAACACTACACATTGATTAAAACTACTTTTACGGATTTTATAGCGTTTAATTTTAACTTTAATTATTTTTATTTTTAATACTCGACGTTTCGGATGTTTTCCAGCACCAATGGTCACGGGGGACTGAGGTGATTGACATACCGATATCATTGTTAAACCCGGAGAACCTTCAGCTTTTTTAATTATTGTTTATGCTACGATCTATGCAAAATGAACTGACTATGTCTTGAAGTCTTGTAGTGGTATGCTTGGGTTTAGTTTTAATTGTATTGATTATAGGGTCCCAAGCAGGTCAAGAAAATCAATCAAAGAAAAACAAAAAAAAAAAGATCAATTAGAACCCGCGTAAAAGAACATATTATAGCTGATGTGAAGCATCAACGTTCTGGGAAGTCTGCAATTTGTGATCATATCCTAGACGGCCCCAACCATTACATCAGATTTGATCCTTCCCACAAATCCTCGCGGAAGAACACCGATTCCTACCAAGGATGATACGTGAGGCTATTGAATATAAAAAACATTCTAATTTCAATAGAGATTTACGTTTATCTTCAATTAAGAGTCAAAATGCAGATTCGTTGCCAGCCCTGAGGACTGAGATGGAATGCCTCGTTTTTAGTAAAAAGGGTCTCCGATTCTCTACACTCACTATACGAACACAGTAGTATTAATCTGCTATTTTACGCTGGCATTCTGTCAGAACGTGGTCCTGCCCCGGTCGAGCCGACACATACATACGTGCTGCAACCACAATATAGCAGTAGCGTGACCGCGTGCGTGCTTATTGATTAGAATGAGTTCCGACATGAAAACAATGCGTCTCAAATGGTCCCTATGTCAATGTTTAAGGACCTACGAGTACTAAAAGAACGGGGCGCTACAGGTTCAATCGCTTTGGATTGAGAAATCTCCACCTAAGTTCTGTGCCTATGGGATTGCCGTTTTGTATGTCAGAATTGAAATATATAAAGTTTACAAAAAAGAACTTACTGCCGACCGATATTTTAAAATAACCCAGATTGATGCCTGGCTGTTGCTTCTTCATGTAAACGCCCGGGTACATACTGCCTGCACAATAAGCGTTGGCAAAATTAGCAGGGCTAACGCTTCACACCTTTCCTCTTCTACCATATTCGCCAATACCTTGCCATTATGAACACCTGTTTCAATTTCTTAAGACATCCACGAGACGATATGGTGTAGTGGATATTCTTACAACGCCACTACATTGTTAAACGTAAAGAATACGTTGTTTATACAAATATTTTAACTAATTTTAAAGAATTGTAAAAGAAAATATTTCAATTTTCCTATATAGGTTTAAAACGGAAATTTAATAGGTAATACCATCCATTCACTACAGGCTATAAAAGGCCACTACTGTACGTAATACTCCCGGGTGGATTTCGCCATAGTTACCACGCTTGGCAATCGTTTTTTATTGTTTTGAGCTGTTATCTTGGAGATGCTGCTGCCCATCTCCTGTTTCATTTTCCCTCTCACACCTCTAATCTGTATTTAAGGACCTGAAGTTGAATAACATCAAACAACTTCCAAATATTAGATACTTAGTTATATTTTGAAGTTCTTAGATATCATTGCTCCGTACTGATATTATAAGAAATATAATATTTACTTTAACAATATTTAAGGACAATAGCAGGAGACCTAACGGTACGACTTTGGTCCCTTGGAAGAAAGGTAAAGCTCTGGTGTGGGATGCACATTGCGCAGACACTTTGGCAGCCTCTTATCTCAGGTTTACCTTGCTTAGAGCCATAACGGCCTCAGAGTTGGTTGAACTGGGTAAGTGATGCAAATATGAGTCTCTGAGAGATGACTACATAATTGTGCAATTTGTTGTAGAGACTATCGGTCCGTGAGATCCACGTGCGGTGAAGTTCTCTAAGGAACTGTATTTACGATAGGTCATCGCTCCTTGTGATAAGAGGGTTCAAGGGCTGAGTATAACCATAGAAATAGAAATAGAAATATAAACTTTTTTATTCAATGTAGATTATAACAATACTTATTGAAAGTCACTTTTTTCATTTACCACTGGTTCGCAAAAAACCTCGGTCCTGGGAAAAACTAGCAAGAAACCCAGCAGGACTATTTTTTTTCCAATAATAGCTTACAATCATGTTTACAATCAACAACACGAGACAAATTAGAAATAGCTTGGTAGCAATCACACTTCCCAGGAGTTATTATCATCCATAAATTCAGGAGGCTGGGTACTACCACCTGCTTGGGACTCCATAATCAATAAAATTAAAACTAAACCCAAGCATTTCAAGACATACGCCCGAACCTAATATTCGATCTTAATCTATTTTTAGCTATCCAAGATTGACAATTCAATCCATTTTATGGTTAGACAGTGCCAACAACCAATCCGGGGATTAAAATTACAATCTGTAGAAGCAAGCTATCCTCGAGAGGTCGGATTACAAAAAACGATAGACCTCTATGGGCGAATGACAATTTGTGTATATCAATAACCTATCTGTCAATTTTGACGTTTAGTTCGATCGGGGTAAACAATCCAAATTCGCAATCCGAGAAAAGCCTAGGTTAGCCTTAGTCAGTTCATTTTGCATAGATCGGATCATAAACAATAATTAAAAAAGCTGAAAGTACTCCGGGTTTAATAATGACATCGGTACGTCAATCACCTCAGTCCCCCGTGACCATGTGTGCTGGAAAGCACCCGAAACGTCGGGAATTAAGATCAAAATAATTAAAATTAAACGCGATAAAATCCGTAAAAGTAGTTTTAATCAAATCAATGTATTTTATATCAGATACATACATGGTAAAGCCACGTTGCTGCTACATTATGGTTGTAACACGAATGGGTCGGCTCGACCGGGGAAGGACCACGCTCTCACAGAATACCAGCGTAAAATAGCAGCTTAATACTGCTGTGTTTCGTGTGGTGAGTTTAGAGATCCGGATACCCTATTTTACTGGAAACGAGGCATTCCATCTTAGTCCTCAGGGGTGACAACGCATCTGCGTTTTGATTCTTAATCGAGGATAAATGTAGATGGCTATGGGACACGGCATCTACTTACCATCAGGTGGACTGTGCTCGTTTGACACCGGTATTCTATAAAAAAAAGATGAATATCCTGCATATATGGATGAGACCCATGTATAGACAGCTGTAGACTTTTATAGACCGATGAAGGGAAAAAAGAGTTTGAACTCAATAATTGAAATCAAAATTTATTTAATTAATTCTACCCTGACTCCTTTATTCAAACAATTGAGCATTTTTGTAGCTTTTTAAGATTATAAAAAGGTAAAGAATAAAGTTAATAAAATATTATTTTCTGATTTTGTAAAAAAGCTTTCAGTGACCGTTTCGTGTACCGTGCAGTGGCGATGTAAGAACATCCACTATCCCATGTCGTCCCGAGGGTGTCGTAAGGGTGACAGAGGGAAAATAAAACAGGAGATGGGCAGCAGCATCTTCCTGATAACAGCTAAATTAAAAAAAAAATGTGGTTGCCAACCCGCTTGCCAAGCGTGACAATAAAAGCTGCTTCCATAAATCTAAGTTATTGCTCTTGCAAATACAACTACCGATAAGGCAACCTATGGGGGAGGCTTAGATTTAGCAGTGGACGTTAATAGATTGCAATGAATGACTTTAATAAAAAAATTACATAGTAAAAATAAAACAAAGTAACCACCTACACACGTCTGTAGAGGTCGTCTCGTTTCTAAGAGGAATATAGAGCACTTAGTTTTAGGCCCTGGATTTTTTGTGATCGTTTCTGTGTCACAGACGCTACATCAAATTCAATTAATGATACGTCGAGAAGTTTATTATAACGGGCGACAGACAGCTTTTGGCACTAATACACTTATATTTATACTGTGGTAGAAGTCTCTCAGAATAACACCACCAATCTATTACCGAAGTATATTGTACCGTTTTACGTTATTTATTAACGTACTCGTATGTTTAGATAGTAATAGAAGACAGGCATTACGATAATACTGAAAATGTGATTGACACGTATCATTCGATCTGCTATGACCTATGACCACTTCTATCGTGAGATCTAATTTCGCAGTCTAATAGTCCGTAATACAAAGTGATGTATCATATACAAGGATTATAATTAGTCTTTAAAAAATACCTAACATAACCAAAAAACCAGTACGAAAACAATGCCACGTTTTTTTTTATTTATCGCGAGTCAAAGTGAAAGATTTAATCGAGCTATAATATGATATTAAATATATCTTTTTTTACACTCCTAAGGATGACAAGAACAGGTCACCTGATGGTAGGTGGATGATGTGCCTGTAGACAACTCAGACAACTACATCTTTCATAGATCAGGAATCAAAATGCAAATGCGTTGTCAATCCCGAGGATCACGACGGAATGTTTCCATTCCATTACCATTTCGTTATCATTAAAAAAGTATCATGTTCTCCACACAGCAACATTATGCTATTTATTATATATACAGGATTATTTTTTAATGAGTAGCCAAAACTTAAATTCAAATATATAAATAATGATATACCGCTATTACAGTTTTTGGGAATACCAGTAAATAAGGCTTCCACTTTTATTTGAAATTATCGCAAATTGAACGTGATTTATGGACAACAACGTTTTTGCCTACTGATCGACTTTTAAGAATGTGCAATGTGCATGCATTTTGCACTTAAAAGATAAAAAGGACAGAATGTTTGAGATATTTTTACATTAATTTTTCTTCAACCTTTGCCAATAATATTTTTTTGAACCTTCTTTGTGAATTTGGCCGGTTATTGCAAAATACCCATATTGACATTTTGGTTTTTATTTGAAGATAAATGCAGAGTAGCCCCTAGAAGCTACAGCATCCACTTACCACAGTCAACCTGTTGTGTGCTCATTTGTCGTCCTTATGCTGTAAAAAATCTATCCCCAACAGTGGTCTGTTTACTGGTTGGTAAAAAAAAACTAACCTTCGTTCTGCACGTCCAAGAGGTATTGCTCATCAGTATCCCAAGTAAGCTCAAGTGACGGCGATTTCACTGATATGTAAACCATGACGGGCGTCTCGACCATCTCGGTAACGTTCCCGTTGCACTCGGCAAGTAGATTGGAAGTTATGACGTGGGTCATCTCCACAAGGATCTCTCTGGTTTCCTCAGGTACATTTATGAGAGTGAATCTGAAATGATACGAAAACCCTGCATTTATTTGACGGCTTCGTGGCGCAGTGGTTTAGTATTGGATTGTGGTGACGAGGACCGGTGGTTCGAATCCCATACGGGACAAGTATCTGTATGATCTACAAATAATTGTTCCGTGACAGAATCTCTGTCCTTACGCAATTTATGTATGTAAACGGCCTCTCCAATACGGGAGAAAATCCTAGTGTAACTAACGTTTATAAAAAAATATGATCATAGATGCTGCGGTTTTTTTTCTTTATGCGTCACAATTTTGTATAAAATTTTTTCGCACTAGCACTTTCAATTCTAAATCAAATGTATGCCCAAATCTAAACTCAAATATATATATAGCACAACTGTTAGTTGTTTTTAATTTAAAATGAGCACATTTGAATAAAAAAAAGTCCGCCCATGACATTTCTGATGAAAAGGTACAACATATTGCATTGCGCGTTAATTTGCTTTTGTTAATAGTGTAACATAAAAAGATTACAACCCAGAGCAGTGTAGCACAGAGGCAGTTCTTGCTGATTTCCTTTTTTTATAGAATAGGGGTAACAAACGAGCTTAAGGTCCCCCATGGTGGAAAGTGTGTGTGTGCGCGCGTGTGTGTGTGTGTGTGTGTGTGTGTGTGTGTGTGTGTGTGTGTGTATATAATGTTATGACCCGTTGTATATGTATAAAGTTGCGTTATCACTCGTTAAAGACTAAGATGAAATGCCTCCTTTCCAGTAAAATGAGTCTTCTGTTCTCTACACTCACTGTGTTTTTACGCTGATATTTTGTGAAAGCGTACTCCTTTCGCGATTGAGCCGATCCATTCGTGACAGAATGACTGTTACACGTTTAAACGTATTTCATTTATCGTGAGTAATCTGATACATCCTTGGTTAAATAAATCAAAAATGTATTTAGATTAAATTACAAAGTCTGACAACAGTCATCAGAGATTAGGCCTGTAACAAAATTCAATTCATCGCGACAGACTTCGCTGGTGAATTGAATTTTGTTAAAGGCATGCACCTAGCATCAAAAAGCATTTATTGCATACTTTATTATTTTACAAATCACGTTAGTTGGGTGAAAATCGTGTATTATTTACTTACATTTTGAAATTGACGTGCACCGTATCTAGTACAAGTATTATCTTATAAAAGACCTTTTTCACTTTTAAACTGTCGTATTAGTACATGATTTTTAAATTTTGGCAAAAGAAAACATTTTTTTAAAACATTTACATGCAAATACTTTAGTAGAAACATATCTTATGTACCAGAAAAGTAAAATTAATGAAATACTATCACAACATTTCGTAAGTTATCTAGACTAAGATAAACTTTTTTTATCTTTACAATTTCCTTTACACTACTTTCACGTGAATGAATAAAGACATGCAGGCATTGAGCTAAAGAACTCTCGGTTCCCAGCAGTAAGAACATAAACGAAATATTTTTAATTAATTCTCGTCCATGGTGAAAAGGCCACTTTTTTCTCTCTTTACATCTTTTAAAAAACCTATTACTCTAATTATTTAAATAAGTAATTACTACGAGCATACACAGTAAACATTATAACAACAGAAACCTACAAACTAATTTTTTTGACAGTTAATAAGAATTTATTACCATGTATTCAAATTTCAAAAAAAATTCAAAAAAAGAAACTATAATATACAAAAACTAAAACTAAAAATTTAAATAGTCAAAAAGACCTGCTCCCCGTGGTATAGTGTCAAGAACGCTAACACACTAATTCAATTTTAATATTGCCGTTTTGATCCCCAAAACGTACAAAATAATAAGAGAAAAATGTTTTTAGTCGCGACAAAACGTTACCTAATTATATGTTTATATATATATATATATATATATATATATATATATATATATATATATATATATATATATATATATATATAGTACCCGGTTGACCGAGCTTTGCTCGGTATTGTTCGCTCGATTTTTTTAATTCGTGTGTTTTGGAAATTATATTTAGATACAAATTACATACTGATGAATTATAAATAATATTTTTTGATCTTAGCGACATAACAGAAAAAACTGAACTGGTTATTTGAATAAAAAATCATGAGTGCAATTATTTTTATTTAAATTTTCGTGTTTTTAAAAAATACTAAAAAAAGGGCTCGAAAAAAATATATTTTCTCAAAAAAGAAAGAAACTTGAAAAAAAAAATAAAAAAGTCGGTCGGTCGGTCTGGGCTCGAACCGAGGTTTTACGATTTTGTGACCGCCCATTATACCAATAAGCTATTTATAATCATTATCAAACTGTCAAAATTTACCTTCTTATTCTAACTATATTGTAGCAGTTTTTAATTGCCTAAAAACACGGACAAAAAGACATTTTCTAAAAATAAATCTTAGCTAGATCGATTTATTATCCCCGAAACTCCCTGGACACTAAATTTTATGAAAATCGTTGGAGCCGTTTCCGAGATCCCGATTATATATATATATATACATATATACAAGAATTGCTCGTTTAATAGTATAGGATATATATATATATATATATATATATATATATATATATATATATATATATATATATATATATATATATATATATATATATATATATATATATATATAGCGTGACAAACGAGCAAACAGAGCACCTGGAGCTAAGTACGTTGCTGCATGGCTATACCACGGATAATAAAGTACGTAATAGGTACATACGTATGTAATACCATGAAGAGACTAAAACGTACGTAATTATTGGAATGTACAATGCCGTAACATTGGTAACGTAATCGACTTCTGCAGAAACAATGGGTGTATCAAAGGGATCAAATCATGGTATACCGAAAAAAATGTCCTACAAAAAATTGTTGTAGGCTAGATGGTTCCGTTGCTAATCGTATTTATAAAAATATCGGATTATTAGTCGTGGGCATTCATTTTAAAATACAGTTTGTATTTTTGTTTATCGTAATCATCATCATCATTACAGCCCTTCACAAGTACACTGCTATACATAGGCCTCCCCCAAGTAACGTCACAAAGCACGGTCCCAAACTATCTGCATCTGTCGACTTCCTGCATGTCTTACCAGGTCGTCACTCCATCTAGTGGGAGGTCGCCCTACACGGTATATGCACGTAGCACGGTAGCACGGTAATGCAGTAACTGTCAAAAAAATTAGTGTGTAGGTTTCTGTTGTTATAATGTTTAGTGTGTATGCTCGTAGTAATTACTTATTTAAATAATTAGAGTAATAGGTTTTTTAAAAGATGTAAAGAGAGAAAAAAGTGGCCTTTTCACCATGGACGAGAATTAATTAAAAATATTTCGTTTATGTTCTTACTGCTGGGAACCGAGAGTTCTTTAGCTGTCTGTTATACCGGTACGAGGCTTCCACTCGAGAACCTTTTTTCCCCATCTGTTGTCGGTTCTTCGAGTTGGCTGGCCCATTACCACTTCAGCTTACTAATCCGTTGGACTATGTCGATTACTCACATTCTTCTGCGAATATCCTCATTTCTAAGTTTATCACGCAAAGAAACCCCGAGCATAGCCCCTCTGTAGCTCGCTGAGCGACCGTGTGCGTCCTCATACGGCAGTAGTGAAGGACCACGTCTCAGAGCCGTTGGTCAACACTGGCAACACCCACTGGTTGTACAATCTAGTTTTTAGTTATTGAGGTATACCCATAGAATATTATAATACATACATAATAGAATGGGGGAGTGGGCGGAGCCCGTGTAGCCACTAAAATGCTACTAACACGTCAATTCACACGTGTAAATGTCAACACGAGATGTGTTTTGACGTTACAATCGTTTCCAAATTTCGCATGCAAATTATTTAGAAAATGCCAAATTGCCAAAAAAAGACGCTATTTACAAATAAATATGTATTAAAATCCGTCTGTCAACACAGCGAATCGGGTTTGTAGCAGTGATTAACTGATAATACGACGTAAATGCTTGTATGTGTGCTCCCGGCGACGCAATTCCTCGTACAAAATAAGGTTGACAGCCATTCTATTGTGTATTATAGTATTCTATGGGTATACCTGAGAAGATGTGTCGTAATTTCCCGAACGCCGCCCAGCCAATTTGCATGCGTCGATTGACCGGTTTTTTTTGATGCGGATTTGAATCGGTCGAGTTGGACTTACCTAGTCGAACTATTCGTACCGAGTAAACGTACTCGTCAACAACTTGAAAACATCTTCCAATGCAGCAGTGAAGAGTTACGGGGATGTAACGTAACCCTGTCCTATATCCCTCAGCAGTTGGATAGGTTTCGTCCTACTCTGGTTTTGTACTCGGATAGTCATCGTAGCCCTACTGTATAAGCACTTCAGCACTTCGATATACCCACAGTCAATTTGGCACCACTGAAGGGACTATAGCACCGCTCAAATTTCGAGGAACAGCTTTCTTATAGTTCACATATGCAAGACAAAGTGGCGGATCTTCGGTCTTCTGTACAATCTGCCGCAGGGTATGTAAAGTATGTATGTGGCCTGTACCACAGTCCACATACATACCCTCAAGTCTTTTCGGAAACAGGCTTGCTCGGGAGGCTGGAAGTCGTCAGGTCTGCATGCGAGACAATTCGTAATGACTCTCAAAAACAGCACGTAGACGCGACTTAGAAGGGAAAACGGTCTGTAGTTCTTCAAGAGAGCGTTGTCGCTTTACTTGAAGAACAAGACCACCTCACTTCTGCTCCACGCATCCAGAGTAGTGACAAAATGGGGACGGTATTGAAGAGCTTCTGAAGGACTTTTAGTACCGGTTTTCCACCCACTTTCAGAAGCTCCGCTTTAATTCCATCCTCGCCTGAGGTCTTGGCTTTTTAAGGTGCTGGAGAGCCATTCTAATCTCGCTCACACTGACTTCCGGGATATCAACACAGTAAAATTAGATTTTAATCTTCCATTCACGTAAGTAAAAAAACGAGAAGATATAATCCAATAATTAAGAAATTTATTCTGGTCATGATTTAAGAAATATAAAAATTAAAAAATGCATTCATATTCTTAAAAATATTTCGAAGTAAGATACGTCTTTCGATGAAAAGGCAATCCGATGGGAGGAAACGTTGCTGTTGGGGAGGAAAATATTTTAATTAGTTTGTGGTCAGTGACATCAATAATGAGATAATTACCTATTAAACTGCGTATTAGGAGGATATAAGCTACGGCTGCCATAAAACGCCAGAACAAGCATTTCAGTTATAAGACTGAAAACCTAAGATGCAAATTACGTAATATATTCGAATTCGCTAAAATATTGTCTACATAATCTTATACGTATACTAAAGACAGTCTCTTTATTGCTTTCTTAATTATCGTCCATTAAAATGCAAACATGGATTTTTCAAACAAGAGTCAGTTCTGACTTGCTTATAAAAAATAACTGTAATGGGACAAACTAATTAACACTCCACCTGATAGTAAGTGACTGCCTCGCTGATCTAGTGGTCGTAAACACGGTTGCTGATAATGAGGGTTCGAAACCCGGGTCAGGCCAAAATCAGTAGCACCTTTAAAAGTTTCAAGCCAATCGCCCCGTAAACAAAAAATTTCATACAAGCTATAACCCCCTACTTCACTCTCTTAGGGTTAGACTTTTCCTTTTTTTATAGGAGAAGGGGCAAAACGAGCATACGGCTCACCTGATGGTAAGTAGTGGTAAGTGACCGCCGCCCATGAACAACTGCAACACTAGGGGAATTGCAGATGCGTTGCCGGCCTTTTAAAAAGGAATAGGCTTTTTTCTTGAAGGACCTTAAAAATCTCTGGTAATAGTCCTAAATCCTATCTTAGCAGATGTCTTTGTTATAATAGGCAGTTACTGTCCCATTTATAGATTTCTACTTATAGCGGTTTAGACCGTGCGTTGATATGTGAGTCGGTCACTCAGGGCATCCTCTTTTATAATTATATGGAAGTACAATTAAATAACAATATATCTGTTGCGTTACACATACTACTTAGTAGTAAGTAACTTAAGTCTTTGGTTTATTGTACTCCGCAGTGGGCGATAAGGAGCTGATGATGAAGTAGTACCTTTAAAGTACATATTTAGTTCAGTTCAAATAGGGCTCTTGAGTTCATAGCTACGCCGCTGGTATAGAGTGACAAACATGCACACAGTCCACCTAGTGTTAAGTGGATACTGAAGCCCTACATTTATATAACCCTTTAGATACCCTAATATCTACATTTTTTATAGGATAGGGTGACAAACGAGTGCACAGTCCACCTGATGGTAAGTGGTTCTGCGGCCCGTAGACATCTATATCCTCGATGACAAATCAAAATGCAGATGCGTTGTCACCCGTGAGGACTAAGATGAAATGCCTCGTTTCCAGTAAAAAAGTCTCCGGTTTTCTACACTCACCATACGAAACACAGCAGCGTTAAGTTACTATTTTACGCTGGTATTCTGTGAGTGTGTGGTCCTTCCCCGGTCGAGACCATTCGTGCTACAACTATACTACTAATATAACTGCAGCATGGCTCTACCACGTATAAAATTATCTTCGTTTAAGAATCAAAATGTAGATGCGTTGTCCCCTCTGACGACTTTGACGATTCGAGTTCTCTGCACTCACCACACGGAACCCATCAGTATAAAACTGCTATTCATGTTCTGTGAGAGCGTGGTCCTTCATCGGTTAAGCCGATGACATTCATACTGCAATCATAAAACAGCTAGAGCGTGGCTCTACACCGTAGAGATTTTATTTTACATAATTAGACCGCTATCCATCAAAAGCCTTGAAACATGCTTGAAACTATTCTTTTGTCTCACATAGTCGCCTCTTACGACATCCGTAGACCGTGGCTGACTAATTCTTTTTTCTTCTTCTTTTAAATTATAGCTTCTCTTGATAGAATTCTATCAGTGTCACGTCAGTCATGGCCAGTGTCTCATGGCGTAGTTGATATTTTTGTTTGTAATGTTTTATTTGTAATCCTATTTTATGTCATACGTATATCTGTTGCCCTATAATAAAAAAAATCTCTGTCTAACTTGTCGATATTAATTTGAATCAAAACTTAATGACTATATTAATAAAATGAGATAATAAAATTTTAACATTATTTCGTCTTAATAATGCTGATTTCTTTTACCTAAATCAGAAATATTATGAAATGTGGAAGGAATACTTTAACGAACGGTCACTAAAAAACGAAATAAGGTATAAAACCATACATTATCGCCTCTCCGTATGCTCTAGTTAATGAATACTTGTTTAAGTAGGAAATTAGTTATTACTGCTTATAGACTCAGATTTGGACACATTCCATGTAAGAAATTTGTCTTCATGATGAAAAAAACAGCTTCACCCAATTATGAAGACTGTGGAGTTATAGAAGACCTACGCCATTTATTGATGGAATGTGTTTGATTTGAGTCTGTTAGAAGTAATTTAATAAGGGTCTGACCAGAACGGACATAGGTACACATCATTATATTTTCATCATCATCATCATCATCATCATCATTACAGCCCTTTACAAGTCCACTGCTGAACATAGGCCTCCCCCAAGGTATGCCACAAAGCACGGTCCTGAGCCACCTGCATCCATCGACTTCCTGCATGTCTTACCAGGTCGTCACTCCATCTAGTGGGGGGTCGCCCTACACTTCGTCTACCGGTACGAGGCTGCCACTCGAGAACCTTTTTTCCCCAACGGTTGTCGGTTCTTCGAGCTATATGGCCGGCCCATTGCCACTTCAGCTTATTAATCCGCTGGGCTATGTCTTTCACTCTGGTTCTACTGCGGATATCCTCATTTTTAAGTTTATCACGCAAAGAAACTCCGAGCATAGCCCTCTCCATAGCTCGCTAAGCGACTTTGAGCGTCCTCATACGGCCAGCAGTGAAGGACCACGTCTCAGTTCCATATGTCATTACTGGCAACACGCACTGGTTGTACATAATATTTTATCCCAAAAAAATGGGGAGGATGCGAAAGTTCTGTTCGAATCCATAGCCCACGTAGTATAATAATTAATAATAGGTATATATGAGTTAGTGATGTAGATTAAGGAATAACCCACATCAAAATCCTATATTATTCCCTAATCTGGGGCTGACATATGTAAAGCAGTAAAGGTCCCTTAAATGTTCATAGAATTTTAAAAAAATGCTGAATTTGCGATAATTTTAGAGTCAGGTAATAAACACAAAGCTCATTGTGGGAGATAATACAACCTCTTTTGGTCAATCCCATCAACAAATCAGCATTGAGTAGGCGGTATCAGATGGCCTAAAACTAAACTTGGCGATCACGATTTAAACAGACTGGTATGGATCGGAGGTCAAAGCGCCGTTATCGCCGTGATCGGTCGTTCGCCTTCTTACCAATACCTTACAAATTTACTTAAACATTAAGTAAATATTGCTATGTACATATAATATTAGTAGTATACCCGGACCTCTAAGGTGGTTGACCGATGATCGTCTCATACATAACCTCCTATGTAAATCAAAGCGGCCATTTGCTCTTATTTAGGTGCTATAAATTCTATTTATTTGAAATATTATGATAAGATAGTTGAAGAATGTCTGGTTTTCGGCGAGATTAGTACCATATATAAACGTGAGAACCATAGCCGATCTTAATGGCTTAACATTTTAAAAATTATATGAATTAAATTCTTGTAGCATTAACTTATAGATCAATAATACATTTACAATAATACATTTTAAGCATCATTATTTACAATGAGAAGATTCTGTTTCTATTTTTTATTTGGAATCCTCCATAATTAATAAAATTAAATCAACGCCAAACATATCAGAGTAAGACTTCAAAATACTGTAAAATCATTAAGTTATGGCTGAATTAAGGACAGGTTAACAATACACACTAGAAGCTGGAGCAAATTATGACAGAACGATGAAATCCGTAATTAATATTTTTGAGTAAATTTGATAATATGAAAATTTGCACGGAATACAAAAAAAACGTATCTCTACTTCACTTGTGATTATCCCGGCTTGAGCCACCACTTCCTGCTCCTTTTTCTCATTTCCTCAAGTTTGCTATTTATTTATAAAAGAACTTCATATACACGAAGTTGACGTGTACAAGCAGACGTAATGCATGATTCATTCAACTTTACGGTGTGGAGAGACAAAAAGAAGTAGTTGTAATAAGAAGCTAACATATAAATATAAATATTGGCACAAAATCATTACTAGTGCGAAGATTTCGGTTCATCAATCATCGGTTAGCCAGTGCGATTGGTAAGGAATAGGGAAATGGGAATTGAGCACATTCCAGTGGTGAAGCAAGGCTGGGATTTATAAATCCCATGGAAAAGAACATACAGCTGACGTAACGTGACACCAACGATACGAATAGTCGGCAGTTTGTGATCATATCCTAGACGGCCGTTGCTCTTACACCAGATATGATATACTACATATCCTTGCGAAAGAACATCGATTCCTGCCAAAGATGATACATGAGGCTATTGAAATTCATAAAACATCCTAATTACAGCAGAGAAGGAGGCTGGGTACTACCACCTGCACCTGCTGGGGATCCTGTAATTAATAAAATTAAAACTAAACCCAAGCATACCACTACGAGACTTCAAGACACATTAAGTTCATTTTGCGTAGATCGGTCAAAAGCAATAATCAAAAAGCTGAAGGTACTGACATCGGGACGTCAATCACCTCAGTCCCCCTTGGTCATGGGTGCTTAAAAGCACCCGAAATGTTGGGTGTTAAAAATAAGTGCAATTAAACGCAATAAAATCCATAAAAGTATCTAGTTTTATTCAAGATTTTTTATATACTCCGAAAATGGGGGGGAGGGAAAGGGAAGAAGGCTTTTTTGGCTTTAGCGGCCTGCGGCTCAATGCGGCTGCTACCCAAGTTACGCCACTGGTGCATTATTAAAAACTTTATACCTAGGTGGATTGAAAAGTACTCGGCCTAACACAGATCCATTCAATTCTAAAAATCAAATCTACCCACATTATTTAGTTCAGTTCAGACTAGTTCATAGTGTGAAGTTCGAAACGTGTGCGATAATTAGTTGTGATTTTATAAATTTATTAACAAAGTAATCGGACATAATTTCCGCGAATGGAGCAAATCGAGCAGCGTGCCGTCATTAAGTACCTCCATATTCTTATGGAGCCCCTTCTGGGGCTATCATCAAAAGCCATCCATGATGACATGGTCAGTACATTAGGCGATTGTGCTCTGTCATATTCATCCGTCAAAAAATGGATAGCAGAATTTAAGCGTGGTAGAGAGAGTGTGAAAGATGAACCCCGCTCTGGAAGGCCTTCGACGTCAACTACTGACGAAAATATTAAAAAAGTACTTGATTTAATAATGGGAGACCGCAGATTAAAAATTAGAGAGATAGCCGAGATTATAGGCATCTCTTATGAACGAACTCAAAACATCATTGTCAACGAGTTGGGTTTCCACAAGGTGTCTGCGAGGTGGGTTCCGCGACTGCTTTCAGTTGAACAAAAAAGGACGCGATTGACTATTTCACGCGACTGTTTGGAGTTATTTGAAGCCGATGCAGATGATTTTTTGAATCGTTTTGTTACTATGGACGAAACATGGGTTCATTACTGTACACCGGAAACAAAACAACAATCAAAACAGTGGAGAAGACCTGGTTCACCACCGCCTAAAAAGGCTAAGTCGATTTTGTCGGCAAATAAGGTGATGGCTTCAGTATTCTGGGACTCGAAAGGTGTGATTATGATTGATTATCTTGAAAGGGGTCAGACTATAAACTCTGATTACTACTGCACCTTACTACGTCGTTTACGAGAGGAAATAAAAGAAAAACGTCGAGGAATGCTCAGAAGAAAAGTCCTGTTTCATCAAGATAACGCCCGTGTTCACACGTCAGTACAGTCAATGGCTGAAATTCACAACTGTGGCTTTGAACTGTTACCGCATTCGCCGTATTCACCTGATCTGGCACCATCAGACTTCTTTCTGTTCCCTAACCTAAAAAAGCACTTGGGAGGTCAAAGATTTTCGACAAACGACGAGGTCAAAGCAGCTGTAGACGCATATTTTGACTCTAACGAAGAATCATTTTTTTTCAACGGTCTAAATGCTTGGAAGGGGAGGTGGCAAAAGTGTATTGAACTTGATGGTGATTATGTAGAAAAATAAAAATATAACTGATTTAGTATGTGTTTATTTTCTTGGTTAGGGCGAGTACTTTTCAATCCACCCTTATATCAGTGGATACAAAACGCTAGCAAAAAAAGATTTTCGGTTGGATGTATCTTAATATCCAATCGAATAAATATAACTTTAAATCAAAATGAAACGTTGTATAGACGACTATGCAATACAAACAAAGTGACTGTTTGCTCTCTAAAAATAGGCTACGAGCCGGCAAAGCGGTTGGATAGCTACCAGATAATAAAAAGATTCAGATCCTTTCAACACAAAGGGATCGACAGCAAGTTGGAAACGTCAACGACCGGGTAATAGGGGAAAGAATTCTTTGAAACGCGTATGCGCTACGTCTTCATTGCGATGCGAAAATACTTTGACACTTTAAACGGTTATCCGTGAGCAGGAATCTTTTCCAATCATCGATAGTCTTTTTAACCGGCTTCAAAAATGAGGAAGCAGGTACTCAATTTGACTTTATTTTAATGTGTGTTGCCTCATTCCTTTTTTCCAGATGAATCGATTTTGATGATTCTCTTTTTATTTGATCAACGTCTGACCAGTAGTTTTTGAGTTGTCCTTAATAATGTGTATTTAATTGACTTGGACTACATTGATGATGATCTCATTTTATTTATAGTACCCGGTTGACCGAGCTTTGCTCGGTATTTTTCGCTCGGTTTTTTTTAATTCGTGTGTTTTGGAAGTTATATTTAGATACAAATTGCATACTGATGAAATACGAATAATATTTTTTGTTCTTAGCGACGTAATAGAAAAAACTGAACTGGTTATTTGAATAAAAATCATGAGTGCAATTAGTTTAATTTAAATTTTCGTGTTTTTAAAAAATACGAAAAAAGGGCTCGAAAAAATAGATTTTCTGAAAAAAGAAAGGAATTTGAAAAAAATAAATAAAAAAGTCGGTCGGTCAGTCGGGGTTTTACGATTCTGTGACCGCCCGTTATACCAATTAAGCTATATATAATCATTAACAATGAGTCAAAATTTACCTTCTTATTCTAACGATATTGTAGCAGTTTTTCACTGCCTAAAAACACGGACAAAAAGACATTTTCTAAAAATAAATCCTAGCTAGATCGATTTTTTATCCCCGAAACTCCCTGGACACTAAATTTTATGAAAATCGTTGGAGCCGTTTCCGAGATACCGATTATATATATATATATATATATATATATATATATATATATATATATATATATATATATATATATATATATATATATATATATATATATATATATATATATCTATATCTATAGACCACTATATATATACAAGAATTGCTCGTTTAATAGTATAGGATTGAAGTCTACAAAAACTTTAATTTTACCACTTGCGTACACTTTTTGTGGCATATATTATATAATTCATAATTAATTGTTCATATTTTGCTATTCTTATTGTATGTACCCAGGGCTTTTTCGAATTTATTATTTTGATTGGAGTTCTTATTGTTGTCCCATGAAACAATTTCACATTGCATAAGAGACACATCTATTGAATTGTATCACTCCACGAAGAGACAAACACCAACGTCACTAGTAATCTAAGGAAGTAAGTTCTGTGAAGTGTCGTTCGCCCGAATCCAATGACGCAAGTCGTTGTCATAACACTGAGAATATACCAATAGTCAGACGCCCGGAAGACGCTCCTGCGGCCAGCGGCGGTATATCTTTACCTGCCTCCACGATGTATTTATGTTATGATGTTAACCATAATTTGTTTGTTTTGAAATATTTGTACACGTCTCAATATTGAAAATTAATTTTAATTAACTGTAAATTTTATACACTGTTAAATATAATGGGTCATCTTAGTCGTCTTTATAAGGTTGAAAACATAATAACATACATATAACATAAACACTCACGCCTGTCACCCAGAGGGGTAGGCAGAGACTACGGACTTCCATTTGACACGATCCTGACATACCTCTTTCACCTCCTTTACATCCATATATCTACGCATACATGTTCGTCGGTTAAGGGTACTTTTAACGTGGCCCATTTTCAAAATATCGCCAATTTGGTCGACAAACTTGTTTCTAGGGCGTCCCTTCCCGATTTTTAGACTTTTGCCGTTCACATCTGCCATATAAATTTGCTTTGTCACTCTTTCCTCATTCATTCTTTCTACGTGACCAAACCACCGAAGCATTCCTTTCTTAAGCCTGGTCACAACATCATCTTGCATACCACATTTATCTCTTATCACGCAATTTCTCACCCTGTCATTCAGATTCAACCCTAGCATACTCCTTAAAGACCGCATTTCTACAGCATTTATTCTACTTTCGTGCTTCTTCTGCCACACCCAGCTTTCACTGCCATACATTAAAGTAGGGACTAACACAGCATTATGAATTACCATACGTGCCTTTTTTGATACATTCTGGTTCTTCATAATAGAGTGTAGTGCCCCATTCACTCTATTCCCTGCATTTACTCGTCGTTCTATATCCTTATCATATCTATCATCCCTGCTAAATACACATCCCAAATACACAAACTCATCCACTTGCTCAACTCTCCTTCTATTCTTATTTCACATACCGTTTTGCTTTCCTCTCTTTAAAAAACCATCACTTTCGTCTTACTTGCGTTCACTTTCATTCCCCTTTTTTTTAATGCCCAGTTCATTAACGTAACCATCATTTGCAATTCAGCCGCCGATGACGCAAATATGACTTGATCATCGGCATACAAAAAGCATTTGACGGTTAACTCGCCCATTCTTAACCCACATTCTTCATCCTTCAAAGTTTGCAAACACCTGTCCATAAATAGGTTGAACAGCCAAGGGGAAGCCACACAGCCCTGTCTGACACCTTTTCGGATGCCAAACCAGTCCGAGTAGACCCCACTGATCCTGACACAAGCACTAGAATCCCTATAAAGAGACCTCAATGCATGTATCAAACCAGCGCTCAAACCATATTAGTTCAGTGTTTGCCATAACACATTCCTGTCCACTCTGACATAAGCCTTTTCCAAGTCCATGAACGCACAAAAAACTTTCTGGTTTTTAGCCAAAAACTTCTCCGCAATCATGCGCATGGAAAAGACTTGATCTGTACACCCCATTCCCTTTCGAACACCCGCTTGCACATCCCAAATTTTTCCATCACTTTCTTTCATAACTCTTTCAATTAACACCTTAGCATACAGTTTACCCACAATACTAAGCAAGCTGATACCACGGTAGTTTTTGCAGTTCTGCTGTGACCCTTTTCCTTTATATATTGGTACTATAACTGCTTTACACCAGTCATCCGGTACCCGTTTAATTTCCCAACACAAATTAAACAAGGCGTACAGCAGGCCTGCCACCACTCCCTCTCCAGCCCTTAGCATCTCGAGTGATACTCTATCATATCCAGCTGCCTTACCTGCTTTCATACTTTTCATTGCTTTCATTATTTCATCCACACATATCTCCATACCCCTTTCCACTTCTTTCGGAATTTCTTGTTCATTTAATTCAGATGACTCTTCACTCATAAACACGCTTTCAAAGTATTCCTTCCATCTGTTTAAATTCGAAACTTCATCATTCAGAATACATCCATTCTCGTCTCTTACAGCATTAATTATAGGCTGTTTTGTATTTCCCCTGGCAGTTCTTACGAGTTTCCAGAACATTTTTATATTAGCCTGGAAATTATCAGATATCCTTCTATCATTCTTATCCGTTCTTTCTTTCTTTTTCCTTTCAACTACTTCTTTTACTCTCTTATTTAGACGTCTAAATTCTGCCTTTTTTCTTTCAATCTCATCATTCATACCACCAGAATTACCAGCTTTAGTTGCTAGTAAATCTAACCACGCTTGCTTATTTGATTCAACTTCCACCCGTACCTCATCATCCCACCACAACGTATTCCTTTTCCTTTCATTTGTTCTCTTACTTACACCACATAATTCGGTGGCTGGATCCACCAAACCTTTCTTAATATTATCCCATACAGTATTCAAGTCTAAATCATTCATACACAACTCATTCAAACACCTAATATTTTCTCTCAGACTGCATTTATACTTCTCTTTCACATCTTCATCTTGTAACTTCTCTATTCTTATACGCTGTAACGCAGTGGTAGACACAGATGTCCGATGCCGCCAACGCTTGAAAGAACCATTAATTCGACATAAGACCAAGTAATGATCCTCCCTACGTTGGACCCCCGGTAAACCCTTGTATCTACGACTGCGCTCCCCATTCTTTCATCAACAATTACGAAATCTATCATGCTTCTATCATCATTTCTTTTCCATGTATACATGTGAATCTTCTTATGACGAAAAAAGTATTCGTCACAAAGAGATTCTTTTCCACACATACGGTGAGGAGGTCCTCACCATTCTCATTTATACTTTCATCACCAAACGTTCCCAATATCCTTTCATAACCAGACCTCCTCACCCCAACCCTTCCATTAAAGTCTCCTAACATAATAATCTTTTCATTTTCCTTACATTTTGTCAACACCATCCTTACCATGCCCCAAAACTGCTCTCGGATGTAAGTGGGCTTAGACATGTCTGGGGCGTACACCCCTAGCAAGAACAGCTTCTTTAAGCCCACTTTCATTCGTATCCATAGCAGCCTCGGGCTTACACATTCATACTCTTTCACACATTGACCCATTCTTTCTGAAAGGATAAAACCGACTCCCTGGCATGCCCGTTCAGTCTCGTCTACACCAGACCAATACGGGGTATACGTGCCATGTGCAGTGGCATCCTTTCCCTTTCGTTTCGTCTCATTTACACATAACATATCTATTCCTCATTCATCATTTCGCACACTTCATCCATCTTATCATTCATTGGTCCACATACATTCAGCGTAGCCAGACGGGCTTCCGCAATCCACTTTTCGCCCTCCGGGAGACAGAACGTGATGGGTGGTGAACCTCGTCACCGGTTTTTCTCCCGGAGATTCTTCGCACCCCTGCCCCATTAAAGGGGCGCCGGGAACTCGGGGCCATTTCTTTTATCTCCTGACTCATGGTGCGAACAAGGGGTTGTGGTAGGTTTTACGCCGCCACCACACGGCGGGAAGTCAAGTCTATTTTTCGGCTTTGTCGCTCGTTTAGCACCACTTGGGGGATACGTGTAGGGTGGGCCTAAGGTTTGAAAACGGTGAAACGTAACGGTAACGGTTGAAAACACTTTTTAAATTGTTTTTTGATCGGGCATAAGATGCATCTATAAATTCAACCTTTTCAAATTTTAATGTTTAAAGCATGGTTTAATATTTTTAAATACAAGAGATAAAAGCTTATCATAATTGGAAATAATACACCACAAGCCGTGTGTAAAATGTCAATATTACATGTAAATCCTAGTGTGTAAGAAAATCCACTATCTCATATTATCTACCGACAGAGGGAAAAGAAACAGAAGATGGGCAGCAGCATCTTCCTGATAACAACTTAAAAAAAACTGAGGTTGCAACACGCTTGCCAAGTGAGACATCTATCCCTGTGAGGCAGTCTATGCGTGACCTATGTTCGACAGTTTCTTTAAGGAGGGCTAAGCTCACTGTATATATTCAGATAATTGATAGAATCAGGCGTTACTTTGCGGAAATCCATTATAATAAAAAATAAAAATATAAATTTCTTTGCAACCTTCCGCTAACTAAATACAATGATGTGTCTTACCTGGATTGAAGAGCACCTCCCGCCTACCCTCAATTGCATGCAGTAACTCCGTCACCACTAGTCCCAGCACCACTACTCCCAACACCACTATTCCAGGTAAGATGGTGTGTCTTACCTGGAATACTGGTGTTGGGAGTAGTTGGGAGGTGCTCTTCAATCCAGGTAACACATCATTGTATTTATTATGTAATGCTGCCCTGCGGGGCAGGGGGTGAGGTGACCTTGAGCTATCACACTTCACTGAGCCTGATAGACAATACATGCGGTTGGCACGAGCGTGTTTCATATTACTTACTTAACCAATTTTAAGTGCCGTTTTCGAAAAATATTATATCTAGAAGTAAAATTGAATTTGAATGATGGTCATGCTTATGTTACCCTTATTCTTTTTGTGTTTATAAAATTGTTTATCCGAATGCAAATAAATTACGCAATTAAATTGAACAATCGAAAACTGAGAACATCAATAAAAAGAACTTGTAAATATGTTTTTTCTTGTAGTAATAAAAAAGACCTTGTTCAATAAACTTTTTAACTTATAAGTATGTACATAATGTTAATAAATGATAATGAGTATTATAATATACAAAATCATTTTATTTCCATTTTCGTGACAACCCCCTAGCACACACGCTGCCGCACGCGGACGGCGACATCGCCGGACATCAACTTAGTTATATCAATAGCTAAATTCTATTTTTTTTAAAGTAAATATCTAGATCTCATCAAAGCTCAACTTGTTAAACTTGAGCGAGTTCAGAATTTCTGTAGAAGGTTTATATTTGGATAACGCAAATATGATCATGTCTCTCTTTTTTGTACCAAGCTCAAGTGGTTGTCGATACGACTTCTTTGAAATGCTCACATACTTCATCTTCTCTATAGTGTTCTCTTTAATCCTTCTTACCCTTCTTACTTCAAGAATCGTTTTGTGTTTCTTCGTGATTCCCATTCGCGTAACCTGAGATCAGCAGAGAGCTTGAAATTGTATATGCCACTATACACTAGTGAATTTATGAACAAGTCTTTTACTGTACAGGCCGTTCGTTTATGGAATGAACTCCCATTGGCAGTTAAACGCACTCCATCCCTACCGGTATTTAAAAAATTAGCTACAGGCCATCAAGATAGGTTGCCCATGCCCATTTACATTACTCATGAAGGATACGCTTTGTCAGTCAGTTGGTATTTAAATCATTTATTATTTTATAAAAGTGTATTTAAAATTTTACCCGACCGAGTTTCTATATACGTTCGTTACTCTTAAATTAGTTGATGAATTTTGATAAATATCTCGATCAATTTTTCATAATTGTTTGATTAACAAAGACAAAATAAGGTCAGTATCTAGGTCAGTCATTACCTTGCACTTTGAATTGTAAATTCGCTCCCACACTAGCCATTTAATATGTATGTAGTATATTCATTGCATTTGGTTAAATAATTAAATATATATATTTATTTTTTGTATGTACATATGTTTAGAGTATATGTATGTTTAAAATATATATATATATATATATATATATATATATATATATATGTAAGTGTATATATATGTATGTATGTTTATATATGTATGTAAAGAATGAATGAGGAAAGAGTGACAAAGAAAATTTATGTTGCAGAAGTGAATGGCAGAGTCGGAAAGGGATGCCCGAGGCAAAAATTTATCGACCAAATTAGCGATTTATTAAAAACGGGCCAAATTAGGAGTACCCTTAACCGACAAGCATGTATGCGTAGGTGTATGGATGTGAAGGAGGCGAGAGAGGTGTGTCAGGATCGTGCCAAATTGTAGTCTGTAGTCTCTGCCTACCCCTCTGGGTGACAGGCGTGAGTGTTTATGTATGTATGTATATATAATGTGTTATTGTGCCCTTGTCATCTTTGTGTAATCCTGTCTATTCACTGGTTGTCTGGAAGAAATTGCTATCACCAATAAGATTTGCATACTTCTTTTGTAAATATAATTTGTAATTTTTATATGGTGTGTATTAAAAAATATTAAATGAAAATAAATATTGTAATATAAAAAGTCCATTTTAAATATGCTAATTCATATCTCTCGATTCAATCTTTTAAATCAATGAAATAATAATATTATATCATAGAGAAACATAGGATAGAATAAAGTAAAACTTCTTACGAAGTCTTAAACTAAGAATTTATACAGATATCACAAACAGCTATGGATAATTTAGCGTATAACAAGTTTTGTTTTTATGGCAAGGCTTCGGAACAGAAAAGATTTCAATACCTAGGTATATTACTTTGGAACAATATCCATAATAATTTGTCCTCGGAACATTTATAATTTATCAATTGTAGTTTCCTTGTGATATTTTCATTTACGTGGTAAATCGTAAAGTACGTAAATTGAAAATTTAAAAGTGCACGAGCAGGGATTGAATTCTATAGTTCATAAAAGATAGCTTGATCACTGCGACAGCTGTCAGTAAAAATCACGCCTATGAAGTCCTGAATTTCTTAGTAGTACAGACAGAACCCGTCAATGTCTTACCTTATGGGCATGCCGACCTAATTAGTGCATAATTGCGCTCCTTAAAATTTGATGCAAGCTCCTGGCGCAGAGCTTCATACCACATAATCTTGATTTTGTATTTGAGAAATTGGTCGGAATCGGTTTCTATCAATATATAATCAAATTATGGTAAACCTACACATATACGTACTTTGTACGGTATCTACTACAAACGATATTTATGTAAATACAGCGTATGAACGGCGCCATCTCATCGTTACGTAATTCGGACGTCATACTCTCAAATGTTTTGGTTTATCGGTAAGAGTAAGCATGTTTGTATACTCATCATCGCTCTTGGGATTGTAGAGAAACGCGAATGAAAATAAACTTAATGACTAAATTATATAATACTGGAAGAAAAATTAAAAATTTACAAACATTTGTCAAGTAATAAATGGACAAACGCATGACGAGCTATCCATAAAATAGGATACCGTTATGCGGATGACTTAATAGCTTATTAAGTTATATAGGAAACATAAAGTATTCACGTACTTTCTCTTACTTTTTTACCTGCTTCGGTTAAAAAGTCACACAAGAAACTGAAACAAGAAGCTAAAATTCTGTGACACATAATATTACGTATATTAAGGTGTATATTAGGTATATAGATATGCAGGCCGAAGTCATTAGTATTGTACAACAACAGAAACTAAATCTAAATCATCAAAACACAAGCAATAACAAATGTACTTCAATCCATACATTCAAAACATGTTTTTTTTTTTAATTCAAATCTTAATATACTGCTATCCATTTATTTTTCTGTTGTTTTGTCCATTATTTCCTTATTTACATATTATTAAGCAGTACTTGTCTACAATTCCACCTAAACATTATATACTCATAGAGCGTTATAACCCTAGTAAAAGTTTCACCAACGATTATAATGATTAAAGTTATTTCAATATATGCCGAATGCAGATATAGAATATGATGCCGTTATATCCACTGTTGGCAGACGGATCGACAATATTATATTATTGATGTGAAGGTGCACTCCTTCCCGGTTTAGGTATTTAACATCTGGCGAATACCAGATAAAGGTACTACTGTTTGTCGGGGGCAATGACGTCATACTTTTCTTTTTCTCTTAAAACGTTACCTCCACACTAGGAATTTCTCCTGTATCGTGATTTACATACATAAAATTTACAAAGATTAACATCCAGACCCGTCACAATTATTTGTAGGCAATTGAAATACGTGTTCCGTGTGGGATTTGAACCCGCGACATTCAGAGCTGCAAGTCATTGCTAAGCCACTGCAACACGGAGCGTCTTATTGTGCTTTTCGGTAGTCGCTTTCAGCTAAATGCTGCTTTTTGTATGGTAAGTATAGAGAACCGGAGATCCTTTTCACCGGAAACGAGGCATTCCATCTTAGTCCTCAGGAGTGAATGAGACCACAGCATCCACTTACCATCAGTAGACTGTGTGCTAGTTTGTCATCCATATTTTATACAAAAAAATATTTTAAAAAATTTACAATTTATATCAACTCATACCACATTGAAGTTTATTTAATAAATTCATATGTATAGTTTGTTATCAAAATAGGTTAAGTTTTGTAACCCCGTCACGCGAAGAAAATACTCCATATCGATAAGCATACGAACGAGTACTACACTGTAGAGAGATTAACCACTATAACATTTTACTGTTAAAGTTAACCTACAATTTTCACTGCTAAGTGCTAACACACTTTCTATGTTTAGTACCGCTAATGTCTTCCATTTGTTCAGTGTTAAAAGTATCATGTTAAATCCTTTTCCTATTCTTCTCTTTTAGCAGCATGTAACAGTCTACCGCTGAAGATGGACGACTATCATAAAAGAGAGTTTTTGCCCCCACGCTTATGAAAAATTGGAAATCGCAATACACAGATGTCTCTTACTTTTGACCTAGAAGCTAGTGTGTGTATATAGTGTGGTGTAGTGGTGATAGTGCTGTTGATTTAAGTGTCTAACGCCTGATGTATATATGAGATTGGATGGTCATTTTTCTTCTTTATTCAAATAATATACTCTACATGGTATTTCTTTTCTAACACCTTTTCCTTTTTTTTTGCTTTTTTAACAATAATAACAGCCACCGCCGTCTCATTTCCAAGAAAGTTTTAGAGTGATAAAATGTTTGTTTGTACATGGTAAATCAGCACTTAAAACTGCAATTAACGATTTTATTAGTGCCAGAAGGGACTGCACCCAGGTTACTCGCGTACTATGAAATTTGCAACGAACGTTTGGCCTCTAAACTAACACGGCTCACCATCTTAACCTGAGTGAAATTTACATAGTAATACGATCACCCATACTTGTTTTTCGGAACGGAAAAACGGAAAACGCACTGACTCAATGTAACAACAGTCAATCTTGTCTTGAAGACACGTTATACACATATTATAAAAGAAGTGCCCACATCCAGTGCACTATTGGTAGATGAATGGATCATTTGTGATAAAAAGGATTACATTATTTCATTTTAATCAGTTGATTTTCGAAATCAACTACTGAAACAGTTAAAAGAACAAACAGAGAACTGGATAGAACTAGAAAATTTTAGTTTGTAACTAATCAAGGTGTGCCTTGTCTAATATGTGAGGTATTTCCTACGATTTCCGATCCAACTTCTTGGTTTTGCATAGGAGAAATTCCTCCAAAATTATCATTGGTCTATATCCAACTTTACACAGGGTAATTAGGTTCGATGGCCACATGTTATTAAAAATTCTTAATTAGCGTAGGATCGCGGAGCTTTTTAATTGTACTTGTGCGGAAATCGAATCAACAAACAATGAGCAAAAACCATGTAACTTTGATACACATGTTTCAATAATGACCTCATTAATTATTTAAAAGATCTTCACTTGTATCATTTCTTTCTTTATCTGCCTACTTAATCCACTGTTAATACTCTTTCAGACTGCGATTTCACATGACATGTGAAAGATTTGCCCTGGGCAAGCATGTTGGTGAGGTCACAGGTGATATCTCCGACTGATAGTATTGTTATCAGTTACCACTCTATGGTGTTAGTACATTTACATGGTACAGATATTTCTAGAAAAAGACGACAAACGAGCACGCAGTCCACCTGATGGTAAGTGGATGCTGTGGTCTATAGACATTTACATTTATACTCGATTAAGAATCAAAACATAGACACGTTGTCACCCCTGAGGACTAAGATAGAATACCTCGTGCCCAGTAAAGCTGCTATTTTACACTGGTATTCTAGAAATTTCTAACGCATATCTTTAAATATTTATATTGCTTCTCTTGTTGTTATTATTAGTGATAAGGTCACACTGCTGATAAATATTAACCTTGTCATGGATGGAATAATAGCTATAGAAACAGCATACCGTGAATGCGAAAACGTGTATTGCTCATAATGGATAATAAACGTTTGCTATCGTTTAATTATTGTATATGTTGGTTCCTTGTGAACCGTGCTTTGTTTGATTCCTAACAGTAGATCTATATTCAGCAGTGGCTTTGTGAAGGAATGGCTGCAATGAATGAATTGGTGATGACTTGTTATCGAGCATAGCATATGATAGATTTTGTTAAGTAGTAGAGCCACGCTACGGTCGGCTTTATCGGGAAATGGCCACGCTTCTTATAAAGTAGCATAGCATAATCACAGAGTTTTCATACGTGGTAGAGCCATGTTGCAGTTATATTAGGAGTATAATAGTAGCACGAATGGGTCGGCTCGACCGGGGAAGGACCACGCTCTCACAGAATACCAGCGTAAAATTGCAGATATATGCTGTAAGCTGTGTTTCGTATGGTTAGTGTGGAGAACCGGAGACAGTTTTTTCTTATTTTGATTTTCAATCTATTTTATACGTGGTAGAGCCATATATGCTGTATATTAGAAGTATAGTTTTAGCACGAATGGGTCGGCTCGACCGATGACGGACCACACTCTCACAGAATACCATCGTAAATGCTGCTGTGTTTCGTATGGTGAATGTAGAGAACTGGAGACCCCTTTTACTGGAAACGAGGCATTCCATCTTAGTCCTCACGGGTGACAAAGCATCTATTTGTAATCGAAGATAGATGTAGATGTCCATGGGCCACAGCAACCACTTACCATTAGGTGGACTGTGTGCTCGTTTGTCACCCTATCCTATAAAAAAGAGTACATTATTTACAGTGCTGCTGTATTTCGCATGGTATGGACGTGAACCGGAGATCCGTTTTACTTTTAACGAGACATTTCGTGGTAATTCTCAGGGGTTTGTGGCTTATCTGTAACCTTTACAGTCTAAACAAAAAAAAAGAGACAGACCTGATAAATTTATTTTTTTGTTTTTTCTATGAATTATATGGGTCGTTATTATTTTTTATAGAATAAGAGTGACAAACGAGCACACAGTCCATCTGATGGTAAATGGATGCTGTGGCCCATAGACATCTACATTTATTCTCGATTAAGAATCAAAACGCAGATTGTTGCAGAGTGTAGCGTTGTCACCCCCGAGGACTAAACTGGAACGCCTAGTTTCCAGTAAAAAAGGGTCTCCGGATCTCTACAATCACCATACGAAGCTGCTATTTTACGTTGGTATTCTATGAAAGCGTGCTCCTTCCCCGGTCGAGCCGACCCATTCCAGCTGCAACCATAATATAGCTGCAGCGTAGCTCTACCGCGAATGAAATGTTGTGCCTCCGAACTGAGGTTATGTCGCCAACACTTAATTTCGCTGTTTTGGTGGAAACTTAACCGCTGGCCAACTGTTCATGTATTAGTTCTTAAGTAATGACTTGAAATAGAATTTAATACGTAAAATTGATGTTATTTTACGTATTAAACGTCTGCGCAAGTGAATTATTAATAGGGACGAGCCCCGATGGTGATGTGAACCTCAGGATACTGTCCACTTAATCGCCTTGAGATACTACCGTCATCGAATATCTGCTGACTCAAGCTGCTGTTAATATATCCCAAAAACTTCGCAATGTAACGTATCAACATATTGTGAAAAACTTTTGAAACAAATTATTATAAATAATATTATATAGTACTTGACATTGGCAAAAACACAAGCGTACGAGTTCATTAACAAATGAAAAATCACCTTTTTACTGGAAGATCTGTTCATGATTTTGCCTTGGCATATGGTCTGACACAACTGGTTACTTCGCCTACGCGGATTCCAGATGTGGAGGATCATGCACCTTCCCTGTTGGACCTTCTGCTGACCTCTCACCCGGACGGATATCAGATTTCCGTCGACGCCCCTTTAGGCTCGGACCATTGTCTCGTCCGGAGTGTTGTGCCACTCACGCTGAAATCGCGGTTGCATTCTGCAGGCTGCCGCCGTGTTTAGCACTATAGGTCAGCCGATTGGGATGGTATGCGGTCTTTCTTTGCATCCTACCCTTGGGGGCGGGTTTGCTTCTCGCCGGATGATCCCAACGTTGTTGCGGATTCTGTTACTGATGTGGTACTTCAGGGTATGGAACTTTTTATTCCTTCCTCTGTGGTGCCCATTGGAGGCAAATCTAAACCATGGTTTGGTCGCTCCTGTAAAATAGCATCATGCTATAAGCAGGAGTGCTACCAAGCCTGGGTTGATGCATCAGCGTCCCGGGATGTAAACACCAGCGCTCTAAAAAAGAAGTATAATTCCGCCTCTAGGTCCTTCAAAAGAGTCATTGCCAAGGCAAAGTCAGAGCACATAGGCAGAATTGGCGAGAAACTAGTTCGCCTTCCTTCTGGAACCCGTGCATTCTGGTCTCTCGCCAAGGCTGTCCAGGGGAATTTCTGTCAGCCATCTCTTCCATCTCTGCACAGGGAGGACGACTCACTGGCCCATACTGCAAAGGAGAAAGCCGATCTTCTAGGCTCAAACTTGTGTCTGAAGTCGAGTCTTTGCTGAACAGAGTCTCGGATTGGGGACGACTAAATCTAGTCCAGTTTAACCCCCAGAAGACACAAGTTTGCGCGTTAACCGCTAAAAAGAACCCCTTTGTCGTATCCCCTCAGTTTCAAGGCACTCCCCTTGTTGCCTCAGCCAGTATCGGAATCCTCGACGTCGACATATCGAGTGACGTGCAGTTTCGTGGTCACTTGGAAGGGAAGGCCAAATTGGCCTCTAAAAAGCTTGGCGTGCTCAGCGGAGCGGGACAGTATTTCATGCCGGCACACCGCCTGCAACTTTACAAGGCGCAGGTTCGGCCGCACATGGAATACTGTTCCCATCTCTGGGCTGGGGCTCCTCAGTACCAGCTCCTTCCACTTGACCGCATCCAGCGCAGAGCGGCTCGAATCGTCGACGACCGAGTGCTTTCCGATCGGCTCGATTCACTGGCGCTGCGAAGAGATGTTGCAGCTCTTTGCGTATTTTATCGCATCTATCACGGGGAGTGCTCTGAGGAATTGTTCGGATTAATCCCAGCCGCCAAATTTCGTGAACGCACTACACGGCAAACGTCCCGATACCATCCACACCATCTGGATGCTTGGCGGTCCACCACTGTACGTTTCACAAGGAGTTTTCTTCCACGTACAACCTCTCTGTGGAATAGTTTACCACCGGCGATTTTTCCGGACCGATACGACCTGGGGACCTTCAAGAAAAGAGCTTACTCCTTTCTAAAGGGCCGGCAACGCACCCGCAATTCTCCTGGTGTTGCGGTTGATCATGGGCGGCGGTAGTCACTTAACATCAGGTGAGCCGCATGCTCGTTTGCCTCCTCTTCTATAAAAAAAAAAAACCTCATTTCTATGTAATCAAGTATGTTATAGTAGAAACGTGTTTTATTATCAAAGACGTTAGCTGATACGCTGCAAATAGCTTTTTCATTTAGCAGTTATTAGCGTTATAAACCAGTACTGTGGGTTATTGTTAGTGCGTTGACGCTGCGGCTAGCGAGTTTAATCGCCACGCAGGTAAGAGTAACTAGGACATAGCAAGTTGATACCTACTTGATAATATCAAATACTGGTGCGTAATGAAAATGCTTGCCGTTGTTTGCTGATGTAAAACTTATCGACGTTATCATGTTTTTTTTTAATGACTGGCTTTCGTTTATTTAGACTAAAAAGGTTAGAATAGACCAAAAATAATTATCTGATAACGCAACGTCTATAAATTTTAGAAAAGGAACATTTGCTAAACAAAAACAGATTTTTCTTTTGCAGACATGATCGTTATTGGATCAATATGTATAATGTATATTAGCCGAGTAATAATATAAAACAATAATAATTTTAAAAGTATATATATTATATAAGCGAAATACTACTGACTATAGGTACACCCCATTGGCTTTCGCAATGTAAACCACCTCACTAAGAACACATTTTATAGTCCCATTAAAAAGTCTTATTATTTTATATCTAAGCTATTATCTTCTATTATCGTGTGTCAGCTAGTCACTACATAAAAGTATGTATTTTGGAAGGCACTTTAAATAAATTTTAATACCTTACGAACTATTAAAAATTATAACATACCTCAATAAATTAGGATGCATTTTCACCGTTTGAGTGCTCAAGACAGCCGTCACCGGTCTAGGCCAGAGCCCACCAAAGGGACCGCACACAGTCCGACACACGTCCAGGCTCTCGAAGACCATAAAAGAAGAATTGGCTGCTAAGCTGTTTGTTGGCTGTGGACGCTCCGATCTCTGGCAGCCTTCCTCCGGCTCGCACTTGTATACCCATGATGGTCTGATGATAATAAACAACGTAAAATGAGTTTAAAATGTCACAGAGAGGAGAATGACGATTGGTAAAGAAATGCCGAAGAAAAAGCCAAAAATATTTCATGGTTTATTATTATGATTAATGACAGAGTTAATAGAGTCAGTAGTAGATGAATACAGTCGTGGTAACAATAAGCACTCGCCTTTTTCATAGAATTGAAGTGACCAATGGATTTGCAGTCCACCTAGTGGTAGAGCCACGTTGCAGCTATATTATGTTTGTGGCACGAATGGGTCGGCTTTATCGGGAGCACTACGCTCTTACAGAACACAAACGATAAATAGCAGCTTAATGCCGCTATGTTTCGTACGAGTAGGGTGAGTGTAGAGAACCGGAGAGCCTTTTTACTGGAAGTGAGGCATCCCATCCGAGTCCTCAGGGGTGACAACGTACCTGCATTTTGATTCTTAATTAAGGATAAATGTAGATGTTTATAGAAACCTGATGGAGAGATGACTAATTTGGTCGATGGACATCCGCAGTCAACTTCGGATAAAAGGCAACATATGTGTTGTCACATGTGAGAACCAAGATGGAACGCCTCTTTGCATGTAATTATACTGACTTTCTTTGACTACTGGACTATTTGCCGGCAGAAATAATGCATGCCTGAAAAGTAAAAACATTTCTAGGTCATGTGGAGCCTGTCCTTCAAACTTTGTTCATCAACGAAGTTTCCCTTTCCCTTGTCCGGCAGTAAGGCAAATGTTGGCCGTATGTAAGGCGTACATTACACGCTCATGCAGGCGTCAATCAATTCCATCAATCATGATTGATAAAAAGGGGATAGGCGTACCTACATTGAACGCGCATGCAGGCGTCAATCACTGCATTACACCGAAGGTTATTCGTTAATCACAACCGTGATCGTTGTAAAATCACTTAAAGCCATTGGCCTAATCCTGCGTCTGATCTCTCACCGAACAGTACAGTAATAAGCGGATTTAACTTTAAATTAAAATTTAGTTTGAATATTATCTCAGAATTTCTATTGATTCCCAGTTTACTCCCAACGTATTGATTAACTAGCTTCGAAATTAAGTTCTTCAATCGTCGCTATTAAAAGTATTAGGAAATTGACTAATGAGACCAGAGCTAAATTAATCTATTTTGATAAAGATATTAAAATTTAATTCGCAACCATCCGCTTAATTAAATACAATGATGTGTCTTACCTGGATTGAAGAGCACCTTCCGCCTTCCCTCAATTGCGTGCACTAAACCGCTAAAACGGTCAGCCGCCGTAGAGTCTACATCGCCTGAGGATGCCTCGTGAAGCGGCGAAACAAGTGTGGTGTTGGTAGTAGTGGTGCTGGGAGTAGTGGTGCTGGGACTAGTGGTAACGGGATTAGTACACGCAATGGATGGTTGCGAATTAAATTTTAATATCTTTATTATAATGAATTTCCGCAAAGTAACGCCTGATTCTATCAATAATCTATTTTGGTTGTTTCCACAGTGTCATGTCCTACGGTGTGTGAATCTGTATGATTCTGCAGTTCGATTGGAAACAATACATTTTGTAAAGTAATGTCCTCCAGACCGAATTTCGGTCACAGCGGCCAGCATCAACGGAGACTAGCCATCGGCGCAGAACAGGATTATAGTGCCCAAGTGTATGCGCAAGCAATAGAGAGTGCACCTGACACTCTCTATTCCCTCACTCTCATAATCCGACGGGACGGTAAACCGACACGACCGGAGAGCTCAGGCGTAGGACCAACGGCTTTACGTGCTTTTCGAAGAACTGGGGTGAGACATCGCCAACTTCCAGACTCGGTGCAGCTACTGAGAATTTCTTGACGGAAAAACTCTATACCTAATTGATTTTTTGGCCTGACCCGGGATTCGGACCCAGGACGTCGTGATCAGCAGTAGTACTATAACCACTATACTAACGTGGCAGTCATTTTTGCCTAAACTTGTGGCATCGCGAGTCGCTAGGTGACCTTTTCAAGGAGACAAATATTTGACACTTCCGTCGTTATTTATTCTTGAGAATAAGCAGATAAATTATTAGTATTAATTAATAAGTTTTGACTTTGACTTTGACTTTAATGTATCATCGAGTTTGTAGCTGCTCTACAAACGTGGTCAAGAGACGTTAAACGCTGTAAATTACTTTAGAGAGTAACATTCATAAAATTATTTATTGCCTGCCAGCTATTAATGTAGCGCGATAAATTATTAGTACTTACTAAAAATTATTTCACCTATTATTATCATTTTGTTATTCTTAAATATACATTAAAAATTTAAATGAGCTTTATTATTGATTTAGATGATGATGATGATGAAAACTGAAAATGCGAATGATAAAAAAAATTATATTTAAATAATGACAAAGGAGTTGGATCTCTCCCAAAGAAGGTATTGTCGTAATCGGCATGTATAGGAGGCTTATTGCGGAATTCAGTACCAACAACCTGCCACTTTAGTTTCTACTCCCCGTTATTTAAGCAATCAATTTGAGGACTTTTACGCCTAAGGTTGCCACCTTTTTGAACAAATATAGAATTTTTCCAAAAAAGATGCAAAAATATAGTACTTTTGATAAATTCAGGAGAAAAAGAGGTACACGTTTATTTTTAGTCTTTATTTATTTTTCCATATATTATATTTGTTATTGCTTACAGTTAAAATAATTATAGGATATAATATAGGTACCTTCTACCTTACCTCTAAAATAATTATAGTAGTCTGAGCCATTTAGACTCATATTAAAATAAGTTAACGTTTAACTTGTAATTAAATGAATACAACATACTCTTTTTCTTTGTTCTTTCAATTACACAATTTCATGTCGGAAAAAATTCTTTCCATAAAACTTTCTTTTTTCAGACTTTCAATCATAGTTAATATAAAAAAACGTGACAGTTGTATTAAAGATAAAAATATAGTATTTTCCTACTATATTATTTTCCTATAATATATAGTACAATTGACTGAAATACGATACTATATTTTGTATTACGAGCCATTTACGCCCGGCAACCCTATTTACGCCGAAAGTTCAATTTTTATAAAACCTAAAAGACGGTAAAAAGAACATTTCATTTGCTTAGTAGGTTATCTGTTTTATTTGCGTAAAATAATGAGCATTAAAAATAATAAAAATGAAATAAAAATCACCGCATTTCGTAATACTTCAAATTTTCAAATTCATTTACTTGTGAATACAGTGAGTTACATGTAAAATTTTCCAGTAAATGTCACGTATTCCCAAAGTGCGATGTGCAAATTTATTTACAGATAGAAAGGTAAAGATTTATATAGACTTACTCATATAAATCTGGAGTAGGATCAACGGAGTTTCCTTCATTGCCTTGCGCCAAGTGCACCAGAACAACGATGAGTGCCCAGTGCCAGTCCATCTTCACCTACAAAAAATTAAAACGGCTATAGAATATGTAAATGGATAGTTCTTCATTTTCTTCAACCGGTAAAAGCCAAGCGGGCATGGGTCTCACACTTTTTCGCGAGGATTTGCTATAATCACCAATCTTGGTTCGGCGGATTCGTGATCACAACAGCATACACTTCGCACATTTGACGCTGCCGTTCATCTTTCGGTCAGCGGTGATTGTACTGTCTCTAATAGATGCCATGAGAGCTTTTTGACATTTTCAAAAAACGTTGAATAAAACTATTTGACGTGTCACAGGGGGACTGAGATGTTTGACGTCCCAATGTCAATTTAACCACGGCTATCTTCACTGAATATTAATTTTTGGTTAGATCTACATACACTACGATTAATATTCAAAAACTAAAGGCAGCCGGGTTAACTATGACATTATGACATTGGGACGTAAAACATCTAAGCCACCCCTCCCCCTCCGTGACCATGGGTGCTGCAAAGAAACGTCGGGAATTAAAAAAATAAGTTAATTAACGCTATAAAATCTGTATATATAGTTTTATTCAATGTGTAGTGTTCGCGTAAATTTAAGAGATCACTACTTCCAATAATCTCTTACTACACCCACAGTTAATGGGGCAATGTACTTTCTAACGCCAGCATCTCACCGACGAGTACTTGAGTCTATTGTTCTGTCTAGTAGAATTATTAATAAATAGTACCATATTGTTAGAACTTTCTGTTTTTGTCAGTGTCTTAACACTTTTTTTAGCTAAATTAGATTATGTATAAAGATGATTATTTAACGACTATATTTAATTTAAACTATATTATCTTTTTATAGAATTTCACCAAGAAATGTTAGTTTTGACAGCTATTACAAATACCCAATACGCACGCGAAAGAGTATTCTCGTAGTAGGTATTTTTTTACATAATATAATGTATATAATGTTTTTACATGGTAGAGTCACGCTGCAGCTATATTATGATTTTCTAATGGGTCAGCTATATCAGGGTGGGACCACACTCTCACAGAATACCAGCGTGAAATAGCAGCTTAAGAGCCGATCCTCATTATAATGCCGTTCACAGTTCGTTCTCGGTCTGATAAAACATTACCAATTAAAAAAATATGTGTGTGCATTTATACTATCCGTAACAGTCAAGTTTCGCTTGAATCCCATACCAATAATATAATAAATCGGACCTAAATCAGACCGAGAACGAACTGTGAACGGCAAATGAGGATCGGCCCTAATTCTATGTTTCGGTTAGTGAGTGTAAAGAAACAGAGACCCTTATAGTAATAGATAAAATGTTCCGTTTCCTACTGGAAATGTTCCGTTTAAAGTAGGAAACGGAACATTTTATTTTAGTCGATACTTTTTTCGATTCTTAATCGAGGATAAATGTGAATGTCGATGGGCCACAGCATTCACTTACCATCAGCTAGACTGTGGGCTCGTTTGTCACCCTTATTTTATAGAAAAATAAGTTTGTAATATGGTACTAGCATAATAGTATATTTTCGACATCTATCTTCGATGCTATCCTTGATTAAGAATAAGATGGAGTGCCTCGTTTTTCTGTTTTGCCTTGAACGAAAAGGGTCTCCGGTTTTCCACACTCACCATACGAAACAGGTTAACTTTATTCTACAGTTTACGCTTGTATTCTATTAGATCTTATACCTTTCCCAGTCGAGCAAAATCTAGCTAAAATATGACTTTATTACGTATAAAATGATACTTGAGGCGTATTGCCATCTCTGGTACAACAACAATATATAATGAAAATTAGCACATGACAAAAAATGACGTAGTCGTGCTCTGAAGTAATTTGTTGCTGTTGTTTCGCGTAATCCAACACGAGCATTTGTTTATATCTTACGAGTTGTTTCCGCGATTGTTCAGATCATCAGATGTAATACGGTAATATCTTCTATTATTGTCAACCGCGTGGTAGCGTCTTGGAGAATCCGTAATTATTTTTTCTATTGTATCATAAGAACCTACTTAGGAAAAAAATTACTAGTAATTTTTGATAGTAGGGTAAAAAAAAAGATGAACAAACCGTATAGAATTAATCAAGTTTTAGTGAAAGTTGATTGACTTGACGAAGTTTTAATCGAACTTCTTTTAATGTTCATGGTTTCCCAAGTGTATTAAGCGAAGTCGAGATAAACATATTTGCGCAAAAGTTCTAACTCACGAGAACTTCAAAAATATTGATGAGCTATCTAAAGAGTATTTAAAATAAAATCTCATAGACAAAATAAATAAGATACGAATAGCAGCAACAATGCTTCATACACGATGTAATAGTTAATATATCTACGTTATCATTATCTATTTTCTCTTATTATTTATTAGTTGGAGTATCGTTTCGATCTTGCTTAAATATCTTGATTAGCGTGGATTGAATACTTCCTTCCGGTTACGCTTCAGTATGGTGGCTGATTTAGTCTTCATGTAAAACAGCTACGAGTATTAAAACAAATAAACTCTTTTACTTGCACCTCGTTATTGAAACTGTGGTGATTAAATCATTTTACCTTATGCTAGTAAGGTTTGCTTTGATAAAGGGTCATTTGACAACGGTAATTGGAATGATACATAAATTTTCACAAACAATTTAATGTCTTTCCACTAATGTTAAGTTAATTCTTACTCATCAATTTTAATGACGAATCAAAAATAAAATTTGTTTTTGGTACTTCCGTTTAAAAATAACTAACCGGTTCAAGTAACATCTTATATTTTTATATCGTAAGCTTTATATTGGTCACCAGTAGACATTATGATCTATTAGTCATATACGGCCTTATTATTATCTATGATTATCGCTTACTTAAATTACGAGTAAGTATCTCTATACCTGTTTCTATCTATTGTAATTTAAAGAAGAGAATTTTAAGCATTTTTTTAAATCTACTTCGATTTGTAAGAGTAAAGCCTATTTTAAGCTAATATGGTTTTTGTGCCATATGCGGTTGGTTAATTTAAGTGTATTCGAATAATTCATGGTATATAGTACATATAGTAAGACTAATATCACTTGAAAAATGTATTACTTGATATAAACTTTCGTATTTTAACAAGGTTAATAGAAGTCATAGTTATTTTTTCTGTTACGCCGAACATAACTTTATCAAGTTTTATCTGAAAGTAACCGTTTACACTTAGCTTTAGCACAAAATTAATTAAAAGTATAACCAACCGCAATCAAATGCACCTAGTTGTAGTGGTTAAGCCTAGGCGTAATCGCACTTCGGATTTTAGCCGTGACGGATGATACTCTACATAACGTGCAGTTAGACCACTTCAGTAAGTTATCTGTTTCTATATAATAATTTACTTTTTGTCATTTTTACAAAAACTACTATAAAAACATATTTTTTTCTATAACATTAGTTGACAAACGAGCACACAGTCCACCTCATGGTAAGTGGATGTTGTGGCCCATAGACGTTTACATTTATCTTAAATTAAGAATCAAATTGCAAATGCGTTGTCATCCCTGAGGACTGAGATGGAATACCTCGACTAATAACGGTCTCCGGATAACTATACTTACCATAAGAAACACAGCTGCATTACGCTATTATTTTACGCTGGTATTCAGGATTCAGGTATCAGGTATAATATCTATCTAAATAATATTTATAATATAGCAAAACCTTCCGAATCCGACGGTACTAATAGTTACGTAGTTACATTAAATTAATCTGTGCTAATAGAGTACAGAAAAGCTGCAGTGTGACACGGTCATAATGTATTAAAAAATATGTAAATAGGTAATAATAAATAAAAAATCCTTTTTTTTTTTCAAATGACAAACAAACTTACAGTCTACCTGAGGAGAGTGGCCTCTGCAGTCCACGAAACACCTGCAGCCAACTTCAAACAAATAACGGATGCGTTGTCAACTCTGAGAGTAATGGTCGCCACACTGAACACGGTCAGTTAAACTGATCATTCCAACTGATCAGTTCAAACTAAACCTGTTGATATTTTTAAAATATCGGATTTCTGATATACCGATAAATAAACTTATACATAAAACTCCGATATTATATTCGATATTGATATATTTATAACTATCGATATATAGATACATAAAATGAAATGCTTCATATCCCGTTATTATACTCCAGACTGCAAACAGCAGTGCAAGTATTGCTATTTGGCGCCATGAACAGGTAAGAAGGTGATACAATACGACATCCTAGTCAGAAAAGAAGTCCAGGCACCTATCGATAAATAAATTGTTCCACTTTCTAATTGAACATTCATTTTATTCTACTGATTAATTTTTGTCGAGCTTTCAGAGTTAAAATCCGTATAATTAAAACATATAATAAAAATTGCAATTACATTATTTATATTAAATTGAATAATCCAATTTATTATAAATAATGTAATCAAATGTTAAGAGTAATATTATTTTAGATAAATAATTTAATCCAATAATATAATCTATGAATAGCTATGTAATCAATGAACTACGAATGATATTTGACATTTGTATGCCCATAATGAGGCTGATCATAGACTGAACTCTATTTGTATTTAATTAAGACCCTTGTGTAACCGATAGAATTAGGCGTTATTTTGCGGAAATCCATTATAATTAAGATATTAATAGTCTAGAAGACTAGAAGTCTAGAAGACTTATCGGTCAGTCGCCGTAGAGTCTATATTACCTGAGGATGCCTCGTGTAGAGGCGAAACACGTGTCGTATTATCGTCGATGGTGTGTCTTTCCTAGAATAGTGGTGTTGGGTGTAGTGGTGCTGGGATTAGCGCACGCAATTGAGGGAGGGCGGGAGGTGCTCTTCAATCTAGATAAGACACATCATTGTATTTAATTAGGCGGATGGTTGCAAAGAAACCAATAATATCTTTACCTTTTTTAACCTATGAATCACAAATAAACTATTTGATTTGATTTGATTTGTAACCTCTAAAAACCGTTTGCAATACTTTCAACTATTTGAAACTTAATAAAGTGCAGTAAAACAATTATAGCTAATAATAACAACCACACAAAAAACTAGAATAAAACCTAGCAACCATGTAAAAAACAAATACATCAAACAAATGTTATGAAATTACGATGCATCGCGTGCGAGTATCGGGATGGCACGCGCCTGTACTGCGATTATTCCGGTATCGGAACTCCGTGCCGGCGTGACACTTCCGTACACGATGTATGTGAAAACAATAAATTAGGTTGTGGTACACTTCTGCGTACATAGCTGCTTTGAGGAATCGTTGATACGCTTCGTTTAACAAATTTTTTGTGCTGTGTATAACCGTAATTAAAACCTCGTTTTCTACAAAACATTACGCCGATCGTATTCTACGAATATATCATAAACCAACAATATGGAATACGGAGTTTTAGATTAAATCTAGGTTTGTCAAGCATCTTAACGGTACTGTATTAATACTTTATAGAAATATAGTATAATAGATTTTCACAAACTTTTAAATGTTTGAAGCAAAATAAAATACTCTTTGTTTACTTATTGCAACTTTTGTACAAAACATATTTATTCAATGTTACGAATGTAGTAATACATTTTAAAATATTTTCTCAGGAAGGTTACTACCTTATGGGGTAAGCAGGTGCCTTAAAATTACATAGTATCTGTACGAGTACATATTATTATATAAGCGAAATACCACTGACTGACACTTTTTTATAGCATTGGTGACAAACGAGCACACAGGTACATCATGGTAAGTGAATGCTGTAGCCCTTACACATCCACATTTATCCTCAACTAAGAATCAAAATGCAAATGTGTTGTTATGTGACCAATGTGTTGAAATGTGACCTCTGAGGATTAAGATGGAATGCCTCGATCCAGTAAAAAGGATCTCCAGTTTTCTACACTCACCATACAAAACACAGCAGCATTACGCTGTTATTTTAATATGGTATTCTGTGATAGCGTGGTCCTGCCCTATTTGACGACCCATTCGTGATACAATTCGTCATCATCTAAGGTTGCCATCTATAAAATAAATAATTAAATTCATGCCGTGTTATCAATAACTTTGGACACACAAAATTGAATATAATTTTGTTTCGCTTAGTAATGATAAAATAAAGACCGTGTTTTATACCGCGTCGTCCTTGGCTCAAGGATGTTCGTCCTACGTTCAACAGTGGACTTGTGTTGAGCTGTAATGAAGTTTGTACCTATAATCATTCAATTTCGCTTACCTATGCAAAATATCGCTTAAAACTATATTTTATAACTAAAAAAAAAAAACAAAACCATTGTGACCAAGACGCCTACATTTATTCTCGATTAAGAGTCGAAACGCAAATGTATTGTTGACCCTGAATTTGAAGATGGAATCTCGTTACCAGTAAAAAAGGTCTTCTCCTTTTCCTTTCTCTTTACTCGCCATAAAAATTACACCAGCATCATTGTGCCATTTCACACTTGTACTCTATGCGAGTATGCAAAGGCAGTTGTAGTGCAGCTATATTCACTGAAGCGTGGCTCTACCACATCTAAACCTTGTACAAGTAGCTCTGACCTCATTCTATGAGCATTCTATATGACTGCCTCGTTGGTCTAGTGGTTGTAGTAGTGCGATTGCTGAATATGAGGTCCCGGGTTCGAATACCGGGTCGTGCCACAAAATCAATTATTGAGTTTTTCCGTCAAGAAATTCTCAGTAACCGTCTGGAGTCAGGAACTTAGCGGTGTCTCACCCCCGTGCCTCGGAAAGCACGTAAAGCCGTTGGTCCTGCACCTGATCTCTTTTCGGTCGCGTCGGTTTACCGTACCATCGGATTATGAGAGTGAGGGAGTAGAGAATGTAGTGCCAAGTGCATGCGCACAGGCTTTCGCATACAGTTGGGCACTATAATCCTATCCTGCGCCGATGGCTAGTCTCCGTTGAGTTAGGCAGCCGTGACTGAAATTCGATCTGGAGGACGTTATTATGAACATTACTTCTGTCTCGATTAAGTTAGAGCGAGTAAACGCCTATATGCTAAGTCAGCAAGCTATATTATGTCGCCTGTAGATTTGACAGTATAGATTATTTTAAAACAATACTTGAGATGATCAGATCAACAAAGAAAGATAGATGGAGCGCTACGCGTATTTCAAGAGATACCGAAATTATTCTTCTTTATTTCTTTAATAGCCCGTGAAACATTGAGACGCATTTTGCATCTAAGCAATATTGTCGATTGTAAATGATTTTAGATGTACGTGAGTGCGTGTTATTACAATAAATTGAGTGGGTTTTGGCTTGGTTGTGTTTAGTTGTGATAATTTGTGATAGAAATCAGTATTCATACGTGGTAGAGCCACGCTGCAGCTATATTATGGTTGTAGAACGAATGGATCGGCTCGACCGGGGAAGGATCACGCTCTCACGGAATACCAGCGTAAAAAAACAGTTCAATACCGCTGTGTATCGTATGGTAAGTGTAGAGATCCGGAGACCCTTTATACTGGTAACGAGGCATTCCATCTTAGTCCTCAGAGGTGACAACGCATCTGCGTTTTGATTCTTAATCGAGGATAGATGTAGATGTCTAAGGGCCACTGCATCCACTTACTATCAGGTGGATTGTGTGCCCGTTTCTCACCCTTATACGATAAAAAAGTTGTCACCTATCCAAACAATCATATCTAAATAGTATAAAACAAAGTAGATATTTCTGTCTGTCTGGTCGTGGGCACAGTTTTTAAGGTTTGCATTAGACTGACATGATTTAACAATCATTTAGCGAATTTCTTCCGGAAGGTTTACCTCTAAAATACATTCATATCATAATAAAATATGGAAGAGAAAAATATGCCTTTAATCAAGTCGTCAAAAGACAATTTATGGCAGAGACAATTTGATTACAGAACTGCACGTTTTAGACCTAAACCAAACGAAAAAACGCAAAACGCGCTAAACCCGATTAGATATTCAACTTCGATAACAATGATAACGGTCGGATGTTGAAGTGCCATAAAATGATATACAACGAAGAAATTATTTTCTCTTCAACCATTATAGAGTTAAAATAAGCTTAATAATTATATTTTTGCCGTTGGTATTTTAAATGTAAGTACAATTTTATTTATAATAGCAGGGCTGATAAACAAGCACAACATACAGCTTGATGATAAGTGGATGCGTGAATGCAGTGGCCCATAGCCATACTGCATTCATAATATGAGCCATATTTTTTACCACCATTAATAATAATACTAATTGATTTTTATAAAATTGAAGTGATAGAACGAACTTACAGACAACCCGATGCTAATTGGCTACTGTTATCCACGGACATCTGCAGCCAACTTCACACAAAGACGGTCACTGCATTCACGCATTCTGCATTGTCATCTCTGAGGATTTTCATAGAATGCCTAACAGCCTTTATATATACTGCGCTTTCTATACGCTTTAAACGGAACGCATCAGATGTAAGCACAGAGCCTTAGCATCAGGAATAGTTAAGAGGGTGATACCTATACAGACTCTTAGGTAAAAAAGTAATCCTACTACCTGTATCTTTAAAATAACGATTTAATAATTTGAAAAAAAAATCTATATAGGTAAACTATTTATTAAAATAAAGAGGTTAACCTACTTACAGTATAAAACGAACAGCAAAGTAAAAGTAATACTTTCGTTTAATACGAAAGTGCCTATCAAGTTAAATATGCGCAAACTTTCTACCGCATACATTAAATAGTCGTTTAAAGTTCATGTTATGTTGTATAAGGACGTAAGTCAACGTATAGTATGTAATTTTTACAATTTATTTTACTATCCTCCAGAATATCACATCCGCTGTCTATCATATTATAGACACGTATTTAAGAAGTTTTTCAGATGTATTATTCTAAATATAGAAAACTTTATGTACCTACCTATACCAAACAAAAGTATTTCAGATACATGTTTATAATAAATAGCCACTAAATATTTTTGAATAATGAATCAACTTACATTGTTATTATTTGTTTCAAGTTAATATTTATTATTATAAAATCTTTATGTTGAGAAAAGATAAAATTTTAATAACACATGCTAAAAAGGTAAAATTGTATAGTTTCGAGTTTCATTTTTAAATACAAAATTAAACAAAGGTAACAAATATGATGAGAGTAATGGTCGCCACACTGAACACGGTCAGTTAAACTGATCATTCCAACTGATCAGTTCAAACTAAACCTGTTGATATTTTTAAAATATCGGATTTCTGATATACCGATAAATAAACTTATACATAAAACTCCGATATTATATTCGATATTGATATATTTATAACTATCGATATATAGATACATAAAATGAAATGCTTCATATCCCGTTATTATACTCCAGACTACAAACAGCAGTGCAAGTATTGCTATTTGGCGCCATGAACAGGTAAGAAGGTGATACAATACGACATCCTAGTCAGAAAAGAAGTCCAGGCACCTATCGATAAATAAATTGTTCCACTTTCTAATTGAACATTCATTTTATTCTACTGATTAATTTTTGTCGAGCTTTCAGAGTTAAAATCCGTATAATTAAAACATATAATAAAAATTGCAATTACATTATTTATATTAAATTGAATAATCCAATTTATTATAAATAATGTAATCAAATGTTAAGAGTAATATTATTTTAGATAAATAATTTAATCCAATAATATAATCTATGAATAGCTATGTAATCAATGAACTACGAATGATATTTGACATTTGTATGCCCATAATGAGGCTGATCATAGACTGAACTCTATTTGTATTTAATTAAGACCCTTGTGTAACCGATAGAATTAGGCGTTATTTTGCGGAAATCCATTATAATTAAGATATTAATAGTCTAGAAGACTAGAAGTCTAGAAGACTTATCGGTCAGTCGCCGTAGAGTCTATATTACCTGAGGATGCCTCGTGTAGAGGCGAAACACGTGTCGTATTATCGTCGATGGTGTGTCTTTCCTAGAATAGTGGTGTTGGGAGTAGTGGTGCTGGGATTAGCGCACGCAATTGAGGGAGGGCGGGAGGTGCTCTTCAATCTAGATAAGACACATCATTGTATTTAATTAGGCGGATGGTTGCAAAGAAACCAATAATATCTTTACCTTTTTTAACCTATGAATCACAAATAAACTATTTGATTTGATTTGATTTGTAACCTCTAAAAACCGTTTGCAATACTTTCAACTATTTGAAACTTAATAAAGTGCAGTAAAACAATTATAACTAATAATAACAACCACACAAAAAACTAGAATAAAACCTAGCAACCATGTTTTTGCAAATACATCAAACAAATGTTATGAAATTACGATGCATCGCGTGCGAGTATCGGGATGGCACGCGCCTGTACTGCGATTATTCCGGTATCGGAACTCCGTGCCGGCGTGACACTTCCGTACACGATGTATGTGAAAACAATAAATTAGGTTGTGGTACACTTCTGCGTACATAGCTGCCTTGAGGAATCGTTGATACGCTTCGTTTAACAAATTTTTTGTGCTGTGTATAACCATAATTAAAACCTCGTTTTCTACAAAACATTACGCCGATCGTATTCTACGAATATATCATAAACCAACAATATGGAATACGGAGTTTTAGATTAAATCTAGGTTTGTCAAGCATCTTAACGGTACTGTATTAATACTTTATAGAAATATAGTATAATAGATTTTCACAAACTTTTAAATGTTTGAAGCAAAATAAAATACTCTTTGTTTACTTATTGCAACTTTTGTACAAAACATATTTATTCAATGTTACGAATGTAGTAATATACTTTAAAATATTTTCTCAGGAAGGTTACTACCTTATGGGGTAAGCAGGTGCCTTAAAATTACATAGTATCTGTACGAGTACATATTATTATATAAGCGAAATACCACTGACTGACACTTTTTATAGCATTGGTGACAAACTAACACACAGTCCACCTCACGCTAAGTGAATGCTGTAGCCCTTAGACAGCCACATTTATCCTCAACTAAGAATCAAAATGCAATGTGTTGAAATGTGACCCCTGAGGATTAAGATGGAATACCTCGATTCCAGTAAAAAGGATCTCCAGTTTTCTACACTCAACATACAAAACACAGCAGCATTACGCTGTTATTTTAAGCTGGTATTCTGTGATAGCGCGGTCCTGCACTATTTGAGCCGACCCATTCGTGCTACAACATAGCTGCAACGTGGCTTTACCACGTTTAAATAACGATGTCTCTAAAACTATACACCCGATTGACTTGAAATTTAGTATAGTTACTTATTTCGCAATGTACCGCTCGCTAAGAATGGATTTTACGATAGTCGCATCAAAAAATTTCTTGATATATTACATCTAAGTTCCGCAATAAAATATCACTGTGAACCCAGCAAAGCGATCGGGTATCAGCTAGTAATATATAAACGCCAATATACTCTAACTGCAATTGCTAATTACAATTTTAAATGCTCATTTAACAAACACTTAGCAGTGAAAGGAAAAGGGATGTTTAAAAATTAAATAAATATTTAAGGACATGTGAAGTTCCCCAAAATAACCGATATAGTGCACTTCCCCAAAATAACCGATATAGGTAAGTTGAAGTAGCAAAGGTAAAGCTCGAAGAACCGACTACCGGTTAAAAAAAAAGTTCTCTCACAGCTACAACACAAATGGGTTGGTTTGGTCAGGGTAAGACCGCGCTATCACAAAATACCACATATAACGAGTGTATACAGAACAGGAAACCCCTTCTACTAGTAACAAGGCATTTCATCTTAGTCCTCAGGGTCGACAACGCATCTGCATTTTAATTCTTAATGGGTGATGGATGTAGGGAGTAGCTGTCTATGGGCTATTGAATAAACTTAACATCAGTTAGATCCGCATTTCGATTCGTACTCGAGGATAGATGTAGATATCTATGAGTCACAGCAACCACTTAACATCTGTTGGATTATGTGCGCATTTGCCACTTTATCCTATAAAAAAAACGTTGGGCTGTGTGCTCGTTTGTCACCTTTATTCTATAAAAAAAAAACGAGAAAGAGTACGTTTCTAAACCTGAGAGGAGAATGAGAAATCCTGCAACCAGCAACGGAATATAATATGATGTAAGATTTTACTTTACTTTTTTTATAAAAACCTCAGAAAGATTAAAGAATTAAAAAAATACTCCATTTAAATTTCTTACATTTCCGCGACAACTACCTACACATTGGCCAAAATCTATTTTAAGGATATAGTAATTTAATTTTCTTTCATGTAAATCGGAGTAAATGTGCTTTTTTTCATCGTTCAGGAAATTATATTCCATTTCCTCATCAAAAGGTAACTTTTATTGTACCGCATATAAAAATAATGGAAAATGTTAATAATAAGACGAAAAGTCGAGTCTTAGCGTCCGTTTTTGCGGACACCATAATCACTCTAAAAGAACCATTGAATTAAACATATTTATGAAAATTAACAAGTTTTTAAAAAAACTACTTGGTATTCAAAAACAAATAATTAAACGTTATTCTTTATCATCTTAAATCATACATTTAAACCCTAACATTTATGCTAGGCTGAATCTGTAAGTAAAAAATAATATAAAAAACGGTATCTTGTAGGTAAGATTACCTTTGGATAATTTGAAATGTATTTTAATGCCTTACATGTTATTATTACTGATAAAATTTGAAAGTATCACATGTCTAGTAAAAAGTTTGGTTTACAACTATAAAATTATAATCATCTTTATTACCCACTCTCTTTACCATTCCGTGACATTATTGTTATGATCTACATTTATATTTTTTTTATTTTGATCCAAATTAGTGACAAATTCGTCATCATCTAAGGTTGCCATCTATAAAATAAATAATTCATGCCGTGTTATCAATAACTTTGGACACACATAATTGAATATAATTTTGTTTCGCTTAGTAATGATAAAATAAAGACCGTGTTTTATACCGCGTCGTCCTTGGCTCAAGGATGTTCGTCCTACGTTCAACAGTGGACTTGTGTTGAGCTGTAATGAAGTTTGTACCTATAGACAATCATTCAATTTCGCTTACCTATGCAAAATATCGCTTAAAACTATATTTTATAACTAAAAAAAAAAAAACAAAAACATTGTGACCAAGACGCCTACTACTATTCTCGATTAAGAGTCGAAACGCAAATGTATTGTTGACCCTGAAGTCGAAGATGAAATCTCGTTACCAGTAAAAAAGGTCTTCTCCTTTTCCTTTCTCTTTACTCGCCATAAAAATCACACCAGCATCATTGTGCTATTTCACACTTGCACTCTATGCGAGTATGCAAAGGCAGTTGTAGTGCAGCTATATTCACTGAAGCGTGGCTCTACCACATCTAAACCTTGTACAAGTAGCTCTGACCTCATTCTACGAGCATTATATATGACTGCCTCGTTGGTCTAGTGTATGTAGTAGTGCGATTGCTGAATATGAGGTCCTGGGTTCGAATACCGGGTCGTGCCACAAAATCAATTATTGAGTTTTTCCGTCAAAAAATTCTCAGTAACTGTCCGGAGTCAGGAACTTGGTGGCGTCTCACCCCCGTGCCTCGGAAAGCACGTAAAGCCGTTGGTCCTGCACCTGATCTCTTTTCGGTCGCGTCGGTTTACCGTACCATCGGATTATGAGAGTGAGGGAGTAGAGAATGTAGTGCCAAGTGCATGCGCACAGGCTTTCGCATACAGTTGGGCACTATAATCCTATCCTGCGCCGATGGCTAGTCTCCGTTGAGTTAGGCAGCCGTAACTGAAATTCGGTCTGGAGGACGTTATTATGTACATTACTTCTGTCTCGATTAAGTTAGAGCGAGTAAACGCCTATATGCTAAGTCAGCAAGCTATATAATGTCGCCCGTAGATTTGACAGTATAGATTATTTTAAAACAATACTTGAGATGATCAGATCAACAAAGAAAGATAGATGGAGCGCTACGCATATTTCAAGAGATACCGAAATTATTCTTCTTTATTTCTTTAATAGCCCGTGAAAATACACATTGAGACGCATTGTGCATCTAAGCAATATTGTCGATTGTAAATGATTTTAGATGTACGTGAGTGCGTGTTATTACAATAAATTGAGTGGGTTTTGGCTTGGTTGTGTTTAGTTGTGATAATTTGTGATAGAAATCAGTATTCATACGTGGTAGAGCCACGCTGCAGCTATATTATGGTTGTAGAACGAATGGATCGGCTCGACCGGGGAAGGATCACGCTCTCACGGAATACCAGCGTAAAAAAACAGTTCAATACCGCTGTGTATCGTATGGTAAGTGTAGAGATCCGGAGACCCTTTATACTGGTAACGAGGCATTCCATCTTAGTCCTCAGAGGTGACAACGCATCTGCGTTTTGATTCTTAATCGAGGATAGATGTAGATGTCTAAGGGCCACTGCATCCACTTACTATCAGGTGGATTGTGTGCCCGTTTCTCACCCTTATACGATAAAAAAGTTGTCACCTATCCAAACAATCATATCTAAATAGTATAAAACAAAGTAGATATTTCTGTCTGTCTGGTCGTGGGCACAGTTTTTAAGGTTTGCATTAGACTGACATGATTTAACAATCATTTAGCGAATTTCTTCCGGAAGGTTTACCTCTAAAATACATTCATATCATAATAAAATATGGAAGAGAAAAATATGCCTTTAATCAAGTCGTCAAAAGACAATTTATGGCAGAGACAATTTGATTACAGAACTGCACGTTTTAGACCTAAACCAAACGAAAAAACGCAAAACGCGCTAAACCCGATTAGATATTCAACTTCGATAACAATGATAACGGTCGGATGTTGAAGTGCCATAAAATGATATACAACGAAGAAATTATTTTCTCTTCAACCATTATAGAGTTAAAATAAGCTTAATAATTATATTTTTGCCGTTGGTATTTTAAATGTAAGTACAATTTTATTTATAATAGCAGGGCTGATAAACAAGCACAACATACAGCTTGATGATAAGTGGATGCGTGAATGCAGTGGCCCATAGCCATACTGCATTCATAATATGAGCCATATTTTTTACCACCATTAATAATAATACTAATTGATTTTTATAAAATTGAAGTGATAGAACGAACTTACAGACAACCCGATGCTAATTGGCTACTGTTATCCACGGACATCTGCAGCCAACTTCACACAAAGACGGTCACTGCATTCACGCATTCTGCATTGTCATCTCTGAGGATTTTCATAGAATGCCTAACAGCCTTTATATATACTGCGCTTTCTATACGCTTTAAACAGAACGCATCAGATGTAAGCACAGATCCTTAGCATCTGGAATAGTTAAGAGGGTGATACCTATACAGACTCTTAGGTAAAAAAGTAATCCTACTACCTGTATCTTTAAAATAACGATTTAATAATTTGAAAAAAAAATCTATATAGGTAAACTATTTATTAAAATGAAGAGGTTAACCTACTTACAGTATAAAACGAACAGCAAAGTAAAAGTAATACTTTCGTTTAATACGAAAGTGCCTGTCAAGTTAAATATGCGCAAACTTTCTACCGCATACATTAATAGTCGTTTAAAGTTCATGTTATGTTGTATAAGGACGTAAGTCAACGTGTAGTATGTAATTTTTACAATTTATTTTACTATCCTCCAGAATATCACATCCGCTGTCTATCATATTATAGACACATATTTAAGAATTTTTTCAGATGTATTATTCTAAATATAGAAAACTTTATGTGCCTACCTATACCAAACAAAAGTATTTCAGATACATGTTTATAATAAATAGCCACTAAATATTTTTGAATAATGAATCAACTTACAACGCTGTTGGCGGTGTTTACATACCACCAAATCAGCCCTTAACTGCTTACCAATTATTTTTAAACTCTCTCCAAAATGAGCTTATGTGCAACGAAAATACAAAAATATATATTTTCGGGGACTTTAATCTACCCGACATTGAGTGGCTGCAGTATGACGGGAGTACATGTACTCCTAATACGCATTACTGCAAAAATCCAATGACTTTGCTCGTTTCAAATTTTTTATCAATTGTAGGTTGCAAACAATTTAATTTAATAAAAAATAATAAGAATCGAATCTTAGATCTTTTCATTTCAAATAATGATACAAGTACTTGTAAGTCACCACCAAACTCTTTAGTTCCGATAGACGTCTTTCATCCGCCATTTAACGCCGAGCTACTTTTCAACGTAGAATACATACAATTGGCGCGTAAAACTTTACCAAAATACCGATTCTCCGAGAGTAAATATGTAGATATTAACGACGATATTAAACGTGTAGACTGGGCAAGTATTTTAGAGGTGCCGTCCTTAGACACTGCCACCAACCACTTTTATGAAGAGATATATAAAATCATTAGGAAACACGTACCTTTACGCCCAACCAAATCTAAAAAGTTTCCAATATGGTTTACACGCCCACTAATACACATATTTAAAAATAAAGAAAAATCATGGATAAAGTGGAAAAAATCTTCTAACCAAGTAGATTATGAGGAATACTCTGTTCTTCGAAAAAGATTTAAACAACTTTCCGCGCAGTGCTTTAATTCATATTTAAGTAAAATTGAAACAAGTTTGCAGAAAGACATCAAAGTATTTTGGTCTTTTGTAAACAATAAAAAAAAATGTGGTATTCCCAACGTAATGTCTCACGGTGGAAACGAAACCGATAATCCTGAGAATATATGTGAATTATTTTCTAACTACTTTACTTCAGTTTATGAGAACAGCTCACTGATGACGTACGACATAGATTCACTTCCTTGCTCATCAAACACTAACTTAATTATCTCAGATATATCATTTTCAAAAAACACAATAGAACAGTGTCTAAAAAACTTAGACATAACTAAAAGTTCAGGACCAGACGGTATCCCACCTTTTTTCCTCAAACATACTGCTAGCTCAATAAGCGTACCTCTGTTCTATTTGTATAACCGCAGTTTGCGTGAAGGTTTAGTGCCCACAGTCTGGAAATCTGCGAATATAAACCCAGTGTTTAAAAACGGTTGTAAAACTGACGTGACTAATTATAGACCTATTTCCTTACTTTCTGCCTTATCAAAAGTCCTTGAACGCTTAGTACATAATTCAATTTATCCGAGTTTACACAACTTACTAATTCCAGAACAACATGGTTTCGTAAAACACCGATCGACCACCAGTAATCTTATTTTATATACAAACTTTCTGTTTGATAATATGGACAATCGAATACAAACTGATACCGTTTACACAGACTTTTGTAAAGCTTTTGATAAAGTGGATCATTCCATCCTTCTTCAAAAACTTGCGTTCAATGGTATACGTGGAAACTTATTGCGGTGGTTCTCTTCATACATTATTAATAGGACCCAAAAAGTTGTTGTCAATGGATTCTCCTCTAGCGAAAAATTAGCATCCTCAGGTGTACCACAGGGATCTATACTAGGTCCGATGCTCTTCACATTGTATATTAATGATATTCAGTCTTGTTTTATAAATAGTAATTTTTTGTTGTATGCAGATGACCTGAAAGTTTATCGAAGTGTAAAGTCCCTTAATGATTGTGAGAAGCTACAGGAAGATCTTGACCGGTTATCTAACTACTGTCTAATCAATAAACTACAATTAAGCATCCCTAAATGTAAATCTATTTCTTTCACCAAAAACGTAAAAACCTACAATTACATATATTCCCTTCTTAACAGTCCCTTAGAAAAAGTATCATTAATAAAAGATTTAGGCATCCTTTACGATTGAAATCTAACCTTTAATGCTCATATCAGCAATGTAACAAATAAAGCGTATCAAATGTACGGAATTGTTGCACGAACGTGTAATTTTTTTAAAAGCTCCTCATCTTATTTACTACTTTTCAAATCACTTATCAGACCACAAATTGAATATGCAACGCAAGTATGGAACCCCCATTATAATAAATACGGTGAACTTCTAGAATCATTACAAGCAAAGTTTCTTCGTTTTATAAATTATAAATGTTACCACGCTAAATCATCGTATCGTAACTTATTAAAAAAGTTTTCAATTCATACTTTAAAAGCAAGAAGAATATACTTTGATCTGATACTATTATTCAAAATAATTCGAAATGATTTAGATTGTAGTGAACTACTTAACAAAATATATATCCGTGTCCCTAGTCGTTCTCAACGCATTAGAGACGTGTATACACATAAATTGTTTGCGCCTAAACTATGTAATACCAATGCAGGTGAACGCGCCCCATTAAGACGTATTATGAAAGTATATAACATGCATTTTTCAAATATTGATCTATTCACTTCATCACAGTTACAATTCCGCAAGAACGTTCTAAGAAAGTTGGTAGATATTCAATAGTATCTTTAAATATTTTACAAGATAAATTTGTACTGCTAGCAATTATTTTTAATTATTTTTTTTCCCTTTTGTCTCATTTTGATTTTTATGTTACTGAGTACTGTCAATTTTATTTTATTTTCCCTTTCTCACTTATACTCTGTTTATTGTGCATTTATTATTTACTGTTACCAATTTAATATTACTTTGTGGATAACGGTGTTGGTTACATAATGACTAATATTATTTATAAAATGTTATTTGGTTTAAGCATTATTATGTAATTGTTTGTTGTCCTGAATAAATTAAAAAAAAAAACTTACATTGTTATTATTTGTTTCAAGTTAATATTTATTATTATAAAATCTTTATGTTGAGAAAAGATAAAATTTTAATAACACATGCTAAAAAGATAAAATTGTATAGTTTCGAGTTTCATTTTTAAATACAAAATTAAACAAAGGTAACAAATATGATGAATTATTCTTTTATGTAGGTATGTCTTTTATATTGGCCTTTTCTTTGAAATAGAGACATTAATAATATAATTTAATGTATGCACTAAACATGCATTAAAAACTAATACAAATTATTGAATCAATATATAAAAATATATTTTATTTGTCGCTTTTTACATAGACAAAACTTTTTTTTTAATTATGATAAGTACCAAACCACAATGATAAGAGGAGTTTTGTATAAAGCGTGGCGTATTGTAATGTTTTTATTAGGTCAAGTCATGATAAAGCATTAAATCCATAAGCTAAATTAAAGAAGAGTAGCATTATTTTTATTCAAATTAATGATTTTTAAGAATCTATGCTAATTGCTCATATTACCGCATAATGGCGACAGTGATTTAGGTCAAATTTAATAATTAATCAAAGATGTATATGCAGTGCAGTGTTGAGTGCATGTCAGCACTTTAATTAGAGCATTCCACACTAGCAATAATTTTATAATTTTAATATATTTTATAATTTTAAAAGTTTTTATATTTAATTATTCGCGTTATAAAATATTAAAACAGTTAATGTATTTACTCAAACTTACAAAATATTAAAAAGAATTATAATTGATTGGTATTATTAGAGTCGTTATATTTAAAGGCTGCTAAGTGATACTGATAAATAAAAACTTTTAAAGTGAATAATACCAATTCACAACTTACTTGTAAAATTTCATAAAACAAAAATTTGTTATGTAAGTATATATGGTTTTTCCACAGTCACTGTATTTTGCCAGTTCACTTGCACTTAATTACTTTCAACTAACTAATCATAATGATACTACAATAATTAATAAATCAGAACTTATTTATATTAAAAACTATCAATTACAACAATAATCAAGTATTCTCGATTCGTGGCAGAAATTATTACACATCAGAACTGACTGATTTTCATCTTAAGACAAGGATTTGGTTTTTATTTTTCCCATTAAAGTCAACAGTCGATGGAATTAAACCGGATCGCGGTTTTTTGCCGTTTTATTTAATTCACATTTGCTTTGTTTTTTTGCTAAAAGCGTACAGAACACGTTCGCCACGGAGGTTGCGGATGATTTGAATGCGATTTAGATTTGAACAGTTTTAAGTAATTTTGTTATTGTTTTGCAGACACCACCACTTCGGAAGCATTTTTTTAATATTTCAATAAAGGCGCGCGCGCGACTCTACAGTGCGAATCACTCTGATTGGACAACGAAAGATTGTAACGGCCACTTCGCAGTAACTACACGCGATTTGGCGGGAGATCCGCACTTTTACTGTGCGACTTATTTTACGTATATTGCGATAACAATTACATATAACTATTAAAATGTTACCAGAACACATTCAATGCAATTTACAATTTTGCGTCCGCCTCGAAATCGCCAATTCCAATAATCGGGTTCGATAGGAAGCGTTTCCTACCTTTATATATCCTTGAATACAAGGACTAGAATGTTTGTTCTTCAATTGATATGAACAACAACACAACAGCTGGAGTGTTTAAATCAATGAGAGCGGAGGTCAATTAAAACCAGAGTCTCTTTAATAAATGAACACTTGCTGTTTGCGGACTCGCAATTAAAAACTATTTAATAAAAATTAGAATGTTATAAAACAAAAATAATTACCAATGTGTATATATAGTTTGATTTTATTAATAGTCGAATACACGAATAGCCCTACGCTTCCCGTGACGTCACTAGTGCCGAAGCCAAAATGCTTCAACAGACAGATTACACAAATGGGACACCTCTTTACGTACGCTCGGAACGGTGTCGTACAATGTTTTAAAATACAATGACAAATCTTAGCGTATTTATAACATTAAAGCATTAGGTGGAATCGCCATCAACAATCTATTGTTAAAGATAAAATTTATATCGGACACGAAAACCATTAAAAATTACACACCACCAATTATTTTGTCTTTTTTTTACTTATCTTCTGTTTGTTTGTTTTTGCATTATTTTAAAAATCAAGTTTTAAGTAACTAAAACATGTTGAAAAATATTTTATTCATTTTATGAGCCCGTAACTTCACTGCTGGACTTTGTATTAGATGAATAACCGTAAATTTCACTCTTGTCCGAATTTCCGTGTTTGAAACACGGTCTCGTAAGTCCTGCAACTCGACGCTGCTACCGGTCTGGTACCTTATGCAGGCATATACCAAACGAGTTGGTTGTACCACGGACACTACGAACGAAATCGGATGATGGTTTCTCTTACACTATCATCACACACCACTTATTGACCTTGTAGTGTTTTTTTTTGCACGTTTGAGAATTTTTTCCATTATCTCTATACAATATACAATATTACTAATATGATTCTTTGTAGTTTAAGAGCCGCAGAGTGACATAGACTACTTTTATCCGGAAATATGCACATTTCCAGTGGAAGAAATCTGGTGAGATTATATTTATGGTCCCCGCCGGCACCAATGAAATTGTTAATAGCAATTTTAAGTGCTGATTTACCACGTGCTCGGCGGTGAAGGAAAACATCGTGAGGAAACCTGCATGTCTGAGAAATAAGAAAAAAATACATTTCGAAGACATGTGAAGTTCGCTAACACGCATTAGGGCAGCGCGGCGGACTATTCCTTGCCCTAAAACCCTCTCAGAAATGAGAAGAGGCCTGCGCCCAGCAGTGGGACGTATATAGGCTATAACTTACTAACTTAACTATATTTATGGTGTCTTAGGTCTTGGAATAACACATTAGCTGTGATTTTTCGAGATGATGTCATTTCGGCTAGTTAGAACTAAAATCACAAATAAAGCTTTAGTAAGTACGAAATTCTACCTAAAATATAAAAGTACAGTAAGAAACATAACATAAAGTCATAAATTTACAACGTGGCAACGGGGTTATCTGCTCTGCTCAATCGGGCCTCGTAACCGGGATCCCGTTAGATGCATTGGTCGTGGGAGCCATAGTGTGACACACCATTGTTTGGATTAAACCACAATGCCTACGCGTTTAAGAAGGAAGCAGTCAAAAAAACTGATCTTAATTTGCTTATACTATATTTAAAAAAAATTACATAGCCAAAGTGTGCCAAGTAACATATTTTTTTTAAATCACAAAGACAAGAAAATAAATACAGTAAGAGTGTTTTATGGTAAATTAAGCAAAATATGAAAATAAATAATATATTCAATGGAAAGGTAAAACTATTAATGCTTGACTAAGGTAGGTAATATAATATATTGGGTCCTTACATATGAAATTAGCGTTTTGTCGTACTGACCACTTTGATCTGAAATATCTCCTCTTTGGTTAAGAATTCCAAATTCAAATTTATAAATTCATTTAGCTGGTACATTTGAGTTTTGAAAACAGTCATCCATTTGTTTTTCCCTCATTAGTTTTTTCTTTGACGTCGCTTATTACCGCAAAATGGAAAACATGAATCGGTATATTTACTAGTACGAGTTCTACCGTGGCACCAGTGCTGCAGAAACAGCTCGAAGGATTAATAATGTGTACGGCGCTGGTGTCGCAAAAGAAGGCACGGTACGTTTTTGGTTTCAACTTTTTCATTCTGGAAATTTCGACCTTCGGAACCAACCCCGTGGACGGCCGGAGACCAAAGAGGTAAATGAAGAATTAAAGGCTATATGTGGAAGCGGTTCCATCACAAAGCACTGCAGAGATAGCTGCAGGCTTCGCGGTAAGTGATAAAACTGTATTAATCCACTTGAAGCAAATCGGAAAAGTAAAACAACTTGTACGATGGGTACCTCTTGAATTGAGTGAATCGAACTTGCAAACACGCGTCGACTGCTGTGTTACTTTGCTCAACCGACACAAAAATGAAGGGATTTTAAATCGAATCATTACTTGTGATGAACAATGGATACTCTACGATAGTCGGAAGCACTCGTCGCAATGCCTGAACCCTGTAGACCCAGCCAAATCCTGCCCTTAACGAAAATTGACTCAGAAAAAGTTACTTGTGAGTGTTTGGTGGACTAGCGCCGGTGTCGTTCACTACAGCTTTGTAAAATCTCGCCAAACGATTACGGCAGATATCTATTGTCAGCAACTGCAAACCATGAAGGAAGAACTAGCTGCTCAACAAAAGAGATTGCTCAATCGCTCTAGGCCACTGCTGCTTCACGACAACGCAAGACCACACACTGTACAACAAACAATCACTAAGTTTTTGGCATGCTCTGATCACGAATCTGCGGTCCATTTTTGCGTAGGATGCACGGTTCCGGAGATGTGCAGATCAATTAACTCTTATCTAATTGATATTCTATTGACAAACTTACTTTTCTTTCTGTTATTTTCTTACGTGTGTATGATTTAGTGTTAACAAATTATATTTAAATATTATGTGTGTATATGATTAAGCCGTGATAGCTCAGATGGTTAGCGCAAAATGTAAATTTCACAGTACGCGACCCGGGTTCGATCCCCACCGGCACCAATTAAATTGTTAATTGCAATTTAAAGTGCTGATTTACCACGTGCTCAGCGGTGAAGGAAAACATCGTGAGGAAACCTGCATGTCTGAGAAAATTTCGAAGGCATGTTAAGTTTGCCAACACGCAATGAGACAGCGCAGCGAACATTTCCTAGCCCTAAAACCCTCTCAGAAATGAGAGGAGGCCTATGTTCAGCAGTGGACTTTAATAGGCTGTAACTTTAACTTTTTTAACTTTTATGATTAAGTGTTAACAAATTGATATTAACATGATAACTGTGTTGTTGCAGAAATCACTGAGCTTCGATGAAAATACCTATAAACAGTATTACTACTCGCCACTCTCCCCTCAAGAAGAGAGTGATGACATCGTTATTAATAATAACACATGCGATGGTGGAAAAAGAAAATCGCAATCGATTGATCATTTTTTTGAAGCTGAATCAAAAATAAAAAAGAGGAAGCTGTTATCATCAACCGTAGCACGAGCCGCTAGAGATGGTGTATCATACATTTCTACTAATTCTGACGACGGAGACCAAGCGACGCATCTCATCAAAATTGAAATGTGATAGTGTTACGCGCTCAAGTCGACGATATACTAGCGCCATCTAGTGTCAGGAACGAGAGCGAGTAGAGCGTTGCAGAAAATGACATCACAGATCTCTCAACCGACAGCGCCATCCGAAGAACTAAGTTTCTGGAAAGTCTATACTCGCACACTCGTCCCTTTGCGCGCATTTACCTGAATATTCGGGATGTTTCTTTGCTAATTTAAATAAATAGGCGCTGCAAGATGCGATCGGGGCAGAGTTGAACTCGGCGACACAAGCGAAGCTTCGGAGCGGAATTAAGTGAATTAGTGTGTTTAATTATTAGTGTTTTTAACTTTAATTTGTATAAAGTAAATTAAAGTGTTAATTTAGGTAATTCTATCGGCAATTTTTATTGTCACGAACCTCAAGCTCGTAACAATTGGTGTCAGAAGTGTGATAAAATAATGCCGATTTTACCTAAGGAGGAAACGGAGGGTGTCCGTACCCGAAGTCAACGCCAGCAGGAGACGGACCAACGAAGATTTGGTGGTGCAACGCCGCAGACTACGGAGGGCCAGCCGCCGGCTGCAGGCCCGTCACTAGCTCCTACATCTGAAGCACCTGACTTAGGTGCTCTGACGGTGATGCTGCAGGAACAGGCTCGCCGACAGGAGAAACAGGCCCGTCGGTTGGAAGAGCAGCTGCGGGGCGGACAAGAGGAACAGGTCCGTCGTTTGGAAGAGCAGCTGCGGGGCGGACAAGAGGAACAGGCCCGTCGGTTGGAAGAGCAGATGCTCCTCATGAAGGACCTTCACGCTACCTTCGGGAAGGAGATAAAGGAGGTGAAGGATAGGGTTGCTCAGCATGACAACCGCCTGTCGGAAGCTGAAACCCAAATCGCGGAAGCTGAAAACCGAATCGAAAAAGCTGAAACCCGAATCGACCAAGCAAACAATCGGGTTGACAACGTAATGGCTGACATGAAGAAATCACTGGACGAACTCAAACTTGGAGATGGAGCTACAGCTCCCGTAGTAGCTACAACACCTTCGCTACGTGGGTTCAAGGTGCCACCGTTCGACGGTACCTCTTCCTGGTCAGCCTACAAAATCCAGTTCGAAGCTGTTATGAAGGCGAACGGCTGGAATAAAAATCAGGCCATGACTGCTCTCACACTAGGCCTGCGTGACCAGGCCTTAACAGTTCTGGAAGCTCTCGGTGAGGAAGTGACTTATGAGCAACTCCTTGAGGCATTGGAGGCGAGATATGGCGACGCTCACCTGGAACACGTGTTTCGTGCGCAGCTTAAAGATCGTATGCAGCGCATCAACGAAAACCTGCAGCAGTGGGCTCTAGAAGTGGAGAAGCTGGTGCGAAAAGCATACCGGTCTGTACCTGCGCTCATTGAAGGGAACCTGGTGCAGGCATACATCGACGGCATCCGCGACCTGGAAGTCAGAGCTGCTGCGAGGCTCGGGCACCACAAGACGCTTAAGGACGCCTTGGCCCATGCACTGGAGGTGGAAGCCGTGCGGCAGGATCATCGTTCGAATCGCGTCAGGGAGGTTGCAGCAGCTACAGTTCGCGACCGCAACAAAGGATACAGCCCAAGGTGCTATGGCTGTGGGGAAAAGGGCCATCTTCAATCCAGCTGCCCTAAGCGAACCGTGGAAAGGAGAGTTGATCGATCCCGAGAGGGTAGTGCAGCTAACGGCACTGCCTGGCGGCGACAGGATCATTGTTCACCTCACGCTAGGGAGGTTACAGCAGTTACGGTTCGCGACCACAATAAAAGATACAGCCCTAGGTGCTATGGCTGTGGGGAAAGGGGCCATCTTCGGTCCAGCTGCCCTAAGCACACTCTAGGAAGGGAAGGTGAACGGTCTCAGAAAGGAAGTGCGGCCAACAGCACCGCCCAGCAGCAACAGGAATACGACTTTACTATCAGACACTGCAGCAGGAAATCTCACGGCAACGCAGATGCATTGTCAAGAAGACCTTGTCCTGAAGATTGCAACCATTGTAGTAGGCAAGAGAGTAAGGAAGTGGTATCCGTGAGGATGCTCAGGACAGACCACCTCAGCAACGGGTGGAAGGACAGCCTACGACATGCACAGCAGGAAGATCCGGACATCAAGCCGATTCTGGGATGGATGAAGGCCCGTGCTACCAAGCCTAAGTGGAGGGACGTCTCAGCGATGAGTTCAACCACGAAAAGCTATTGGGCCCAATGGGACAGCTTGCTGCTTCAGGATGGAGTCCTGTGCCGTAAATGGGACAATGGTCGAAGAGACAGCTGTCGTTTGCAAATGGTTGTCCCTAAAGCTAAAGTGCCGAATGTTCTACAGCTGTGCCATAATGGTCGTTCAAGAGTCCATCTGGGAGTTAAACGATTTCTACTGAAGGTCCGAGAACAGTTTTACTGGGTCCATTATCGTGACGATGTCGAGGATTGGTGTCGTACATGTACAAGTTGTGCGGCCGTGCGGGGACCTCAGACACGTAGTAGGGGAGCACCGAAATTGTACAATGTTGGTGCACCACGGGATAGGACAGCCCTTGACATCGCGGAGCCGTTACAGAAAGGCGCAAGAGGAACTCCTAAGATCGTCCATGTGGATCACTTGGCGCGTTATTATGGGGCCGATAATGCTCGGGACGAGCATGTCTTAGGAGGGGGCAGTGTTATGCGCTCAAGTCGACGATATACTAGCGCCATCTAGTGTCAGGAACGAGAGCGAGTAGAGCGTTGCAGAAAATGACATCACAGATCTCTCAACCGACAGCGCCATCCGAAGAACTAAGTTTCTGGAAAGTCTATACTCGCACACTCGTCCCTTTGCGCGCATTTACCTGAATATTCGGGATGTTTCTTTGCTAATTTAAATAAATAAGCGCTGCAAGATGCGATTGGGGCAGAGTTGAACTCGGCGACACAAGCGAAGCTTCGGAGCGGAATTAAGTGAATTAGTGTGTTTAATTATTAGTGTTTTTAACTTTAATTTGTATAAAGTAAATTAAAGTGTTAATTTAGGTAATTCTATCGGCAATTTTTATTGTCACGAACCTCAAGCTCGTAACAATATGAAGAAGCTATCCAAGATTCCAACTACTGATCATTGGAAACATGCTTCCACGAGGATTAAATATTACGTAAAGACTAATAAGGATAGCATCTACGACAACACAAACGCCCTCGTATACAATATTACAAAAACAATAGCAGAAAGTGAAAAAGTTAAAAAATACTTTTTTAACAATGACAGTCATTAGCTGATCATTAGTGAATGTGATTTTGTTTACTTAAATTACAGGAAGACAAGAGCAGAAGGAAGAGATGAGTATGGAATACGTGTACTATACAGAACACATCATTGAATAACAAAACTACAACACTGAGTGGAGAAGAAAACAAGAAGAATATGCAGTACTCAAGAGCTGAATATCCATTCTTCAGTTCAAAATCTAGCTGGTTGCTTAGTTTCGAAAACTGGCCTCTCGTTATGCGACAGAAACCTGAAGATCTTGCAGAAGCCGGTTTCTTTTATACTGGCCATGCAGACAGGACCAAGTGTTTCCATTGTGGTGGTGGTTTAAAAGATTGGGGAGATGATGATGATCCTTGGCAGCAGCATGTTCAGTGGTTTAGTCAGTGTGCTTATGTAAAATTTTAACTAGAACAGAGTTTTGTATTAGGTTAAATAGAATATTTATAAAGAAATAAAAAATAATATATTGCATACAATTTGTTTTATTCAATTTTATAACGTTTCATATAGTTACATACACACAAAATGCATTACACATAACTCATAAAATCTAACACACAACACATATTATAACCTTAACTACTATAGTCTACAGTAACATTTCTGTTTTTATCTATCTCAATAATATTATCAAACTCAGCATAAACTGTACAGTTAATTGTTGGTATTAGTGAGGATTCAAATCGTACTTCTAATCTTACACTACCATGCTTTATGAGATTCCAATGAGCTGATGAGTTGGCTGATAAATCAGGAGTTAAGTCAAATGCTAATAGACAGTAACCTTTGGCATACTGTTCACAAGAGATTCCATTTCCTTCATTAAGAAAGTGAATACCAGTTCCCGAGAATAGAGTATGATATGCTGATGTAAATATACTATTATTAAAAGATGGTTGCAAAGCTTTTGAAGGTATTTGTTGACCATCAATATATAAGCTGAAAGAATTAATACCATAGTTTTCAAAGTTAAATGGATTTTTAGTAAGGGAACCATTAAATGCAGAATTGTTCACAAATCCAATTATACATCTTTTGGGTACCTGCCCTAAAAATATATTATCAAGAGTTATTCCTTGAACACCCGATGGAATCGTTAAAACTTTTACTTCAGCTCGAGTAATAGGATATTTAGCAGTGGTAGAAGCTAAAACATTTTGATGTGCGAGTAATACACTTGGATTAATTCGTGCTCGTCGAACAATAAGAGTTGCGTCCGTAATGCAAACTTTAAACTTTACATCGTTTGACCCAGCAATTAAATTAAAGCTCTCTCTTGATCGAACCAATTTAACACTCATTTCAACACCATTAATTAAAAATTTATCTTGGTTGAAAATGTCACCGTGAAGATGACCAATCATTTCTATTTCCTTACTTTCACTAATCAATTCCTGTCTTTTAACAAATCCTATGTTTTTACCATCCGTAGAATCCATTTTTCCTGCTGTATCATCATACCAAAGACTACAAGTAAGATGAGATTGTTTAGCAGTATTCCATGTATGCTCGATAAGCATAGGTATTATTAGGTGGTGATACAAGTTTTTGGTTTAAATAAACATCAAGTTGACTAAAAAGTGAATGCAGCCAATTATTTACAGCTGCTACTATTGTAGTAAATATCAAGTTAGTTGAATCCTGATTTAATACTTTTGCCTTTATGTGGAGTAATGTATGAGACAAATCTATGTAGTCATCGCCTGTCCCAGGAACTTGAAACTCGATAAGTCCATCATCACCAAGAGATGAAATTGGTTTATAATGAATCCACAATCCATTTTCAATGCTAGTTTGTGTAGACAGTGGTGCAAACAAATCCAATTCTGACTTAACGCACTCGCAAGAATGATTATGAAGGAAAGACATATTTAATTTGAAAATATATCTTTGATATTTTTTGGTTTAAGACCAAGTTTTTTCAATCGTTTTCTTTTAGTTTTATACCCAGATCCTGTCATGTTAAATTATCAATTTTTTTGTACATCTTTTGAAACAAATTCTGTACCTTTATCAGATTGTATATGAGTAAGTGTTAAAATTACTTTCAGTAAATATACTTTCAAAACATTCTTTAGTTGTTTCTGAGTTTTTCTTTTTCATTGGTCTTGCAAAAGCATATTTACTAAATACATCAATAACACAAAGTATATACTTGAAACCATCGTTATATTGAGAATAAGTTCGCATACCACTTAAATCAGCTTGCCACAGTTCATTAATATTTGATAGAATGTACCTATTACGCGGGAATTTTTTTCGAATGGGTTTATGTAATGTGTATGTTTCTTGTGATTTTAACCATTCCTTTACTTGCTTTTTATTCATTTTACCCTTCATGGCTTTTGATAATTTATCAATACTACCAAAACCAGCGGGATTAGATGAATCATAATAAATCCTGTTAATTTCTTCTAGTACGGGGTCCATTTTTCCCACTCAAGCCTTTTACGTATTTTAGTTGTAGACTTTTTATCTCTACTGCTCGGTGTAGAAAACTCTTGAAATTCAATCTCAGAGGGTTTGTTCAGATCTTTTGCTTGAAGTTGGTTAATAAACTCACATCTCTTTGGATTTCCAATATAAGTAAGTGGTACTTTAATATCTTTTAATGCTTCAGCAAATCTATCCCACCCTACTGGATCACTTCTTTTTAAGGGTCTTAGTGAATCATTTATTAAATCAACAATATTACTTCCAGGAATTTTTTCCTTATCAATTATGACTGTACCTTCATTATCCCAATGTATTTCACTTTTACTTGTTTCAACTAAGTTTAATAATAACTGTCCTTATTTATTATAAGTTTTTGGTATTAAACTGAGTATTTGAGCTGGTGTGTAAAGTGGATTTTCATCATTTTCTTTACTTTTCTTTACAATGGATCGATTCTCCTCCAACAAAGATTCAGCATCAACTGAAGTTTTTACATCTCTATCTTTATTTTTATAACCAATTTTAGACTCATTTGAATCTTTATTAGATGTATCAGAATAAATTGGTAATCTGAGTGGTTGACGATCCTCTTCGGTAAAATGAAGGTATCTTTGCAGTGTTTGTAAATATAACATCCATTTCTTTCGGTCTTCCGTCTTACTATTCATAATATTTTGCATTTCAATATCTAATCGAGATAAACTACTATTAACCTTATATTCTTGTTTTAATTTTTCAATCAATCCAGGTACGATAAGTATCATTTTCTTTGCATTTTCCATGTTAACTGGCTAGTCCACTCACTAATCCACTCAATATTGCACCTAATATTATTGGTAAGAAAACCCCTCCTTTTTGTATAATTATATATTTTCTTAGTTTATGTTTACACTTACGCACTGGTTGACGAAGTATATTTTTGTGTTTATTCAATTTTTGTTTATCTTGATCTTTAAGAGGTACTTTTTCTTGTAAAACGTTATGAATACACTCACAAATACAGTTAATTTCTTCTTCATCACACGTTTTAAGTAATGCTCTTTGATATTTTGGTTTAAGTGTATGCAAAGCGTTTAGCAAATGTTTATGCGTTGTGAGTCGACGATGCATCATTTAGCAATGATTTGAAATGTTTGATTCTTGGTGTATTTAAACTCTTTTGTGGAGAAATAGAAGACTGTACAGAAACCATTAGACATTTGTCTTGATACGACAACCATTAAATATCCATGCGCCTCTAGAGTTGCATCCCTGTAGGCATCTTCAATGAATTTTGGGTTATCTGGTGATACTTGTCGCGCTAAATATGTTATTTGAGTTTTATCTCGAGGGTTTTTAAAATATTTTACATAACTTGAGTTTAAGGATATGTCTCTTTGTCCTTTACCCTGATGAAATAAATTTTGTGTTAAATAAAATACACTAAGATTCCTGTGATGACTACCTTTTGTAAATATATCCACAATTCTTCTATCGGACTCTCTCATTAGATCATCAATAATAACAAGATGTGGGTTTTCACCATCAAACATATTAACGTTTGGAATTCCTTGATGGTAGTTAACATTTGGTTAATTATATAAAGGTTGCATTTCGTCAAAGCACCATGTGATCTGATTAAAATCACAATTACATATTTCTGTAACTGATTATATGAAATTTGTTACAAAATTTAACTTCCCACATCCACTTGGTCCTGCCAAAATAGCAGTAAACGGATGGATAAAGTGAAACATTACACACGTCTAAAGTTCTAATATGATCTGTATACTATTTCTAACACAATTAGTACATCATAATTTTACAATCAACTCAACCTCAAATAAATACAAACACACGCAAATATAAACAACAATTAACTTAAATTATTTACAATAAAACAACGATTAAATATGTAATAAACTCTACGTCATATTATAATATTATCATTATTTTACAATCAATACAAATTGTATTTACAGGCAGACATAAAATTTAAAATTATCAACACTTAACGCAGTTTATAACCCCAAGCTAATGTTTCAATATTATTATCTAAAATATGCTTCTTTGTGTCATTATATGATAAACCAATCTTATTTAATTTTTGTGTAAAAATTGTGTGTTTAATTGATTAAAATCTAAGCATACTATAATATTGCACTTTTTTATTAAATAGAGAAGACTTATAACTATCCATGGTCATCATTTTAGTGATACATTTATTTACACCTTTTGCCTTGGCTATAGTCTTATTTTCTAAGTTAAAAGCGTACATTTTGGATCGTAAACCCACAAATTCTCTCATGATTTTACCATTATTTTCATCTTTAAAAACACCTAATTTCTTTTTATTTAATTTTGTATATTCAAAAATATTATTTGTATCATAAGCTGAGGTATCAAAGTATGATGAAAGGTCAGGTTTTATATCAGAGTAAAAATAATCTGTAAATATATGATATATTAAACTATCCGTATCTGTATACAATAATTTGATTTTACTAAACTTTTTAACCATATAGCTATAATGAAAATCATACATTAATGTTTTTGAAATATCTAAAATGCAAAACCCTAAATAAATTGGTTTGTTATATATTAACTTCGTTTCTCGCAACTGAACCGCAACTAGGTTTTCCGAAAATACTGAAAGACTATGAAATTGTGGTTTAGCGATTAGATCTTGAGCACCTAAAACTTTGCCCTGGTTCTCCCAGTGTGTAACTAATTTTATGTTAACCCTTTTTTCAATATTCTCCATAGTCTTACCGAAGACTGAATTATTCATTAATTTATAAAAATCTTTTTCGAAATCTGATTTTGCTAACGTTCTTAATTTTGTGTTTAGATCCATGTACATCTTCAACCAGCGAGACTGTTTAAATTTTAAAACTCTATGAATTTTAGTTAATTTAACCCCCATTTCTATGCACTGCTTTAAATTTCTGTAATGAATTACATATTTATCTTTATTATTTAAATTTGGGACTAGTTTATTTTCGTTAATATTGCCCGCACAAATGTTTTCGGGGCATAAAGGAAAGTCCAAACGTAAATCATGAAGTTCATTTGGATATTCCAAATCAACTTCTAAAATAAAACCGAAGGTCGATGTCTCAGACACATTAAATTCTGTATTCGGATTTACCCATTCGAATCCACCAGTAGGAAGACATTGAGACATAGCCCAACCATATAAATTGTTGGCATCAAAATATGTGATTTATGAATTTGGTTTCCCTGCATCATAATCCCCCATGTATTTGTTATTAGCTCTACCATAACGATTACTACATTGAGATACATCACCCCTGATACCTGATCTAATAAATGCAATTCTCTCATAATCTGTTAAAAGTTCTAATTCCATTTTTGTATATTTTAACATTGCATCCCAACTTAACCCGCGTGCTGTGTAATAATGGGCAGGGTCTAAATCGTAAGTAAATACATAACTTTCTAAAGTTTTCAAATACATCTGATAAAAGTAAAACGTCTGTTTTTAAATACAGGTTTGAATAATCTAGCATATTACAACACCCAAAGTGTTCCCAAACATCTTTAGCATGATGGTAATCATCATTTGAAATACGGGAATCTATGAGCGCGCTATAAAAAAATTTTGTTCGGGGAGCGATGTTAGGCTTAAACTATCATAATTAGTCATAAGTTCATATGGATAAACGCCTTTCCGTTTTAAACGAAAGAAATCTTCATCATTAGGATAATTTCTACGTAATTCTTGAAATTGATCATTACTGAGATTTTTGGCCAATTCTTCTAATTTACATGATAAAAACTTAAATGAATCTATGAATCTTAATATAATTTCGTGGTTATTCATTTTTAATTTTTTGAAAAGGATATATATTTTTGTTCTGCTAACTCTGTTTCACAAATATGACAAATGGTTGCATTTGAAATTTGGTTTTTGTCTTCATTTGTTAGCGGAAGTGGAGGATATTTTTGAAGTCTATTTATTTCTTTGAGATTATTAGATAAACTTTCCATAAAAACTTGTGCACAGTTGGGTCCGCAATATGTTACATATTTTGATAATTTATCATCATATGAACATTTTATATAATAACCAAAACTATGTACTTCACGTTTCTGAATATTGTGTGTGAAAGGTTTGGTAGGATCGTTAGAACATGATTCTATTGGTTTTAAAAATGCTTCAAAATCAGCATAAACTACGAATGGTATCGTTAACTTTTTTCATAACTATCAAATTTAATTTTATCATTTGAAATAGGTTGACCAAATCAATTCTTTTTTTTTAAAGTTTCACTGTTTGGTAATTCTGTACAAATGTGGGCACAATCGTATTGTTCATGGTTATTTAAACTTTCCTGAGATGGAAAATGAAGTAGACATGCTTCGCATATGTACATGATGTGACCGTCTTTTGAAATTTGTTTACTAACTAACCGCGATAAATTTTTATGTAACAGTAATGATTTTTTGTATCCTCGGAAAAAAATAATAAATTGATATGTCTACCTTTACGACACTTTGTTAAAAATAATGGACCTACTATAGAATTACATCGTTTTTCTTTATTATATTCTAACCCAAAAACATTAAGACTTATATCATTTAATTTCTCCACTTTTGCTATGTAAGAAATTTTAACTGGAAAGGAAATACCATCAAATTTAAGTTTATTTGCATGTTTAACGTACGATGATACACGATCCGCGTTTTTGTTTACGGGATATAACGCCGAGAGTAACGCCCATTTAAAACAAAAATAATCCTTGCTTTTTACACTTATAACAGCCTTTTTTAATTTTATGTCACGAGGAAGATCTATGTATGAAGTACCGCGTAGGGGGTTAAATTTATTAACATTCATGTCTATAGATTTTATGTTTTTTTGACTCCATCCACTATCTTTTTTTTTCAAATGCACTAATTTTAGTAGTAATTGTATCATTTAAAGATGAAAAAAATATTTAAGTCATCTCCTTGACAAATAATATAGTTAAGCGTTTGAAAATCGAACGTATCATGAATATCTTTAGTTTGTTGAACAAAATCAGCATGCAATATGAAGTTTACTTTAAAAATTATGTGTTGATGAATACACTCTTGTATTAAAAATCCTAAACATAAATATATATATAATCGGAATCTCGGAAACGGCTCCAACGATTTTCATAAAATTTTGTGTGCAGGGAGTTTCGGGGGCAATAAATCGATCTAGCTAGAATTTATTTTTAGAAAATGTCTTTTGTCCGTGTTTTTAGGCAATGAAAAACTGCTACAATATAGTTAGAATAAGATCGTAAATTTTGACGGTTTGTTAATGATTACAAATAGCTTAATTGGTATATTGGGCGGTCACAAAATCGTAATACCATGGTTCGAGCCGAGACCGACCGACTTTTTTTTTTTCAAGTTCCTTTCTTTTTTTAGAAAATCTGTTTTTTCGAGCCCTTTTTCTAGTATTTTTTAAAAACACGAAAATTTAAATTAAACTAATTGCACTCATGATTTTTTATTCAAATAACCAGTTCAGTTTTTTCTATTATGTCGCTAAGATCAAAAAATATTATTCGTATTTCATCAGTATGTAATTTGTATCTAAATATAATTTCCAAAACACACGAATTAAAAAAAAAAATCGAACGAAAAATACCGAGCAAAGCGCGGTCAACCGGGTACTAAAATATAATCTTTAATAGAATTTAAAAATAGTTCAGGAGTTTCAAAATTTACCAATGTCGAACTATCTACTCTACTCTTGATTTTATAAGTTAAAATCCTATTTCCAAAAGCAGATCTGAGGTGACTGACCCAATGTCTGCAGTTTGTCATAATATTCTAAACGGCCTCAACCATCAGATTTGATAGACCACAAATCCTCGCGAAAGAACATCGATTCCTACCAAGGATGATACGTCAGGCTATTGTAATTAAAAAAAAACGTCCTTATTTCAATAGAAAGGGAGGCTGGGTACTACCACCTGTTTGAGACCCTATAATTAATAAAATTAAAACTAAACCCAAGCGTACCACCGCAAGACTTCAAAACAGTAAGTTCATTCTGCGTAGATTAGACCAAAAACAATAATTAAAAAGCTGACTTCGGGACGGCTGTCACCTCAGTCCCCCTGGAAAGCAAAGGTACTGGAAAGCACCCGAAACTTCGAGTATTTAAAATAAAATAAATTAAATGCGATAAAATCAGTAACAGTAGTTTTAATCAATATGTAGTGTTCGCATAAATATAAGAAATCATTATTATTATCAGTTATAACTTGTCTAATATCAAAACTATCTAATATTTCAGATTCTATCAAAATAATGAATAAATTACTTGATGTCGGTTGATGCATAGTTCACCTTTGATAATTATTGATCACTTTTTTTAACAAACTTAAATTAGAAACTAACTTACGGTCCACCTGATGGTTAGTGAATAATGCAGTTCGTTGCACCTGCGGCCAACTTCACACAAGGAAAGCTATCGATACGTTGTCACTTTTGAGGCCTGAGATTGAATGCCTCACAGCCTTTGACTATACCGGATATCTATATCATTTAGACCGGAACCACATGAGTAGATAAACGGAATTATCTACTCATATTCCAAAACACAGCAGCAGTTGAAACGTATGAACGTCCTACAAAATTACTGTATAAAAAAGCACAGGGATAGGTGGTTCTATAGGTACTCTGCACCTAATTCAACTTGATAGTAAAACATTTAATAGACATAATAAAGTACCTAATGCACCCAAAAGACACTATTAGTACGTGGCGTCATTAGAGTACAGTAAATTTATTAAAGTTTGTATTAGTAAAATATACAGCAACAAACCATTAAATCAAAAGTAAAATAATTAACTGGCTCAAACGTGACTATGCAGTTACTGAATATAGAAAGTACCTGGCTGATGCCACTCAGGTCACCTACCTGAGTGACACGAGCCAGTACTTTCACAGGAACTATGGTCGCTTTGATATGATAGGATATGATTTTAGGAAGTATTCTCCACGTTGCCTTAACATAAATGTACTGGATAACCTTTTTTTATCGTCTGTAAAAAATAGGGTGTTACATGTGAACGGAGTAGAAATCTATGAAACTGATATTTTACAAAAAACAATAACATTTTTTTAACAATTACTCTGCCTTTTGCCCCTAAGCCTGTGACCCTGCGAAGTGACAGGACAAAAGATGCCTACTAAATTTATTGTTTTATTGCAGTTCGTAAAGTAGAGTGGATATGATTTCAATTTCGATAGATTTTAATTAATTAATCAATTTAATTCAAAATTTTAGTTTATATTTTTTCTAAAATATCACTGCTATAGGCTTCTACTCCGTTCACAAGTTACACCCTATTTTTTTCAGACGTTAAAAAAGGTCATCCAGTACATATAATAGGTCCTTACATATGAAATTGACGTTTTGTACAGGAGGAATGTAAAGTATTTTTTTTTAATAAAAATACTTAATTAGTCAAATTGCACCGTTGTTATCTATGCACTTTTGCCATCTCATAGGCAGTCCATTGATCCCTTTACTAAAAAAAACCATGGGGTCGAGAATCAATAAATTCTTTGAAGGTGGTTTGGACTGCCGCAAAGGAGTTGAATTTTTTTCCTTGTAGGAAGTTGTCCAAATTCTGGAAAAAATGGTAATCTGTACAGTACGGAGGATGTCGCAGACATTAGTAGTTACGTTGCACCAGTTCTGGCTCACTGAGTCAGAAGTGGTACAAGTACGACGTTCGTCGACTCACGATCCTAAAAAAAAAAGGTTTTGGCATGCTCTGATCACGAATCTCCATCATCATCCGTTTTTGCGTAGGATGCACGGTTCCGGAGATGTGCAGATCAATTAACTCTTATCTAATTGATATCCGGTGAAGGCCTCCACCGTTATTAGCGCTCCATTGTTCTTATTTACTTATCTATTGTTAGTTCAATACCGTCATTATCTATTCTTCCTCAGCGTGGTGCTATTGTATTATACTCCTTTGTTCTCTATATATCTACACTACTCTGACTCATCAATAAAACACATTACCTAGTTTTGTTAAAATTTTTATTTACAAAATACAAAATCTTATTACTTATTATCTATAAAATAGGAGCGAAACATCTCATCCACTAAAATATCGTTGTACAATGTGTTCCCTGTAAATATACTCGTAAAACTATGCATTGAACATCCCTGAAACTTATATAGCAAATACATTAAGCAATATTCGCCACAAACTGAAGTCCACTCATTCTGAATCCTATCAACATTCCAGTTCCATCTTTTACAATTTCTTTTTAAAAACTCTAGATGATATAGTACAGGTGCCCGTCCGAATGAATCAAAATATTAACCGACGTCATTCGTATCGATATATAAAGCTACCCAATGTGACCCTGGTTTATCATCTGTATCCAAATTGCATATTATATACGTTGGTACGTGGGTGTACATGGGCAGTTTATTGGCAACATAAACATTATTTTCTAGAGTGGGGTGAATCTTTTTCACATTTTGTTGTACATCTAGTGTATCCATGATATTACTGCTATTAGTAGATTATTACAGTACCAATCTACTCAATGACTAACATAGGAATGATCAATTATAGTGATTTCTAAATATTAAATTGCATTCTTTGTGTTATACAAAACGTATTTGAGTCATCAATACACTGAACAAGACACGACACGAAGGACGAGGGAATGTTGAGATAAGCAACAGAATGTGAGATATACTTGTTGACGCATAAAGTTACTATCAATTTTACTGCAGAAATTCTTTAGATTAGAATTATTACTCACTGGTACTATATAAGACCAAGCAACTGCAGTCATGGAGTTAGTGTATGGTCGTTTGACCGCAGTGGATCTATCAATACTACATTTGTGTTACTTCAACGCATCAAAGGCCATGGATGTAAGTGTTTATTCTATTGACAAACTTACTTTTCTTTCTGTTATTTTCTTACGTGTGTATGATTTAGTGTTAACAAATTATATTTAAATATTATGTGTGTATATGATTAAGCCGTGATAGCTCAGATGGTTAGCGCAAAATGTAAATTTCACAGTACGCGACCCGGGTTCGATCCCCACCGGCACCAATTAAATTGTTAATTGCAATTTTAAGTGCTGATTTACCACGTGCTCAGCGGTGAAGTAAAACATCGTGAGGAAACCTGCATGTCTGAGAAAATTTCGAAGGCATGTTAAGTTTGCCAACACGCAATGAGACAGCGCAGCGAACATTTCCTAGCCCTAAAACCCTCTCAGAAATGAGAGGAGGCCTATGTTCAGCAGTGGACTTTAATAGGCTGTAACTTTAATTTTATGATTAAGTGTTAACAAATTGATATTAACATGATAACTGTGTTGTTGCAGAAATCATTGAGCTTCGATGAAAATACCTATAAACAGTATTACTACTCGCCACTCTCCCCTCAAGAAGAGAGTGATGACATCGTTATTAATAATAACACATGCGATGGTGGAAAAAGAAAATCGCAATCGATTAATCATTTTTTTCAAGCTGAATCAAAAATAAAAAAGAGGAAGCTGTCATCATCAACCGTAGCACGAGCCGCTAGAGATGGTGTATCATACATTTCTACTAATTCTGACGACGGAGACCAAGCGATGCATCAATGACATGACAAGTTATAGCTGATAATAATAATGATTTCTTATATTTATGCGAACACTACATATTGATTAAAACTACTGTTACTGATTTTATCGCATTTAATTTATTTTATTTTTAATACTCGAAGTTTCGGGTGCTTTCCAGTACCTTTGCTTTCCAGGGGGACTGAGGTGACAGCCGTCCCGATGTCAGCTTTTTAATTATTGTTTTTGGTCTAATCTACGCAGAATGAACTTACTGTTTTGAAGTCTTGCGGTGGTACGCTTGGGTTTAGTTTTAATTTTATTAATTATAGGGTCTCAAATAGGTGGTAGTACCCAGCCTCCCTTTCTATTGAAATTAGGACGTTTTTTTTTTAATTACAATAGCCTGACGTATCATCCTTGGTAGGAATCGATGTTCTTTCGCGAGGATTTGTGGTCTATCAAATCTGATGGTTGAGGCCGTTTAGAATATTATGACAAACTGCAGACATTGGGTCAGTCACCTCAGTCCTCCGTGGCCAAGGGTGATGGAAAGCGCCCGAAACATCGGATATTAAAAATAAAATAAATTAAACGATATAAAATCCGTGAAAGTAGTTTTAATCGATGAATAGCTAAAAAGTTGAATCTTACGACATTCAACTTTTATGGAAGTTTAAAATAAAAAAAAATGATTTTCAAGTTGCTTTTATAATTACTTAATGTAAGTTGATAGTTTTTAAGTTTAATAGAAGGCTAGTCAGGGACAAGAACATTGTAAGTGTCAGAGGCGAGCCTGCCGTCGCACCTTGCACTCCATGAACACATCCTATTAGAAATGATAGATTGCAAAAAATGCATTGAAAGTTTGTATTTTTTATTAATTAATGAACGATGCTAATCTAAATTAGTACGTTGGTTAAACATCAACAATTTGCTTTTGAACGGTTATAAAACGAAATGTATTAAATTAACACTAGCGAGCATACTTTGTTCTGCAGCATATTATGCTCAAAAAATGTTACATGTGTTCAGCTAGATTAGTAGATCAGTATACTATATATATATATATATATATATATATATATATATATATATATATATATATATATATATATATATATATATATATATATATATATATATATAGGATACTACAGTATACTATATGTTACAATATAGTGCAAATAAATATATTGTATTGTATTATCTTTTAATTATTTCCATATCATAACGCGTATCGAATCTTGCTATGGGGTGATGCGGTTTAAATGTCAAAACTATCTATTAGTTTGCATAAAGCCATAAGAGCATTATATAATTCAATATAACCTAAAGTCGAAAGAGTCTCTTAGAGAAAAATGTAAAAAAAAAATGATAGACCAAGGAAAAAGTTTCTTTGTATTTTGTTTTATAAAATTGAAGAAAAATCTCTATGGTTGTACTGTTTGTATATGGTTGGTTTTAATATTAATACATATAGGACAAGGGAAAAAAAATAAAGAGTAAAAATACTTTTCCGCCATTTAAAATTGTTTTTTGTCCGCCAAAACCAGTTAATCTAACGAAGAATTTCACCTCATTCTGAAGTCATAGTACAAAAAAATCATAGTATCAATAGTAGTATAGTATAATCATAGTAAAAATGCGACTCAAGCCGCGAAAAATAATTGTGACGTTTATGGACCAAATGGAAAATCAGTAAGACTAGCACAAAGCTGGTTCAAACGTTTTCAGCCAAGCAACATTGATATCAAAGATGGGGCTCGCTCTGGTTACCCTTCTCCATTTTTACCGATGTCTACGTTAGCTATATGGATCTCACCGAACCTCAGCTTAATAAACTTAAGCTAATTCAGAATTTTTGTATAAGGTTTATATTTGGATTACGTAAATATGACCATGACTCTTGATTCCTCTTGCATGACTCTTGGTTGGACCCAACTTGGGGTCCGTGACAATAAAAACTGCCGATTGAGTTACAAAAATTGACACTTTAATTACCGGATACAAATTACAATCTAAAACACACTAATAATTAATCACAATGATCACTTTAGTTCGCAGTTATATTGCTTCGAAGTATTCGCTTGATCCCCAATTCAATACTCATTCGGTCGCGTTCCTTACTGACCCTATGCAGGCCTTTTGCACTGAAATATCTAGAATGTTCGAGCATATACCGGTCACGACTGACTAGGTGAAGAAAGTTCTATTTTTTTTTTATATGATTGGGTGACAAACGAGCACATAGTCCACCTGGTGGTAAGTGGTTGCTGTGGCCCATAAACATACTCGATTACGAATCAAAATGCAGATACCTTGTCACCAGTGAGGACTAAGATGGAATGCCTCGTTTCCAGTAAAAAGGGACTCCGGTTATCTACACCTATCATACGAAACACAGCAGCATTAAGCTACTAGTTTACCTAAATGGTGGGACTCCTATTTCTGCGTAGGAGTCAATTTGGGTAGGTACCCTTTTACTTATTTTTGCTGTGTTTCAGTCTGAATATTATAGAAAGCCAGCATAACTACAGGCTGTGAGAGATTCCATTTTAGTCCTAAGGTTTAACAACGCGTATGTTCTTTGTTTGAAGTTATCTGGAGATGTTCACGTAGTGTAGTGGCTACTTTACATTAGGTAGGCTGTAAGTTCTTTTGTTTTATCAATTAAAAAAAATCTTATTCTTTTAAATATTTATGGTTCTTTTTTTAAATATGATGGCTGTGACAATACAGTTTCTTCGTACATATTAATTGGTTGCTTTGTTTATTCAATTTTTATTTTCGATGTCCTTTTTGGTATTGCACAAATAATGGTTACACCTTGGTTCCGTACCCAACATTAATGCCAGAATAAAGTAAACATTTATGATTTTTTTAATGAATTAATAGATTTTTTTATCGGAACAGATTAGTGATATATATTTGATAAGTAAAAATCTAAATAACATACAATGTTACTACTAATCACATTGTTACCAAATTCTGCGACATGACATGAGTTCGTCATATAATATTTCAAAGAAAACGATAAGCTTTTTTATACGTACGTCTCTAAAAGCTTTACTATGTTTTACTTATCACTTGTTATAAACATGCGGAATATTTTAAGTAATCTTTAATTAACAAAATAATTACGGTCATATCAAATGATGATAATTAATAAGTTTAATTAAGCGCTTAATGTCATTCGTTTATTTATAGATTTCAATTTAAAAATATATTATTATCATCTCATTTATAAATATGTATGAATTATTTCATTTATTTTAGATAATAATATTTCATAGGCATGTATAACCATAAGTTTACTTACACATTAAAATGTATAATAAATAATAAATTTTAATTAAGGATTCATACAAGTCCATGTAACAGACCTAATGAAGTTTCAATATCTTGAAACATACGTTGCGCTTACATAATTAAAACCATTTTTATTTAAAAAAAAAAAGTATATTTTCTTATCAGCTGAATAGAAGTTAGCATAACTGATGAAATAAAACACATTTTTTATTAGTATTTTTATTATATTAATAAATCGGATAATATAAAATAGGTAACAAAATATAATTAATATAAAATATAAAATTTATACAAAAATAACATGATAATCAATATAGCACTATTAATATAAAATAGGTAATAAAATATATTTAATAGATAATTCATGAATAAGCTAAAATAATATTAATTAATTATTTTGCATGGTAGTTAAAACGTAGTTTTATTCTAGTAGTTTAGTAGTAGTACTTTTTTTATTGTATCCAAAATATTTAAAATCAGAGGTAACAAATTAAGTTACTCCATTAATTATATAGTCTCCCGTTAATCTAGGGTAATCACAAAGGCGGAAAAGTGGCAACATTTAACCTAAATCGCAGTATTCGATAATATTATTTAATTATTTGAGGTTTTTACGTTTATATGAAAATATGAACTAAAACATGTGTGGAAAGTGATTCCGCTTGATTTATTATGTTTTTGTGACCTTGAATCGCATTCTTACACTACGCATTTACCCATGTTTTGTCGCGGATCGTTCGGCTCAACTCGGTCGGCGTCACATTGAACACTGAAGTGACGTTAGCTAGGCTGTGGCCATATGTTCAGTGTCAACGCTTTGGCGCGGTAATTACTAATCCAGTGTAATATATAAATCAATGACTAAAACTAAGACTATAAAATGTTCAGGGTTTATTTTTGATGAAAAGCTTCAGTGGAAACACCAAACAATATCACTTGAAAAAAGAGAGCCATGCTGCAGCTATATTAAAAAAAAAATAGTAAAATTGTAGCACGAATGGGTCATCTCGACCGGGGAAGGACCACGCTCTCACAAAATATCAGCTCAAAATAGAAAATTAACGCTACTGAGTTTCGTATGGTGAGTGTAGACAACCGGAGACCCTTTTTACGGTAAAAGATTTTTTATACTTACCATCATTTTTATTGTGTGGTCATTTATCACCCTTATCCTATACACACCATTCAACAGTGGTAGAGCCACGCGGTAGCTTTGCTGTTGCACGTATGGACCGGCTCATACCGGGATGGTACCACGACCTCACAGAATACCGGCGTGAAGTGGAAGCTCTGCTTCCGCGTTTCGTCTGGTGAGTGCAGATGGCCGGAGGCCCAAATCCCCCCCCCCCCCCTCCCCCATCAACATGGTAGCGGAATTAAATGATGATAGACTACCCCAGGAGGTTACCAGCACCCCTGGAGAATCCCTCGCTGAGCATCCACGACCATGTTTATCCACTCCTGAGCGTGGGTGCTCAGGCTGCCCCGCGTATTCTGGGGGGGGGGGCAAAATTCCGCTTAAGACTAAAACTGCTCGGGGCAAACGGAGCAACAAGACCAAGGCGACCTCTGCCACGCTATCCGTGAATTTTTGCAATATCAGGGGACTTCACTCTAACCTAAACGCCGTCCACCACCATCTCGAGACGGCGAGGCCGACTCTGCTCTTTCTGACCTAGACGCAGGTGTCCTCTCCGACTGATGTCTCGTATCTCTCCTGCCCGGGGTACAAACTGGAACACTCCTTTGTGCCTCGGGCTGGAGTTTGTGCGTTTACGTCAGAGAGGACATCTGTTCTCGACGCCTCGGCAGACTTGAAGGTCCGGACCTGTTCATCCTTTGGCTACGCGTAGACAGCGACGACCATCCGCGCGTCTACGGGTGCCTCTATAGGTCCCATAGCGGTAATGCCAAAACAGACCGACTCTTCGACCACGTCCAAATGGCTACAGATTCGTTGCTACAGCAGATCCCCTCCGCAGAGATCGTGATCTTCGGCGACTTTAACGCCCATCACGCCGAATGGCTTGGTTCACGTTTAACCGATCATGCGGGGAGATCTGTTCATGATTTTGCCTTGGCATATGGTGTGACACAACTGGTTACTTCTCCTACGCAGATTTCAGATGTGGAGGATCATGCACCTTCCCTGTTGGACCTTCTGCTGACCTCTCATCTGGACGGATATCAGATTTCCGTTGACGCCCCTTTAGACTCCTCGGACCATTGTCTTATCCGGAGTGTGCTGCCACTCACGCTGATATCGCAGTTACATTCTGCAGGCTGCCGCCGTGTTTGGCACTATAGGTCAGCCGATTGGGATGGGTTGCGGTCTTTCTTTGCATCCTACCCTTGCGGGCGGGTTTGCTTCTCTCCGGACGATCCCAACGTTGTTGCGGATTTTGTCGCTGATGTGGTACTTCAGGGTATGGAACTTTTTATTCCTTCCTCTGTAGTGCTCATTGGAGGCAAATCTCAGCCATGGTTTGGTCGCTCCCGTAAAATAGCATCGTGCTATAAGCAGGAGTGCTACCAAGCCTGGGCTGATGCATCAACGTCCCTGGATATAAACACCAGCGCTCTAAAAAAGAAGTATAATTTCGCCCCTAGGTCCTTCAAAAGAGTCATTGCCAAGGCAAAGTCAGAGCACATAGGCAGAATTGGCGAGAAACTAGTTCGCCATCCTTCTGGAACCCGTGCATTCTGGTCTCTCGCCAAGGCTGTCCTCGGGAATTTCTGTCAGCCATCTCTTTCATCTCTCCACAGGGAGGACGACTCGCCGGCCCATACCGCAAAGGAGAAAGCCGATCTGCTAAGCTCTTTCTTTACGTCCAACTTGACTCTCGGTGACGGGGGGAGTATGCCGCCGACCATCCCGCGGTGTGAGTGCTCCATGCCGGAAGTGAATTTCACACAGCGCTCGGTTTGCAAAGCACTCCTCTCCCTGGACATCCACAAGTCGAGTGGGCCTGACGGAATCCCCCCAATTGTGCTCAGGACGTGTGCTCCAGATTTGGCACCGGTTTTAACGCGTCTTTTCCCGTACTCCTACTCCATAGCCGTAGTCCCAAAATCATGGAAGACGGCTTTCGTCCACCCGATCCCTAAAAAAGGCGACCGCTCAGACCCGTCCAACTACCAGCCTATCGTCATCACCTCCTTGTTCTCCAAAACAGTGGAATCCATTGTAAGCTGCCACCTCATGAGGTACCTTGAGGATCTTCAGCTAATTAGTGATCGCCAATACGGTTTTCACCGTGGTCGATCAGCTGGTGATCTTCTGATCTACCTAACTCATAGATGGGCGCAGGCAGTAGAGTCCAAGGGGGAGGCATTGGCCCTTAGTTTGGCATTGCGAAGACCTTCGATCGGGTTTGGCACAAAGCGATTCTTTCGAAGCTCCCTTCTTATGGGCTTCCCGAGAAATTGTGCGATTGGATCACCAGCTTTCCTGCAGATCGGACCATCAAGGTCGTTATAGACGGTGCAAGCTCCGATTACAAGCCTATTAATGCTGGTGTTCCACAAGGCTGCGTGCTATCGCCAACGCTGTTTCTTCTGCATATTGTGACGGCCCAATATTATTATTAATAATTAAATTCAATATAAAGGGGCATTAAAAATTAGTCTTAATATATATATTAAGCAACAAAATTACCTTAATAAGCATAAAGTTAATATAATTACATTTCAGACATTAGACCAACAACATAGTAAATTAAAGGCAAAAATATTGTCTAAATATAAATAAATTTATTATAAAAACTTGTAAAAATGTTTAAAACATGATAAACAATAGAAATACAAGTCGAAAATATTATAAAAATAAAGATAAATAGCGTTTATAAGATAATTAGAAAATTTGTTAAAAATTGTCTAAGTTGTGGAAGGAGTTCATGTATAGATGTCTTGTATGGAGGAGCTGCCGGAGATACATACATACATACCTGCAGTTGTACATATATATATATATATATATATATATATATATATATATATAATATATATATATATATATATATATATATATATATATATATATATATATAGGATGGTCGGGAGCCCGACTGCTTGAAGTACTGTAGCACAATGACTAGTCCTATATTAGGAACTTATGATAATAAACTCAACGATACAAAAGCAATACTATAGAAGGTCTCTATGATGAAATAGCATTACAATAGTAGAACCGTGGGTTGAAGTCCTATATATTAATGACTTATGAAAGTAAGGTCTATGATACAAAAGCAATATTTTAGAAGGTCTCCTTGATGCATAAGCATTATATGGGGTGGTCGAGTGACCGAGTGCTCTTAGTACTGTAGCAATGGAGTTTTGTCCACTGGCGTCTTAGTAGCGTGCTACTATGATACGTTGGTGCAGTTTTTAGTTAACGACATATTAGTGCCGGTGGTAAGCGGGTTTGTTGTAGCAATACGGCTTTCCCGTGGAAATCGCACACCCTGTACGCAAATTAGTCCAATTAATGTTAAAACAATATTATTCAGTGCGGGAACGAACCCTCGGTCCTGCAGTGCTGCAGCCAAACGTTAATCACTACGGAGTCATTTATTTTTTACTTAATTAGTTATTGATATAATAATTGTTTATTTATGTACATACATATTTTTGTACCCAATTATTGTAGGGATATAATTACAAATTGCTGTGTGTAAAATACATTTATTTCTTATCCTCATCGGCATTTTACTCAATCCCCAAGTTAAAACTTTTATTTCTCATAAATCATTTAGTATAGAAATCTAACTTTTAATATATAAGTATGTCGATAAACAATATATCGATACAAAGAACAATAATATATCGATACGAACTTTATATCGATAAAATTGTTCGAGGATTTTAAGTTAAATAAATAAGTGCCTGGTTGACCGAGCTTTGCTCGGTATTTTTCGCTCGATTTTTTTTTTAATTCGTATGTTTTGGAAATTGTATTTAGATACAAATTACATACTGATGAAATATAAATAATATTTTTTGATCTTAGCGACATAACAGAAAAAACGGAACTGGTTATTTGAATAAAAAATCATGAGTGCAATTATTTTAATTTAAATTTTCGTGTTTTAAAAAATATTAAAAAAAGGGCTCGAAAAAATAGATTTTCTCAAAAAAGAAAGGAACTTGAAAAAAAAATTAAAAATAGTCGGTCGGTCGGTCTGGGCTCGAACCGGGGTTTTACGATTCTGTGACCGCCCATTATACCAATTCACCTATTTATAATTAACAATCTGTCAAAATTTACCTTCTTATTCTAACGATATTGTAGCAGTTTTTCATTGCCTAAAAACACGGACAAAAAGACATTTTCTAAAAATAAATCCTAGCTAGATCGATTTATTATCCCCGAAACTCCCTGGACACTAAATTTTATGAAAATCGTTGGAGCCGTTTCCGATATCCCGAACGAGCAATTCTTGTATATATATATATATATATATATATATATATATATATATATATATATATATATATATATATATATATATATATATACAAGAATTGCTCGTTTAATAGTATAGGATATGAGGAAATTAAAATAAAGAAAAAATAAAAAAATTATATTAATAATGTTATTAACTAAGCAAATTTATGTTGCAGAAGTGAATGGAAGAGTCGGAAAGGGACGTCCTAGGTGAAAGTTTATCGACCAAATTGGCGAAATATTGAAAATGAGCCAAATTAGGAGTACCCTTAACCGACGAGCATTTATGCGTAAGTATATGAATGTGAAGGAGGCGAGAGAGGTGTGTCGGGATCATAGACTTAGAATATACTGGCATATAGACTGACATATTCTGAAAGGAAGAAGAAAATTCCTTATGGCAAAAATGCAAGATAGAAAAGGATACCAAATCTCACTAATCTGTAACCGATTTTGAATGACAGGTCGGCACAAGTCGGCACAAGTCGGCACGCAAGAAATAAGCTCGTAGATATTGTGTAATTTTTTGATTATCATAGTGTAAATTTCTGTAATTCATTGTTTTGCGAAATGGTTACATGTTGCTTGAGTGACTGTAGTGTCGATAATGGAAATAATCCTCATGCTTGTACATTTCACTGGTAAATTCGCAAGACATCATCAATAATAAGACGCGTCTATTTTTGGTTAAAATTTATGTTATATGCTGTTTAAAATATAGAATATTTTCAGTTATATTGATAATTTTGATATTTTGCAAAGAAAAGGAGTCACGTAGTTGATAATTTGCATGAATTTGGTAAATAGATTTTTATACAAAATATTTTATATGTACGCTAGGTATTGACTCAACTATATCAAAATTAATGTCGATATTTACATGTACAAACTTGTATTATTTAAAGTTTTCTTACTTAAATTATTAAGTTTACATTCATATTTAAGTCGAATGTCAAAATAAACTTTTATAATGAAATAAATTATTAAATGTTTGTGATTTTTAAAAGCAATACTTATATGAAATATACCAGCCATAATGTATTCCATGTCCCCGTATTTTATTTCACCATCAAAAGATTTTATAAAAATAAATAGGTATATACTTCATTAAGTAAAATAGAAGTTAAAATAGAAATTGCGGGGAAACGCTCTATGATTTTTTCTCCAAAGGTCATAGCTCGAAAATACAACTTACCGATCTGATTCTTGAGGAAAATTGTTTACGTTTATCGGCATTCTCACCTCTTCAGAGATAATTGGGATTTAGTACATTTTATTTAAAATTCAACAAAAAGGAAAGGAAGGTGCATTTTATTCCCGGGAATATTTTATTTAAATATTTTTTAATTTTCTTAGAACTATAATGGTAAAAATTCAGTTAATTTTTCAAGCTATTCAGTTTCGTACTAGATACTATATTCGTTAAAGATACTAGATGAAGTGGCGACTTGGTAAGACATGCAGTAAGTCGGTGGATGAGGGTGGCACAGGACTGTGCTTTGTGGCATTCCTTTGGGGAGGCCTATGTTCAGCAGTGGACTTGTAAAGGGTTGAAATGATGATGATGATGATGATGATTCAGTTTCGTAAACTATTTTTTAGTCTTTTAACCGTTTCCGTAACAACAATTTTTCGATAGTCTTTGTAAATAAAATTTACAAAGAAATTTATAAAAAAAAGACAAGTGCTAATCAGCGATAAGGCTGATTGTTTGCCTTTGGAGAATATTGGTATGCTCAACCAATAAATATTACAACTGACCTTAGTGCAATACGCCAAATGGGGATATGGATGTGGCTATTGGCCCAGGCCAAATTGATAATGAAGATTCTGATTTCGTATAATCTATGCCATGGATTCCTGAAGGCATAGAATTTGTAGTTAAGTCCATTATTCAGTACATATTTGGTTGTGGGGTGAAAAAAATCGCAAATAAAATTTTATGCGAATCCTGGGTAAATATACTTAATTGTGAAGTTAGGGAAGGCTCCCTTATAAACATGAATGATGTAGGTGGCCTTGTTTATCCCTCTCAAGACGTTTATGAGGTAGGTATTCATTCTGAACGCGTTTTTCACAAATATATGAAAGGAAAACATGTAAACGAAAATATGGTTTGAAAATTAGCAAACAAAAAAAAAATATATATATATATATATATATATATATATATATATATATATATATATATATACATATATATTTGTACATGGAATCTAATGATTTCTTAAATTTACGCGAACACTACACATTGAATAAAACTATATAATTATATGGATTTTATCGCGTTTAATTATCTTATGGTCGCGAGGTGGGGGGGAGGGAACTGAGATGTTTGACATCTTAATATCATAGTTAGCCCGGCTATTTTCAGTTTTTGAATATTTATTTTTGGTCCCGCTCTACATAAAACGAGCTTACACTTACGAGTTCTTAGTATGTTGAAGTCTTGCAGTGGTATGCTTGGGTTTGGATAGATTTTGTTAATTATAGGATCCCAAGCAGATGGCAGCACCCATCCACCGACTGTAGCCGGGTTCACTCGGTTGCTGTGACGTAGGCTTGGGACCCAAAGCTTGTCGTCTTGCTAGACATGCTGAAGCTTGGCGGCCAGATGTATTCTGTCACAGATACCTTGTGCTCTCTGAAACAAATATTTAACTACAGTAGCAAACTATGAAGAATGATGGTGAGATTCACCATTTAAATATCGGTTGGTATAGGCCTTTTTCCTATAAATAGTATGACCAATAGTGTTATCAGGATTTGGGATGACTAAAACATCTAGGAAAGCTTAAGTACTCGTATTTTTTGCTTCTAACTCCATCGTGATTTATATTTTAAAGCTTATGGAGTGAAGGTGATCTAAAAATGCAGTAGCTTTGTCATATGGTAAAATTGTGAAAGTGTCGTCTACGTACCGCTTGTAGAATCCTGGATTTATAGGAGCAGTAAGAAGGGTTTCTCCTCAAAATCCTCCATGATATATGTCGGCGACTATATGAAATACAGGTGAGCCCATCGCCACACCATCAACTTGCTTGTAGAACTCTTCCTTCTACAATACATAGCCAGATGTGAAGCAGTGTTTGAGTAATACTGCATATTCTGTAGGCATGTTGTTATCTTGTAGCTTCCTAGTTACAATTGAGAAGCAGTCTTCAATAGGTAGGCATGTGAATAGTGGCTGAACACCAAAACTGACGATAGTTTCGTTGTCAGCGAAATGTAGGTCTTTTATCTCACTAATAAAATGGTGTGAATCCTTTGTGTGTGCTCTGGTATGTCCTTTCGGTGGTGACAGTATTTTTGCCAAATGTTGCACCCTAAGGTAGTATTATTAATTAAAAAACATACGGCACGTGTTTCAAATTTAGATGTACTTAATAATAATAATAGGATATTACCATAGTTCATGTAACACTAGAATAACAATAATCACATTATAACTTTCACTTGTTTTATGGTTTTTATAAATCCGTTAAAACAGTTTAATTTCGACGTGTAACATTCGCCTAAATATTCGAATATCACGTTTCAATCAAACACTTAATGCTATTACTTATTGTGTAATTCCATTGGTATTATGCTTTTAAAAAAATGTAAAAATCCATACTAAAACTGGCAAGTATAGAAATGGTATAGCGGAATCCAACAGCCTTCTACGGTTTTTCGTAATATGAAGATTGTCTTCTGTGAAGTGTCTTGAGCATAGCACACTATTTTTGGTGGGAAACCATTAGTCCCCTCGACAAGTAGCGTCTATCTACATCTTTTTCTTTCGAGGGATTTAGGAAACCTATAACTTATAGGTACCACAATTATACGCCACTAATTGTATAAAATAATGACTACAAAAAAAGTAAACGATGAGCAAACAAAAAATATCGACTTATAAATCACAACACTATCGATACACGTGCTGTCGTTAACCAAAGACAACTATTTTAATTTACATAATGAGTGAAAGGGATTTCAAATAGACATCAACGGGTGCTCAAATGATATCACTTTGCAACATTATATTTCCAGTGTAAGTTGAACTCCGGTGCATTTGATAGGTTAACGGAATAAGAATAGAATTTACTTAACGATGAAATAATATGATCTTTTTGATAACTGGATGTCTTAGCGGAGTTGCCAAACCACTTCACTACATAGGAAGCCATTTGTAACGTATTTTGGATTCAAAATTATTTTTAAATTTTCAAAAACTCGGACGTGCCTACGGGTCACAAACTTGGTCGACAATGATATCGTGATTCTTAGCGTTACTTTGTATGCTAGCTACAGCAAGCATGTGTTGCGCGCGTTTTTGGCCCTGTATGCGGAATCTATTAGGGGGTAATCTGTGATACTATATCTATGGGTCTAGCCATTCTATCTCGTTTTAACGTAAGATATGCTATGCTCTTTGTCTTTTACATTGCCAATCTAACGTAAGTATATACTAAATAATATATGACTAAATCTACGACCCTTTCATACATTTACTTTCACTAAGGAAGTCCCGCCTTTTAAATTCTCTTTAGCTAAAAGGCAGTCCAGTGTTGATTTATTTATCCAAATATAGGTAATATTTGGTAAGTTGGTACTTCTAACGCAGCATATAAAAGAATTTACTTAATTAAAAGCCAAAAATGCTAAAATCGCTTTGTTAACTGGGATGTATCATCAATATTAAAGTAAAGATATTTATGGAAAATTGTTTGGCTTTTGACCGCCAGCAAACGAATAAATAAAATTACGATATGTTCTTTATGCAAAGTTTTCGAGAAGATTTTTTGTTATATTTACGTAATATATAAAATGCTTCACAAATTAAGTAGTTTTATTGGTAAGATTTTTTTCACACTCTTTGCACAATGCACTACTTTGTAGATTTTCACTTCAATCATAGATGGTTTAGGGAAAATAATGTCGCCAAACCGTAGACAGAGAATACTATAGACACCCGCATAGCGTGTCGCAAAAAGCACTGACCTCCATATATATACAAGTACGCTGGACTGGCTATACCATACAAAATGACTGTGCCAATTTGAAGCGTCGCTAAAGGATGTCTTGAAAAATAAAATTGACATAATATGCCAAAGTCTGCTGTCTTGTTTATATTGTCATATTTAAAAAGTCTGTATTTTGAACTTTTAAATTAAAAAACGAAAGTTTTTGTATTGTTTGATTGTGTATAATATTAGTAACATATTAAGAATTATTTTTAATAATAATGAGAGTGAGCGTAATCTGTAAAACTCGTTACCAAAAGGGAAGCCATATAACATTACACAAGTAAGTGAATTTGCAGCTAATATTTAACAAATTAAAACTATTTGATAATATAAGTACTTAAAATTTTGTTACTAATCTTAATATGAGTTTTGATAAACAATAACATTCAATAGGGTTGTCGAGTTCCTTGTCTATAATACTTATCGATGTTCTTTCCTACCCATATCTGTTAACAAGCAAAGTCTCCAACAACAGATGATTATCTAATGTTTATTAATTAACAGGTTTCCAACAGAACCTAGAATAAAATTATGGCTTAAAAGCATAAATATTGTGAATTGGTGTTGGTGTGAGTGGCGAAACAAAATGATCATATTTGTTCCAAACATTTCACAGACGACTGTTTTATTAGACATGAGAACTGCACCACTTTGAAAAAGTGCGGTATACCGACAATATTTTCTGGTAGTATCAGTACCAGTAAGTATAAAATATTAGATTATTATTTGGAATGTTTTTTTTTTATTTCTTCTTTCCTCATTTTCCACCAAAATCAAGGGCCATAGCCAAGTGTCGAAAGGTCGCCTGTTGATGTCGAGCCACGTTGGATATGTGTTAGTGGGCTGCGGCTAGAGGAGATTCCTCTCCCTGTACCGCTGTAGTTGAGGTGGAGTAGTAAGGGAAGAGGAGTGTTGGTATGGCGATTGGCGATGCGCCACTCGACTATCTTTCGCGACTTTAGTGAGGCTGCACCACTTGATGTTCAAAGTGCTCGTTTTTCCCTGGCTCCATTCACATATCGGGCTCGTGGAGTCCGTAGTGCAGGTGGAGTTAGAGGCCGCGAAGGACAGTGTGGTTTGTATTTCTGGTGCGCCTTATGTGAGAAAGAAAACGGGGAGAAGTAGTCAGCAACTAAGGAGGGGCTGCCATTGGGCGGCTGGCGTGAGAGGGGCCGCGGATGTACATGAAAGCGTTTCCGTGACCCTGCGAATTTGCGGTGGAGGCAGAACACCATGGGGGTTTAGTAAGTGCGATCTAGAGATTTAATTTTCTCTTAATTGCAGGCATGTAATAGTATGAGTACATATTTGTGCTATTTGCTGTAGAGATTACTGGTCCGTAGGGTGCACGTGCGGTGTAGTTTCTAAAAAACTGTATCTGCGACTGATCATCCCTGCTGGTCATAAGAAGTTGTTTAGTTTGTTGCTTCCTCGCTTGAAGGCTGAGTATAGCCATTCAGAGAGAACACGTAGCCAGCATTCTTGGGACGATATCACGCAAAGTAGGACTGTATGATGATTTCAGTTATTTTTTTAATATCGTAATTTTAATTTCGAAAATGACGTTGTAAATAACTGATAACTATGTAATACAAAGTTTATTTTTTTATATTATCTTGCTAGCTCGTACCCGCCGCATTGCTGCCGCAGAAGAAATAATTGTGGAAATATCGTTAAAAATGTGGAACATTCCTAAATGTGGTGTGGCATGTGGTATCGTTCCTTAATATTGTATAATTAGGAATGATAATACAATCATTGAAATATAATGATATATAACTTTAGCACGCACGCCACTTAGGTAGTGTCAGTTACTTGTACCATGCGTATAACCTTCGCACAAGTGCAACTAATAAGTTGACTAAGTTTTAACACAATCTGATGAACAGTATGGCATCGTAGAAAGTACGAACAAACATAAATTTTTATATAGTAGAAAATATTTTACTGTTTATATAAGAAGAGATGCATGGTGGAATGACGAAGTGAAAGAAGCTGTAAAAAAGAAGAAAAAAGCATGGTTAGACTACTTGGCCTCTAGTAACGACGAGCATATGAGAGAGAAGATGAAAGAAAGATATAAGCTGCAGAAAGTTCATGCGAAAACATTGATTGAGGAAGTACGTGAAAGGTGTAGAATAGAAGCGGACGAGAGGTTGTCGCACAACTTTAGGGAAAACTCCAAACTCTTCTGGGAAGAGGTTGGAAGGTCCCGGAGTGGTGCGACAGCTTTAAGAATGAACAAAGTGCTTTCGAGAACCAATGACGTCCTCTCAGAAAAATCGGACGTCATGCAGCGATGGAGTGAATTTTATAGAGAATTGTATGCGTGTCATGATCTTAGTGAAGGATCCGGGGGTGACGCCGTGACTGGCACGCCAGACACGGACCTCGATGACACTGAGGTCATCAGCATGAAAGAGATTGAACGTGCGATTCGAAGTTTGAAATGTGGTAAGGCTGCGGGACTAGACAGAGTTACTGCTGAAATGGTCAAGTACGGTGGGCCTCGCGTCTGGGACAGCTTTCATCTGCTGTGCAATTTGTGCTGGCGGACGGGAGATGTCCCGGATGATTGGCGATCCGCGGTCATTGTGCCTTTATATAAAGGTAAAGGTTCACATTTTGACTGCGGGAGCTATCAGGCGATCAGCTTGACCAGTTTAGCAAGTAAAGTTTATTCGAAGGTTTTGACACGCAGGATGCAAGAGAAATCGGAAAGATTCTTATGGGAGGCACAATGCGGATTTAGACCTGGAAGAGGATGCACGGATCAAATGTTTTCTCTCCGCATGATCACGGAGAAGCTTCTGAGTGTTAACCAGAGGATTTTCTGTGCTTTTGTGGATCTGGAGAAAGCATTTGATAAGGTTATAAGGAAGAAAATGTGGGAACTGTTGCCGGGATATGGTGTGGATGGTCGATTGTTAAGGGCTGTGCAGTCACTTTACTATGACTGTAAAGCCTGTGTGCGGGTAGGGCATGACCTGTCACCCATGTTTAGCGTCCAAGCGGGCGTAAAACAGGGTTGTGTCATGTCTTCCTGGCTGTTCATACTGTATCTCGACAGCTGTTTACAGAAGCTGAAAGATAGCTGTTTGGGTGTGAAATTGGGTGACATAAAAGTTAATTGTCTGCTGTATGCTGATGATGCAGTGCTTATTGCACCATCAGAAGCAGAACTGCAGGCATTAGTCACGTGTATGAAAGAGGAATGTGAAATTAAAGGTCTCCGTTTGAATGCTAATAAAACTAAGGTTCTGGTATTTGAAAAGGACGAAGAGAGAACGAAATGTGAAATATGGGTAAATCAGGAATGTCTAGAACAGGTAAATGAAATTGTATACTTGGGGAGTGCTTTCAGCCGGGATGGAAGATGTGATTTAGATGTGGATAGGCGTGTCGCTGCCGGAAACAAAGTCAATGGTGCCCTGAATGCATTAGTCAAAAGGCAAGGCGTGGTGAAGAGTGCACGCCTTGCAATACATAACGCAGTGTTGGTACCGACTTTGTTATATGGCAGCGAAACCTGGGTATGCCAGAAGAAGCATAAAAGCAAGTTGAATGCAGTGGAGATGCGATCTCTTCGTAAAATGTGTGGCGTTACCATAGCCGACCGAAAGCGAAACGAAGAGATTCGCAATATGGCAGGATTGAAAGATGACCTTATCACAAAAATTGATAGGGGCGTACTCCAATGGTTTGGGCACGTTGATCGAATGAGTGAAGACCGAATGGTGAAGAAAATATATAGAGCGAAAGTAAATATTAAAAGGTGTCGAGGTAGACCGAGACTAACTTTCGAAGACCATGTGAGCAAATTGCTCGAAGAGGGGAGGGTCAAGAGTACTCGGATACCTAGACGTGCATGTATGAAGAAGTTAATGAACCTGAAAGAAGCGAAAGAAGTGTGTAAGGACTGTGACACTTGGCGATCTGTTCTCTCTGGCTACCCCGTTAGGGATTGTGCGTGACGATAAGTAAGTAAGTAAGTAAGTATATACAGACCCGTAGTTGATTAGAATAAGCGTTATTATAGCAGCTGATTTGTTTTTCTTTATAATACTAGAACTAAATGAACGGTTGACAATAAATTATTTTAGAAATTATGTTTTTTATTTTTATTTTGTGTAGATAGTTTAATCTTAATAATTTTTAGTTGAATGGTCTAAGGGCTACGATGGCTATCCGAATACATAACCAGAGTACAAAACTAATCCAACTGTAGAGATGTGTAAGAGAGGGTGACGTATTATCCCCGAAATACTTTACCGCTGCATTGGAAGACGTCTTCAAGCTACTGGACTGGAAAGGACACGGTTATGGAGTGTAGAAGTAAGGAGTACCAACTCCCATAGTAGAACAGTTGAAAAAGTGGCCATCTGTAAGGAGTAAATAACAGATCAAAATCTCTACACAACAGCGCTGGAGTAGCTCCTGGGATAAAATGAACTTAGCAGTTTTCGACGGTTTAAGTGTGGTGCTAAACTGCTCAGTAGCTCCAAAATCTAAAATAATTTTATTTAGTAAATATAACCTCGAAAAATTCGTCTATCCCACTAATATTTTTCGGTGCGTTCTTTAAAATTTACCTCGTAGTTATAGTGGCGTCACCCTTATTTAATGGTTTTTATGGACACTAATACACAGTCTGTACTCCTTATTTCTACACTCCATAGATACGGTATTAACGTCAATGGCATGTACGTCACTCACCTTCGATTTGTCGACAATATAGTCCTTATGGCAGAATCGCTGAAGGACCTACACACTATGTTCAATAACCTCAATAGTGTCTCTCAACGGATAGGTCTTAAGATGAACATGGACAAAACAAAAGTCATGTGTAATGTCCATGTCACACCTATGCCGGTGGTTTTTGGGAGCACTTAGCTAAAGTTGTTGACGAGTATTTTTACTTGGGACAAATAGTCCGACGGGTAGGTAAGTTCAACTTCGACCGACAGGTCAATCGACGGATTCAACTCGGCTGGGCAGCGTTCGTGAAATTACAACACATCTTCTCATCAGGAAAACTAAAAAAAAACTAGATTGTACAACCAGTCCGTGTTGCCAGTGATGACCTATGGATCTGAGACGAGGTCTTTCACTGCTGGTCGTTGAGGAAGCTCGAAGTCGCTCAGCGAGCTAAGAAGAGGGTTATGCTCAGGGGTTCAAACCTAGGAATGAGGATTTCTGCAGAGTGACCGACATCGACCAATGGATTAGTACGCTGAAGTGGAAATTGACTGGCCATATAGCTCGAAGAACCCAATACCGATGGGGAAATAAGGTTCTCGAGTGGCAGCCCCGTACCAGCAGGTGAAGTATAAGACGTTCCCCCACTAGATGGTGTCAAAACCTGGTAAGACATGCAGGAAGTTGATGGATTCATGTAGCTCAGGACCGTGCTTTGTGGCATTCCTTGGGGGAAGCCTATTTTAAGCAGTGGGCTTGTGAATGGTTTTAATGATGATGAATAATAGTGGCGTTATATTAATATGATACATAAATAGAATGGACGTTACGGGTAGAGTCCATCTATCCGTAGAGTCCTTTCTATTTATTTAGGTATAGGTAGGGTATAGAATTTTTATCGATATAATTTGATACACTGTCTTATCCCTATTATTAGTTCCGTAGACGTGCACTTCTGCTGTCAGCGCCAAAATGGCGGAAATGAAATCGCTTCATCATGTCACGGTTTATAGCCAGTCCAGAGTACTTGTATATATAGAGGTCAGTGCGCAAAAAGAGACAAAAAAATACGTCACCATATTTAGGGTTACAAGTGTGAGGAAAAATTTACTCCACAACTAGTCATAAAAATAGAAATTAGTACGTAAAGGAAGCCTGAAAAGGACACTGTTATGACCGATTATCATCGACTGGCATGCGATGCGGAGAAGACATGCTGTCAAACTCAAATCAATTGTGATCAGGGCAGGAGGGTGAGGATGGATGATGATGATGTGGTTCTAAACAATTGCCATTTCTTATGGTTTGGCTTCGTGAGTAAATAATACAACACGTTTATTAATAATAAGATTTTATTAATTATTGTCCTTTAAACAAAACAAGCTTCCTATGAAAGTTTCTAACATTTTGCTTGGGTTTAAATGCTTTTGTTGCATGATGTATACCACGACTATCCGAAGCTCCCCATATTTCACTAGACCTACACATTTTGTTCCATCCCATTGGACGTGAATTCGTTGTAAACCCTGTATTTGCAGCTACACTTTTGTACCAGTAAGTGTAGATGAATGAGGCAGACAAGTATTAAATTGTTGTCGTACATACTTGTCAGCCTGAGGACTTATAAATTGCAAGCTAAGTACGAATTTGCGTAAAGATGGTGAATATTTATTTAATAAAAAACTGGCCAAGAGCGTGTCGGGCCACGCTCAGTGTAGGGTTCCGTAGTTTCCCGTCCGTCACAATAAGTGTTCCCACTTATGAGTTTAAAGGTGGATATCCATTATGTTCGCGCTCCAGCAGCGCTCCGCGCTCCTGCAACTGCTCCCGGTAGTGGGTACTGTTGTTTCCATCCAAGTTCAAAATGATTTTCCTAGAAAGTCCTTATAAAGTTCTACTTTTCAGATTTTTTTCATATTTTCTAAACTTATGGTTCAAAGTTAGAGAGGGGGGGACACATTGTTTTTTACTTTTGGAGCGATTATTTCCGAAATTATTGACATTATCAAAAAATGATTTCAGTAAACCCCTATTCATTTTTAAATACCTTTCCAACAATATATCACACGTTAGGATTGAAATTAAAAAAATCACTTCCCACTTTACATATAGGGGGCTACCCTAATAAAACATATTTTTTTTTTTTCAATTATTATTTTACCACTTTGTCGGCGTGATTGATACACATATTGGTACCAAATTTCAGCTTTCTAGTGCTAACGGTCACAGAGATTAAGCGAGGACAGACAGACGGACAGACAGACATGGCGAAACTATAAGGGTTCCTAGTTGACTACGGAACCCTAATTAAAAACCTTATCGTAAATAATGATGCTTATGTCATAAAACTAAAATCATTCCTGGTGCAACAAAGTCACAATTCAGGCCACTTTTTTATTATGTCTTTTATTAAGATTGTTTTAGCAATTCAAAATAAAAATTTTACATAAAACTCTAGCAAAAAACAATAAACAATTGATTTTATAAATAGTTAAATCCTACCACCGATAGTAAGTAATCCAGTAATACGGAAATAAACGCGAAAAAAATCTTAAAAGCTTTATCCTGAAAAATTTCAAAACGAGCTGTTGTAACTTCGTTGCACCGAAGGTGCTTATTATATCATTCTCTCTCTACTAGTATTCTCTGTCTACGCGCCAAATGCTATGTATACACGGTGTTGTCATTCAAAAACTAATAAGTTACCATTTATCGAATTAATATGGTACTCTGTGGTTGTTACTTCACAATATAATTAGCAAAATTAGTATAACCGTAACTGGTAACACTGATTTCAACTTCATTTATTCGTTCTGTTCGATTCCAATACTTTTATTTATAATTGTGCTAAATTTTACAATGTATACAGTCTCAAAAGGACCAAGCAAAATTGTAGCAAAAACCAGAAGAGGTAAGTGTCGTGAAATAATTGTAAATTACTATATTACTTAATACCTACCGTAATTTACGACCGATTATAAAGTTCAAATTTTGGTTCACACTTCACAGGACTTTCCCAAAATTTAGAAAGACTAGATAGCCGTAAAGACCATAACAGAAAATCTTCAGATTCAGACAATGGAGAAATTATTAGGTAAGTGTAAAACTTCCGCATGATGCAATATACCCAAACCGCTATGATATTTCTTCACAACCTTTACATAACCTCCCTAAAGTTATTCTCACTATGTTGTTGAATGGTTTATGGCATCTTTTACACAAAATACTATTAAAATGTATTGTTTACTTTCCTTCTGAGCCAACAAATTTAGCTTTTTACTATTTTGATCATTTACTTTGCAGCATGCCCAAGCCAGTTTTCCATTCCAATGGTAAAAAGACTGTACATCAGAGAATACAGCACCATGTTATTACTCCACAGCATGAAGAAATCATTCGGTATATAAGTGAAAGTAAGTTTCTCTTTCAATTTAATTATTTATTAACCTATAATTTATTATTCAGTAATCATCATAGCATTATATTAATAATTAGGTGTAGAAGAAGACTGCGCGTCTCACTTAATATATGCGCTGCATCAATCGAGTTATATAGATATTTATTATCTGTTATTGAATTGAACTATTGACTAATTTGATTGTTTTCATTAACAATCACTCATTGTAAGATACAATTGTATACATACCATATATACCATAATGGTGTATATACATATATATATATATATATATATATATATATATATATATATATATATATATATATATATAAAAAAGTTGTGTAGTTCATGTGGTAGAAGGGAAACCTTCAGGAAACTAAACTTCAAGGGAATGATATGATTATGGAGTATCAGGAATAGGATAGTTGTGGGGTTTATGTAATTAAAACATAAATTTACAATAAACACTGTAGTGTTTTCTATCTCATTCTCTCGCAGGCTAAATCCTATAGGGGTATATCTTTGTCTCTTTTTGGTGTTGCTTCCAAAGATTTTAATAATCCAATTATTATTCTTATTTCATTCTAATTTATTGAAATACATAAATTAGAATTCATAATCAATTGCAACAAAGTATCTTTAAAATGTTACCTGCATAAATACTCTGTGTTAAAAAAAATACAATTGGCCTTATCACATTGTATTTATATTACAGAGGCCTTGCATAGTTTTTTTTTTTATAAAATATTCAATAAATAATCAATGACTAAGAATTACATTAGCTATAATCATTATATTACAAGTGATGCATAAATAGTACCAGTCTGTAACTCTACTCATGTAGAATTGGGTACATTAGTCAAATTAAATACTTTTTAAGAGCTCTCAAACATTGCTTTAGTAATTTATTAATGATCATGCCCATTTAACCTTATTAAAAACAACTGAATTATCTTAACTCTCAGCCAATTTTCAAAATTCCTTCAGCTCTTTTATTATGATTGAGCAACAAACATCCAAATATACTTTAGGGGTGGTTCCATATTAAATTAATAAAAAATTTCCACCCCTTTTGGTAATGTAACTATTTAAACAATGTTGAGACATTTCTTAGTCCTGTCAAAAGTGATTATAGGTATATGATATATAAAGCTCTATATTACCTGTAGTGTATCTGCCAAGTTTGATGATTATGGCAATGATAATTTCTATGTATATTTACGCAAACACTACACATTGAATAAAACTACTTTGATGGATGTTATCACATTTATTTTTTGTTTGTTAATTTACTTAATTTTAATTCCCAATATTTCTTTTTTTTTAATTTATTCTTAGAAAGAGTGTACATTATTTACATCATTACACAAGATCGGAGTTATCCTTTGCCTTATGCGCCGTCAAGAGTATTTTTCAAGCCTAGGCATAAGATATTTCCTCTTTTATGTAATTTGGTGCTTCAGCAATATGTATGTCTTAGGTTTCTTAAATGTTACCAATTAACATACCATGCTGTTCTGATACGATGAAGGATTTTACTTTCTTGTCAATGGAAATAAATTTGCAAAAAAATAACAGAATGGCGGAAAATGGCGAGAATTATAATAATAATAGGAGTAATTACTACACATTCGGAAAAAATGACAAAGTATGTAGACCTGGCTATCGAAATAAAAAGGCAATGGCAAGTAGATTTCGTAAAAATAGTTCCTATCATCATATCTACAACTGGTGTAGTTCCAAAGACCCTTCAAACCAGCCTTAACATGCTTCAAATGCCTAAATCCACTCTTACACTTATGCAAAAAGCAGTCGTACTGAAAACCTGTCGTCTCACACGTAAATTTCTTAACTCATCACCGTCATCATTGTAATTCTTTCATTTTTCCTACGTGCACACTTGGTCAAGGCCCGTGTGTCCGTTTTCTACCCCTCAATACAGAGGGAGAAATAAAAACAAAAAATAATAATAATAATAAATTGTTTATTGTTTCTCAATACATAGTCATGTATTACAGAAATTGAGGTAGGTAGTTCCAATAAGTTATAAAATACCTGTGTTGGAACTACCTCGGTGCTTCCCTTACAGGAGAGATTATCAAACTTATTTCTTTTACGACCCCCTTTGAAAATCAATTATTTTTCAGCTCCCCCAATTTTTTATACACTCCCAAAACTTAAATACCACAATTTCATTACTTTAATTTAGTTATGGTATGCTATATTAGTCGGTCCTGGTGTTTAAAAAAACTTACATTAAAAACTGGATATTATTATCAGTGAGAGCAATTAAAACGCAACTTAATAATATTGAGAATATATTTTAATCTAATTTTAATGTAAGTGGTTTCGCGCGCAATATTTAAACAAGTATTTAAGTTCAACACTTTATTTACATATTTGTAAAAACAAAGCCATGTCGGAAGCAAAAAAGAAGAGAGCAATATAGTGCAGAATATATTAAATATGGATTCATAGAAAATCCATCCTTGCCTTTGTTCCTTCTTTGTTCAAATACATTTTTAAACGAAGCGAAGAAGCCTTCAAGACTTCATACATACATAATTACATAAACACTCACGCCTGTCACCCAGAGGGGTAGGCAGAGACTACGGACTTCCATTTGGCACGATCCTGACATACCTCTTTCGCCTCTTTTACATCCATATATCTACGCATACATGCGCGTCGGTTAAGGGTACTTCTAACGTGGCCCATTTTCAAAATATCGCCAATTTGGTCGATAAACTTTTTTCTAGGGCGTCCCTTCCCGACTCGGCCGTTCACATCTTATAAGACTTCAAGATCATTTGAATAAAATTCCTGGACCCAACACCTGGAAAAGAAGCATAATGCTCAGCCAAGTGTATCAAAACTTTCATACTATAGATTTTGTAAAAAGTAAACGAGAAATATTGATTTCTGTTTATAAAATGCATTATAAATTTTATAATTCAATTTTAAGAATTTTTTTCCATCTGTGGCTAAAATCTGCAAAACGCTGTCTGCCATATTAGAGCATGTCGTGACGTCACTGATTCGGCCTAAGGGTATTAGTGTTCTGTGTCACTGATTAAGAGAACTAGCTAACAGGCTGTTATTTCGAAATTTTTCAAGTTATCATTACGATTATTGAGTTTTATTCCGCATTTTATTGAAAAGGCATAATGGAAGATGAATTCATATAAGCAGAAAGTATGGAAACTATGGGAGTGTGCCACAATATCTTTGCGTCTTCTATCCAGGTTAGCTGGAGTGAATGAGAGTGTATGCAGGTGCAAAGTTATGTTTAAGAGATATAGTTTTCTGACTGTGACTAAATCACAAAACCATTACTTTTAGAAGTGACCTCTGGGTTCTTTCTAAAAAATTGGTCTAAAATTTGGTCTTTGTGGCACATCCCCATAAAAGTAAAGTAAAGTTACAGCCTATATACGTCCCACTGCTGGGCTTAGGCCTCCCCTCATTTCTGAGAGGCCCGCCGCGCTGCCCAAATGCGTGTTGACGAAAAGGAAGTGTCCGCCGCGCTGCCCAAATGCGTGTTGACGAACTTCACATGTCTTCAAAATATTTTTTTTTCTTATTCCTCAGACATGCAGGTTTCCTCACGATGTTTTCCTTCACCGCCGTGCACGTGGTAAATTAGCACTTAAAATTGCAATTAACAATTTCATTGGTGCCAGCGGGGATCGAACCCGGGTTACTCGCGTTCTGTTATATTTACAGCGAGCGTTAACCACTGAGCTACCACGGCTTTTTTTTTTCTTTCTTTTTTCATCCCCATACTGTTATACAATATGTTACGACGGATTGAAGAAAAGAAGTTACGTCATGCCAGCTCAACTTAATAGTTGAGCTCGCATAACATAACTTACTGCGTTTTGAAGTCTTGCGGTGGTATGCTTGGGCTTAGTTTTAATTTTATTAATTACAGGTTCCCAAGCAGATGGTATTACCCAGCCTCCTTCTCTATTAAAAGTGGGATGTTTTCTAACTTCAATAATAATATTGAAATTAAAAAACATCCCTATTTAAATAGATATATTAAAATCAAGTAAATAAAACAGGACAAAATTCGTAAAAGTAGTTTTATTTGATTACGCCGCTGCTTGCCTAGTTAGTAAAAGAGACCCTTGTACAGCCACTGATGTGTATGGGAACTTTGAAGAAATAAAATTTTTGTCCTTCTCTCTTTTCTTAAATATGTTACAAACTAGAATTTTACTTTTTGTCATTGAAGCATTTTATTCATAAATAATTCAATAATTTGCAGTCCATACCAAACACTTGTTCCGTTTGGAATTCGAACTTGTGGCTTCTCTGACAAACACTTTGCTGCTTTTAAAAATTATTATGATGGCCTTTTTTATATTACAGCTTGGACTCAAGCAGCAAATGCAGATAGTGAACCATCGACACCTACTAGCACAATCGGTAATATTTTCATTCAATAACTAAAATCTTACGTAAGGTTTTACAGTTGCATATATAATTTTCTTTTAAAAGATTGAGAGTGGTTTAAAAAAAAAATACTATGTATACTATGAAAAGTATTTTCACTACCAGATTCCTACATTATAAATTAAAAAAGCATGTTATCTCTGATTTTGCACCAAATGTCAAGTATCAACCTCATAGTAGTTAGTGATATACTAAAAGATGAGAACTATACACACAACTATCTTACTACTATCAGGTTGATCCTCTTACTCAGGTTGATACTTATACTTAGTAGATCCTCTTACTCAGGTTGATCCTCTTACTCAGGCAATAAGAGAAACAAGAATACGCCATCTCGTCTAGTATGTGGGTTAACAGGAGACAGAGGAAAATTGAAACGGGAGATTGATTTCGTTATTCTGTGTTATTTTAAAATAATAATCTGTGTAGTGGCAACCACTATTCTATATTATTATCCCGTGTCTTAAAACGAGACAGAGGTAAACAAAGCAAGCGATCCATAACCACCTATGAAAGTCCTCAGCTGAACATAGGCCACTCCCATAGCTTGCCCCGTACGGACGATTTTGCCATAATTGTCATCATAGGAAGGTTGGCAACCCCAGCTTTTTAAGAATCTGAAGAGAAATCTTGAGGCCTATGTCTGGCAGTGAACTATAGGCTGTAATGGGTGGTAATGGAACCACATCTGCACATTTTTGACCCTGCTAAACGTAGGCTCCACGGCAAAACGCTGAACCTAAATTTTTAATTACTTAATACTAACGATGTGATTTCGATCACGGCGGCATTCTTAATAGTGACTAGCCATCTATGCAAGACATGATTACATTCCGCAAGTGTGTGCCCAAGCCTAGTTTAAAACTAAAGTTACAGCCTATATACGTCCCACTGCTGGGCACAGGCCTCCCCTCATTTCTGAGAAGGTTTTAGGGCAAGGAAGTGTCCGCCGCGCTATCCCAATACGTGTTGGCGAACTTCACACGTCTTCGAAATATTTTTTTTGAAGTTTGTTTTTTTGTTTCGATGTTTTTCTTCACTGCCGAGCACGTGGTACATCAGCACTTAAAATTGCAATTAACAATTTCATTGGTGCCGGCGGGAATCGAACCCAGGTTACTCGCGTTCTGTTATATTTACAGCGAGCGTTAACCATCTGAGCTACCACGGCTCTATCGCAAGCCTAGGTGTACTCCCTATTCCCTCATTTTCATAGTCTTATGGGATGGCAATTCGAAACAGCCGAAGATTTATCAAGCTGCCTCTAGGCTGCTGCTGAAAGTTTTTCGACAGAAAAAATTTCAATGTACCGATCTGGGATCTGATTCTGGGATCACGTTTAGCATTGCGCTTCACGGCCACTGGACCAACAAGGCAGTTAAAATTTTAAAATACTAACCTCGCTCGTAGTACCAATTGTCTTGAATCTTTCATTCCGCTTCTCACATCCACGGTCTTAAGCCACTGCCACATTTCTATCAAAGAAATTGGTGTTTTTTTAACACAGTACATAATATTACTCAAGAAAGTAATCAGAATATTAAATTAACATGATATATTGTAATTTTAGGATCGGGCAGCTCATCACCAGCCCCTCCATCGAATCTTTACTACCAGGATGATGCACCAAGTCCAGTACTCCATGATTTCAAGCCCTTTGACCTCGAGACATGGTGGGGCAAAAGGCTTTTCCAAAATATCACGAACTCTCTTTGAGTGTCGCTCAACAGAAGTTCATGATTGGGAACATGAAACTTTACGGTAGCATAAGTCACAATCAATTGCAGTTTACTAAATTTTATAAAAAAAAATACATGACGAATATTTTTATGACGCCATATTTACAGTCATCATAGTATATCGTATTTATGATATGTTATCGCCGCTCTGTTGCATGTCAATTGGATTTAAAATAGTTATATAATCAAAGATAAATCACAGTAAGTGTTATAAAGTTTATAAGGCCAAGGTTGCAGATTATTTTATGAATTATTATTTTTCACTTTACAATCGAAATTTAGTAACCTACAGTTGATTGTGGATCTCAGTAGATTACACCTTTATTGTAAAATATGTTAAAAAATTCCAAAGCTCAATATCCTTTGTGAGCGTAGTCGCTGCGAGCCAATATTCTTTAAGATTTTTTTTCAAAGAAAGTTTTGGAGCTTTTCTGTTTGAAAGTTTATCACAATTAATTTTTATTGTAAAATACAATATAACAGCAAATATCATGAATACCAAAGAATTGGTAAAATTATGCCAAATTTATACATACAATATTATCATGCATTAAAATGCTTTTGATGTCCTTCAGTCTCTGTCAAGTTCCTTCTATTTAAGGAATGATTTAATGTGGTAAAATTTTGTTCTGGTTATTATTATGACCACGGTAATTATAGATCCATTGCGTTACCCAAAGACATTTATATTAAGAAACAGTAAGTGCCTAATGTGCAAAAACTAATTTTAATATGCCTTATGTCAATAGCAATAATTAGAGTAAATACTTGTAAAATTTACGTCATTCATTTTGCAATTTAAATTTGCAATTGCAATAAACAAACCAAATTTAATTTTGTGCTCTCGGTTTTAGATGATTTGTTATACATTTACAGTTTTTTTTTTTTTACTATATATGCAATAAAAAATTGTATAAATCACTTTATATCTAAGCAATCTAAGTTTCTAAAGAAAGAGTAGATGATTTTTATTAATAGTAAAATGTGCACTTGTTAAACATTGGCAAATTGGTCACAAATTAAATCAAATTTGTTTATTGTTCGCTGCAACCAACGTGTGTTACAATATCTTTTTTGACAAAGTTTCATAGTAATAAGATGAATTGTAAACAAATAGTGTTTTTTTAAAAACCTTAGTGGACACGAACCCAACATGTCATCAAATTTTATCATAATTGTGTAACTGGCATAGAGGCATAATTAATAATTATGGGACAAACAAAAAAATATACTATAAAGATATTCTGCCATATTTTTTTTGTGGACGATGCTTAAATTTTAATGACAGGGTTAAATAATTTGGTTCCTTTGCAGCAAATGTTAATAAAATTATTTTAAACATATTGTTTTATCAAATATTTATTGTTGTTGTCAGTATTTACAAAGAATTTTATTTGTTAGCTTTTTACAAATCATACTTATTTTACCTGCAAATGTTACACTGTTAATGAGATATGATTTTAACTTTACAATTTTATGCCTGAAGTGTAAAAATGTCTTCCATAACATTAAAAATCATCTTCATATTAGGTATACGTTATACAATTTTAAAATATTGATTTTGTTCCATTGTTTTATATGTAATTTTTTTTACTATGCCATAATATGAATTCATAACAAACAAGGTTCATGTATGTATGTGACAATTCATCATTGTTGTGGAAATGTTGGCCAATCTGTAATTGTGAAGCTCGCTTGCTGATTGAAGTACACTGGCATAGATTTCATTACTTCACTCGAGAAGGCTCCTTTCGCCATCCGTATTCGCTAATATTGAGTCATATTTTTTTCTTATACAAGAAGTTAAACATCGTCATTATCATCGAAATTAACCAAATGAGAAGTAAAATGGATCAGTGACCGTATTTCTCATAATAATTTTTAGATCTGTATTTTTTAAGTAAGGGCACGAAAATACAGAAATGATAGGCATAGTTTTTATCTTTTTAGATGCGATACTTCAGCAAGTAGTGAAATTGCAAGAGGTAGAATATTTTTAGACTGATTTAGTTGTTAAAAGTTATGCTTTTTGTTGTAGTTGATTAAACCATTGACAAAGTTTGTATTTATTTTTTATTTATTCTTGGGCTGTGTTTTCAATCTCCACATAAAATATATTTATAGAAAAAAATTCAACATGAGCAAATACAAACTACAGTTGTATGAAATATAATAATAATAGCTAATTATTGTCTGGCGATTGCAAAGTCAGCCCTAAATACCATACCGTAGGTACGTACCTAAATATTATATAATTTTTTACTTTTATGGCAATGCCTATACCGCTTTCAGACTAGAATAACGGTTTTTTTAACTAATTGCAGCCTGTGCTTGACTAGTACGTAGATAAATATAGATGGGCGATACTGTTGCTTTCACGCAATGATGCAACCAGTTACATTTCTTTTATGAAACTAAACATTTTTATTTTCGACACAACCTGTTGCTGTTAAAAACGGTTGCGGAAAAAACGCTTCATCTCTATAGATAAATATAAACTTTCACGCTTGTTACCCAGAGGGGTAGGCAGAAACTACAGACTTCCATTTGGCATGATCCTTACATCTCGCTCGCTTGTTTCACATCAATATATGTACCTATGTATATATGCTCATCTATAATGGGAACCCTTAAGGGGATAGAGTAAGTCAGCTCAAATGGAGAAGATAACCATTTTTTGTTTTATATGCCAAAAATTCTACAAAAAATTACGAGAATAACTGTGTTTTTAATTTATCTATCTTCAAAACTGACCGAGATATAAAGGCGCAAAGTTTACATTTTCGGTCTAGCCGCGGGCCGAGAGAGACATCGTTGATGACGTCACGAGTTCCATCTTCGTGCGAGCGACCCGACGCGCACTTAGGAGATCAAAACATTTAAGTACTCAAATGTGCCCGTCGTTCGCGGATCTACTTGCTATCTATTCTCTATATCCATCTATTAAATATTGTGCTGTGTCTCAATGTAAAAATACGGCCACAAAAACACCTGAAAAGTTGTTTTTTAATGTGCATAGAACTAGAAACCCTACCATCAGAAAAAAATGGACAAATGCTATGAGAAGAGCACATATTTAGGACCAAACACGGTAGCATATTGTTGTGAGGATCATTTCGACGTAAGTATTCAAATAGTAATAACCTTCACATGATAGCTCTTGGTTATTGCTAGTAAATGCTTTCTATTAGGCATGTAGGTACCTACTCGAGTCGCAGTGTTTAAGTAACTAACGATTCATTGAACCTTTCCACGCATAATGATCACAATTTCAAGAAGAAACAATACCTAATATCTACATATTTAACTAAAACTACTTCAGTGTAAATAAACATCCAAACTTGGGTAAAGTACTTACCTATGTAATGTAGATAAGTCAATGACTTAAATACTAGACTAGAAATACTTACCTATGTTTGCAGCAAATTTTAATATGTTTATAACGCATATAAAGGTTAAGATATGGAATATGTTAACCAACGTTTTTATATTTTTACGATATTTCGAGCAAAAACTAAACACATCGCAGAGTTGTTCAACCTGCATACTTTGCGGGCCGCAAATAATGGAAGAAGTTTGATTATGAAGTGGAGCACATAATTTTTTTTCAGTGTTGTCCTATTTTATGTATTACATAGTTCATACGATACTATATTTTAAATATTGATGGAATACAAATTACGAGGTTCCTTATTTTTTATAGACTAAATAAGTTTGTATTTCGTTCTAGGTCGAAAACGATATGGAAAACTACGTGAAGTGCAAACTAGTTGGTGGTCCACTCAAATTTAAAAAATATGTTTTGCCTCACAAGTTTGCTTGTCATAATCGGTATACAGAAAAACCACAAAGATGTTTACTATCAAAACTAAATGTCAAATCTAGGTCAGAAACAGTTGCACATGCGATTGCCACTACTTCACAGGAAATTGAGCATAGATATATTGTCGATCATGTTACTACTCTAGATGATAATATTGACATTGATCCCTTGCCTGAAATATATATAACTACGATTTTAATAATAATAATGCGACCCTTTTTCTATTAATATTGAAAACATCTGATTTTTAGATAAAATCATATTTTTACGCACCGAAGGTATATTTGTAGTAAATTTCTTTATAAACAACAGGAAATTTTTTTAACCATAAAAACCACAAAAAGGTCACAGGGTGCACTTAAGAAGAATAAGAAAACAAAACTAGTTAGAGGCAGATAGTAAGTAGGTAGGTAAGGAATGTTTACCTATTTTTGTTATACCTATTCTTATCATTAGCAAATGAAACCCAGAAGTATTAATGTAATAATGGGTACCTGGGTTATAAAAATATTATCTTATTCTTATGCGTATTTCAGTCGCGGCAAAATCTTTGTTTCTTAGAAAATATTCCGCCACCATCATGTTACGGACTATTGGAAGTTTGTCAGATTGATCCTTTTCAAACCCTTCTTCCATCATTAAATACTTAAAAACACCAGAGCGCACGACGACAAACAACTCACCCGCGAAATATTACTACAAACGTATGATCGGTGCGCTGAAACGGTATGGAGGCGCGGCCTAAAAATTAAAGGTATAGCCAATATTATGCGTCCCATTGCTAAACACAGATATCCTCTCATTTTTGAAGGTTATGGAGCAATTAACCCGCTGCGCTACTCCAGCGCTTGTTGGTGGACTTCACATATCCACAAAATATTTTACAGCACACGCAGGTTTCTTTACGATTTTACTTCACTGCCGAGCGCGTGATAAATCACCTAACGATAAAACAATTAAAATTGAAATTAATAATTGTGTTGATCGGCGCCAACCGGCGGGATCGAACCCGGGTTACTCGCTTACTGTGAACTTTACCAGAAGCATTTAGACCCTGAGTTATCTATTAAGATATATAATATATATTAAGATTTAAGTGTTTCGAATTTTGATGTTGTCGTTTGTTTTATTATAAGTACTTATTTTTAGCATTAATGGAACCTTTAGTTTTGACTGTATGCCGGTACAAACGATTTCAATTATTTTTCTAAATATATAAACACTCACGCCTGTCACCCGGAGGGGTAGGCAGAGACTACAGACTTCCATTTAGCACGATCCTGACATACCAAACTCGCCTCTTCCACATCCATATACCTACACATACATGCTCGTCGGTTAAGGGTACTCTTAATTTGGCCCATTTTTAGTATATCGCCAACTTGGTCGACAAACTTCCGCCTAGGTCGTCGCTTTCCGACTCTTCCATTCACTTCTGCAACATATATTTGCTTTGTCAGTCTTTCCGCATTCATTCTAAATACCTAACTATTAAAACTATCAACAATTTGTTTTTGTCAGAATTTTCACGAACGGTTACAAATATCGATTTTTTTGTTTACAGTAATTAATTATTTACATAGTTTTTTGTAAGCAAGTCAAAAAATTACGAACGCTGATTATGTCACAGCAGTGGCAGGATCGTCGTTCCCATCGCGTTTGGGAGGTTGTACCCGCTACAGTTCGCGAGGGCAATAAAAGATACAGCCCAAGGTGCTACGGCTGTGGGGAAGGGGGCTATTTTCTATCCAGCTGCCCTAAGCGAACTGTAAAAAGGGAAGTGATCGATCTAGAGAGGTTTGTGCAGTTAAAAGCGCCACCCAGTAGCGGCAGAAATACGACTTTGTGATCGAACACGCAGTGATCGAAAACGCAGATGCATATTCAAGAAGACCTCGTCCTGAAAATTACAAGAATTGTACTAGCCTGTGCCACTTCTCAGCGATGAGTTCGACCACGAAAAGCTATTGGGCCCAATGGGACAGCTTGCTGATTTAGGATGGAGTACTGTGCGGTACTGTGCCACTTCCTGTGGGGCCGCTTCTGGAAGAAAGAGTTCATCATAAAGAGTCCCTCTTTCAGCCAGCTGCTGGCCCCTACGGTTCCGTTGCCCTACTCCAAATTTCCCTAACTTCAGCTCACCGCCTTCTCTTGTGCCTAGTTTTGCGTTGAAGTCTCCCATCAACGCCGTGTAGTGGGTTTTGGAGGAATGCATGGCTCTATAAATATCCTCATACATTTCCTCCACCTCCTCATCGGGATGTGCCGAGGTTGGTGCGTAGACCTGTATGACCTTCAGCGAATACCGTTTGGTGATTCTAAGTATCAGGCACGCGACCCTCGTCGACACACTCCCAATTTTTACAACGTTGTTGATGAGAGACTTGTGGACGATAAATCCGACACCTCCTTGGGACAGATGGTCGCCCTCCCGGTGATAGAACAAGTTGCCGGACTCGAGGATTACCGTGTCCTCCCCCTGTCTTCGGACCTCAGATAATCCAATAATATGCCAGCGCAACTTGTCTACCTCTTCTTCCAGCTCCAGTATCTTCTCGTCAGTACTCAGGGTGCGTGCGTTATACGTTGCCAGGTCGAGTCGTCGTAGGTGGCAACCGAACCTCCACCGGAGATTCTTAGCACCCCCTGCCCCGCCGTTACCATGGTCGCCACCGTAGCCAGGAATAGTGGGGCCGCCGGGGACTGGGGGCCGTTTATTTGCGTCGTTGCTCATGGGGGGATATTTGCCATAGTTGCAACGCTTGGTGAGCGGGTTGGCAACCGCAGTTTTTTATTTATTATTGCTGTTATCAGCAAGATGCTGCTGCCCATCTCCTGCCTGTCTCCCTCTGTCGCCTCTTACAACACCCACGGGAAGATATGGGGTAGTGGATATTCTCAACCGCCACTACACAGATACTGTATCGAGCCCCGACGGTTCGACAAAAAATGAGATTGACTTCATTATGACGACCAGACGCCAACTGTTCAGTGATGTCTCAGTGATCGCAAGGGTGAAAACCGGCAGCGATCACCGAATGGTTAGAGGCACACTGAACCTAAACGTTACGTTGGAGAAGTAACGTCTAATGAAGTCAACGCTCCGTCCCCCTCGTGCTCTAATCCAGAATCCCGAGACTTTTCAGCTCGAGTTACGTAACCGCTTTCAGTGCCTAGAAGATTGCAATGCAGTGGACGATATGAATGACAAGCTCGTGGAAACTGTCCATGCGGTTGAAGCTAAGTTCTGCAAGACCCGCCGCAGAAGTACGCAAAAACTCTCTGATCACACTCTTAATCTCATGGCTGTTAGACGGGAGATGAGGCTGCAATCGTCAACAGATTTGACAGCATACAGGCAACTGAACAGACAGATCTCCAAATGCATGCGGCGAGACTGACGCAACTTTAATACTGCTCGTATTAAAGAAGCGATCGAGCGGAACCAGGGCTCCAGTCTTTGCCAGAGATGTGTCTGCCAGAAAGAGCAGATGCTAGCAAAAGGTTTTGCATAAAAATAGTATATAGTATACTCTTTGCCAAATGCCACATCCAATTGTCAAACTTTATTGTCATCACAGAGTCACAAATTACAATAACACGTTTTCTTAAAACCACATAAATTGAGGCAATTAATGGATCGATATAATGTTAAAAACAATTTCTTTATACCTCAAAATTCTCAACGTGAGAAAATTAGCGCAAAATCTGTAAGTAATATTAAATTTAGATGAACCTTTTGATGGCAACACAAGAATGCTCATTCTACATCACAGAACACTAATACCCTTAAGGTACCCTCTGACGATACGTCCATTTAGAAGACTTCAAAATGGATGCACTCCAAATGAAAACTTATCCAAATACGGTATCATTGACGATACTTCCATTTGGACGCATGGCGTCACTTCGATCTTGCTAGTTGTACAGAAAGGAAATAAATAATAATATGGATAATAATACTTAGCTGGTGACTGCAGCAGCGTGTTTTTCATGAAAAAGACAAAAAAACCTAAACGGAGTAATCCATGGTAGTCTTCAAAGATGAACAACGCATCTATATTTTGATACTTAATTGAGGATACGTGGAAATATCAAAGGGCCACAGCACCCACTACCAGGTGAACTGTGTGCTAGTTTGTCACTGCCATTCTAGATATGGTATAGATTATGGTGGATCTATATCGTTGACTGAGGTAGAAATTAAAAACATATAGTGGATATTTTTCATTATAACTATACGTGGTAGAGCAACGTTGCATCTATATTATGGCTGTAGCACAAATGGGTCGGCTCGAACGAAGAAGGACCACGGTAGCATATAATAGCAACTTAAATCTGCTGCGTTTCGTATGCTGAGTGTAAAGAAGCAGGGGTGACAATGCATTTACATTTTGAATCTTATTCGATGATAGATTCAGTCTATGGGCTACGGTATCAACTTAACATCATGTGGACTGTGTACACGTTTGTCACTCATATCACAGCCCGTAGTTTACATAGTAAAAATATATTTAATCCAATACACAGTTTGTGTTTGACAAACAGAGCACATGTACCACCATCAACACCAAAACATTAACTGATATAATAACGTCCAAAAAATGGACGCCGGTTCGCCCATTCACTGACAAATCGGACTGCTTCCATTTGGCGTGGCGGACGTTTTTGACATTAACGTACGGCTGTGGATGACGTCCATTTGGACTGGACGCATGGATTTCAATCCGTTTGGAAATCCAGAGCTGGATGAAATCCATCCAAATGGAACATGTTTTTACCATTCACGGTACGATGTTGGACGAGAAAAAAAAATCCTTAATTATCGGATTCCAGCATGCTATGCACCCTAACAAATAGAGTCGGTACCATCGTTCCATCGAGTCGAACTATCGAAATAGCACTGGTAGAGAGCCAGAGTTAGAATTACAGGCTGTGAGGCATTGCGTTTTAAGTCTTCAGAACTGACAACGCAAATGCGCAGAAGGCTACAGATGTAGCCATATTTGTTTGAAGTAAGCTGCTTCTTTGTTTGAATTCAGTTAAACTGTAGTTTCGATTGTCACTTCATTTTTATGAAAAAAAAAAATGTGTTAATACGACCCCAATCGATCAAGTCTTTCAGAAGTTACACGACCCTGTACAGATCCACCAACGATTATACAATATACTTACTTAAAATAATATTGTTTTATTGCAACTGCATTTATGTTTTTCTTGTGTAAATATTTATATAAAAATGCCTTACAGACGTCCTTTTTACAACATAAGAACTTTTTGAATGGGCTTCAAAACGCACAAAATTTATTAAACGGATTAGAACGTTGCCTACAAAAAACTAGCAAGTATGAGAAGAAGCTGTTGCGGTGCAAGTCGTCTCACTCGCACACACATAATTTTAATGATTGGTGGGAGAGTGAACCTTCAGTGGAAAAGGAGACGAAGTCATCGAATGCAGGTTGGGTAAGACTTCGCATAGGTGACTGTTAATAAAATATCGTCATCATCTCTGAAATAGTGCACCTGCTGTATCATTTACAAGTTAATAGGCATTCTCTTCTCATTAAAAGGCATTCTAATTCAGGGGGTGCTAAGAATCTCCGGTGGAGGTTCGGTTGCCACCTACGACGACTCGACCTGGCAACATATAACGCACGCACCCTGAGGACTGACGAGAAGATACTGGAGCTGGAAGAAGAGGTAGACAAGTTGCGCTGGCATATTATTGGATTATCCGAGGTCCGAAGAGAGGGGAGGACACGGTAATCCTCGAATCCGGCAACTTGTTCTATCACCGGGAGGGCGACCATCTGTCCCAAGGAGGTATCGGATTTATCGTCCACAAGTCTCTCGTCAATAACGTTGTAAAGATTGGGAGTATGTCGACGAGGGTCGCGTACCAGATACTCAGAATCACCAAACGGTATTCGCTGAAGGTCACACAGGTCTACGCACCAACCTCGGTATATCCCTATGAGGAGGCGGAGGAAATATATGAGGATATTTCCAGAGTCATGCATTCCTCCAAAACCCACTATCCGGTGTTGATGGGAGACTTCAGCGCAAAATTAGGCACAAGAGAAAACAGTGAGCTGAAGTTAGGGAAATTTGGAGTAGGGCAACGGAACCGAAGGGTCCAGCAGCTGGCTGACTTTATGGAGAAAGAGGGATTCTTTATGATGAACTCTTTCTTACAGAAGAGGCCCCACAAGAAGTGGACATGGTCGACGGTTCAACAAAAAATGAGATTGACTTCATTATGACGACCAGACGCCAACTGTTTGATGTCTCAGTGATCGCAAGGGTAAAACTGGCAGCGATCACCGAATGGTTAGAGACACACTGAACCTAAACGTTAAGCTGGAGCGGTCTCGTCTAACGAACTCAACGCTCCGTCCCCCTCGTACTCTAATTCAAAATCCCGAAACCTTTCAGCTTGAGTTACAAAACCGCTTTCAGTGTCTAGAAGATTGAAATGCAGTGGACGATATGAATAACAAGCTCGTGGAAACTGTCCATGCGATCGGAGCTAAGTTCTGCAAGACCCACCACAGAAGTACACAAAAACTCTTCGATCACACTCTTAATCTCATGGATGTTAGACGGGAGATGAATCTGCAGTCGTCAGCAGATTTGACAGCATACAGGCAACTGAACAGACCGATCTTCAAATGCATGCGGCGGGACTTACGCAACTTTAATACTGCTTGTATTAAAGAAGCGATCGAGCGGAACCAGGGCTCCAAAGTCTTTGCCAGAGATCTGTCTGCCAGAAAGAGCCAACAGTCAAAGCTGAAGACTGAATGTGGCAGCATCGTTTCCGGGACACCTGAGATTTTGGGTGAGATTGAGAGATTCTATGGGCAGCTGTACACATCATCGTTGGAGCCACACGCAAGTGTGAGTAACGATCCAAGAGCAAGTCTTATCCGACAGTATTCCGATGATATCCCGGACGTCAGCCTGAGCGAGAATAGAATGGCTCTCCAGCACCTTAAAAATGGCAGAGCCCCAGGCGAGAATGGAATTACAGCGGAGCGTCTGAAAGCGGGTGGAACACCGGTACTTGAAGTCCTTCGGAAGCTCTTCAATTTCGCCCTCCATGGTGGCACTACACCGGAGGCGTGGAGCAGAAGTGCGGTGGTCTTGTTCTTTAAGAAAGGCGACAACGCTCTCTTGAAGAACTACAGATCGATTTCTCTTCTGAGCGTGCGTGTACGTGCTGTTTTCGAGAGTCATTACGAATCGTCTCGCACGCAGACTTGACGACTTCCAGCCTCCCGAACAAGCCGTTTTCCGAAAAGGCTTCAGTACCATAGACCACATACATACCCTGCGGCAGGTTGTACAGAAGACCGAAGAGTACAATCTGCCACTTTGCCTGGCGTATGTGGACTATGAGAAAGCCTTTGATTCCGTCGAAATTTGGGCGGTGCTACAGTCCCTTCAGCGGTGCCAAGTTGACTGTCGGAATACCGAAGTGCTGAAGTGTTTGTACAGTAGGGCTACGATGGCTATCCGAGTACAGAACCAGATTTCGAAACCTATCCAACTGCAGAGAGGTGTAAGACAGGGTGACGTTATATCCCCGAAACTCTTCACCGCTGCGTTGGAAGACGTTTTCAAGCTACTGGACTGGAAAGGATACGGTATTAACATCAAGGCGAGTACATCACTCACCTTCGATTTGCCGACGATATAGCCCTTATGGCAGAATCGCTGGAGGACTTTAGCACTATGCTCAATAACCTCAATGGTGTCTCCTAACGGATAGGTCTTAAGAAGAACATGGACAAAACAAAGATCATGTTTAATGCCCATGTCACACCTATGCCGGTAGTTGTTGGGAGCACTATGCTCGAAGTTGTTGATGAGTACGTTTACCTGGCACAAATAGTCCGACTAGGTAAGTCCAACTTCGACCGAGAGCTCAATCGACGGATTCAACTCGGCTGGGCAGCGTTCGGGAAATTACGACACATCTTCTCGTCAGGTATACCTCAATCTCTGAAAACTAAAGTGTACAACCAGTGCGTGTTACCAGTGATGACATACGGATCTGAGACGTGGTCCTTCACTGCTGGCCGTATGAGGACGCTCAAGGTCGCTCAGCGAGCTATGGAGAGGGTTATGCTCGGAGTTTCTCTGCGTGATAAATTCAGAAATGAGAATATCCGTAGTAAAACCAGAGTGACCGACATAGACCAACAGATTAGTAAGCTGAAGTGGCAATGGGCCGGCTATATAGCTCGAAGAACCGTTGGGGAAAAAAGGTTCTCGAGTGGCAGCCTCGTACCGGTAGGCGAAGTGTAAGGCGACCCCCCACTAGATGGAGTGACGACCTGGTAAGACATGCAAGAAGTCGATGGATGCAGGTGGCTCAGGTCCGTGCTTTGTGGCATTACTTGGGGGAGGCCTATGTTCAGCAGTGGACTTGTGAAGGGCTGTAATGATGAATGATGATGATAATGTTTTGTAAAAATAGTGTTTATATAAAAATCTAATCACTTGTGAACTATTTATAAATAATAAAGAGAAATCATTTTACTTTAAATTTATTTTAACAATGGATAGATATCTCAATATGTTATGTTTTGAAAAAGGTAATTCTCTAATTCTACCGCCCTAGTCCTAGTCCTCGTGGCCGTAACTTAAAATCTGCTGCTACCAGTGAGAGGCCAGCCACTATAATCAGTGCACAGAGGGTTGCCAAATAGCTTAATGACGTCGCGCGTCAATCCAAGTGTTGCTAGCGGTGTTGTTGCTAGTAATGCAGCAAACGCGGGATACGATCGACGGAAGTGGGAGGCGTGACCATCGGCAAACTCTTTGCGCAATGCTTATTGGTTTTTGTGATTTAAATGTTTCTTGGTTTTTACGACACCCTACAGCAGAACGAAGATAATTGATTTCCTTATACTGTAACATTTTAATATTATAAGCCATGTAATGGCGGAGGAAGTGAGTACACATTCTATATCATCCCGAGTCGTAAGAGGAGACAGAGGAAACAAACCAGATAAATACCTTCTTGCTATACTTAAAATTCAACAGCAGCAGAATCTAAACATTAAGGATAAAAAACAAAACTTCGGTTCGGGTGATGTATCGGAGGATGTTCAGTTGCACAGTCATATTAAAGAAAAGACCAAATAAATTTGCGTTTTAAAATAGCCACATAGTTTTTTAATTTGGCCACCGCAAGTTTACAAAGCGCAAGTTCAGCTCTTTTTTCATATAGTATAGGATGACAAACGGGCACACAACCCACCTAATGGTAAGTGGTTGCTGTGGTCAATAGACATCTACATCTATCCTCGATAACGAATCAAAATGCAAATGCGTTATCATTCGTGAGGACTTAGGTGGAATGCCTCGTTTCCAGTAAAAAAGGTATTCGGTTCTCTACACTCACCATACGAAACACAGCAGCATTAAACTACTATTTGACGCTGGTATTCTGTGAGAGCGTGGTCCTTCCCCAGTCGAGCCGACCCATTCGTGCTACAAATATACTACTAATATAGCTGCAGCATGGCTCTACCACGTAAAAAAGCTCTTAATGAATAGGTACTGTTTTCGTCATTGGACATGGCGTTCCAGTGCTAATTTCTTCCGCTTGACCACATCAAACGAATAGCGGCTCGAATCGTCGACGATCCAATCGATTCGTCGTCAGAGCCTCCCGTTCTTTAATGACCGGCAAAATATCCCCAATTCCTGTCGCAAATGCGCATCAGCGGTCATCAAACACTATCAAAGGTGCTGCATGCTCGTTTGCTCCATCATATATACAAAATCGATGTTTATTGTTACTTTGTTTCAATTTGAAGTGCTTTTCCAAATTTATATGTATATACCATACTTAATACCATATATTCCCCTGAAGTATTGTTTAATATGAAAATAATCAAGAAAATTGTTTCAAAATTTACTAAGATATCGTCTAACCTACATTAAAATATACAGTCGAGCCAGTGCTGTCATACCAGCCCCTCATTTCTTGAAGTAGGCTAACAAGAATATGACGGTGATGCTAATGTGATAATATTAATTATATTATTTTACTTATTTAAAGGTAACACAAAATCGTGTAGAAGTCAAGTGGACTTGGTGGAATCCTGGTCTACCATGAGCATCGTGTGCTTACAATATCAGTAAGCCTTCAATTTAAAATATACATTTAAAATCTTTGTCAGTTTATGGCCTTGAAACCCTTGAACCTCTCCGTCTCTTTGGTGTTGAAGAGCCATCTAAAGAAAATCTTGTGGTTTCTCATATATGAAGAAAAACATAAACGCAAATACTTCGACCAGTAACCAAATCAGTGTTTAAGGTGGCATGAATTCTAGAAGTGGATTATCAAAATGCTTTTCATGTTTGTAGCGTTGTGGTTACGGAAAAGTCTCTCCACAAAATATCATATACATAACGTGATATTGATATGAAAGTACTCACGTATAAAGCGTTTGTGCAATGAAAATAATCATTGGTATAGTTCATAAAAGATAGCTTGATCTCTGCGACAGCTGTCAGTAAAAATCACGCCTATGAAGTCATTAATTTCATACTTTATGGGCATGCCGACCTAATTAGTGCATGCCCATAAAGTATGACATTGACAGGTACTGTCTGTACTACTAAGAAATTCAGGACTTCATATGCGTGTTTTTTACCGACAGCTGTCGCAGAGACCAAGCTATCTTTTATGAATTATAGAAACCCTTTATCCTCTTACCTATTTCTACCGCAAAAAGCAATGCGTGAACTGCTGTGTTCCGGTCTGAAGGTATAGAGAGCCAATTGTAATCACGGGCTTTAGAGCATTCTATTTAAGTGACAACGGATCTGAGCCTTTTTTTAGGGTTACGTAGTCAACTAGGAACCCTTATAGTTTCGCCATGTCTGTCTGTCCGTCTGTCCGTCCTCGCTTAATCTCTGTGACCGTTAGCACTAGAAAGCTGAAATTTGGTACCAATATGTGTATCAATCACGCCGACAAAGTGGTAAAATAAAAATTGGAAAAAAATGTTTTATTAGGGTAACCCCCCTATATGTAAAATGGGAAGTGATTTTTTTTTTAATTTCAAACCTAACGTGTGATATATTGTTGGAAAGGTATTTAAAAATGGTATTTAATAAGAAATAGGGGTTTACTTAAATCATTTTTTGAAAATGTCAATAATTTCGGAAATAATCGCTCCAAAAGTAAAAAACAATGTGTCCCCCCCCCCCCTCTAACTTTTGAACCATAAGTTTAAAAAAATCTGAAAAGTAGAACCTTATAAGGACTTTCTAGGAAAATTATTTTGAACTTGGATGGAAACAATAGTACCCACTACCGGGAGCAGTTGCAGGAGCGCGGAGCGCTGCTGGAGCGCGAACATAATGGATCGATGATGGACGAACCCACCTTTAAACTCATAAGTGGGAACACTTATTGTGACGGACGGGAAACTACGGAACCCTACACTGAGCGTGGCCCGACACGCTCTTGGCCACTTTTATTTAAGTTGGTTGCGGGTTTCCATACATTGCAGCAGCCACGTGCCGCCACGTGGACTGTAAGTTCCTTTGTCATTTTAGTATTATTTAAAAAAATCATGACAGTACTCTGCGAGTGAGCTAGTTCGTGGCTCTCGTTCTCGCTCGCATGAGGGAACTTTTAACCGCAATATTGAATTGTTCGCTAGCGACTTAATTCTGTTCAAATATAATCTATACAGCAACTTTTTTGATTGTATCTGTGAGGCGTTGTAGCATACCTTAAAATTCTTGAAGACTATTTTACAATCTATTAAATTCAGTAAACTTTTTTGTAAAATAGGTGCATTGCCAGCCTTTTAAAAAATCTGATCTCTTTCTCTATTAATATCCTGATTCCCAATTCTTCCTTTACTTAATTCTCATTTTAAGAAAGAATGTTTAATTCAAATAAAATAACGTTGTCTAGAATTTCTATCGATAAGCATTTTCGCTCAGACGCTTGGCCATGTGACCACTAAAACGACAATCCAATGCAGCGTTACGTTTGTTCGTGAACAATTTTCAAAGGGCAAACAAATTTTCTATTTCCTCTGCCTTTTGTCCGGCCTCAGTTTACTTTCACTCATAAATTTAGCATCTTTTCTAACCAACAGATATGAAGAACTATCAAAGCGTTACGAAACCTTACTACAAGCCTACGACGAGCGATGCAGGAAGCTCAGTGAACGCGATAAAACAATCGCGCGCCTGCAACGCCGCGTGTATGCGACGCACGCTCAGCTCGTTCACGCGAATAAAATTTTGCTGTCCGTGGGGGAAAGATACTTGATACTTCGGCGTAAGAGATTGTTGCAAGTGAGTTAACAATATGAGATATTCGTAGAGGATAATAGAGCATAACAAAATAGTATATAGTACACCTGATGGTAATTGGATTCTGTGAAAATACCTTACATCTATCATCAATTAAGAATCAAAATGCAAATTGGGGGTCATTGTAGAAGCGTGCTCGTCGCGACCCCTGCCAGCCCTTTTCAGGGCTGCAATTCTACACAGCTGCGCACCCATGCGAACGAGGGTTAGGGCGTCCCCTCAAGGCGACGCACACCAGCTCGTCCCCGTTGGTGTGGAATGCAGCGCGCAAAGCGGCGATGGGGACCGCCACCCGTCACGCACAGCCCGACACGGCGGAAGGTGGAGGACGGAGTGCAGAGTTGGCACGTGGAATGTTAGAGGAGGCATGAGAGATAAGACGAATGAGTTGATCGAAATAATGAAAGAAAGAGAATTAGATGTCGTGTGTATGTCGGAGACCAAACGGAAAGGCAGTGGTATTGAAGAGCTCCCTGGCGGGACGTTAGCTATATGGTCCGGAGTCCCGGAAAGCGAGAACGCCTGCCAAGGAGTGGGAGTGCTGTTGTCGTCCCGGTTGGTCGATCTTATGACTGAATACAAGGTTGTGAACTCAAGACTTCTCTGGGTTCGCTTCAAAATGGGACTGACGAAGTTATTCCTTTTGGCTGTTTATGCGCCGGTAGCTTCGTCGTCCAGGGCTGAGCTGGAGGAGTTTTGGGAGAATGTAAGAGAAGTTCTAGATTTGGTTAAGGGAAACGAAAGAACTGTTGTATGTGGTGATTTGAATGGATGGGTAGGCATCGCTCGACCAGGATACGAGTCGGTGCTTGGAAAGTTTGGAGATAAAAGGGTTAATGATGCTGGCAAGCTTATACTGGCTGTATGCAAGGAAAAGGGTCTTCTTGTGACAAACACTATGTTTAATCACAGGAAGATCCATATGTACACTAGAGAAAGAAAGAATGAGAGAAGTATGATTGATTTGTTCCTGGTGGATGACCGACTGCGAAAACAGGTGATGGATACACGAGTGTTCAGGGGTGCTGACCTGGGAACGGATCATTATCTAGTAATTACTAGATTTAGGGGTTTGTTCGCGGGTTGGCGCCACCGGACGGCAGTAACAGAACCACAGTCGGTCTGTCGCATCCGAAGCTGGAAGCTTCAGGAAGCGGATACTAGGGACAAATATCACACGAGGGTAGCCGAAAAGCTTGACACCATCGATGGCAGGAAAGAATGTGTGGAGAGAATATGGCAGAACCTTAGGGATGGAATGGTAAGTACAGCGGAAGAAGTATGTGGTACGACAAAAAGAGGTAGTAGTAAAAGAAGAGATGCATGGTGGAATGACGAAGTGAAAGAAGCTGTAAAAAAGAAGAAAAAAGCATGGTTAGACTACTTAGCCTCTAGTAACGATGAGCATATGAGAGAGAAGATGAAAGAAAGATATAAGCTGCAGAAAGTTCATGCGAAAACATTGATTGAGGAAGTACGTGAAAGGTGTAGAATAGAAGCGGACGAGAGGTTGTCGCACAACTTTAGGGAAAACTCCAAACTCTTCTGGAAAGAGGTTGGAAGGTCACGGAGTGGTGCGACAGCTTTAAGAATGAACAAAGTGCTTTCGAGAACCAATGACGTCCTCTCAGAAAAATCGGACGTCATGCAGCGATGGAGTGAATTTTATAGAGAATTGTATGCGTGTCATGATCTTAGTGAAGGATCCGGGGGTGACGCCGTGACTGGCACGCCAGACACGGACCTCGATGACACTGAGGTCATCAGCATGAAAGAGATTGAACGTGCGATTCGAAGTTTGAAATGTGGTAAGGCTGCGGGACTAGACAGAGTTACTGCTGAAATGGTCAAGTACGGTGGGCCTCGCGTCTGGGACAGCTTTCATCTGCTGTGCAATTTGTGCTGGTGGACGGGAGATGTCTCGGATGATTGGCGATCCGCGGTCATTGTGCCTTTATATAAAGGTAAAGGTTCACATTTTGACTGCGGGAGCTATCGGGCGATCAGCTTGACCAGTTTAGCAAGTAAAGTTTATTCGAAGGTTTTGACACGCAGGATGCAAGAGAAATCGGAAAGATTCTTATGGGAGACACAATGCGGATTTAGACCTGGAAGAGGATGCACGGATCAAATGTTTTCTCTCCGCATGATCACGGAGAAGCTTCTGAGTGTTAACCAGAGGATTTTCTGTGCTTTTGTGGATCTGGAGAAAGCATTTGATAAGGTTATAAGGAAGAAAATGTGGGAACTGTTGCCGGGATATGGTGTGGATGGTCGATTGTTAAGGGCTGTGCAGTCACTCTACTATGACTGTAAAGCCTGTGTGCGGGTAGGGCATGACCTGTCACCCATGTTTAGCGTCCAAGCGGGCGTAAAACAGGGTTGTGTCATGTCTTCCTGGCTGTTCATACTGTATCTCGACAGCTGTTTACAGAAGCTGAAAGATAGCTGTTTGGGTGTGAAATTGGGTGACATAAAAGTTAATTGTCTGCTGTATGCTGATGATGCAGTGCTTATTGCACCATCAGAAGCAGAACTGCAGGCATTAGTCACGTGTATGAAAGAGGAATGTGAAATCAAAGGTCTCCGTTTGAATGCTAATAAAACTAAGGTTCTGGTATTTGAAAAGGACGAAGAGAGAACGAAATGTGAAATATGGGTAAATCAGGAATGTCTAGAACAGGTAAATGAAATTGTATACTTGGGGAGTGCTTTCAGCCGGGATGGAAGATGTGATTTAGATGTGGATAGGCGTGTCGCTGCCGGAAACAAAGTCAATGGTGCCCTGAATGCATTAATAAAAAGGCAAGGCGTGGTGAAGAGTGCACGCCTTGCAATACATAACGCAGTGTTAGTACCGACTTTGTTATATGGCAGCGAAACCTGGGTATGCCAGAAGAAGCATAAAAGCAAGTTGAATGCAGTGGAGATGCGATCTCTTCGTAAAATGTGTGGCGTTACCATAGCCGACCGAAAGCGAAACGAAGAGATTCGCAATATGGCAGGATTGAAAGATGACCTTATCACAAAAATTGATAGGGGCGTACTCCAACGGTTTGGACACGTTGAACGAATGAGTGAAGACCGAATGGTGAAGAAAATATATAGAGCGAAAGTAAATATTAAAAGGTGTCGAGGTAGACCGAGACTAACTTTCGAAGACCATGTGAGCAAATTGCTCGAAGAGGGGAGGGTCAAGAGTACTCGGATACCTAGACGTGCATGTATGAAGAAGTTAATGAACCTGAAAGAAGCGAAAGAGGTATGTAAGGATCGTGACACTTGGCGATCTGTTCTCTCTGGCTACCCCGTTAGGGATTGTGCGTGACGATAAGTAAGTAAGTAAGTAAGTAAGTAAAATGCAAATGCGATATCATCTCTAAGAAATGAGATGTAATATCTCGTTACCAATAAAAACATCTCCGGTTATCGTCTTTAACTCAAGTTCTTCTATCGAGCCGACCCATTCGTACTGCCAACCACCAGGTTCCACCAAGTTGTACCATTTTGGTTCTATATAATAATTAGCATTCCATTATACAGCCTATAAAAGTCCACTGCTGAACATAGGCTTCCCTCATAGATCCCCATGACGGGATTTTGCTATAGTTGCCACGCTTGACAAGCGGATTGGCAACCGCAAAGATGCTGCTGCCCATCTCCTGCCTGTCTCCCTCTGTTGACCCTTACGACACCCACGGGACGACATGGGGTAGTGGATGTTCATACCCGCCACTTCATGGTTGACTCAACAATAATAAAACACAAACACTAATAGAAATAATATAAACACAAATCTCTTAATTTTCTTAGAAAAAACTATATGAAGAGAAATTAGAAGTTTTGAAGCATATAATACAAGAAATTACTGCAGAAGTAGATCAAAAAGATCTGGAACTAGATCGGTTGAATATAAACACGAAACCCGAATTAGAAGTGGACGCTGCTTTGCTAATGTCAGAGGTATATTATATAATAATAATAATAATAATGTCCTCTAGACCGAATTTCGGCCACGGCAGCCTGCCTTAACGGAGGCTAGCCATCGGATTTATACAGGATTATAGTGCCCAAGTGTATGCGCAAGCACAGGTGCACTCTCTATTCCCTCACTCTCATAATCCGTTGGGACGGTAAACCGACACGACCGGAGAGAGATCAGGCGCAGGACCAACGGCGTTACGGGCTTTCCGAGGCACGGGGGTGAGACACCGCCAACTTCCTGATTCCAGGAAACTACTGAGAATTTCTTGATGAAAAAACTCAATAATCAATATTTTGGCCCGACCCGGGATTCGAACCCAGGACTTCATGATCAGCAGTCGCACTACTACAACCACTAGACCAACGAGGCAGTCATATACATATAGTATATTATACATATAGTACTTATATTAAAATCTTACACATGCCTCCTTTCATTTCGAAGAGGGTTACAGAGCAATTATACCGCCGTGCTACTACTGCTATTGTCAACTAATATATCTGGAATATTTTTATTTCTCAGACATGCAGGTTTCTTCAGGTAGGTTCTTCCACCGCCGTACACATGGTGAATCAGCACTTAACTTGGAGCCGGTGGGGAAGGTAGAGCGGAGGATTAATGTCACCCATGGTATGATATTGGGCTGTGGACTCCCAAATATCGCCGGCATTCAGTAAGCTATTTATTAGAGCGGAGCGGGCGATGCATGCGGATCTTCCATGGCGCAAGAAAACGATTCTTTGAAATCTGTCTCCTCCGTAACCCGTAGGCCAATTTACATATTTTTTTCGGCAATAATTGTACTTCAACGCAGAGAAGGTTTGCAATAAAAATCTGAATTTGATTTTTTTTCTTGGACATTGCGTAGATGTAAATTAGCGAATTGATTAGACTATCTAATCAATTCGCTAATTTACATGTTGCACCATTTGATTGCATTTTTTGTCGAAATAAAGATAGTTATGACTTTAGACTTTTACTCCGCTCCGTTTATGATGCTAGCAAAAACTTTTGCATCTGCATCGACCCTAGTTATCATTATTATTGCATTGTCACCTATGAAATAATCGTTTTCTATAGAATCGAATTCTATAGAATTTTTATAAAAAATATATATTCAATTTATCGACGTATTGATAGTGTTGTCTATCCACTTTTGCTATTTAATGGTAGTTTAGTCCTTTCAGGATTTACTGTTTATGTAAGCATGACAGATAGCAGCAGCTTCTGACGCAGCTTATGGCGCCGCTGAGGTGTTAACATGTCACTTCTTTGTTTGTACTTGTCAGAGATCTCTAATTTCAGTACATCGTGTTACAATTGCGTTATTACAACGTCTGTTCCGGGAGTGGGCTTACTAGATAATAATATTGGGTCTTTACACATGAAATTAGCCTTTTGACGTGCTGACCACTTTGATCTGAAATACCTCCTCTTTGGTTAAGAATTCCAAATTCAAATTTATAAATTCATTTAGCAGGTACATTTGAGTTTTGAAAACGGTTATTCATTTGTTTTGTTCCCATTATTTTTTTACTTACCGCACTATGAAAAACATGAAATATCGGTATATTTACGAGTACAAGTTCTACCATGGCACCAGTGCTGCTGAAACAGCTCGAAGGATTAATGATGTGTACGGCGCTGGTGTCGCAAAAGAAAGCACGGTATGTTTTTGGTTTCAACGTTTTCGTTCTGGAACCAACCCCGTGGACGGCCGGAGATAAAAGTGAAAAATGAAGAATTAAAGGCTATTGTGGCAGCGGATCCATCACAAAGCACTTCAGAGATAGCTACAAGCTTCGGAGTAAGTGATAAAACTGTATTAATCCACTTGTAGCAAATCATTAAAATATAAAAAAAAACCTGAACGATGGGTACCTCTTGAATTGAGTGAATCGAACTAGCAAAGACGCATCGACTGCTGTTTTACTTTGCTCGACTGACACAAAAATGAAGGGGTTTTAAATTGAATCATTACTTGTGATGAAAAGTAGATACGGTACGATAATCGGAAGCGCTTGTCGCAATGGCTGAACCCTGGAGACCCAGCCAAACGCTAAACGAAAATTGGACTCAGAAAAACTTACTTGTGAGTGTTTGGTGGACTACCGCCGGTATCGGCGCTCACTACAGCTTTCTAAACCAAACGATTACGGCAGCTATCTATTGTCAGCAACTGAAAACCACGAAGGAAGAACTAGCTGCTAGACAACCGAGATTTGGCAATCGCTCTAGGCCACTGCTGCTTCACGACAACGCAAGATCACACCCTGCACAACAAACAACCACTAAGTTAGATGAGCTACAATTGGAATGTCTGCGACATCCACCGTACTCCACGGACCTTGCTCCAACAGATTACCATTTTTTCCGGAATTCGGACAACTTCTTAAAAGAAAAAGAACCTATGTACCTACTGTTTTAACAATATATATTCTCTTTGTAGATTCGCAAATGTAATTCACTTTTCTTGGAAAACCTACGTTTAAAGGAACTCATAAGGAACGCGGGATCACAAAATGATACTTTGGAAACTTATTAAGTTTTTATTGCCTAGTTGTTGATATTAAGAGCTTTATAATATATGTATTAATACTTCATATAGTATAGTCGTATTATGAATATTTATAGTCATAAGTTTATTAAATTTAATAAAAAATTTTATTTTTAATAACTGTTTAATTAAACTTGAAAAAAAAAACATCAATTCCATATTTATTCTTATGATATTGGTTTGCAACACGTTGTGATTTAGATTAAGGTGACCTTTTTGCTTTTTGCACATTAAAATAAATAAAGTTGAATTTGACGATCTCCATACCTTTGAAGAATAATAGTTATAAATTTGTATAACATAACGCAACATAATTGCACAAACAATTAATGGCACAATATAATTGCAAAAAAATAAAATGTTTAATTTAAAATAAATGTTTTCTTTTGACCGTGTAGTGGCTGTTTAGGAATCCACTACTCGATCCTGACCCGTGGGTATTGTAAGAGGCGACAGAGTGAAACAAATCAGAAGATTGTCAGCAGTGGCATCCTTATAATAAGAAAATAAATTAAAAAAAACTGCGGCTGCCAACTGGCCCGCCAAGCGTGTACTTAACGTTGTACCTATAAACAAGAATTGTAACTTACAGTTATCTTTTTTAAGACTTAAACTGAGCCGCATTGAAGAAATAAGATTTCACAATAAACTTTACAGTATAACAAACTTTATTATTAGACTCTTTACATTCACTCTATATAATATATTGCACTCTACATAAAGTAAAGTAAAGTAAAGTTAGTAAAGCCTATATACGTCTCACTGCTGGGCTCAGGCCTCCGCTCATTTCTAAGAGGGTTTAGGGGAAGGAAGTGTCCGCCGCGCTGCCCAAATGCGTGTTGACGAACTTCACATGTCTTCGAAATATTTTTTTTTCTTATTCCTCAGACATGCAGGTTTCCTCACGATGTTTTCCTTCACCGCTAAGCACGTGGTAAATCAGCACTTAAAATTGCAATTAACAATTTCATTGGTGCCGGCGGGGATCGAACCCGGGTTACTCGCGTTCTGTTATATTTACAGCGAGCGTTAACCACTAAGCTACCACGGCTCTACTCTCTCTACATAATATCACTAGATAATACTATAACATTAACTGTATTTAGTTTTATATTTTAATAAAACAGTTCACGTTTTACTGAGAAGCCATGGCTCATCATCAATTTATATTAATCGTCACTAGTCCATATAAGCCGCATGTACCACTGTAAGTGGTAAGAGCCATTGTAAGTAAATTTCTTTGTTTAATATTTTTTACGAGGTGTAAGGTTGAGGAACTTGCTGTGGTCTATCTTAGGTCCTAATGGATGGCAATCCATCTGTCGTCTTCTTTATTTATGTTATGGGCTGCAGTCCACTCAACACCGTGTCGATGGTGAGCACATACGAGCTAATCTCTTAGAAAAAAAAATTTCTCCTTTTTGACTACATATTTTTCCAGTCCAGTTCCACGCTGATGCTACGCCGGAGGCGTGGAACTGAAATGTGGCAGTTTTATTATTACCTAAATTTGGTAAAACCCTATTCAAAGAACTACAGATCGGTCTGACCCTTGTATTAGATGACTAGATGACTAGATGACATTCAGCCACCCGAGCCAGTCCGTTTCCGAAAAGGCTTTAGTAAGTACCATAGACCACTCGCATATCTTTCGGCAGATTACACAGAATACACAAGAGCACGAAAATATGTTAGGCGTATGTGGACTATGAAATGACCTTGATTCAGTCAAAATAATGACGGTGCCTTCCTCATGTACAGTCTCTCATCGGTGCGAGGTACAGCCGCCATATCGAGGTGCTAATGTGTTTGTATAGTAGCGCTAATATCTCTATCCGATTCCGAGTAGAGCCTGGGTTTTTTGTTTTAATTTGTAAGACAGTGCCGTTATATCCTCAAAACCCACCACGCACTTACCGTTGCATTGGAAAATGTTTTTAAGCAACTTGACCGGAAAGGATATGGTATTATGTCAATGACAAATACATTATTCACCTTCGTTTTCCACCAATAGGTATATTCATTATGACAAAACCCCTGAAGGACCTCAGTTTTGTTACTAAACGATTACGTATTAAGATCTTTGAATATTCAAAGTCTAAGGTTCATATTACATCTATAATCTGCTTGTCTATAGTTATTGGGAACACTACGCTTAAAGTTTTTGACGAGTATTTGTACCTGTGGTAAGGTGTTCCAACTTAGACCAAGAGGACAACTGACATATTCGACCCTTGTAAATTTTGATAAATCTTCTTGTCAGTTATAAGCGTACTACTATATTTTAGATAATTCAAATTAAGGTAGTGAGCCGTAAAGTTTACGCTAGTTTGAGACAACTGTACAAATTCAAAAACGTTCTATCGCTATGTATAAAAAAACTGCTAATTCAATCCCTTATTCTATCTATATATGGTTATGTTGTGTGTTACTTATAAATATAAATAATTACTTAGTCAATAAATTGGGTCGACTTCTCAACTACTGTATCCACTTCGTTTTCGGTCTCCGAAAGTATGACCACATCTTATTCTAAAGTACGGCCAACTAGCAGCGATACGAAAGGTAATTTACCTTAAAAACGACTGTGGAGTTGACAATCTAATATATATATATCTTTCCATCTTGTGTATTTGTTCTAATGTCTCGTTTATCCGGAAAAAACATGTCAAGGTCAACATTGGTTTGCCAACATTCGGGAAGCCATTTTAGTAATAATAGTGATTCATATTTTTATCCTCATTTCCATAAACATAACATATCAGACCTATAAGGGGTAGGCAGTGATATAAACACCCACATTTTGCCTGATATATTTAAGTCCCTATGTAACAGGAGGCAAGCCTGTTACCGTACACCGGGCACACAGTTGTTAGGCAAACGATATTCAGAAACATTATTATTATTCTTGTTATTTAATTTAAATCTACATTAAGCAATAATTCAAATTATAACAAATTCTAAATTATAAAAAGTCTGTTTTTTTGGTTTGCTAAACATTTTTAAAACCATATTGTTAACTTAAATATATAATGTAACTATCAAAAAGTTATGTACCCCTGCTATTCCTAATAACCTTGCATTGGTTTTATTTACATTTGGTATCTCATCAAAAGAGGCATTCCATCTTAGTCCTCACGAGTGACAACGCATCTGCATTTTGATTCGTTATCGAGGATAGATGTAGATGTCTATGGGCCACAGCAACCACTTACCATCAGGTGGGCTGTGTGCTCGTTTGTCACCCTGTCTAATAAAAAAAGGCGAAAAGTAAGTAATTATAAGTTTAATTATAATATTAGTGTTATTTTGTACAACGTACAAATACTATCTACACACATTAATAACATACACTGTATCGCGTTTATGCTCAATGTATGTTTTTAAATAGTGCAGTAAGTTTTTCGCTCAAAGTTTTAGCGTAGTACCTTATTGGAAAGTATACGCGATAAAAGCGTAATAGCCATATATAGTTTCAAAAATAGTTATGCTCATAACAAATTGAAACTATACGCGAATAGTTCCGACCTGTGCCATAATATCTTCGTGAATTGTGAACTGATTTTTATTTTTCTATATATTAAGTTTTTCCATTTCAATTTGTGGATATAATTCCACTCCTAAGGATGACAAAATAGCGAATGAAGTACTGGTGTCGCTATTTACAAGAGATTATAATTGTGATATTCGTTAGTCCACTCAAAGGTGTAAAAAATACATAATATTGTATACATACAATTAATTGTTATATACGCTTAGCATCGGTTTCAGAATGTGAAATTATTTTATTATTTTTGTTCCTTTATTTTTTCGTTTTTGAAACCTTGTCCGAAAAATTAAGTATATTTTTTCGCCTCGCAACAAGCGACCTCTTACCACACACAGTACAGTAGCATGGTAAGTAGCGAGGAAAGGAGGTAAAGACGTAGTGTGGCCACAATACTTGTCATGCCGCACGTCATGCTCGCTACCTGTGTTGTCGGTTTTCTGGGCGCGAGTCATAGGGCTGACAAGATGAGCGCGAGTGGCCGCATAGAATACTATAATACATACATAATAGAACGGGGGAATGGGCGGAGCCCGCGTATCCACTAAATTGTCACTAACACGTCAATTCACACGTATAAATGTCTACACGAGATGTGTTTTGACGTTACAATAGTTTCCAAATTTCGCATGCAAATTATTTAGAAAATGTCAAATTGCACCCTATTCATATATAAATATGTATTAAAATTTAATGATAATCTTGAACATTAATCGAAAGTGTAATATGTGTAAATTTATTCAGTCTGTCAACGCCGCGAATCGGGTTTGGCGATGCCAATCTTCGTATAAAATAAAGTTGACAGCCATTCTATTGTGTATTATAGTATTTTATGGTGGCCACATTACTTGTCATGCCGCACGTCATGCTCCTCGTCATGCCCATCGCTACCTGTGTTGGCGGTTTTTTGGGCGCGAGTCATAGGACTGACAAGATGAGCGCGAGTGGCCGGCCACAAAATCGCGCGAACGCAGTTAGAATCGAACATTCATTACGGAAGCATCGTTGTATTGCGTACCATTGGCGAGGATGACGACTTATATTTCATTTTTATGACATTGATATAAATAACTATATCAAATATGCATATAGCGCGCAAACTGCCACAGATTCAACAACCATTGTGTTGCAAACGCGAGCGACCTAGTGTGGAGCGTCGCGATTAATCGAGCGAGTAGAGCAGTGTGTGGGTAGAGAGGGCAACATCGCGGCAGCACGAAGAATAGAGCGATGAGCAGCGCGAGGAATAGAGCGATGAGTAGCACGAGGAGTAGAGCGATGAGTAGCACGAGGAGTAGAGCGATGAGTAGTACGAGGAGTAGAGCGATGAGTAGCACGAGGAGTAGCACGAGGAGTAGAGCGATGAGTAGCACGAGGAGTAGAGCGATGAGTAGCACGAGGAGTAGAGCGATGAGTAGCACGAGGAGTAGAGCGATGAGTAGCACGAGGAGTAGAGCGATGAGTAGCACGAGGAGTAGAGCGATGAGTAGCACGAGGAGTAGAGCGATGAGTAGCACGAGGAGTAGAGCGATGAGTAGCACGAGGAGTAGAGCGATGAGTAGCACGAGGAGTCGAGCGATGAGTAGCACGAGGAGTAGAGCGATGAGTAGCACGAGGAGTAGAGCGATGGGTAGCACGAGGAGTAGAGCGATGAGTAGCACAAGGAGTAGAGCGATGAGTAGCACGAGGAGTAGAGCGATAAGTAGCACGAGGAGTCGAGCGATGAGTAGCACGAGGAGTAGAGCGATGAGTAGCACAAAGAGTAGAGCGATGAGTAGCACGAGGAGTAGAGTGATAAGTAGCACGAGGAGTCGAGCGATGAGTAGCACGAGGAGTAGAGCGATGAGTAGCACGAGGAGTAGAGCGATGAGTAGCACGAGGAGTAGAGCGATGAGTAGCACGAGGAGTCGAGCGATGAGTAGCACAAGGAGTAGAGCGATGAGTAGCACGAGGAGTAGAGCGATAAGTAGCACGAGGAGTAGAGCGATGAGTAGCACGAGGAGTAGAGCGATGAGTAGCACGAGAAGTAGAGCGATGAGTAGCACAAGGAGTAGAGCGATGAGTAGCACGAGGAGTAGAGCGATAAGTAGCACGAGGAGTAGAGCGATAAGTAGCAAGAGGAGTAGAGCGATGAGTAGCACAAGGAGTAGAGCGATGAGTAGCACGAGGAGTAGAGCGATAAGTAGCACGAGGAGTCGAGCGATGAGTAGCACGAGGAGTAGAGCGATGAGTAGCACAAGGAGTAGAGCGATGAGTAGCACGAGGAGTAGAGCGATAAGTAGCACGAGGAGTCGAGCGATGAGTAGCACGAGGAGTAGAGCGATGAGTAGCACGAGGAGTAGAGCGATGAGTAGCACAAGGAGTAGAGCGATGAGTAGCACGAGGAGTAGAGCGATAAGTAGCACGAGGAGTAGAGCGATGAGTAGCACAAGGAGTAGAGCGATGAGTAGCACGAGGAGTAGAGCGATGAGTAGCACGAGTAGTAGAGCTATGAGTAGCACGAGGAGTCGAGCGATGAGTAGCACGAGGAGTAGAGCGATGAGTAGCACGAGGAGTAGAGCGATGAGTAGCACAAGGAGTAGAGCGATGAGTAGCACGAGGAGTAGAGCGATAAGTAGCACGAGGAGTAGAGCGATGAGTAGCACAAGGAGTAGAGCGATGAGTAGCACGAGGAGTAGAGCGATGAGTAGCACGAGGAGTAGAGCGATGAGTAGCACCTAGCACCTAGTAGTGGGTACCACAACCACGCCGCGACTTTTATCTATGTGAGGTTATTTGAATACATAGTATGTGAAAAAGGACTTTTTGTTACTACTTGTAAATTGAATCGAATTAAAAGGAAAACTTAATAAAGATATATTATTATTTATGGACATCGAATACTAATAAAATATTTATGGACACCGAATACTAATAAAATAACTCTCGCTGGGACATGTTAAAGAAGCGGAATATTTGCCTTAATCATTGTTGTGTAGAAACTACCTATCAGTAAACTTATTTTAAAAAGCAATAGACATCAATTCAATTTATAACGCACATTTAATATAAAATATTAGCAGTTACCTTAAAAATATTACCCTTCTTCTGACGCCTTTTATAAATTTTTTAAAATATCAAGACGCTGTTTATATGTGGAAAAACTGACAAAAGCACTTCAGCAGGATAGTATTTACAGAATGTGCATAATTGGTGAGTAAAAGTAACATTATAAATAAATGAGTATGCTTGGAACTCTTACTACGTACAAGTGTATGGTGGTAATAAATATTTAAAATAAAGTGAGGGTTGAAAAATATGTAATTTGCAAATTGCAAGCATCCTCTTACGAAGATAGTCAATATTTTAAGAGTTTTACATAGGATTGTAAATATCTGAAATCACATTAAAGCATAATAAAAAAATATGAAACATACTTGCAGATGATATTTTTATTCAAACAATTTCTTAAATATCTATCTATACATACGATATTTAGATACATTATTAAACAATAAATAAAAATTTATATTATTTATACACAACGTGGTCCCTACGGTGATGGTGCTAAGTTACAATATCACGTTAAAGTAGGTTTTTTAGTTAAACTTTAAATTATTCAATTCTAATTAAGGACTGTGATTGCTTGGAGTTTTTCTGTGTGATAGACTTTGCAATGAGAATATCCGCAGTAGAAGATAGAATCACAGTAACTGACATAGCCTTACGGATCAGTAAGCTAAATTGACAGTGAGCCAACTAAATAGCTCGAAGAACCGAAAACCAATGGGGAAGAAACACAAAGGTTCTCAAATAGAAGCCTCGTACTAGTAAACAAAGTGGCTTTCCACTAAATGAACGTACTTAGATGACGACCTGGTAAAAGACGCATGAATTTAATGGTAAGAGACGGCTCAGTAAACACTTACGCTTAGCCCGTGCTTTGTGGCATTCTTTGGAAGGCGGACTAAACGCCTTAAGGCGTTCTCTACCAGCTTAAGCTTGCCGGTGACGGTGTGACGTCACTCAAGGGATAGGGCTTTTTATTTGATTGCTTATGGTGCGGAAAGCGCGACTCAGCGGTGCGCTAGGCGGTTGGGGAATGTAATATACATTCCACGCAACGGAAAACTTAGAGCGCACGAGTTGTAAGCAGATACTCGTAACACCACTTTGGAGGTGCAAACGTGCAATATGTTTACAAGTGGAATTTTGATGGGCAAAAAAGAACATCATGATGATCATCAACACTTTTTAAATATTGTACATACTATTTTTTAAATATTATTAAAAAAATATGGCACTTATGTTATCTTCTTTTCATTCTTCTGCCTTTTGATAAAGCATAAAACATTGATCCATATGAAAGAAGCAGACGCCACATAGACGACCCTCAAATTAGAGGGTATGAAGAAGAAGTTTATTGTCTGCCCCGGAATCCAGAACACTTGGTTGGCAATAAAAGTTTTCCAATACTTCTCCCTGAGCTCTTCAAAGATATCTTCTCTGCGTTCGGCTATACCCATTACTATAAAAAAATAAAAAATAATTTAAAAATTTATATAGTAGACGTCTTCGAGTTGCAAAGGTGGTGTGACGAACTGATGAAATACGCAGGTTGACGGCTTTATGGCGCAGTGTCTTGCATTGAGTTGCGGCGCGAGTTCGAATCTCGCACGGAACAAGTATTTGTATGGCCTACAAATAATTGATTCGGGTCTAGATATTTTTCGTTGTACAATTTATATTTTTAATCTATCTCCACGATACAGGAGACAATGTTTGTATGGGGGTAACGTTAAAAAAAGAAGAAGAAAAAGAGTTATCGATGAATGCAGGTAGCTCAGGCCCGTACATTGTAGCGATAAGGGAATGCTATGTTCAGCAGTAGACTCGGGAGAGGCTGTGATGATAGTGACAATAAAGCGGGTTAATTACAAAGAAATACAATATAGCACAGACTCTATAACTGAAACATTGTGTATCGCAGAGTTATCTAGGTCCTAGTGGAAGAGTTAGGCGGGGCGTACAGCGCGTACTATAACAAAAAAGAACTCTGAATAGGGTGTCCACCCGTAGGTACTATTATATACAGTATCGTTTTATATTTTGGTCAATTGTAGTATATATTATAGAAAAATAATATAGTACGAAAAATACCATATTTTATCCCCAATTCAATTGTCGCGCTTTTTATATTAACTGTGCTTGGAAGTCTGGAACAAACTTAAGGAAAGAATTTTTTTCCGTCATGAATGTAAGATTGAAAGAAGAAGGAAAAGTAGCATGTATTAATTTAATAAAAAATTTATTGTTAATTTATTATAATATGAATCAAAATTGTTCAGACTCTTATAATTAGTTTAAACGTGAGGTAGAAGGTAAGGTGGTTAGATTATTGATAACAAATATAATATAACAAATATATATGAAAAAATACACAAAGATTAAAAATGTGTGTACTTTTTTACTGAATTTCTTAAAAGTACTATATTTTTGCATCTTTATTGAAAAAAAACCGGCCAAGAGCGTGTCGGGTCACGCTCAGTGTAGGGTTCCGTAGTTTCCCGTCCGTCACAATAAGTGTTCCCACCTATGAGTTTAAAGGTGGGTATCCATTATGTTCGCGCTCCAGCAGCGCTCCGCGCTCCTGCAACTGCTCCCGGTTAGTGGGTACTGTTGTTTCCATCCAAGTTCAAAATGATTTCCTAGAAAGTCCTTATAAAGTTCTATTTTTCAGATTTTTTTCATATTTCCTAAACCTATTGTTCAAAAGTTAAAGGGGGGGGGGGACACATTGTTTTTTACTTTTGGAGCGATTATTTCCGAAATTATTGACATTATCAAAAAATGAATTTAGTAAACCCCTTTTCATTTTTAAATACCTTTCCAACAATGTATCGCATGATAGGGTTGAAATTAAAAAAAAAATCACTTCCCACTTTACGTATAGGGGGGCTACCCTAATAAAACATTTTTATCCACCACTTTAACCACTTTGTTGGCATGATTGATACACATATTGGTACCAAATTTCAGCTTTCTATTGCTAACGGTCACAGAGATTAAGCGAGGACGGACAGACGGACGGACAGACATGGCGAAACTATAAGGGTTCCTAGTAGACTACGGAACCCTAAAACGGTGACTACCCTAACCCTGACATTCAGAGTTCGCGTTTGTAACACATGCCCGAAGTCCAGCTTCGCTGCACGCTCGAACAGAGTCTAGCTTCGCTGCACGCTCGAACAGAGTAGGCACCACACTGTACAATAATACAACTTGTGTAAAATCTACCTGTCCGATCATATTTTTAATTCAAAGTACATGTACTACCACCTGCTTGGGACCCTGCAATTAATAAAATTAACAGGCATACCACTGCAAGACTTCAAGACAGAATAAGTTTATTCTGCATAGATTGGACCATAAACAATAATTAAAAAGCTGAAGGTACTTCGGATTAACATTGACATCGGGACGTCAGTCACCTCAGTCCCCCGTGACCATGGGATTAAAAATCAATCAAGATTAAACGTGCAATAATCCGTAAAAGTAGTTTTAATCAATGAAAAGTGTTCGCGTAAATATAAGAAATCATTATTAAAATACATGTTCTTACAAGCCTTTATCCGTGTCATTGATTGATTGGTACACATGTCTTCGAATATTTTTTTTATGTTCCCAGAAATCAGGTTTCCTCACGATATTTTCTTCACCGCCGACTATGTGCTCAATCAGTACTTAAAATTGCAATTAACTATTTCAATGGTGACAATTTACTATAACATTTACGTGAAGCGCTAAGACCCCCAGCCGGTGTTTGAGTTACCACGGCAGTTTTAATAGAACAGAAAAAAAACTACTTTTCGGCCACGACGTATTGGAATTAACCTATTTTGATTTATACAATGAAATTGAATTCTTGCAACATTTCTTCATAATCTAACATCGAATGCCGGTAAGATAATGACTGAGAATTTCATGCATCACTTCTGCTTACGCTTCTTGATCACTCTAATTGGCACTTAATATGTATACTATTTCTAATTGTAATCGAAAATTGTAAATCTTTAAAGTTACGGGATGACATGACTCTACGGAAAGGTGGTAAAAAATGCAGGAAGTCGATAAATGGACGTAGCTCGGGACCATGTTTTGTGGCATTTCTTGGGCGAAACGTTTATTCAGCAGCAGAATTATGAAGGGCTGTAATTCTGTTATGATGATGATGATGATGATGATGCCAGTATGACATCTTATTAACTAAGTTAAAATGAAATTATAACTAAAATATGATAATCAAAAAGAAACTTACAAGTATAAAACGCGGCAAGCAGGATTGGCGACATAATTAATTGATCGGACGCAACTTTAGTGGCCACCACCCTTACAGAGGTGCCAACAAATTTTCTGTCAAGAAATTTGTACCTGTGTGGAAAAAAGAAAAATAAGGATTTTTTTATAATTTTGAATAGTTTCATTCCGGTAACATTTTCCTCGGTCGTCTCTTACGACACCCACTGGATGATATGGAGTAGTCGAATCTCTTACGCCGCAACTACACGGCATCTGTTGTTGAAAAATTGTCAATATTAAAAGCAAAAATATTACGACCAAAATCTCTTAATACTAAGTGGATACCTGGATGACCGAGCTTTGTTCGGTATTTTTTTTGAAATCGTGTTTTTTGTTAATTATATTTAGATACAAATTACATACTGATGAAATATGAATAAAATTTTTCGATCATCATTATTTTTCGTGTTTTAAAAAAATATACCAATAAAAGGGCTCCAAATAATATAATTTCTCACAAAAGAAGGAACTTGAAAAAAAGGAAAAAAAGTCAGAATTTGGACTCAAACCGGCGTTCTATGATTTCAAGACCGCCCGATATCCCATTTGAGCTGTTATAACCTTTTCGGCACTGGCAAAATTTACTCTCGTATTCTAATGATATTGTAGCAGTTTTTCATCGCCTAAAAACATGCATAATACGACATTTTCTAAAAATGAGTCCTAGCTAGATCGATTTACTGCCCCCGAAACCCTCTGCATAATAAATTTCATGAAAATCGTTGGAGCCGTTTCGAGATTCCGATTATATATATATATATATATATATATATATATATATATATATATATATATATATATAAATATAAATAAATAAATATCTAATCCGGATTAACGAGGCCCTACTGTATATTTTATATACCTCTGTAGGGCCTCGTTAATCCGGAGGGGCAAAAACAAGGCCCTTTCCGGATTATCGAGGTATCCGAATTATTGTATGCTATATTTAGTGGCAATAATATACATGTTTAACCTTAGTTTCTTTAATCAATTTTCAAATTAAAACATAAAGACAAAAATGTATATGTTCAAAGTTACAACCGTGTAAGAAATAAAACATTAATTAATTCTTCTTGAATTCACCGGGACCACGTTCTGTTAGGCTGTTAGCCTAACTTCAAGATTTTGTCTTTGTTTTTCTTTATTTCGCCTACAGTTGACCTGCCTGTACCGAACTTTCGAGCAATGACAGGGTAGCTGTCACTTTTACCTAACATTTCTATAATCGGCGATTTGTCTTTTATGTGCGTGACACCATGATGTCAGCGAATTGAACGCGCTAAATTGACACTGTACGTACTACAAGAAAGGCGATGAACAAAATACTGACGACGCCTGATAAACAGTAGAAGAAGACTGATTGATTCATGGCGGCCCGCACCTGCACCCGCCCGCCTCCCAGGGAACCCATTGCCCGGCCCAGCGATCACCGAACAAGCATATATATATATATATATATATATATATATATATATATATATATATATTTACCTATGACAGTATACGGTGCAAACTCTCTTTTATTCATAACAACAGGATGTAATGCGCCATCGATTATTTTGTACGCGTTACACCCTGTTACAAGCGGTAACGCTCTACTGCACAGTAGAGCGGCGATGTGTTGCACAGTTTTTATGCTAATCATTCGTTTTACATTGGCACAATTATTGCCTACATGGCTACATGGCCTAGTTTCACTTGGAACTCGGCTAATTCATCATTACTGTTTGAATGAGTCTGTTAATACGTCAAGTACCTAATGGCAGAATCTTAATTTTTATAATAATTATATATTACTAGATTTTGTCATCGGTCTCGCGCGCATGCATGTAGGAAAACGACATTATTTCGGAAAATCACAGCAAATGTGTTATTCTGAGACCTACTCGTAAAACAAAATAAAGAGATAGTTACAGATTAACGCTAGAAATCGACACCACAAGAACCGTGCATTTGTACGGAATAAACTATTCCATATGCAAAAGATCATGTCGATCCGATCCTAAGAAACTTTCACGTTTGTAATATTAGCTCTATTAATCTCTCATGCCATTCGCAATTTGCTCATGAACGTAGATATTCCCATTCCCAACAGGAATAACGAACAATCGTATGACCTTATTCCATATGCTTTCTACGGTCCTCGTTATACTTAGAGGCATGTCGTGTTCCACTTGTCTACTTATTGTAGACTGCGTTTTGGCCATTTTTTTTTAAACATTACAAAACAAGTTGAAGATTGCCATTAAAAGGGTTAAGTGTTACTATCTGAAAGACTTTCTTCTACGACTAATTAGTATAATAGTTAAATGAATATATAATATTAACAAAAAGTAAAGCCTATATACACGTCCCACTGCTGGGCACAGGCCTCCATTTATTTCTGAGAGGGTTTTAGGGCAAGAAATTGTCCGCCGCGCTGCCCCAATGCGTGTTGGCGAACTTCACATGTCTTCGAAATATTTTTTTCATATTTCTCTTACATGCAGGTTTCCTTACGATGTTTTCCTTCATCGCAGAGCACGTGGTAGATCAGGTGGTTAACGCTCGCTGTAAATTTCACAGTACGCGAGCAAACCGGGTTCGATCCTCGCCGGCACCAATGAAATTGTTAATATATAATATCCCTTGATATATTTAGCATTGGCATCTTTGATTACGCTGGTTTTATGTTGTACGAGTATGTGCCGTTATTATAGTATTTGGCAACGAAACTTTAAGCCTAGATTTCTACACAGGTCTCAAATAATTGTTTTTATATAGGGTTCAAATATGATATATGAATCAAAAAGGCTGGACTGCAAAGCGTAAAAAAATCTTACATCGTGGTCCAAAATAGGTTCCGTTTTTCTTGAATTAAACTAGTTGAAAACATTCCTTATATAAATTACTAGAGTTTAAAAACGTCGAACTTATAAATTGTCTAATTATTAATGTTAAAATCTAGTTTATTTTCATCCTCATTTCATTATCAATATTGCTAAAAGTGCTATGTGTAGGTAAGTTAAGAATTGAAAAATGTAAACTGTAGTGACCTATAGATACACGACGACGTTCAAGTGTAGTAGAAGAGCCACGCAGATGGCTGTAGCACGAATGGGTCAACTCGCCCGGGATAGGACCTTACTCTTGGAAAACACCAAAGTATAACAGCAGCTTAATACTGTTGTGTTTCGTGAGCAAAGACAAACGAACACTTTAATACTAATAATGAGGTGTACTATCTTAGTCTTCAGGGATGGTATTATCATCATCATCATCATCATCAGTACAGCCCTTCACAAGTCCACTGCTGAACATAGGCCTCCCCTAAGGAATGCCACAAAGCACGGTCTTGAGCCACCTGCATCGATCGACTTCCTGCATGTCTTACCAGGTCGTCACTCCATCCAGTGGGGGTCGCTAGTCACTACGCCTACCAGTACGAGGCTGCCACTCGAGAACCTTTTCTCCCCATCGGTTGTCGGTTCTTCGAGCTATATAGCCGACCCATTGCCACTTGAGCTTACTAATCTGTTGGGCTATGTCGGTCACTCTGGTTCTACTGCAGATATCCTCATTTTTAAGTTTATCACGCAAAGGAACCCCGAACATATCCCTCTCCAGCTGCAGGCCAGCAATGAAGGACCACGTCTCAGATCCATAAGTCATCACGCACCGGTTGTATCTAGTTTTATCTATCTAATCTAGTTACATTTTGAGGTAATTTCCCGAACGCTGTTCAACCGAGTTCAATAATAAAATATTGAACGACAATGAAACTGCTTGTGGCCCTCGGTTCCGCGACAATATACAAACTACGACACGTGGTTTATACAGACTTTAATATAATTAACATAATATATACAAAATTTTAATACAATTAACATCTCAAGGAAAGTAATATATATTCGAACAACAAATATGATGAATTAATAACTAAACTTTTTAACATAACAGTAAAATTAAAGTGATTAATATTTTGTTATTTTGTATACAATACTGTGGGTACGTACCAAAAATAAAGAGTAGGCGGGTACAGGCAACTGCCCACTGCAACAATACGCCCTGCCGCTGCTAGGTCGAGCTCCGGTTTTTCAGGCTGCAAAAAATATTAATGTTATCCTTATTAATAAAAATTACGTATCACACTGTTTGTCCGCGATGAACTTAGGAGTTCTAGATTACTGAACTGATTTCAATGAAATTTTCCACACTGTGTGCAGTTTGGATAAACTTGAGAGATAGATAGGATAGTTTTCAATTTTTTACGAAGTATAGTATTTCAGAATTTTCTATAGGACAAAGTGTTGTCGAAGAGGGCAGAACTATAAATATACTCTATATCACAGAAATAGTAATAATATTACGATTACTGTGTTCTATAAACATAAGCAGTTTTGAACACTGTTGGAAGTAATGGGAGCTTAGTAAAACTTTATTTTATTACGTATTATTCATTTTATATAATTATCTTATTTGTTTCACCGACTTTTCCTTCTATATAGTTTTAATAAATACAAATAAGATGCAGTTAAATCTTTTACAATTTCATCATTTGTTTCGACAGGTAGCGTGGCCGAGCGGTCTAAGGCGCTGGTTTAAGGCACCAGTCTCTTCGGAGGCGTGGGTTCGAATCCCACCGCTGCCAAGTTGTTTTGTTTTTTTCAAATGTTGTTTTTTTTATAAGTTAGCCAGTAAACAATTTTAATGATTTATTGTGCACTATTATTTGTGCACTATTATATATTGTAACTTTACAATGTTACATTAAATTTTACACAAAAACATATATTACTAAGCACATTATAATAAAAATAAAGAAACATTAATAAATAATGTTCTTCTCATTTTATATAAAATAATGTATTCTCTGACTTTTATAAACCTGAGGAAAGTATTTTTATACAAACACAGTTATCACAGATATAAATAACGTCGAAACAAAAAACGCGTTTTAAAAATGTTATTTAGGTAGGTACTTATTAACTTACATTATTTTGTTTACCAGATATTTCTATTCCGTATAGTTGGAATGTGCAACTAATAATATAAAAAATAAAATTTGTTTGTTCGTAATTTATGCGCTGTCATACCATTCATCAGATGGCGATAAATCTTTGTTAACATATTGCTTGCACTTCCACGAAGGTTATTGGCATAGTTGGACCAGGTAGGTGGCGCTGTTGTAGAATCCAGATATCACCCGTGCGAAGCCGGGGCAGATCGCTAGTATACTTATAAAATATATAATCATAGGTAAGGTCAAGTGGGGTAAGAGGGACATACTTTATTTTCAGTAAAATATTTCGACCGCTAGGAAGAACAGATAAAGGCTTTTAAGATCTTTGAACCAAACAAAACTTGCCTTTATGTATTAGCTTCACATGTGCAAAATGTCATTACGCTAGTATCTGTATTTACTACGATATTGACGTAAATGTCAAGATTAAGTAAACGTTCCTCTTCCCCCACACGTGGGGTAAGAGGGACAGTCATTGTATTTCTTAAGATTGGACTTTGAATTAAAATATTATTTGCTAAATGTTCGTTAATTTGTAGGTAGAACTGTTTCGGTCAAAATAAGATCTTACAATCGATGAAATAAGGTATCGTTTGAAATGAAAAAGAAGAAAAAATCAATTCGGGGTAAGAGGGACACGGTTCGATCAGGAGTGGCAAACTAAAAAGAAGTCGACCAGTTATATTTCTATCTTTATTTAATCATACAAACGGTAATAATATATCTCCCTTTTTAAAAATAACAATGGCACTTTGGATTTTAAACCTTTGCGGTCGTATACACAGTTAACAAATGTTATTTTTGGTGTAATATAAAGTTTTGATACGAAGTATGCAGATATTGTTCCATTTAATACCGCATTGACAGCCTCGCTTAATTTATCATTATCATATCTGCTTCTATCAGATTTTCTTATATATTTTCGCGCTATGTTTTATGATATATATATATATATATATATATATATATATATATATATATATATATATATATATATATATATATCATAAAATTTTATATATATATGTATATATATATATATATATATATATATATATATATATATATAACTCCTACAACAGTCAAAATTGCTATAGTATACCAAAATATTACAATTAAAAAGAAAGGGACGTATACAAAACGCATGAAACTTTATTTATCTAAACTAATTTGAAAAAAAAGAAATGTTTGATTTTATATTTGTTTGTGATGATTTAGGTAACTCAAAAACTCTAAAATCCGATTTCAAAAATAAATTTAGCACAAAAATAGGTAAGCGTGGACGAAGTTGTGGGAAATTTCTAGTTTAGTTATAGTTTAAAAGTGTAGTAGGTACAAAACAGTCAGTCAATTCTTTTCATTTAACCTACCTATAATTATAAATTATTCGAAATGTGTGTTACCCCTGACATAGTGTAAAAGAAACATATGTTCCTCTTTCACCGTGAATAGTGAGCCTCTTACCCCAGCTATTGCTTTTGGAGGTTTAGATTTTCAAGCGAAAGAAACTCATATTATATATATATACATATAAGTTGTCTTTAGACTAAAATGGTTAATAAAAAGAAATAATTACAGTTTTCTCCTTATATCATTACATTCAAAATATTTCCAGCTCTCTTTTTTTACCAAACTATTGGTTCGCAAAAAAACGCGCTAACTTTGTACTAGTCGAATTCACAACTGTCAAATGTGTCTTCATTTTTTGTGACTTCTGAGTCACGTAGCGATATCTGTCGAAAACCGTTCAAACTATTTCGCATTCACTGTTATATTGAAGAAAAGTTCATAATCATACGCACTTCGGTTTACTAGTTATGGTCCCTAGTCCCTCTTCCCCCGGTGTCCCTCTTACCCCACCAGACCTTACACTATAAACATAAAAACGATAGAACAAGGTATGTATATACTAAATAGAATAAATTCTATTAAATATAAATTAATAAATAGCCAAAGATGTTTTTACTTATAAAACATCTTTATAAATAGCCTAAACCAAACCACACGGAAGCCCTCGGCAGGGGACACCTAACGGCCGCGGGTCAAGGATATTATGGGAGCTTTACCTATGTCTTTTTTAATATCTGCTTATTCTTATAACCAGACTGGTTCTTTCTGTTTAGGGTATTTCCAAAGGGTTTTATCACTACCTACCTACTGTAACGTAAAATTTTATTCTTATCAGCTTAAATCACATATTTAGATACTGCAAGCGTATTACTACAATGGCATAGTTCCATTGGTAACTCCCCGCATTTGTAAAAGTGTATGTTAAACTGTAAACTAGAGTTTATATTATATTCGTGTATTAGTATTTGCATACCAAGTTGAATTTGTTGAACGTTTGCTGGGAGAGCTCTGCCGCTGTATAGAACGTGGCGTAAACGAGCGTGTTAGTGAGAACCGGCCGCCGCAGCAGCGAGCGTCGCCACCAGCTAACCAGCTTTGACATTATTCATGCAGTCCAAGCTCTCACTTTGCTGCTCATGAACAAATTTGTTTTATGTTAGAAGAAATAAAATTATAAACCGTAAAATTACGTCTATCAGCATGGCTTATATCCATAGTGTCACTGATGGTTGTAAAAAATTACTTTTTATATTAGTTAAAATAGTAAAATAAACCAGTTTTACTATTTTAACTATTTTAAATTTAGCATCAGATCCATAGCAATTGCAACTGCGGTGTTGCTTCCCGCCATCAACAGCTGTTCATAATTATGTACAAAGACTATAAAATCACTACGTTGTTAGTGTGTTAACTATACTACGTAGAGTACTATTTTATTCTGTGACTACTATTCCAGGTATATATAATGTACTCTGTGCTATACTACTAATGCTTCTTTTTTAACTACTTCTTTGTCTAATACTCTTGATTGGACTTTGGACTATTTGGTACATTGTTAATTTTTATTGTAGCTGTTTTGAATAAAACCGCCATCTATCGGAGCATACGAGGCTTACTAAGGTTCTCCTAGTCAACTTTTACGACATGCGTGATACAAGATGGAGTGACCAACACTTTTTGCCGTAACCAACCCAAAAATAAAAAAGATCATAAAGGATATACTATTATGTTTATATTATACTAATATCCGACAATCTAATGTTAAAACCATTTTCTGAGCTAAAGAATACAATAAATGAATATTTAATGTAATTTATAAATGCTACCAGATAAAAAACGTTATAGTATAAATAAAATACATATTATGGAGGTTTTTTTGTGTATCAATGATAGAAGTACATTTTATTGTAATATGATATTATGACATAGAAAGTCGCAAATTAATAGAGGCAATAATGTGGTTCATATAAACCCCTCTAAATTTATTTGTATGTGTAGTTGTAGAGTCACAGCGTTCATTTAAATATTTGTAGGTATGTCACGGTTTAAATCATCCAACATTTTATTATCTATAGATAAATGAAATAAGTTTATCGATCGGTGTTATTAGGTAATCAATACACTTCTTTACACAGAAAAAAGAACGTTTTAGAATAGGAACATTATACAAATTATCAAACAATAACAAATCAGTCTTACAAAATATATTGGTACATACCTATATGAAAATGATTAAATTAAAATCACAAATAGAGAGAAAATAGGAAAAATAAAACCAAAACAAACACGACTTCTGCCACTCATGTACCACAGTATACTACGGTTCCCAGTTCCCCATCCCAAATGAGCCTGTCAATTGACTTCAATGGAATAATTTATAAACTCAAGAGTCACTGTACGCATTCTGTATATATACAACATCCGATTAACAACTAAACAAAGTAAACTATGTAAATCAATATTCAGTAATCTCATACTTACGTAGGCGGTCCCATAATGAATTGGCCTAACTATGAACCAATGAAGGAAATGAAACGAAACCAATTTTATTTTTCAATATAATCATCATGAATACTAACACACTTCTGACATCTGTGAGTCAACATCTCTAAACCTTTATAAAAATAATCACATTTTTTATCCTCAAAATGACTGAAGACGGCCGCCTGCAACTCTTCATCGCTTGAAAATTTTCTTCCTCTTAAGTCCCGCTTTAAATTTGGAAATAAATAATAGTCGGACGGGGCCATGTCTGGACTGTAAGGTGGATGTTGAACTTCTGTGAACCCGCATTGACGAACTGCATCCTTCGAAACACCAGCGGTATGAACAGGGGCGTTGTCATGGAGCAACAGGACACCTTTAGACAGCTTGCCTCTTCGTTTTTCCTTTATCTTGTCTCGTTATTTATATATTAAAGAAGCATAATATTCGCCGTTCACGACTGTATTACGTTCTTTAAAATCCACCATCAAAATGCCTTGAAAATCCCAAAATATTGTGCACATCAGTTTTTTAGTCGATTGTTGCACCTTTGCCTTTCTAGGGGGCTTTTCACCCTTATAACGCCATTCCATTGACTCGCGCTTGCTTTGTGGATCATATTACAAGATCAATGTTTCATCACCAGTCACTAGCCGCTCGATCACAGTCTTTGGATTTTCGCCACAAAGATCCAAAAACTCCGAAGCGCAGCGCACTCTTTCCTGTCTCTGTACCGCTGAAAGAAGTTTCGGTACCCATCTTGCACTCACTTTTTTCATGTGAAGATGTTCATGAATCGCGCGAGGAACGGTACTCTTAGAGAGCCCAAGCCTTGCTGCAATTTCTCTAATCTTCAAACGGCGGTCACTCAGAACCTCCTCTTCGATAAGAGCAATCGTTTCGGGAGTGAGCACTTCCACAGGTCGACCGTCGTGACCAATGTCTTCGACGGTTTCTCTCCCGAGGCGAAACTCTTTCACCCAATTTTCCACTGTGCTATAGGAGGGGGCAGACTCCTTATACACGCCATCCAATCGTTCTTTTATTTGGGCAGGGGATAAACCTTCTTTAAACAGAAACTTTATGACACTTCGGTACTCAGTTTTCGACATTTTGAAAAAAGACGCGACTCTCGTTATTCAAATGGCTGTTAAACTAAGGCTAAGTATTTCATGTCGATGCATGTTTCTTATATTAAGTGCACGATAAACGTACTATTTAATGCAACACAACATGTAGCGACATGTCGCGTTGAACTATATCAGGCCAGTTCATTATGGGACCGCCTGGTACTTTAAATAAAAAAAAATAAAAAAAATATAAGATTATACTTAAAACTTGCTTCTCTTAATAAGAAATGCTTGATGAAGGTGCAACGGAGTGGTGGGCGTTTACGTGCATGACAAAAACAAAAAAAAACAAAAATTAGTGTCCTGTCCAGCCTGACGGCCGCTTCAGTTACAGGCCTCACGTCCCGCTGATCTACTAAGGCTTCTAGTCATATAGAGATACCCGGTTCAAAAAGAAAACAGTCCTAGTAAAACCCGTGGATTTCACTGTCTCGCCAGCAACACAAAGTTAGGAATATGAAGTGTAGAAGTACGGAGTACAGACTGTGTATCAAAAAGTGTCCATAAACCGTTAAATAAGGGTGGCGCCCCTGTAACTACGGGGTAAATTTTAAAGAACGCACCGAAAAATATTAGTGGGATAGACGACTTTTTCGAGGTCATATTTACTAAATAAAATTATTTTAGATTTTAGAGCTACTGAGCAGTTTAGCCTACTTACTTAAACGGTCGACAACTGCTAAGTTCATTTTATCCCAGTAGCTACTCCAGCGCTGTTGTGGAGAGTTTTTGAACTGTTATTTACTGCTTAGAGATGACCACTTTTACTACTCCTTAATTCTACACTCCATAGTTAGGAATTTGCATTTAGAAAAGGCTAAAATTAGGGGCTTTTTAGGTGCTAATCACGTGCCAAGTTTAAAAAACAGCTGCTCTAAAATTTTCACCGCAACGAACTGTTGGAAATTTGCATTGCTGGCAAAAAGTATCGCTTAATTCCTTCCTATTAATATTTATCGTGTACCTGTTATCGTCACTGCGTTGCTAGCAATACTTTTTGCCAGCAAGGTTTTTTTTTATAGAATAAGGGTGACAAACGAGCACACAGTACACCTGATGGTAATTGGATACTGTGGCCCATAAATATCTGCTTTTATCCTCGACTAAGAAAACAAAACAAAATGTAGATGTGTTGTCACCCCTAAGGACTAAGATGGAATGCCCCGTTTCCAGTTAAAAAGGTCTCCGGATCTCTACACTCACCATACAAAACACAGCAGTATTAAGCTGCTATTTTACGCTGGTATTCTGTGAGAGCGTGGTCCTTCCCCGGTCGAGCCGAACCATTCGTGCTGCAACCATAATATAACTGTAGCGTGGCTCTACGACGTAGGTATATAAAGTAAATTTCAACAGTTCGTTGCGTTTACAATTTTTGAGCAGCTAATTTTTAAGCTTAGCACCTAATTAGCACATCAGAAGCCCCTAATTTTGGTTTTTTCTAAAAGCAAATCGGTCACTTTGCGTTGCTGGCGAGACACAACTATGGATTTTGAAAGAGGCGGTGAAGATAAACTGCGGTCTAAGTCTTGTTTATGTCAGACGTAAAAACAAAAATAAACAACAAAATTGATTACCCCATTCAGTCCTGTGGGAGTGGTAACAAGTGATAGACGATGGGGCGGTATAAACGTTTATACCGCCCCACGAACGAACGAACGCGGCAGTAAGTCTCGGCAGTCGTAGAGACCACGCTCTCACAGAATACCAGCTTAAAATAGGCGCTTAATACAGCTGTGTTTCTTAGGGTGCATGTGGAGAACCGAAAAACCTGTTTACTAAAAACGAGGCCATTAAACTTGTCAAAAAATGTCTCAAAATTCATATAGGTATCGAAAGGACGTACTCCAAATTTTTATCTGATCCTATCTAAACTCTAGTAACTATACATACAGAAAAAAATTATTATATTATAAGTAATGATATTTTGTAAAATCACAGAATCTTGAAATTAACTGCATTTCACTTTATACCTATGTAATAAAGCAACGGTGCAGCTATATTTTAGTTGTAGCACGAATGATCCGGCTCTACCGGGGAAGGAGCACGCTCTCACAAAACACCAACATAAAATAGTAAGTTAATTCTGTAATGTTTCGTATGATAAGTAAAGACCACCGAAAACCCTATTTACTGGAAAAGAGGCTTTTTAGTCCTCAGGAGCGACAACGCATCTGCATTTAGATTTTTGAGTAAGGATAAATGTAGATATCTCTGGAGTACAGTATCCACTTACCATCAAGTGTACTGTGTGCTCGTTTCTCACCCTTTTATAATTAAAAAAAACTTGTGTTAAAAACTATTAAATATGGCGGTACTGTTTAATTAAAATACATTAGGATTTTTTATACGATAGGGTGACATACAAGCACACAGTCCACCTGATGGTAAGTGGTTGCTCCGGCCCATAGACATCTACATCTATCCTCGATTACAAATCGAAATGCAGATGCGTTGTCTCCCGTGAGGACTAAGATGGAATGCCTCGTTTCCAGTAAAAACCGCCCAAGAGCGTGTCGGGCCACGCTCAGTGTAGGGTTCCGTAATTTCCCGTCCGTCACAATATGTGTTTCTACTTATGAGTTTAAAGGTGGGTATCCATTATGTTCGCGCTCCAGCAGCGCTCCGCGCTCCTGCAATTGCTCCCGGTAGTGGGTACTGTTGTTTCCATCCAAGTTCAAAATTATTTTCCTAGAAAGTCCTTATAAAGTTCTACTTTTCAGATTTTTTTCATATTTTCTAAACTTATGGTTCAAAAGAGAGGGGGGGGGGGACACATTGTTTTTTACTTTGGTAACGATTATTTCCGAAGTTATTGACATTATCAAAAAATGATTCTTGTAAACCCCTATTCATTTTTAAATACCTTTCCAACAATATATCACACGTTAGGGTTGAAATTAAAAAAAAATCACTTCCCACTTTACATATAAGGGGGCTACCCTAATAAAACATTTTTTTTTAATTTTTATTTTACCACCTTGTCGGCATGATTGATACACATATTGGTACCAAATTTCAGCTTTCTAGTGCTAACAGTCACAGAGATTAAGCGAGGACGGACAGACGGACAGACAGACATGGCGAAACTATAAGGGTTCCTAGTTGACTACGGAACCCTAAAAAGGTCTCGAGTTCTCTACACTCACCATACGAGACACAGCAGCATTAAGCTACTATTTAACACTGGTATTTTGTAAGAAGATATTTAAGCATAGAACTTACATCACATCTCCAGTAATTCTGAACGTGTTTGTTGATATAAAATAAAACAGAAAACAAGTTGCTTTGAAGACATAGCTTCTTTACAATAAGAAAACTTTTCATAAGTATTACAATTTATATGAATAATAAATCATACGATAAAAATTTGGTTAGTATTTGTCACAATGCACATAATATTTCAAATTCAGTAACATAAACTTTAAAATTACGTTTTTTTATTGTCAACCATAGATTACTGCATATCCAGGGTAAATGTATTCTGTGCTGCATATATACTAGTTGTCAACATAACAGCAAAAGTCAAAATGTACAAATAAAAACTTTTTAACTATTAACCTATTTGATCCATTAACAGGAACGACAAACACAGATAATAATACAGTCAGAGAATGACAAAGCACATGCGGTTAATGCTCAAATACTTTTTAATTTCAAAGATTTATGCAAAGAGAACATTAAAAACTATAATTTATGAATTGTGTAATAATTGCGTAGTTTATGAATGAGCCAGTTACATTTTAGCTTCAGGTAATTTAAGGTTGTCACCAGACGGATGAAGAAACTCATGTGCCGTATTGCATCACCGCCGAGAATTTTCTTATTATGATAATCATCATCATCATTACAGCCCTTCACAAGTCCACTGCTGAACACAGGCCGCCCCTTAGTACTGCCACAAAGCACGGTTCTGAGCCACCTGCATCTATCGACTTCCTGCATGTCTTACCAGGTCGTCACTCCATCTAGTGGGAGGTCGCCCTACACTACGCCTACTGGTACGAGCCTGCATTCCAGAACCTTTGTTTCCCCATCAGTTATAGGTTCTTCGAGCTATATAACCGGCCCATTGCCACTTCAGCTTACTAGTCCGTTGGGCTATTTCGGTCACGCTGGTTCTACTGCGTATATCCTCATTTCCGAGTTTATCATGCAGAGAAATCCCGTGCATAGCCCTCTCCATAGCTCGCTGAGCGACCTTGAGCGTACTCTTACGGCCAGTAGTGAAGGACCACGTCTCAGTTCCAGGGGTCATCACTGGCAACACGCACTGGTTGTACAATCTAGTTTTCAGAGTTCGAGGTATACCTGACGAGAAGATGTGTCGTAATTTCCCGAACGCTGCCCAGCCGAGTTGAATCCGTCGATTGACCTCTCGGTCGAAGTTGGACTCTCCTAGTCGTATTATTTGTCCCAGGTGAACGTACTCGTCAACAATTTCGAGCATAGTTCTCCCAAGAACTACCGGTATGGATGTAACATGGACATTAAACATGATCCTAGTTTTGTCCACGTTCATCCTAAGATCGATCCGTAAGGAGGTCATTGAGCACAGTGCTTAGGTCCTCCAGCGATTCTACCATAAAGACTATATCGTCGGCAAATCGAATGTGAGTGCCAATGTGCTTGCCATTGATGTTAATATCGTATCCTTTCCAGTCCCGTAGCTTGAAAGCGTTTTCCAATGTAACGGTGAAGAGTTTCGGGAGATAAAACGTCGCCCTGTCCTGTTTCGCTGATTCTGTACTTGGATAGCCATCATAGCCCTACTTTACAAACACTTCAGCACTTCGATACATCGACAGTCAACTTGGCACCGCTAAAGGGACTGTAGCACCGCCCAAATTTCGACGGAATCAAAGGCTTTCTCATAGTCCACATACGCCAGGCAAAGTGGCAGAATGTACTCTTTAGTCTTCTGTACAATCTGCCGCAGGGTACGTATGTGGTCTATGATACTGAAGCCTCTTCGGTAACTGGCTTTTCGGGAGGCTGGAAATCGTCGAGTCTGCGTGAGAGACGATTCGTAATGACTCTCGAAAACAGGACGTAGACGCGGCTCAGAAGCGAAATCGGTCTATAGTTCTTCAAGAGAGCGTTGTCGCCTTTCTTGAAGAATAAGACCACCGCACTTCTGCTCCACGCCTCCGGAGTAGTGCCATCATTGAAGATGGAATTGAAGAGCTTCTGAAGGACTTTAAGTACCCTTTACTTTCCTGACTTTAAGCCGCTTTACACCCGCTGTCAGAAGCTCCGCTGTAATTTTATCCTCGCCTGGGGCCCTGCCGCTTTTAAGGTGCTGGAGAGTTATTCTAATCTCGCTCAAACTGACGTCCGGGATATCATCGGAATAGTGTCGGATAAGACTTGCTCTTGGATCGTTACTCACATTTGCGTGTGGCTCCAACGATGATGTGTACAGCTGCCCATAGAACCTCTCAATCTCACTCAAAATCTCAGGTGTCCCGGAAACGATGCTGCCACACTCAGTCTTCAGCTTTGACAGTTGACTCTTTCTGGCATACAGATCTCTGGCAAAGACTTTGGAGTCCTGGTTCTGCTCGATCGCTTCTTCAATACGAGCGGTATTAAAGTTGCGTAAGTCCCGCCGCTTGCATTTGGAGATCTGTCAGCTAATCTCCCGTCTAAAAGCCATGAGATTAAGAGTGTGATCGGAGAGTTTTTGTGTTCTTCTGCGGTGGGTCTTGCAGAACTTAGCTCCGACCGCATGGACAGTTTCCACGAGCTTGTCATTCATATCGTTCACTGCATTCGGTGATAGCTGCCAGTTTTCACCCTTGCGATCACTGAGACATCACTGAACTCTGCCGTCTAGTCGTCATAATGAAGTCAATCTCATTTTTTGTCGAACCGTCAGGGCTCGACCAGGTCCACTTTCTGTAGGGCCGCTTCTGGAAGAAAGAGTTTATCATAAAGAGTCCCTTTTGAAGTCGGCTAGCTGCTGGCCCCTTGGGTTCCGTTGCCCTAGCCCCAATTTCCCTACCTTCAGCTCACCGTTCCTTACTGTGCCTAGTTTTGCGTTGAAGTCTCCCATTAACACCATATAGTGAGTTTTAGAGGAATGAATGGCTCTAGAAATTTCCTCGTCCGTTTCCTCTACCTCTTCATCGGGACGTTTCGACATTGGTGCGTAAACCAGTATGACCTTAAGCGAATACCGTTTGATGATTCAGAGTATAAGGTAAGCAACCTCGCCGACACACTCCCAATCTTTACAACGTTGTTAACGAGAGATTTGTGGACGATAAATCCAACACCTCCTTGGGACAAATGGTCGCCCTCCCGGTGATAGAACAAGTTGCTGGATTCGAGAATCACCGTGTCCGCCCCCTCTCTTCGGACCTCGGATAATCCTATAATATTCCAGCGCAACTTGTCTATCTCTTCTTCGAGCTCCAGGATCTTCTCGTCAGTACTCAGAGTGCGTGCGTTATATGTTACCAGGTCGAGTCGTCGTGGGTAGCAACCGAACCTCCACCGGAGGTTCTTGGCACTCCCTGCCCCGCCGTTACCATGGTCGCCACCGTAGCCAGGAATAGCGAGGCCGTCGGGGACTGGCGGCCGTTTCTTCTTAACTATCATGGGGGTATATTGCTATAGTTGCCACGCTTGGAGTGCGGGTTGGCAACAGCAGTTTTTTTTGTACAGTTGCTCTTGTCAGGAAGATGCTGCTGCCCATCTCATGCCTGTTTCCCTCTGTCGCCTATTAAGACATCCACGGGAAAATATAGGGTAGTGTTCAGACGTACTACCTGTCTAGACGTACACCTTGAGTCAGTGGCGTAGCGTGCCTTAGACGGACCCTGTATCAAAATTTGTTTGGGGGAGCCGAAAATGAAAGATAAATATTTTTAACAAAAGGAACGAAAACGCTTGCATTGAAATTATTTTACTTGAATGCAAGCGTTTTTGTTTTATTACTTACAATATGCTCCTAAAGACGATGCAGTTTTTCTAAGTTTTCTGCCTCTATAGACAACAGTGACAAATCTGATAGCCTTCTGTCCCATAGAAGTCATCAGAATTTTTACTTATACACGTTCGGAGACCCTGTAGCCCAGGAGCTCCGTATCGTTGATTCGGCAGAGTAGCTACGCCCATGCCTTGGGTCATATAAAAGCGGCAGGTATACGATCGGGGCTCATGCGCCCTACTTTCTGCCAAGGAGGGTCACGTCCGTATACGGCTTAGAGATCTCTCGTCAGATCGGTAAGCCAATTTATAAAGGCGGTGTTTAGTGGGTAAAAGTCTCTACATAACCACGCAGCCGGCTGCGTGGTATGCTACGAGCATTCACCGCCTCCCTCCCCCGTTTACCGGAGGGTTGCCCATATGTGCTTCGGGCGCAAAAAAAAAACCGGAACTCCCATGTTACTGTTGAGCATGACGTATATTTGTTGACGCCCACTTAGGTAACTTGTTCACTTTTATTCGCAAATGAATGGCGTCACTCGTGAATAGGTTTCGTGGGAGCGGCAACAGCATTCATAATATAATTAGCGCAAAACCCGAGTGTGAATTTTGAGGCACTCTGTGCATGTGTATGTTCATCTATCCAGATATTTGAAGTTATAATTTTAATACTTTTTATATTGTAATCTACTTGTAACAAGTTATGATCTGCAACAAAGGGTTTTATATATTTATTTGTAATTGAATATGAAACTTGTGCTTGAATAAAACAGTAACCTCATAATATAGGTTATATTTGTCTAAAGACGGTCCCATATAATTTATATAGATTAGTCCAAAAAATCTTTGTTAGATAAATTTTACTGTAGAAACTATTTGTAAAGAGCAATTTTTAATACACACGTTTCGCAAATACATTATCAAAATCAGTTTTTGTAAAGGTTATAGAGGTTATAACACTAAAGTCACAATAAGACATAAATGACCATACGCTCGATGTTGTAGCATTATCTTTGTTACAAGCAAACGCTTGCGACCTCACTTGCTCGATTCAACCATGGTCGTATCTTACGAAAGATATAATTAAGAATTATACAATTGCGTAGTGTCGGTGTAGGAATGTCCACTACACCATATCGTCCTGTGGGTGTGGTATTAAGCGATACACAAACCAGTAGATGGGCAGCAGCGTCTGTCGGACAGGAGCTGGAAAACAAAAATAAACGGGAACCTGCATGCCAAGCACAACTATGGCAAGCCCTTATGAGGCAATCTGTGGGGAGGATTCAACAGTGGACTCTGATGGGTTGTAATGGTAATAATTATGATGATGATATGATATGCCATAGTATGGTAGCCATGGTAGCTCGGGGGCGATTCGATCTCCGCCGACATCACTGAAACTGATTGATCGCAATTTTAAGTGTTATTCCATAGAATTCCACCACAGACAACAATTGCAAATAATATAAACTACATCGTAGTAACAAGTATTCATACATATTATCTGTTTGGGTGTAACACTGCTATGTAACGTCCGTTCTGAATAATTGTATAGGGTAACTCCTGCGATCTTAATAATGCGTTAGTTGTGCTAAGGAAGCGTGCAATGCATGGAGTGGTTTCCTTAGATTCTCATTGGTCATGTATTATCTCTTCCTTGCGTGTACCAAGAAGAACCGTACTGCTTTACAACTTTGACATTATTGACATGATAAACATATTTGCTTCTCATCTCACGGGTGCTCTATTAGAACTGGAGTGGCATCACAGATAGCTGAACTAAGCAAGTGGCGCAAATATGTGTCTTTGAGAGATGACTACATATTTGTGCCATTTGCTATTAGCCCTTGGGATCCTCGCGCGGGAAAATTCCTACAGAAACGGCATCCGCGAATTATTGTCGTCGCCACTGGTGACTTGGTTTTTTTTTTAACCGCTCAAAACCTAAATACGAGTATAGCCATTCAGCGTTCTTGGAACATACATCGGAGAGTAGGACTAATATTATGTATTTTATTTAATCATTTTAGTTGTTATTAAGTATTAAACTAAATACTGTAGCCGAGATGGGCGGGAGTTAGTCTACTCCTAACTTTTTGATATTATAAATAGGACTAGATTAACACCTATTCTGCTCTCCTGTCCGGCGAGCAGTTTGGCGTATGGCTCTGGGGGAGAGCGCAGGTTGTGTTGATCCCCAGGGCAAGTCTGACGAGTTCTCCTTCACGTGGTTGCCGCCTGTTATTTGGTCTGGTTCAATAGGAAACAGACAGAACAGAAACACTCGAACGATCCTTTTTTTCTTTTCTTTTATCCCTCCCCCTTTTCCTATCCGAACCCAATCCTAGGTGTCAAGCGTACCGTGCCGATGGATGCGTGGCTGGAGGGAGTCCAGTCGCAAACGGTGCCTACCCGAGACCAGAGCGATTCGGGTAGTATTTTAGCCCTTCCCTCGGAATGCGGGGCTCTGCCGGGGGTGACCAAGTATTTTCCTAGCTAATCGTGGGAACAAAATGGATGAAAACCGACATTTTGTAAAAGACAATGAGAAGTCTCTTTTAATAGAATTAGCTGTAGGTTTGGAAGAGGCTCTCTTAGCCTCACCAACACCCTGCAACAGTGCGATCCAACCTGGGACGAGCCGTGAAGTGGAGGGCACGTTTGCAGCCGAACCACAATCGGAAACGAACCAGGGAGGGAAAAGAAAAAGTTCGCTAGGCCTTATAAGCTTAGTGGGGCAGCGAGGAAAAGGTACCGAAAGCTGATAGCAGCTGAGATTTGAGCCGAATAGGCCCTCTCTCTCCGCCAGAAGCCTTGGGACGAAATTCCTCTGTCCAAACCTCCCCCAGTTCCGAAGGCGAAAAAACGCAGTTGGTCTGAGGAAGAGTCCCCCAAAGACCAGCCCAGGAAGACTGTGAAGCTGGCAACGGAGGAGAAGAAGCTCAGCTTCAGTGCCGTAGCTGGCTCCGCGCGTATAGGAATTCGCAATTCGAATCCTATGAGTGTGGAGCAGATGCGGCTGGTCAACTGGGCACTAACACAGGCCATCGCTAAGACGGCCTGTGGGGCGCTGCTGGGAATGGATCCAAAATTTTCCGGTTTCACACACAAGTCAGGTTGGATTCTGGTAACGTGCCTGAACAAGGCAAGCCAGGACTGGATTGTGGGTGAAATCGTAAAACTGAAGCCCTGACCGGAGGCAGAGCTCTCGGTAATACCCGAGGGCGAATCGCATAAGACTCAGCTGGGCATTACCTACTTGCCCCGCAGCGAAGCCGACTCTCCAGAGGAGCGGCTGTGCTGTTGAGAACACAAAAGAAAGGGCTCCATACTGAGTTCTGGAGAATTCTCCACCGTAAAGACGAGGAGAATGGGTTCTTAGTAACATTTTCTCCGGAAGACCCATCGGCGGAGGCCGCCCCAACCCCAATCTCCCCAGGCCTCCACCTCTCGGGGTGAGGCTGGAACGCCACCGGTGAGAGTGACGAAGACCCAAGGCGCAGATTTCGCCTCGGTCCGACGGCCTCCGCTGGTGTCGTCTTGGCCGGGGAGGGGAGGTGGGAGCGGTTCGACGAAAGGTAAGGCGGGGGTCTAGTTCGCAGGCAAAGGACGTCCTCGTCCTCAACAGGCGGGAAAGACCCCTGCCCCCCCCCCCACGCCCATAAATGGCTAAACCCAAGGGTAAGACGAGGGTCCTCCAAGAAAATATTCACCATGCAACAGCTGCTTCTGCCGTGGTGGAGGATGGCTTTGCAGAGGACAACATTGACCTCGCCCTTATACAAGAGCCTTGGGTGGCCAACGGTCAAGTTCTGGGATTGGCGGCTGCCGGTAAGATTCTTGTCAATACCAAAGCTAGTAGACGCAGAGCTTGTATAATTTATAATAAAAATATTGAACTTTTAGCTGTTCCAGAGTACTGCAATGATGAGTTGGTTACAGCCTTCATAAATCCCACGGGGTGCACAGGGGCCAGAGTAATCATTTGCTCAGCCTATCTTCCCGGCGAGAACGCAGATCATACCATCGAGTTAGAGCGAGTGGCGGAGTTCGCCCGAAAACACAACGCCGAACCTGTGGTTGGTTGTGATGCTAGTGCTCACCACACAGCCTGGGGAAGCACCAACATAGAGGTGAGTTACACAACGATAGAGGTGAGTTACTTTATGATTTTCTCATCTCCAACCGCCTGGTAAGCCGAAACTTAGGTTGTACACCAACCTTTGTAACGCGTGCTAGGCAAGAAGTGTTAGACATAACCTTTGCTACCAATAACATGCGCTTAAATGACTGGCATGTTAGTAGCGAAAACTCGATGTCTAATCACAAGCACACTAAGTTTGTGATTGGAGCATCAGCAACCTTTGAAACCGTTATTTTAGGGATACGAAAGCGACCTCCTGGGATATCTACAGAGATAGCCTAAGGAGGAAATTTGGAAACGTTTCCTAAAAGCATCAAAACAATTGAAGGACTGGAGTTAGCGACGGAGACAGTAATCGTAAGTTTCCGTGAAGCCTTCGAGGACAGTTGTCCCGTCAAAACCAAGACCTCAACACGAAAAGTTTCTTGGTGGAATTCTAAGCTGAAAGAACTTAGGGAAAAGACCAGAAAACTATTTAATAGGGCTAAGAAAACCAAAGAGTGGGATATTTATAGTGCAGCCCCAACTGATTATAATAAAGAAATCAGGAAAGCCAAGAGAGCGTCGTGGAGGATGCTATGCGAGGAAGTTGAGTCTTTGCTTCGCAGTGCAAGACTATACAAGATGCTATCGAAAGCTAAACCTAATCCGATCGGGCTTCTTAAAAAGCGGGATAGTAACTTCACTAATAGTGAAACAGAAACATTGGAGTTACTAGCGTCAACCCATTTCCCAGGGTCACACAATACTTCAGCCTTGAACTCTTTCAGAGCTCTATGAAGGCCTTGCAATGAGGACTGGTGTAGGGCTGCAAAGATAATAAGGACAAACCTGGTGCAGTGGGCTGTTAACTCCTTTGAACCATTTAAATCAAGCGGGGAGGATGGAATAATTCCCATCCAACTACAGAGGGGTATCGACATCCTTCTTCCTTATCTGGTGAAAATCTTCAGAGCAAGTTTTGCATGGGGATATATTCCAGAACGATGGACAAGTGTCAAGGTTCTATTTATACCTAAGGCTGGTAGAAAGGACTACGCTTTATCAAAGTACTTTAGACCTATAAGCCTATCTTCCTTTCATCTTAAGACATTGGAAAAGGTTATAGATAGATATATAAGGGATGTAGCTCTAGCTACGAACGAGCATACATTACAACCAGCATGCCTACCGCAGAGGCAAATCTACGGAAACAGCCCTGATCAGTGTCTTTGACAGGGTCGAAAAAGCACTGGAGGATAAAGAAATAGCTCTTTGTGCCTTTCTAGATATTGAGGGCGCCTTCGACAGAAGCCCCACATCACTGCTGATTGGGGGCCTAACATCTAAAAATGTTGACACCACAACCATCAGATGGGTGAAGTCGATGCTCTCAAACAGAAAGGCAAAAATAGCGCTGTTTCAAACTTCGATTGAGGTTGCAACCACAAGAGGCTGCCCACAAGGAGGTGTTTTGTCACCCCTTCTTTGGACTCTTGCGGTTGACTAACTATTGTACAAAATTGCAGACCTACGCATTGACACATTGGGTTATGCTGATGACCTTGTGATCATTGCGAGGGGCTTTTGCCAAAGTACTTTATCGTCAATAATGCAAAGAGCCCTAAACACCATAAATAACTGATGTAGGGATAACAGTTTATCAGTTAATGCTGATAAAACCGTTATAATACCCTTTACCAAAAAGAGACGGTTGGATAAATTAGTCCAACCAAAACTTAATGGCAAAGAAGTAGCATTTTCCACGGAAGTTAAGTACTTGGTCGTAACAATCGACCAAAACCTAACGTGGAATTCTCATCTTAACAACGTATGCCATAAGGCAAAAATTGCTTTAGGTACGTGCAGTCGTTTGGTCGGGAACAACTGGGGCTTGCGTCCCAGTATGGTCCTATGGCTGTACAGCAGCATAGAGAGACCGATTCTCACCTACGCCTCTATTGTCTGGTGTAACAAGGCCAACCAAAAGACGACTGCGGACAGACTAAATAGTCAAAGGACTGCCTGCTTAATGGCAACTGAAGCTACGCGATCATCGCCTGGAACGGCTCTTAATGCACTTCTATGCCTAACGCCCCTTGATCTCTATCTAGACAAGGAGGCAGGGGCTAGTTTGTATAGGATTAACGCCCAGGGCGGTCTGAGCTTGCTCCCTACAGATTGAGATCCATGCTCGACTCAATTAAGGAATCACCGGTCTTATGCATGATCTCAGATATCATGCGTCCACTACACACTTTTGATAAAAAGTATATAGTGGAATTACCCTCCAGAGAAGACTGACTGAATGGCCAGGTTATCTGTGAGGTCGGTAGCCTCATATGGTATACCGATGGGGCTTTGGAATTTACGGGGAACACCCCAAATTCAAACTTAGTATGAATTCGGGTAGAGACACCTGTATCTTCCAGGCAGAAATTTTCGCCATATTTCGGTGTGTGGAAATCAATCTGCAAAAACACTACGTCATCCATATAATTTATACAAAACTCTGATAGTCAAGCAGCACTGCTAGCGCTGAGATCAAATTTAGTGAACTCAAAGCCAGTTGGGGACTGCGTGAACCGTTTAAACGCCCTGGGATGTAACAACAGGGTCGTTTTAAGATGGGTACCGGGTCACGAGGGTATTGTAGGCAACGAATTTGCCGACAAACTTGCACGGGAGGGCTCAAAGTGCACACAATTTGGACCTGAGCCATTTTGTGAAATCTCCAGAAGCCTAGCCCGATTGACCCTTGAAACTCTTTATCACAATAAATCACTTAAGATCTGGTCTGACACACCAGGCTTATAACATTCTAAAACCTTAATCCGGGCTTTTGATCGTAAATTCGCTTCAGAAGCCCTGGGATTAAGTAAAAATAAATTGCGCATTCTGGCAAGAGCCCTAACTGGACACTGTTGTCTTAAAAAGCACATGTCCATCCTGGGACTAACCAACTCAAGGATATGTCGGTTCTGTTCCATAACGGAAGAAACGCCTCTACACATCCTATCCGATTGCGAACCCTTAATGCGCAAACGTAACACTCATCTGGGACACTATCTACTCCTCCCAGAAGAAGTGAAATTGCTCACGGCTAAGCAACTCCTTCGATTCATTGAAGACATAGGGCTTAGCCGTGAACTATAGCTGTAGCAGCGATCACAAAAGATCTTTTAGGTCGCAGTGATACTGGTCTCTTTACCTAGACCTGCATAGCTGCTCGCATAAAATAAAAAAAATTAGCCGAGATAGATCAGGGGCTAAGCACTCGCTGTAAATTTTACAGTATGTGAGCAACTCGAGGTCGATCCCGTCAGCACCAATGAAATTGTTAATTGCAATTTAAAGTGCTGATTTACCATGTGCTCGGCGGTGAAGGAAAACATCGCGGGGAAACCTACATGTCTAAGAAATAAAAAATTTAAGAACATTTCGTGGATATTTCCTTGTCCTAAGACCCTCTCAGAAATTAGAGGAGGCCTGTGCACAGCAATGAGACGTACAAAGGATGTAACTTTAACTTGAATTAATAAATACTGTATATTGTTCTTATGTAAATAATTGTACCTAGACACGTATTATATCGAAATTATTAAAATCACTGATTATTGATTTGTTAACACTGACATAGTAATATGTACGGACACGAAATTTAGAATTCAAAATTGAATAAGACGATTATTTTATATTTTGTGTTGCTTACTAATGTAATTGAACTACACAAATTGTGTAAAAGCTAAATAAATAAATATGGTAAAAGTGTTGGCACAATAATTGATAATTAAGGTAGTAAAAACATTTTATCTATAAAAATTGATTGATTTGTATTGCTTCCCACTCTATTCAAGTCCATTGCTGATCAAATGTCTCCTGAAAGAAATAACAGAATAGAATAGAATAATTTTTATTCAATATAGAGTACAAGAACACTTATTGAAAGTGTTTTATTACCTTTACCACTGGTTCGGAAAAAACCTCTGACCTAGGAAGAACGAGCAAGAAAACCGGCGGGACATTTTTATTAAATAAAATAAATTTTTATTTTATTAATTTATAATAAAATTGGTTTATGCGTGCCAGAGCCATGCTGCAGTTATATTGGACGTATAGTTGTAGCGCGAAGTCCTTCCCCGGTCGGGGAAGGACCACGCTCTCACAGAATGCCAGCGTGAAATTGTAGCTTAATGCTGCTGTTTTTCGTATGGTGAGTGTAGAGAACTGGTGACCCTTTTTACTGAAAACAAGGCATTCCATCTCAGTCCTCACGGGTGACAACGCATCTGCATTTTGATTCGTAATCGAGGATAGATGTAGATGTCTATGGGCCACAGCAACCATTTACCGTCAGGTGGACTGTGTGCTCGTTTGTTAGTATCTAGTATATATATTTATATATATATATATATATATATATATATATATATATATATATATATATATATATATATGTTTGTATACATATCCTATAAAAAAATATATAATTTCATGCAATTAGTACGAAAACATTTCACAACAGCATAGTAGCGATTACCGATCGGTAATCGGAGTAACGATCGGCAACACACCTGCAATTCCCCTGGTGTTGCGGTTGATCATGGGCGGCGGTAGTCACTTAAAATCAGGTGAGCCGCATGCTCGTTTTCCCCCTCTTCTATAAAAAAGAAAACCTCAGTTCCAGGGATTATTATCAATCATATACTATTTAGTAGTTTTATTAAACTTGCTAAACAATTTTTCTTAAAACATTTTTTAACTCTTTCATAGATAAGGCTTGCATATTTTCTAGGACTTTGTTGTAAAAGCGTATACCTTACCCCATGAAGAAATGAATGACTCTTTGGAGCCAAGTATACCCTTGTGGCACCATAATATTATGTCCTGTCCTGAACTAATAATAGAAGGAATTGGATTTGCAAGTTGTCATGATTGAAAGGAACGTCAAGGAATAAAACTATTCTATTAGGGATAAACCTATATACAATCATTTATTAGAAAAAAAAAACTTAATAATACCCCTTCTCTTTTAGACCTTATTCTTGTTTCTGATGCTGACCGGGTTGCTTCGCATGGACAACTATCTGCGTCTTTCTCTTACCACGATCTTATCTTCCTCTCCTATAAAATTCAACGTCCTAGGCGTAAATCGAAATTCTTACTCCTAAGAAGCTTTAAATCAATTAACCTGGAGCGTTTGAGAGATGATGTAAATAATATTGACTGGTCCCCTATTCTAAATTCCGAAGATGTTAATCATAAGGTTTATGCTTTTAATCACCTCATTTTAAAACTATTCGATACACACGCACCACTTAAGCGAGTCAGGGTTAAACACTTTCCAGCCCCCTGGCTTTCAGAGTCTATAAAAGCAGTAATGGCCAAAAGAGATAAAGCTAAGAGGCGTTATAAGAAGCACCCTACTAATGAAAATTTATTCACATATAAAAAACTGCGTAATCGCTGTAGTAAGATGTGTCGTGATGCTAAGAGGAGACATATTTATAATGAGGTTGAAAATTCTCATTCCGCTCAGATGTGGAAATTTTTTAGAACCCTGGGTATTGGCAAATCATATATTGATTCTAATATCTCGTTTGATTTGACTGCACTCAACCGGCACTTTTCTGAGCCTCCGATTTCTATTGATGACTCTATTAAGTCTACTACACTTAATCTTCTCTCCAATATTCCTAAACCGCTGTGTTCTCCTTTTAATTTCAGTAAAGTTACTGATGGTGACATAAAAAAATGCCTTTTAGCCATTTCCACTAAAGCTATTGGCTATGACAATCTTTGTATGCAAATGATTAAACCTATCACTAATGAACTTGTCCCTATTATCACTCACATTATCTCTTCTTCGCTTGAGACGAGCTCCTTTCCGACTTGCTGGAAAAAAGCATTCGTCATTCCCCTTCCAAAAACTTCTAATCCTACATCTTTATCCCAATTCCGCCCCATTTCCATTCTTCCGATCTTATCTAAAGTACTAGAAAATATAGTTCAGAGGCAACTATCTCAATTCCTAACTGTTCACAGCCTGCTGAGTCCTTTTCAATCTGATTTTCGTCAGGCCATAGCACAGTCAGCGCTCTGATTAAAGTGTCTGATGATATTCGCTGGGCCATGGACAAAAGACTTCTCACTGTGTTAACATTATTAGATTTTAGCAGTGCATTTAATTCCGTTGATTATGACATACTTCTTGGTATTCTTGCGTCCTTAAACATTTCACCATCAGTAATCTCTTGGTTCAATTCTTACCTTAGGGGTCGCTCGCAGTGTGTCCGCCATGAGGAGGATTTCTCCGAGTGGTGTGATCTTACGGCGGGTGTTCCTCAGGGTGGTGTTCTTTCCCCACTTCTCTTCTCTATTTTTATCAATGCTCTCACTACTGTTCTCTCCTCTCATTATCATCTCTATGCTGATGACTTGCAATTATACCGTCATTTCAAAGTCCAAGATATAGATGAGGCTATTAATAAGCTGAATGCTGACTTAAGTAGCATAAGCAGTTGGGCAAAATCGTTTGGTCTTCGTGTTAACCCCGCTAAATCCCAAGTAATGATTATCGGCAGCTCATATATGCTTAATTTATTAGATCATTCGAAGATCCCTGCAGTTACGTATGATAATACTCAAATTCCATATACAGAGACCGCTAAGAACTTAGGTGTTATTTTTGATAATAATTTGTCTTGGGTCGCTCACATTAATATGATTAGCAGAAAAGTGAACTACTCTTTTCAATCTCTCAAGCGTCTCCAGATGTTTTTACCGTTAAAAACTAAGATAACCTTAGCTCAAGCACTTCTTCTTCCTCTCATTGACTACGCTGATGTTAGTTTTTTGGATGCTTCAGAGGAGCTGTTGAACAAACTGGAACGTGTTCAAAATTTGTGTATACGTTTTATTTTCGGACTTCGTAAGTTCGATCATGTTTCAGAGTACAGGGCTCAATTAAAATGGCTTCCTATCCGTAGACGTCGAGACTTACATGTGTTATCATTTCTATACTTTCTACTCTTTAATCCTCTTGCACCTCCATATCTCCGCGAGCGTTTTGAGTATCTTGTACCTCGTGAAACTCAGTGCCGGACCACTAAACAACTACTTCTCAAAACTCCTTCTCATTTCACATGCCGATGTGGTGGATCCTTTACTGTAAGGGCGGTCAAGCTATGGAACTCACTTCCACATGACATACGTGCTAGCTCTTCTCTTGATATATTTCGGAGCAGAGTAAAGAAATATTATCTGTCAACTTAGAATTATAAATATTTACATATTTTATGTATTTATATGTGTAATTGTATATATATGTATGTGTCTATGTATGTATATGTATGTATATATATGTATATATATGTGTGTGTGTGTGTGTGTATATGTGTATATATGTATATATTTATTGTCTTTATTGGTATATATGTATGTAAATTATTAGAAATAAGAATAAAAGAAATAAGAAAATAAATTATACTTATATGTTAATTGTTAACTGTAACTTATAGCCAATTTCTATTAAGTAGCGTTATGTTAATTATTAAGTACGCACGCTGCTACCTACTTGCTTTATATATAAAACTATTTCTCTCTCCCAATAGGTTTGCTGGAAGAGAACTCTTATTAGGGTTAAGCTCGCCTTTGTACATTTATTTAAATATTTAATAATTGTTATCAACTTATTGTGTGTACAATAAAGAATAAAGAAATAAAGAAAACTTCACTTCATACTCTATTATTTTCTTCTGCATCGTGGAGGTAGTTTGCATACATAAATTGCAAAAGGACAAACAGACCCAGAACAATTTTTTATAGAATAAGGTTGACAAACGAGTACACAGTCTACTTTGTGGCAAGTGGATACTGTGGCTCATAGATATTCCTCGATTAAGAATCAAAATGCAGAAATAGGTAGTCACACCTGGAGACTATGATGACATGGATAACAGTAAAAAAGGTTTCCGATTTTCTACACTCACCATATGCAACACAGCAACATTAAGCTGCTATTTTACTCTGGTATTCTGTCTCCAGTCGAGCCGACCCATTCATGCTACAACCATAATATAGGTGCAGCGTGGCTCTACCACATTAAAAACCACCAATACCAACTATCTGTAGGCCGCTTGTTTCGTGCCGAAATCAAACCCATTGCGCCAAGGCACCATCAATCCGTTCTGTTCAACTTTATTCGAAGACAACTAAAAACCACTTACCAGTAATATCCATACTCTATTATAATACCGAGAACTGGAAACAGCTTTCACTTAATTTTACATGGCGTTTTCGGTTTGTTACATCACGTTTAGTGTGACGAGTTTTGACACTCGCTAGCAACGTGAGGAAAGCCGCTTCTCCATCTTTTATCGTGGAAATCGTAAAACACGTCAGAGGCCGTAAATAAATATATTAAAGAATACCAAGTGTCCATCACGCTAACATGCACGGCCAGTGGCCTCTAAAGCAAGGAAATCGTATATAAACAGTGCATACTATATAGCATATTTTTTATAAATATTAGATGTAGATACCTAGCACAAATAATTTAACTTGTGTCGTTTCAGATTGAGAACTTGAAAATTTTTTATTTGCAAAACTATTGTGTCAATGGAATCGTCAACTAACGTTTCCTTGGAATCTTAAGGGGAAATATTAAAAATACTACCTCAAATGGCTTCGCAAGATCCTCCGATATGCCGAAAATACAGCAGCATTAATTTTGAAATAAATATATGGTAAAGTTGAGGATTGATGTTAAGTACTACGTTAGACGAAAACACGATTCCGTAAAATTTTCTCGATAAAAAAAAATCCAAAGTTACCTCCGAACTGAAACATAAACAGCTGGTATTCATAAAATACTTTAAATTAGATCATGAAATTTTGCATACTAACTGAACGAACTATAAAGCAGGGCTTTTGTTTTACAAATTACCATTAATTTCACTGTAAAAAGATTTTACCTAAACTATCGGGGTATTGAAGCTTATTTCATGCCGCCCGATCAGTCTCCATGAGTCTTGCTTCGGCTTTCAAAGGGGGAAGTTGTGTCGCTTACAATCAGAATACACATTACGCAACAGGACGACGTAAAATTAAAATGGGAAATAACCGTAATAGAAATAAGAAGCGACTGGGTTGGCGTAAAGAAACAGGCATAAATATGATAAACCTAATGAAATAAATATCTAACGACCTATCTACTCACAGTATTAGTGATTACAAACACGTCGGTACACAGCATACGACGCGCGGGGAAGTGGGGGCGAAATTAGAATTTGAGCTGACTTTCTATATCCCCTTAACATGGACGCAAATAAAGGAATTACTCCTAGTAAAATTTGGAACAGAACGCGAGTAACCCGGGTTCGATCCCCGCCGGCACCAATGAAATTGTTAATTGCAATTTTAAGTGCTCACTTACCATGTGCTCGGCGATGGAGGAAAACATCGTGAGGAAATCTGCATGTCTGAGAAATAAGGAAAAAAATCGAAGACATGTGAAGTTCGACAACACGCATTGGGGCAACGCGGCGGACACTTCCTTGCCCTAAAACCCTCTCAGAAATGAGCGGAGGCCTGAGCCCAGTGTGGGACATATATAGGCTGTAACTTAAAGCCGATAGGAAATTCATTGAAATTGCGCTTTCATTTTATTATTATTATTTTATAATATATTTTGGGAATCACAAACAGATATATTACTTAGTCGGGTTATAAGTTCTGCCAAAACTTTTATTTAAAACTTTTGAATACTGGCTAGATGAATCTAACCAATTTTAAAAATATAACGTTTGCGCTTGCCGAAAATAAAAAAGACATTAATTTTTATTCATTTTCAAATATAGAGTGGTCGAAGACAGAAGATAGAGTAGCAGTTACCTCGCCGCTGTGGTTATGCGCTAAAAGAGGTTTTCAATATTCTACGAAAATTGAAAATAACCCTACGATTTGTTTACCGCACTCATAAACGATTCACTGAAGAATCAAAGTTCGAAGATCGTAAGAGGAACGGCCGACCTCGTACAGTTAGGACACCCGCGATCATCAAAGCAGTGAAGGCGCGAATCCAACGAAATCCTGTTCGTAAACAAAAATCTTAGCTCTTCAGATGGGCCTAAGCAGAACCAAGGTCAAAAGAGTGATCAATGCGGACCTAAGACTACGAGCTTATCGTAAGAAGACCGGACATTTTTTGAACGAGCGTTTGAAAAAAATTAGGTTGGATAGATCCCGCGCTTTGTTACGGCGGTACGCGGGAAAAAAATACCGCGAAATTTTGTTTACGGATGAAAACATTTTTAACATCGAAGAAAGTTGTAATAAACACAATGATAAGGTGTATGCTCACAGCAATGAAGAAGCCAGCACGCGTATTCCGAGGGTTCAACGAGCACATTAATATCCTTCGTCACACATGGTTTGACTTGGAGTCTCATATTCAGGCTTAGCTGAGGTGTTTTTCTGTGAAAAGGGTGTAAAAACCAGTGCCGAGGTGTACCAAAATACCATCCTGAAAAATATGGTGGAACCTCTTTCTCAAACAATGTTCAAAACCAGACATTGGATATTCCAACAGGACTCTGCACCAGCTCATAGGGCACGAAGCACGCAAAACTTGTTGACCGCCCATGGAATTGACTTTATCGGACATGAATACTGACCCTCTGCTAGTCCAGTTCTATGCCCACTGGATTATAAGATATGGCAACATTTGGAGGAGAATGTCTGCGCTAAACTTCATTAGAATTTGGAATCTCTCCGAGCATCTTTGGCTACAGCAGCGGCAGAAATAGATATGAGTGTGATGCGTGCTGCGATTAAAGATTGGCCGCGTCAAGGGCATGTATTCAAAATAGGAATTTTGAATTATATAAATAAAATTGTAAATAAAAATACCTTCTAAATTAAATTACCTTTCATTTCATATATAATCTTAATATTGTTACGAGCTTGAGGTTCGTGACAATAAAAATTGCCGATAAAATTACCTAAATTAACACTTTAATTTACTTTACACAAATTAAAGTTAAAACACTAATAATTAAACACACTAATTCACTTAATTCCGCTCGGAAACTTCGCTTGTGTCGCCGAGTTCAACTCTCTCGATCGCATCTTGCAGCGCCTATTTATATAATTAGCAAAGAAGCGTCCCGAACATTCAGGTAAATGCGCACCAGGCAACGAGTATTCGAGTGTAGATTTTCCAGAAACTTAGTTCTTCGGGTGGCGCTGTCGGTCGAAAGATTTGTGATGTCATTTACTGCAAAGCTCCCCTCGCTCTCGTTCCTGACACTAGATGGCGCTAGTGCGCTGATTTGAGCGCGGCGTAACACTGCCCCCTCCTAAGACATGCTTGTCCCGAGCATTATCGGCCCCATAATAACGCGCCAGGCGATCCACATGGACGATCTTAGGAGTCACTCTTGCGCCTTTCTGTATCCGGTAGGTTACATCGTTGATCCTGGTCACAATCCGGTACGGGCCATCTCATTTAGCTTGAAGCTTAGGAGATTTCCCTTTGCTGCGGACGGGATTATGCAACCACACTAGTGAACCTTCGTCGAACCCTTTGTTGTTTATCACGTGGTAGAGCCATGCTGCAGTTATATTAGTAGTATAGTTGTAGCACGAATGGGTCGGCTCGACCGGGGAAGGACCACGCTCTCACAGAATACCAGCGTGAAATAGTAGCTTAATGCTGCTGTATTTCGTATGGTGAGTGTAGAGAACCGGAGACCCTTTTTACTGGAAACGAGGCATTCCATCTTAGTCCTCACGGGTGACAACGCATCTGCATTTTGATTCGTAATCGAGGATAGATGTAGATGTCTATGGGCCACAGCAACCACTTACCATCAGGTGGACTGTGTGCTCGTTTGTCACCCTATCCTATAAAAAAAAAAAAAAAAAATTTGCGGTCGTACCGGGTTTTCATCTGTTCAGACATTTGCTGGCCCGATTGTCTGACGTGCTCATAAACGTCATTCATTTTGTTCCGCAAGTCATTTGCATAATCGGTTATACTGCGTGGAGCATCAGGTGGTATCCCGGTGATCAGGTCTGCCGGCAGCCGTAATTCTCTTCCGAAGTTTGCGAAAGCTGGTGTCACTGCTGTACTTTCGTGAACAGAACTTCGATATGACAACAAAAACGGTTGTATGTGCTTGTCCCAATCTCGTTGCCGATTGTCTACAACTTTTGCTAGGTACCTCTCCAATGTCTGATTAAATCGTTCCACCATTCCATCAGATTGCGGGTGATAAAAAGTCGTTCTTGTTTTATGAGTACCCATAACTCGGCAAGTTTTCTGGAATATTTGAGACTCGAAATTCCTTCCTTGATCGCTGTGAATCTCTAAAGGTACACCAAAACGACAGAAGACTTCATGAACTAGTTTATCAGCAACTGTTGAAGCTTCTTGATTTGGAATGCCGAAGACTTCTGGCCACTTAGTGAAGTAATCCATCACAACCATGAAATACTTGTTACATGGTTGTGATGGATTACTTCATAATTCATTTATAAATTACGTGTCACGTTGTTTGTCCGCGATGGACTCCTAAACTACTTAACCGACTTTAATCAAATTTGCACACTGTATGCAGTTTGGTCTAATTTGAGAGATAGGATAGTTTCTTTGCCCATAAGTGACCCACAATTATTTTTTGCGAATTTAAGGACTTTTAATAGGACATGGCAAAGGGTAGTCAAAAAGGGCAGAATTTGCCTGGTAAGCCAGTTTCTATATAATTATCAAAAATTGTATCATTCATTTTATAAAAAGTTTTTGACGGAACTTATGACCTGACTAAAAATATAACCCAATACTGTAATCCACGAAATACAATTATTAGTTAATTATTAGATACTAATTAATTTTTAATAATTTAATTATTACTAATTAGTGTATAAGTAATAATTGCATATTCAGGAAAAAGCTAAAAAATACTTTCTTTTACAATTATCATCAAATTGGTATAAAATGAATTAACGACAGAGGAATGTTAATTGCTTGATTCATTGTTATGAATGCAGAGAAATAATTTATACGCGGTAGAGCCAGCCACGTTGCAGCAGTATTAGTTGTAGCACGAATGGGTCGGCTCTACCGAGATAGGACCGTACTCTCACAGAATACCCAGCGTAAAATAATCAATTTATGGATGTTATGTTTCCTATGGTGAGTGTAAAGACCCGGAAACTCTTTTACCGGAAACGAGGTACTCCATCTTAGTCTTATATATTACATTACCTTAGTCTTATATAGTCTTCAGGGGTGAATATGAAATGACTTTTTATAGTAAAGACATTCCAACTTTGTCCTCAGGGAGTAATTTTTTTTTTGTTTTAGTTGTTTTCTCTTTGGGCAATTGATTTTTGATCCTTTATTCAAGCATGAATATAGTTGTAAAAGGTCTACAGCACCTAATTATCATCAGGTATCACACAGTATGTGATCACTCTTCACCATTACTTATTTTAAAAATTAAAACTTACGTGCATATTTGTTGGTTTGAAAATAATTTCTAATGCCTCTAAGTTGAACTAGTCATGTAACACCAGATTTACTGTTAGCTCGTTTGTTGAAATGGTTGCAGATTTAAATAAAAAACTATTGACAAACAATTTTACAACACTTTAGGTCGAAAAATAAATATATCTTATTTCTTTTCATATCATCCCCTTTCGCACAATTATGTCGTATACCTGCATTCTGCTCCTAAATATAAAAATTATTTGTTCTAGATATCGGAATCGAATTGTGTAGGTATTTAAAACTCATAAAGTTAATAAATTTTTTTTAAAGAAAAACTGACAAACGAGTACACCGTATACTTGATGATAAATACATGATGTAGCCCATCACAGCACACGCATCTAACCCCGATACGATTTAAAATGGAATGTCTCGTTACCATTAAAGAGGTTTTCGATTCTCATTATTCACCACACCACACATGGTAGCATTTTTAGGGTTCCGTAGTCAACTAGGAACCCTTATAGTTTCGCCATGTCTGTCTGTCCGTCTGTCCGTCCTCGCTTAATCTCTGTGACCGTTAGCACTAGAAAGCTGTAATTTGGTACCAATATGTGTATCAATCACGCCGACAAAGTGGTAATATAAAAATTGGAAAAAAATGTTTTATTAGGGTAGCCCCTCTATATGTAAAGTGGGAAGTGATTTTTTTTAATTTCAACCCTAACGTGTGATATATTGTTGGAAAGGTATTTAAAAATGAATAGGGGTTTGCTAAAATCATTTTTTGATAATGTCAATAATTTCGGAAATATTCGCTCCAAAATTAAAAAACCATGTGTCCCCCCCCCCCCTCTAACTTTTGAACAATAAGTTTAGAAAATATGAAAAAAAATCTGGAAAGTAGAACTTTATAAGGACTTTCTAGGAAAATCATTTTGAACTTGGATGAAAACAACAGTTTTTGTACAAACTCAGTGAATGCTAAACATTGACCGACACACATAAAGACTTATATATGTCCTCGATTAAGCATTTTTTTTGTCAGAAGAGTTCCACATACGTATATTGTACATACGTATTAGTTGTGGGCCACAGCGGGTTGTAAGCTTAGCAAGCGGATTGGACACCGCATTTTTCAAATATTTTGAGTCGTTATCAAGAAGATGCTGCTAGTGCTACTCCTCTCCTTCTCTCTGTCATCTCTTACGACGCCAACGAAATGATATGAGTCAGTGAATTCACTTACGTCACCACTATACGGCTTATAATGTACATGGTGCGATTTGAAGTCGGATCGTATCTAATATTTGCCTTAACATAATAAAATTTTCTTAATGCCCTACAAAAAAAATCTTTATTATAATTTTATATATTTAATATTATAAGTTGTCATATTTTCGAATGTAGGTCTTAATAATCTTATATTACCAACTTATTACTTTATTATACGTCTCTTCTCTCTGCACCTTTTATTACTTTCCTTTTTACGTGTAAAAAAAAGAAAGATTATTATATTTATGACAGCGCCTACTTTTAATATTGTACCATAGGCATATAAAATTAAAAACTTATTATCCAATTAATATGTATAGTATGACTATACGATTGTATTACGAGCCGTGGTAGTTCAGAATTAGTGCCCGCTGTAGATTTCACAGTACGCGCGCAACCCGCGTTTAATCCCCGCCTGCACCAATGAATTCGCGTACTAACAGTGAAGACATGTGAAATCCGCGAACACGCATTGAAGCATCGCAGTGGCTTAACTTAATTGCTCCGTAAACCTCACAGAAACGAGAGGAGTACTGTGCAATCATTTTTTTATATGTGCTCAAGAGTGTGACGTATATGGACTGTTACGTTACTGTATACTTATAAACTGAAGTGCGGTGGCTATATAACGCCGGCTCCATCCGTCTTTTATTGATATTAGTTTTACTGCGGTCGAAAGGTAGTTTTTGGAAGGTAAAGAAGATGTTTCAAAATATATAATTTTCTTACCGATAAGAGTCCACAGGTTTTATAAAGTTCATGTGTGGAATATCTATAATGTTTAAAGTACATCACCTTCAAGAGCGATCTTTGACTTCTTTCTAAGTGAAGAAATTTAGTTTTAGTCGCACCACCCCACACAGGAATACAGTATGTGAGTACGGACTGTGCAAGGGCAACGTAAACTTTGTTTAATAAAGTACTGGACATCACGTACCTTAGATTTTTAAAGATCCAGACAAGCTTACGAATCCTGCCAATAATAGTTTCAATTTGACTATGCCAGGAGAGTCTTTGATCAACCATAACACCCAAGTATTTGATGCAGCTAACTTTTTCTATACTTGGACATAAACAACTACTGTCATTTAGACTCGCACAGGTATGAACCTTGAGCCGAAACTTAGCATCTGATTGAGTTCTCTGATCGAGAGAAAAACATACGTATTTAGTTTTTGTGGCGTTCAAGGTTAGTAGATTAGTGTTCAACCAGTTAGCAATAACTGCTAAGCCCTTTACAGCGATATTTTGTACTATTTCCCAAGAACACCCGGAGAAAACAACCGCGGTGTCATCCGCGTATGAGAAGATCTATCTTCGATAGTTCCTTAAGATATATTGAGAACGGGGTTGGACCGAGGATAGATCCTTGCGGGACACCATAAGATATACATTCTTCATGACTTATGCTAGTGCCGATTTTAACCATTTGTTTTCTCTCAAGCAGGTAGTCTTTGAAGAGAGCAAGGGCTGTGCTCCTTATTCCAATACTCTCTAGTTTAAGAACTAGTCTGGGGTTAGAGACGGTGTCAAAAGCCTTTTTTTTGTCAAGAAAGATGGCGAGACATTTTTCTCCACGATCGACCTTTTCTATAATTAGCTTTGTTAAATCAGATACTGCGTCCTGTGTAGATAGGCCTTGTCTAAAGCCATATTGTGAATTTGATAGAACTTAATTATGGAGCAAGTAACTGAGGAGCCTTTTATTCAAAAGTTTTTCTATGGCTTTGTTGTCGATGTTATTAAAATATTTAAAATGCAGTGTATAACTATATTTTTACTCACTGATTCCGTGTTTTATGATGTGTCGTCATCCACCATCTTCTTTGACGTGGCTTTTTTTATCAGTAACAAATATAAATGTGCACTCAGTACTATAAAAGCGCTCAAAGCAGTTTCGATTTCTGTATCGGACATCTTCACATTGGCCCTGACGGGACAGAACTAGTTTATTAGCCAACGTGTGTATGCCTTACCGAATTTGCAGTCCAACGTTGGTACGAGCGTTGGGACCAACGTGTATAGCCGGCCTAAAGTAGTACATGTTGGCCAAGCGAAGGCAAGCACAGTCCATTTGTCCAGCCTCGCCACTGCCCGTCGACGTTCACCTAGCTGGCCGAGTGCAAGCGAGTGCCAATGTGTATACGGTTCATTTAGGGTGCCTTGCTGCCACTCGTTACGACTCGTCTACTTCGGAACAGTGTCGGGTTTTCTGCACAAAACAAAGACGCTCGCATGCACTCGGCAAGTCGCGTCCACATGTTAGTCACTCTCGCTCATGCCAGTTATAGCTTGGCATCTGTCCCGGTGAGAAATCGATTTAATTAAATTGCAACTTTAAAATAATTTCGACAATGCTACTGTACTACGTGGACATCTTTAAGTCTTTTAACTTTACTGTGGAGTAAGTATGACATAATAATTATATGCACTAATTAAATAAATAGCAGAAGCTGCAATAACTTTAACGTCGTCAATATCATACCAATGACTCAATGACGACTAATCACGGCCAACATGTGAATAGCTTCACAAAAACTCCGTGAACATTGACCTTGGAATTGGTCTCTTTCGAACTTGACCAACGTGTGACTTTAGCACTCGTCTTGTATCAATTTGCCTACGCTTGTATTGGCTGAGGCTTGGCCAACATGTATTGCCCAGGTAAGAAAATCCATTATCCTATTTCCTCCTGCAAGTGTCGTATAAGACGATTGTGGGAAAAGCCAGAAAGCAGAAAGATCGTATAGTCTCCGTTAAGGGGAAATATAATCTCAAATGGCTTAGCAAGATCCTTCGTTATGCCGAAAATATTGCAGCATTAATTTTGAAATAAATATATGGTAAAGTTGAGGATTAATGTTAAGGATTATGTTAGACGAAAACACGATTACTTAAAATTTTCTCGATAGAAAAAAAATCCAAAGTTACCTCCAAAATAAACAATAAACCGCTGTTATTCACAAAATACTTCAAATAAGATCATGAAACTTTGTATACTAACTGAACTAACTATAAAGCAGTGCTTATGTTATTTACTTTTTTTAAAATACCATTATTTTCACTGTAAAAAGAAATTACCTAAACTATCGGCCTTTTGAAGCGTGATTCCTGGCGCACGGTCACTTCGCTTCGGCCTTTGAACGGGGAGGTTGTGTCGCTTACGATCAGAATATACATTACGCAACAGGACGACGTAAAATTAAAATGGAAAATAACCGTAATAAAAATAAGAAGCGGCTGGCTTGGCGTTAAGAAACAGGCATAAATATGATAAACCTAACGAAATAAGTGTCTAACGACCTATCTACTTACAGTATTAGTGATTACAAACATGTCGGAACATAGCATACGACGCGCGAGCAAGTCGGGACGAAATTAGAATTTGAGCTGACTTACTCTATCCCCTTAAAGGGCGATAAAATCATTTCGAATTTATCAGTTAATGTATATTCGAAATGGCTATACCGCCATCTATTGGATTGGCGCGGCGACGGGTGCCAGCGTCAAAAGTGCGAGTCTACATCTTGTACTGTAAACGTCTACGTTAGTACTCATATTAGTTTGTGGCAAACGTCAATCCACCTGCCAAGCGTAACCATTATGGCGGATCTAATGATAGGATTTTTTTCTCTACAGCTAAATTTAGTGTATAGGTACAAAGTAAGCATAACGGCGCATTGGACAGTGGGTTTGTTTTGGCACGAACAGGTGTGGCTGTCACTGACGCCATCTGTACTAGTCCGATAAACACATGCACAGACACTCCAATATATCTACCTAAATTCGATAATTAGCCAACTTAGAACTTTTATTACATAAAAAAATTTTTTACTTAAATAATTTTCCTTAAATAAGTACGTCAAAGTTTAGTTACTTAGAAGTTTATTAAAAAATTATAGACAGATACGTCAAACAATGTTTGATGCATAAAAGCTATTGAAAAATTCGTTAAAATAAATGTTTATCTTATAATACTTATAATTTTTATTATTTTTTTCCTAATGTATTCAAGTATTGTGAAATTTGCAAAGAAAACGCACAAAACTGCCAATCTCGCGAGATCTCGCAGTATTTGTTATTCATAAACTCGCTGGATCTCGCTTGAGCCCCAATCTCGCAAGATTTGCATTCCCTAATTCTATCTTATCACTTCTCTTCATCAAGAGCATTACTATTGTTTTTGGCATCAACTCTTTAACAAATATACTTATGCCTCTTGTTCCTATTTATCAGCCCGTGTAGACTACTGTCGAACATATTAAGACTTCTCCCGTTGTAGGAAAGATATGTACTTATTACTGAATTTCTTTCAAGCACATTCTCTAAGGATATAAGATAATGTCCTCCCACAGACATTTTATTTCATCTTCTTCTTTATCAGCTCTCTTTGTTCTGTTGGATATTCAACATCGTCACCAACCATCACTTCAGCGCTTTACAAGTCTGCTGCTGAACATAGGCCTCCTACAAGGAATGCCACGAAACACAGTCCTAAGCCGCTTTACACATTATGTATACGAGGCTGCCCCTCGATATAATCGGTTCTTCAAATTATTTAGCCTTATATCATTTATTTTAATATCATTTAAGGATATAATGAATAGTGAAGTAAATGAGTGGAAAGATGACATTGCCGGTCAGCTGAACCTCGTGTGTAATGCATGTAGATGATGTTGGCACTTAAATAATTAGTGGGTACATTTCTCCGCTACATGCCGTCCATGAAGGTTGTAATTTCTTGTTTTACCATTAATTGCTAAACTAGACTTCCATAGATTGTCTCATAGATTTGTCATAGTTGTATCGCTTGGCAAGCGGATAGGCTATCGTAGTTTTTTTTTTTATAGGTTAGGGTGACAAACGAGCACACAGTCCACCTGATGGTAAGTGGTTGCTGTGGCTCATAGACATCTACATCTATCCTCGATTACGAATCAAAATGCAGATGCGTTGTCACCCAGTTTAACAGTGGTAGAGCCATGCGGCAGCTTTGCTGTTGCACGTATGGGCTGGCTCAAACCGGGGTGGTACCACGACCTCACAGAATATCGGCGTGAAGTGGAAGCTCTGCTTCCGCGTTTCGTCTGGTGAGTGCAGGTGGCCGGAGGCCCAAATCCCCCCCCCCCCATCAACATGGTAGCGGAATTAAATAAAGGTAGACTACCCCAGGAGGGTACCAGCACCCCTGGAGAATCCCTCGCTGAGCATCCACGACCATGTTTCTCCACTTCTGAGCGTGGGTGCTCAGGCTGCCCCGCGTATTCTGGGGGGGGGGGGCGAAATTCCGCTCAAGACTACAACTGCTCGGGGCAAACGGAGCAACAAGACCAAGGCGACCCCTGCCACGCTGTCCGTGAATTTCTGCAATATCAGGGGACTTCACTCTAACCTAAACGCCGTCCACTACCATCTCGAGACGGCGAGGCCGGCTCTGCTCTTTCTGACCGAGACGCAGGTGTCCTCTCCGGCTGATGTCTCGTATCTCTCCTACCCGGGGTACAAACTGGAACACTCCTATGTACCTCGGGCTGGAGTTTGCGTTTACGTCAGAGAGGACATCTGTTCTCGACGCCTCGGCAGACCTGAAGGTTCGGACCTGTCCATCCTTTGGCTACGCGTAGACAGCGACGACCATCCGCGCGTCTACGGGTGCCTCTATAGGTCCCATAGCGGTAATGCCGAAACAGACCGACTCTTCGACCACGTCCAAATGGCTGCAGATTCGTTGCTCCAGCAGATCCCCTCCGCAGAGATCGTGATCCTCGGCGACTTTAACGCCCATCACGCCGAATGGCTTGGTTCACGTTTAACCGATCATGCGGGGAGATCTGTTCATGATTTTGCCTTGGCATATGGTCTGACACAACTGGTTACTTCGCCTACGCGGATTCCAGATGTGGAGGATCATGCACCTTCCCTGTTGGACCTTCTGCTGACCTCTCACCTGGACGGATATCAGATTTCCGTCGACGCCCCTTTAGGCTCCTCGGACCATTGTCTGGTCCGGAGTGTTGTGCCACTCACGCTGAAATCGCGGTTGCATTCTGCAGGCTGCCGCCGTGTTTGGCACTATAGGTCAGCCGATTGGGATGGGATGCGGTCTTTCTTTGCATCCTACCCTTGGGGGCGGGTTTGCTTCTCGCCGGATGATCCCAACGTTGTTGCGGATTCTGTTACTGATGTGGTACTTCAGGGTATGGAACTTTTTATTCCTTCCTCTGTGGTGTCCATTGGAGGCAAATCTCAGCCATGGTTTGGTCGCTCCTGTAAAATAGCATCATGCTATAAGCAGGAGTGCTATCAAGTCTGGGTTGATGCATCAGCGTCCCGGGATGTAAACACCAGCGCTCTAAAAAAGAAGTATAATTCCGCCTCTAGGTCCTTCAAAAGAGTCATTGCCAAGGCAAAGTCAGAGCACATAGGCAGAATTGGCGAGAAACTAGTTCGCCTTCCTTCTGGAACCCGTGCATTCTGGTCTCTCGCTAAGGCTGTCCAGGGGAATTTCTGTCAGCCATCTCTTCCATCTCTGCACAGGGAGGACGACTCACTGGCCCATACCGCAAAAGAGAAAGCCGATCTTCTAGGCTCCTAGTGGGCCTGACGGAATCCCCCCAATTGTGCTGAGGACGTGTGCTCCAGAGTTGGCACCGGTTTTAACGCGTCTTTTCCGGTACTCCTACTCCCTAGGCGTAGTCCCAAAATCATGGAAGACGGCTTTCGTCCACCCGATCCCTAAAAAAGGCGACCGCTCAGACCCGTCCAACTACCGGCCAATCGCCATCACCTCCTTGTTCTCCAAAACAATGGAGTCTATTGTAAACTGCCAGCTCATGAGGTACCTTGAGGATCACCAGCTGATTAGTGACCGCCAATACGGTTTTCGCCGTGGTCGGTCAGCTGGTGATCTTCTGGTCTACCTCACTCACAGATGGGCGGAGGCAGTAGAGTTCAAGGGGGAGGCATTGGCCGTTAGTTTGGACATTGCGAAGGCCTTCGATCGGGTTTGGCACAAAGCGCTTCTTTCGAAGCTCCCTTCCTATGGGCTTCCCGAGAAATTGTGCGATTGGATCACCAGCTTTCTTGCAGATCGGAGCATCAAGGTCGTTGTAGACGGTGCAAGCTCCGATTGCAAACCTATTAATGCTGGTGTTCCACAGGGCTGCGTGCTATCGCCAACGCTGTTTCTTCTGCATATCAATGATATGTTGCATACCCGTAACATTCATTGCTATGCAGATGACAGCACTGGTGATGCTCTTTACACCGGCCGAGCCAATATTTCTCGGGAAAACGTCTCCGAGTGCCGGGACAAACTTGTGTCTGAAGTCGAGTCTTTGCTAAACAGAGTCTCGGATTGGGGACGACTAAATCTAGTCCAGTTTAACCCCCAGAAGACACAAGTTTGCGCGTTAACCGCTAAAAAGAACCCCTTTGTCGTACCCCCTCAGTTTCAAGGCACTCCCCTTGTTGCCTCAGCCATTATCGGAATCCTCGGCGTCGAAATATCGAGTGACGTGCAGTTTCGTGGTCACTTGGAAGGGAAGGCCAAATTGGCCTCTAAAAAGCTTGGCGTGCTCAGCAGAGCGGGACAGTATTTCATGCCGGCACACCGCCTGCAACTTTACAAGGCGCAGGTTCGGCCGCACATGGAATACTGTTCCCATCTCTGGGCTGGGGCTCCCCAGTACCAGCTCCTTCCACTTGACCGCATCCAGCGCAGAGCGGCTCGAATCGTCGACGACCGAGTGCTTTCCGATCGGCTCGATTCACTGGCGTTGCGAAGAGATGTTTCATCTCTTTGCGTATTTTATCGCATCTATCACGGGGAGTGCTCTGAGGAATTGTTCGGATTAATCCCAGCCGCCAAATTTCGTGAACGCACGACACGGCAAACGTCCCGATACCATCCACACAATCTGGATGCTTGGCGGTCCACCACTGTACGTTTCACAAGGAGTTTTCTTCCACGTACAACCTCTCTGTGGAATAGTTTATCACCGGCGATTTTTCCGGACCGATCCGACCTGGGAACCTTCAAGAAAAGAGCTTACTCCTTTCTAAAGGGCCGGCAACGCACCCGCAATTCTCCTGGTGTTGCGGTTGATCATGGGCGGCGGTAGTCACTTAACATCAGGTGAGCCGCATGCTCGTTTGCCCCCTCTTCTATAAAAAAAAAACCCGTGAGGACTAAGATGGAATGCCTCGTTTCCAGTAAAATGGGTCTCCGGTTCTCTACACTCACCATACGAAATACAGCAGCATTAAGCTACTATTTCACGCTGGTATTCTCCAAAGAGATTTAAATGTACTTATTACTACTACTACTTAAATGTCTTTGCTATTTACGAACGTCTGAATGATCAGAAATTTTGCAGAGGAATTAATATCCGATAGCAATACAACAAATTCATGAATATGACCTACACTAGGATAATCCCAGCTCATGATCAATGCGTGTTGTTTAGTTTTTATGAACTTTAATATTATTTATTAATAATACCGTTAATTATAGAAAAGGTAAGTAAATAAAAACATTAAATGAAGGACGTTATAAAATTCGTCAACAAGTATGCAGAGTAACAAAAGTATTTCGTGTCTGAAAATACTTCTTCATAATTTAATATGTAGCCGTGGTAGAATCACGCTGCAGTTATATTATTATGTGGTTGCAGAATGAATTAGCTCGACCAGTGAAAGATCATGCCCTCACGGAGTACCAGCATGAAGAAGCGGCATACTGCTGCTGTGTCTCGTATGGTAAGTGTGGAGAACTAAAAATTCTTTACGTATAAGGGTGACAAGTGAGCACACCGTCCACCTGATGGTAAATGGTTACTGTGGCCCATGGACATCTACATCTATCCTCAATTACGAATTAAAATGCAGGTGCGTTATCACCCGTGAGGACTAAGATGGAATGCCTCTTTTCCAGTAAAGAGGGTCTCCGGTTCTCTACACTCACCATACGAAACACAGTTCAATGAAAGCATTAAGCTGCTATTTTACGCTGGTATTATGTGAGAGCGTGGTCCTTCTACCATCGAGCTGTACCCATTCGTGCTACAACTATACTATTAATATAGCTGGAGCATGGCTCTACCATGTACAATTCCTCCTCAAGTCCTCAAGGGTAAAATGCATCTACATTCTAATTCTTATTTTGTTATCGATGGATAGATAGATAGGTAACGGCAACCATTTACCATTAAGTGCTTGTTTGTCCCCCTTATTCAATACAAAATGGAGCGGGTATTAAGACTCTATCTACTATTTCTGTAGAGCGGTACACGTTCCATTCGTTTCTTTTAAGAGGATAGAGTAAGTCAGCTCAAATTCTAATTTCGTCCCCACTTGCCCGCGAGTCGTATGCTATGTACCGACATGTTTGTAATCACTAATACTGCAAGTAGAAAGGTCGTTAGACACTTATTTCATTAGGTTTATCATATTTATGCCTGTTTCTTAACGCCAAGCCAGCCGCTTCTTATTTTTATCACGGTTATTTCCCATTTTAATTTTACGTTGTCCTGTTGCGTAATGTATATTCTGATCGTAAGCGACACAACCTCCCTGTTCAAAGGCCGAGGCGAAGTGACCGTGCTGCAGGCATGGTTGCCGTTCTACAAATTTTAAAGTCCCTAGACTAACAGAAAAAATCCGCCAGAAACAGGATTTTTCTTTTTCTTAAAATCCGCTAGATGTCCCTAGGTATACTTTGTGGTACCATTGGGCTAACTGAAAAATCTTGTCAAACGGTCAATGAATACCGAAAATCTGAATCTATAAATTCGACATCGAATTCGATTTGAGCGGACTCTATTTCATAAAAATCTGTTATTTATAGTATAGATTAATGATATGACTACCAAAATAAAAATTATTCATGTACAAAATAAAAAAATAAATTGTAAAAAAATTAAATCTTTAAACCACGTTTAAACATTAGTCATCTTATTAAAAATAAAATAATTAGCTCAGTAGGTTCTTGTACCTAAATTTCAAAATTAATAGCAAATTATGGATCCAGATCCTCAAAAACAACTTCAGCGGAAGTTGAAGCTTCGCCAGTGTCTCCAGTTCATATCTTTGGTTTGCCTTTATCGACATGGTTGACAACATCTTCGGGAATATCATTTGTTGCGCAATTCTTTTTTAAATCCCTAACTGATTTCTAATCAGAAGAATAGTAAAGTTTTTTTTCTGATAGCTTGTTTCGCGCTTTTCTTTTAACTACATTCATAGCACCAAATACGCGTTCAAATTCTGCATTTGAGTGCGGTAGTGATAATATTACTATTGCAAAATTAAATAAATCTTCGAGTATGTCTACTCCTGCTGCATTTTTGTATGTCGAAACCTTAGACCATGGCCTAAGGTCGAAACAGATGAAAGTGAATGAACGACATTGAATTGGTAGTTTATGTTCAGGAATTCTCGTGAAATTATATTATATAGGTAACACTGTATGTGTTACCAACGGTAGATTACAAAATTGTACATATGATAAATGACTTATTTGAATGAATTACTTTTAAAAAAAAGTCGCCATCTCAAAAGTCCAAACGTCGCTAGAAGTCGCTAAATAATTATTTATCGCTAAAACGATTTTTTTATCCGCTAAACATTGTTAAAATCCACTAGATCTAGCGAGAAAGTCGCTAAAACGGCAACACTGGCTGCAGGAATCAAGCTTCAAAAGGCCAATAGTTTAGGTAATTTCTTTTTACAGTAAAAATAATGGTATTTTAAAAAAAGTAAATAACATAAGCACTGCTTTATAGTTAGTTCAGTTAGTATGCAAAGTTTCATGATCTTATTTAAAGTATTTTATGAATAACAGCGGTTTATTGTTTATTTTGGAGGTAACTTTGGATTTTTTTTCTATCGAGAAAATTTTACGAAATCGTGTTTTCGTCTAACATAACCCTTAACATTAATCCTCAACTTTACTATATATTTATTTCAATATTAATGCTGCAATATTTTCGGCATAACGAAGGATCTTGCTAAGCCATTTGACATTATATTTCCCCTTAACGTCTCATTTAAAATAATTCTTAATTCTTCTCTACGTATTATTATCGTAGAATTTTATTCCATAAAGGCCTGATTTTTCAAACACCAGATAAAAGTTATTAAAGTTAAATACAATATTATAAACAAATTAAAATTTCAGTTTCATGAATAAAATAGTTGATTTTTTTTGTATTCAGTCAGGTTGTATTTAAATGGACAATTGAAGGTTGAAATATCAGATCAGCCCTTAGTGAAATAATAAAAATATGTGTAATTAAATATTACGTGATTAATTACTTATTCTGAACATCCTCTGCACATTTGGGCATATATTTCAAAATAACCTTAAAGGTATACAAACTCTGTGGTAGAAGTAAGCATTAGAAGTGTCGTAACGGTCTTTAATAAATTATTTGTAATTGCAATCAAAGTTATTCACACAAAATAATATGAAACGTTCGCTAATAATATCACATTTCATTACTTACTTAAATTGCTGCCATTGCAAGCATATTTTAATTGCAAAACTGACTTAGCTGCTTACTTTCAAACTCTATTCAAATTACAACTGTGTACCTAAAAGCAAAATAGTAGAGTACCTGTCACGATCAACCTGTTGCGAGCTTGCGGCAGACACTAACAAAAAATATAAGTTGGAATCCTATTTTTGACTTTAATAACAGGTAGATCTTTGTATATAACTACGTTATCCTTAAAAAATATAAATCAACTTAAATAACTTTACGCTGACTCAAACATTTTTTATATATTTTTTTAGAGAAATTATATAACCATTAACAGTCAATTTGCAATGACAGAATTGTCCGTAACGTCACAGTGTAAATAATAGTACGTAACGTATGGACAGAGGTGAGGGGCAAAGGGAGAGTCGTGGCAGCCCGTGCCAGGTAACAGGAGGTACGGTACGGCGCTGCGCACTGTGCGCGAGACACAACGCATGGAAAAAATATTTTTGTAAAATATTTTGTAACCTTGACCTTTAATAAGTAGCTCTAGCTCTAAATATTCATTACGCATACTTATAAAAAATGTAGCCATAGACATATAAACGTAGTCACATAGTAAACCACAATTACTTTCTAGAGCTATATTAATTTAAAATATTCAGATAATAATTGTTTGGAAACACTTCACCGTAAGCCTTTTTTAAAGTCCGCTGCTGGTCATAGACCTTTTCAAAGAACACTGTCAGAAAGCATTTCTTGCAAAATAGTAAGTATTTAACTACCTTTAATATTTCTGTGTTGACAAGATAATATACATATATGAAATTTTATTAAAATTAAATATCATTTTTGTGCTGGGAAAGTAGAGCGCTGTGCGTTCTTGGAGCTTAGCGGTTAGCGGTCGTCCTCCCTCCCACGTCACGAGATTGCTCTTTCCCACGTCATAGCTCCATCTCTGTCTAGTAACACAGTCAGTCTCTACGAAATTGTAGTGTACTTCACAGGTGTTATACTGTGCCCGGCATGTTTATATCGTAAATAAAACTTGTTTGTACATATAAGCAAAAATAGAGTAAGAATTATTAAAATAAAATAATATAGTGTTGCTAAAGTGATAAAATAGTTGTTGTGTAATAGTTTTTGTGAGCAAGAGTAGCGTTTCGAAACAGTGACAACTGACAAGTTTTCTTGTGGTGTGTTCAGTCCTTGAGTTGGAGGCTTTATCTTCGCGGACGACAAAGCTTGTACTGTCTTCTTATTCATCTAGAAGGCAATTAGTGATCAAGGTAGACTACAGTTTTAATATACAGCAGCAAAAACATTTTCTTGCAACATTAAATTAGGTATGAATGATAGTCATGAAGACAAATATGCAAAATATTTTAACTACAATTTCATTTAAACTTAATACCATAAAAAGGTTCACTAAGGTTTTTGTGGCATAGTACCTATTAGTATAGTTTGTATATACATGAATTTTATTACTAGAATGTTTTAAATTTTTCTAAAAACAAGTGTTAGAGTCATCGGGTTGGAGTTTTTATAAACATGGGAAACCGCTAACTACAACATAAACAAATTAAAAATTACTTTTGTATGAATAAAATAGTTTAATTGTTTCACTTTTATATTCAGTCAGATTTAATAACTTATTGGATGGTTAATTGTAACCTAACGTTTTAAAATAGTGCCATTAGTAAAGCAGAATTATTTATATACCTATTGTATCTAGGTATATTAGAAATTAAAATAGTGTCAATGTCAAGTGCAACATATTACGTATTATCTTTTTCATAATTAATTTTCTTAAAATGTTCAAATATTTTTGTTTTAGTGAATGTTTCAGGAAATTTAAGGTTGAGTACGCTAGATGATTACCTTGAAAATGCAATATATTTATAATATGTAAATTCTTGAAGTGTTTCCTTATAGATGTCCTTATAGATCCATGTCTGACTTCTATATACTTACTAAAAAATCACAATCTTTTTTTTATACGGATAAAATTTTCGTAAATCTAACAGAATTTTCAAAGAAACTAATTTATTCATAATAAAATAGAAACCTATTATAATAGGTTTCTATAGAATATGTACGAGTTGTAAAATACGTGCAAGGATGAAGGCAGAGTTTCAAATTAATGCTAATTTCATAAACACGTTCTTTTAAAAGAACTCAAATATGTCATCGAAAACTCTTTAAAACTCTTTTTCGTTTTTTATATAATTTTGCAACGTGTAAACGTAAATGTAACTATATTTTTTCGTTATATTTCTTAGAACAAGAATCCCGAAATGGCGATGTTATTCGTTGAATGTTGTTTTACTTGTCAAAAGGTAGAGTTAACGCAAAAAATGCAGTCGTGTTTTTTTTTTTTCAAATAAAATGCGCCGGCGCCTACCAACTACACTGTCAGAGTTTCTGACTCACCACTAGCGCGTTAGTGATGTCATGCTCTTTCTAAACCTTTGTTTAAAAAAACTTGAAAATTGCTTATATAATTATGTCACCCAAATGCAATACATTGTTTCTTTTTTCATGACGTAAATAATTAAGCTTTCCATTTTGAATAATTATGAGAAATCTTAAATTTAAGACAGTTATTGTGGTCAAAATATTGTTAATTTTAGCCTTCAAGTCCAATTTCTAAAGTTACGTCAAAATATTTAGGGCATACGCAAATAGTAGGTATATATATATATATATATATATATATATATATATATATATATATATATATATATATATATATATATATATAAACTTTTTTATAATGTAGAGTTAGTGAATTTGTGTGAAAATCTGTTTTTGGTTAAAAGGGCTATATTGTCACGTATTTAAAAAAAAAAACATTTTTCAACCTGTATGATGTATGAGATGAAAATAAACTGATTGTATTTAACGTCGATAACATTTTTGTGTAAAAAAAAGTAAAAATAAATAATTTTCTAACTCAGCGACTAGTTCATTCGTAAATGGTAGTTTCGGATAATAAGTTGTTGCTATTCTTAATAATATATTTATTTTTTATAATAGGTAATCATAGATATTTTTAAATTTTATTCGTAATAGAAGAAAATATTTTTTAAGGTTTACATCCAATAGCACTCATAACTAAGTCGGGAACTCGGCCAGGAGTCTGTGATAGTCATGCAATTGTATTTGCTTGTAATACGAGTATAATATAATTTAAAATGCTCGCGAAACGTCTCATGCATCACGCTCTCATTAAAAAATTCTGCTATTTGCTCTATTCTGAATTGTTTCATTGCAGAATATTGAAATGTAGGTAAAGTAACAGTTTATTTATATTTTGTAACGTAGTAGAGCAACTCTGCTGGTTGTAGCATGAATACTACGTTCTCACAGAATATCAGCGTGAAATAGCAGCTTAAGGCGACACTGTGAAAAAATGCATCTCCTTGCATCGAATAGTATAGGACTATGACACCACTAACGAAAGTGGAATTTTGATAAAGGTAAATTTTTTTGTCTTTATCTTGAATTTGATTGTTCAAAAACACGGTTGTATAATTTTGACTCGATCATAATTATTTGCGAAAATAGCTCTAAAAAATCACTATAGTTGAAATTATAACGAAATTACTTAATCTATATGCTTGGGAATCACTCAAATATATTCATAACATCAATATTCATAATTTACTTGCTCATTATTTTGATTACTTCAATCAATAATTTTTAAAAAATATATTTTAAGATTCTGACAATTTCTAAGCGCTTTTAATCATCGCAGGCGCTACTCTATTTTAGACCTTATGACGGCGTCTTTTCAAGTTTTTATAGAAATTATGTATTCACTCGGATCAGTACGGCGATAGCCTTTTCGATGTGTCGTCATAATGCTATTGCGTTTCGTATGTTGAGTGTATAGAACTGGATACTCTTCGCTGGAAATAATACATTCCATCTCAGTCCTCAGGGGTGACAACGCATTCTGCATCTGCATTTTGATTCTTAATCGAGGATGGATGTAGATTGTAGATGTCTATGGGCCACAGACAAAACTTGCTATCAGGTGGACTGTGTGTTCGTTTTTTAACCGTATCCTATTCAAATCCTATCTTGGAGAGTTTTGGCGGGAACTTAACCGCTGACGGGTTGCTGTTCTTGCATTATAATTTAAATAATGGTTTGAAGTGGATTTTGATACGTAAAATGCTTTTTGTGTATTAAATGTCTGCGTATCTGAACTATTAGTAGACACGATGAAACGACGTGAAGTTCTTTGCGTTCTGCATTCGTCATCGACTATCTGCTGGTTGAAGCTGCCGTCGAAATATTCTAATAACTCCGGAATATAATGCTTCAACATATTGTTAAGAAGTTTTTGAACAAATTAATCTAAAGGATAATATTATAACACTTGACACTGCCAAAAGTACATTCATATGAGTCCATTACAAAAAATAAAAATAAAGAGGTAAACAGTATCGCGCGTTGCCCGTACCTTTGTAGAGTTTACATATCCTCGTATTTTTTATCTTCTCAAACACGCAAATTTCGTGTCGATATTTTCCTTCACTATCGAACATATCAGAAAACATTATATAAACAGCTATTTAAACGATTACATCAAAAACAAATGCAAGATAGTAAGTAGTTGCTGCTAAATTTACGCTAGTATTCTATGAGTGCTTGATATCTATCCATTTAAGTCTGCCTATTTACATGCCACATCGACTGATATATGGCAGTTATTGCAACAATATAAGTGTGGACTGCTCGTCAAAGGTCTTCCCGACTAATGTATCAAATTGGTTCGGTTTTTATATCGGAACTTTTGCAATTAACAAAGTTTTTCATCGTTTAATGTTTGATGTTACTATGATACTAAATCATAGTTATTATTTTCGCCTCTGACTCGGTCATAGTGAGAGTCCAACTATTTGAAAGATAAATTATATTTTAATACGAAATATTGTTTTATTCCAATTTTAAGGTTATAACCATTATTCCAATAATAATCTAGAACTTTCGAGGAATAAAATTAATTCAAATGTCATGCGCGAGCTCTACCTACTTACCTACGTAGCCTTCTAGCGCATTGTTGTGTGTCAACAGGTATCTTAATTTGTATTTAATCTTTTCTACTATTCACTTTACAACAACGCAATAAAAAACTTTTTTAAATACGGTATTTTTGGAATGGATTGGAAGAGTCGGAAAGGGACTTCATAGAGGACTGTTTATCGACCAAATTCGCAATATATTGAGAATAGACCAAATTAGGAGTATCCCTAACCGACGAGCGTGTATCCGTAGGCATATGACTGTGGAGGAGGCGAGGTATTTCAGGATCGTGCCGAATGGAAGTCTGTAGTCTCTGCCTACCCCTCTGGGTGACAGGCGTGAGTACTTATGTATGTATTTTTGACAGTCTGTTTGGTTTAATTTTAACATTTGTACGTATATGCCTTCAAACGAATGTTCCACGTGAAAAAGTATGTTAATGAAGTTTTATTTATTTGTAATGGCGAATATCTATTATCACGTCATTTCGAAAATAGAATTTCGATTAAAACTCATTAATACTCTAGAACATAATATTTGATTTTATCACCCAATTATAAAAAAAAATTATAAGATACATTTAGATATTAATTACAGCAATTACATAAATTGCTGGTACACACACAGACTTAAAACCGAAGCAACAATCCCTTATTCAGTAAACACGCAACTCAATCCTTCTATAAAGTTGAAAAAGTGTAAGTAAAACCCTACTCGCTTTTGCCCGTGGCTCCGCCCGCATTTATTTAAAAGTTGACAAAGTTTTAGTACTGAAATTATTATAACTAAAGTTTGCAGAACGTTTTACCTGCTGCTAAACATTTTTATTTAATCGCAAGTTTTTTTTTAAACGAGGGAGCAGTTCCTGTGATACCTTTTCGCATTGGAGATATTGGTAAGAAATCCAATTCGTTAGCACATTTTAGAGTTTTATAAATTATAGGTAACAATGCACGATAAGAAACGAAATTTTATTTCTGAATATTTATTAAAAATCTGTAATTTGGGATAGGCTCAAATTTTCTTTTATTCTGTTTCGTAATCTATAATGTTGTCAAGTGTTATCAAAATAGTTTTCACATGATTAAATTATAAGCGTCCAATCAAACGTCTATACAAACTTTCACATTTATAATTTTATCACAGTAGGAGGAGGCCAATGGAGAAGGCCACCTGGACATCTACACCTATTCTCGGATAAGAATCAAAATGTAAACGCATTGTCATCATAAGATGGAATGCCTCGTTTTCGGTAAAAATAGCCAATGATTCGCTGTACTCATCATACGAAACACAGCAGCAGTAAGCTGCTACTTTATGGTAGTTTATTGTGAAAGCGACGACCTATCCTGGTCGAGCCGACCCATTCGTGCTACAGCTGCGATATAGCTGTAACGTGGCTCTCTCACGAGGATCTTCCGTCTTTATTAAGTACTAAGCCTTATTTTACAATAAAAAATCCCTTACATCTAAATTTAAATGCATCTACGATAGATGTATTTTACTTTAAAAAATGCCACATGGATAAACATCTGGACCGGGATTTTTTTATCTGTACGGCCGTACAAATTATTGTTCAGGGTGTGAACTACGGAGCCATGATACCTCATCCGTTCTTAAATATTTCTTAGTCATACCGAGACTCTATTTAAACATATAACTATACTTATGTATGTTATATTATATTAGATTGTAAAAAGTAATAAAGTTATCAGTATTAATATTTTTACCATATCGTTATTTATATAAATTTAGTAGACCTTGAGTTTGATGGAAATATTCAAGGTTAAAAATGTTTTAGTCATAAGCGAATGTCGAAACCGTGTGGGCGAATTGTAAATACTAATATCACCTCAACACTGTACATACTACATACTACATATTGCGTAGGCGCAGTAACCACTAACCAAGTAACAGTTCGATTTTGTTCTAAACTTGGAACCTTGACACCGACCATAACGGTCGTTAATTTAATTAATCGCGTGTAAGCAACGGCGCGCTACAAGTATCAAAACTTTTCAGTGTGTTCTCATAACCATTATCAATACAGAGTTCTACTTTTTTATATAAAATCGAAGTACCGAACGAATTACAGTAACCTGATGGTAAGTGGCTACTACAGCCCATGGACGGCGACAACCAACTTCAAATAAAGGAGGCTACAGATGCGTTGTCACCTGCTTGCTTCTAGCTTGGGTAGAAAATATATATTTTCTCATAAAAAAATCGATGTATATTATATCGCCGATATTTTATAAATCGATATTCGACATTTATTTTAGAGTATCGAATTCGTATCAATTTAGATATATTTTAAAATTTTGTAATAGTAGACCAAACATAAAGCAACAAAAGTGGCTACAAAAGCATTCATGTGATGTTGTTTTGTTTCTCGTCGTCCAACCGTCCAGTAAAACCCTTTTGAGTCTTGTCCTAACCACATCATGCAAAAAATGACGATATATCGATCTGTTTGAAAATATCGATACGATACATATCGATATTTTTCACTTGCCCATCTCTACTTCACGGCCTTTGATTATACTGGCTCTCTACAACGTTCAGACCAAAACATTGCACGCGGTGCTGTTTGACGACAAATTATATAAGGATCTCCTAGGTGTGTGTTGCTTGCAGTATACAGTGGCTGCAAATAACCGCCGGTACGACAAACTCCGCCCACGTTGAGTCCCGCGATTCCGTGAGGCGTTGAGGTCACCGGCCCCTAGGTGATTCTTGGCACTTTATGCGTTGCGTGCATCTAGTGCCTAGTCGCGTTATAAAGTGCCACATTAGCACTTACCTTAACCCTTTTCATTGTAAAAGGGGTAGGCAGTGCCCCATGTGATTATACCAAAGAAGCTTATACCCATCCATCCGCGTCGCGCATTAGCCGAACGGCTGGAACTTAGACAGGGCAAATTAGACTACTGACTCTTAGGTAGGGTTTCACCATGTCCGACAAGGATAACGACAAGGGGGAGCCGCCGCCTAGGATTAGAAAACCACCGGACCGTACATCCATACTAGATCGACCGATAGCATACCGGGACATCTTTCATCCGGAAAGGACTCGAGTAGTGTCTTCCTACTCGCAGATCCCGACCAGGAAGCCACTATCTCCAGGGAAAGGACCCGCACCGAGGACCGCGCTCTCACCCATCGTACCTGAAGGTACGACTGGGCTAGAACCGGTACCCTTACAACAGCGGGCTAAGAAGTCATGGAGAAGGCATACTCCACCCGAGACTGCAGCATCGCTTTAGGAGAAGAGGCAATGCCTTGGATCCTCAAACTCCTCGGATTACACAAGCTCCGAGGAAGACCAAGACCACAGACCCATTAGGAGATCGCCACCAAAATCGCCATCACCGAATAAACCCACCTCCCCTAGATCAGAGGAACACCACTCCAGCATAGAAGCTGTGGATCTAGAGCAGGGAGGAGAAGGGTCGTACGGGTGGAGCGCTACGACCTATGCGACCTTAGCCCCCAATACATCGGTTGGACACTCGCTGTCCACGTCACCGAGGAAGACTACCGAAAACCCGTCCGGGCGTCCGCTGGATGATGGCCAACGACCATCTACTAGCTACGCCCATATGGTAGCTGCGCCAGCAGTACCACGACCCCAACCGGCGGCAGCGACTTCTGATAAGCCTGCCGACCAGGAATTGAAAACGAGATATCCGCCCATAGTGGCCGAATGCCTCCCGGATTGGACGAGACATTTCAAGGAGCTCAACAGAATGTTGGGCCACCCGTTGAATGCCCGTCCATTCGGGAAGGGGGTTCGATTCATACCGCAAAGCGCCACGGAATTTAGGACTGTTCAACGCTACATGGTTGAACTTTCCAAGGCAACACCCAACATGTCGTGGTACTGCTATACCCCGGATGAGGACAAGCCCACCAAAGTGGGCATCCGGGGCCTACCAATGGGTACCGATACCAGTACCATTGAGGAGGCTATAAAGGCAAAGGGCTTCCCGGTGAAATACGTTAAAGCGATTCCACCGCGAAGGGGCAGACCAGGATGCGTCTACTTTGCCCAGTTCGACCACCTTAGCCTGGAGCAACTTAAGAGACTGTATGAAGTAGACGAACTACTCTATATGAGGGGAGTAGTTATTGAGGCCTGGCAAAGGAAAGCAGGACCGGCCCAATGCCACCGCTGCCAGGCCTTTGGACACGCCTCAGCCATTTGCTTCAGGCCGGTGAAGTGCGTACGCTGCGCCGGGGAGCATATAGCGAGCCTTTGCCCTCGGGGTAGAGAGGAGGAACCCACATGTGCCAACTGTGGCAAGAATCATACAGCTAACGACCGCCGCTGCCCAGTCCTGAGGAGGACTGCAAGGAGGCAGGGGATAACCTTACCGGGACTACTCCCGGAGGACCAGAAAAGGATCCCCCAGAGTCGCCCCAAAGCCATTACCATCCAGAATGATGGGTGGGCTACTGTCACGGGGAAGGGCAGACAACCACCCCCCCCCCACCCGTACCACACAAGGAAACGGTGGAACCCGTACAAGAAAGGGCAACCACCGGGGCGACTCTGCAACCTCCCGCCAACCCTGCCACAGAACGGCAGCCCTCAAAGAAGAGGAGGCGGGAGAGAAGCAGGAAGAAGTCGCAGCCTCCTCGGGCTGTTACCTCTACCCCGACACCTGGACCAATAGCCCCTCAGGCGCAGGTTATTAAGGAGACCACCAAGAAGGGAGTGGGTAGAGTGCAGGAGAGGGCTCCACCCGAAGAGAGAGCCCGAACTGCACACAGAGCGCGCTCTACCCAAAATCAAGAAACCCAACGCCCGAGACCAGCACCAACGCCTTCAGATAGGAGAACGCCGTCGGCCGGCCTCGAAACAGCTGATGCAATCCAGCGCCTAGTTGGAATTGCCATCGAGGTCGGCACACAAGTCCTGGCCGACATCAGAGCCGGGACTGATCCCATAACAGCGATTATGAAGGCGCTGGCAAACCTCCTGGCCAGACACTATGGAGGATAATAACCTGCGCCTAATGTACTGGAACCCGGACGGAATACAGCAGAAGCTGCAGGAACTCCGCACTGTCGCCCAGCAACAGGACATACATATTATACTGCTGGGCGAAACAATATTAAATCCCAAAACGCGCATAAAGCTGCCAAACTTCCACATTTATAGAAGGGACGAGGTCACCTCTCGAGGGGCCGCCTATAGAGGCACGGCGGTTCTAGTGAGGAGGGACATCGTCCACCAAGAGCTGGATCTACCACCCTTCCAGACAATGCGCTCAATCGGCATAAGAATGGAGGCGGCGGGCGAGGAACTAAGGATCTATGCAGCTTACCGCCCGCCAGGGACTCCATTCTGCTCCTCAGACATCCGGACGGTAATGGAAGGCGATGCACCAGTAATCATCGCCGGGGACCTGAACGCCAAACACCCGGCGTGGGGGTCCAGAGTGATCACCCCACCGGGTCGTGAGCTTTACGAAGATGCTGATAAGAACCAGTACGACGTTCTAGGTCCCGAGGAACCAACACACGTTCCTACCGACCCAAGGAGGCACCCGGATGTATTAGACATCGTGCTCACTAGGAACGTCAACTATCCGATAGTGGTAGAAGTGCTGTACGACCTCCCTTCACAGCACCTCCCGTTACTGATAACCCTTGGCCTAAAGGCAGTGACTACGCCACCCAGAGCTTTCAAAACCCGTGTCGACTGGAGGCTCTACTGCCAACACCTTCAGCAGAGACCTCCAGCACACCAACTTATATGCACAGCGGACGACGTAGAGGCCGCTGCGACTAGAATCACAAATAACATCAAGGAAGCCCTCCACGCGGCTTCTACGGTCGTCCCGATTACAGCAAGGCGAGACGATCTGCCGCGTGAGATATGCGTGCAGATCAAGCGCAAAAGAGCGCTGAGAAAGCTATGGGCGCGTACTCGCTGTCCCAGGATCAAAACGCAGCTAAACACCCTAACGGAGGAACTGTCGGTTTCAGTCCAGGCCTTCAGAGGCGAAGCCTGGGATCGGCGCATCGAGAAGGCGGAAGAGTAAGATGCGTCACTTTACAGACTAAACCGACAGCTGACTAAATCAAAACCTCCCGTTTGCCCGCTAACTGATAATACGGGCAAACGATGCTACGATGCCAAGGGCAGAGCGGATATCCTAGTCGAGCACTTCGAGGAGCAATTTATGCCGAACACAGCAAGTGCGGAGTTCATGGAGCTTCATGCCCGGAAGGAAAGTCGCGTACGGGAGTTCCTGTCGTCGCCCGCGCCACCTCTTGCAGGAGATTGGTTCATCTCCCCCGCAGAATTGCGGAGGACAGTAACCTGCCTGCAACCGAGGAAGGCGCCGGGGCACGACGGGATTACCAACGCTGCACTCCGACAGTTGCCCAATAGAGTCATAGTAGAGCTTGGTCGACTCTACAATGGGATATTGCGGACATCCCACTTCCCGGAGGACTGGAAAAAAGGCAAAATTATCGTCTTGCCGAAACCCGGGAAGGACAGGCGTAGAGCTGCCAACTACAGGCCGATCACGCTATTACCACATATAGCTAAACTGTTCGAAAGATTGCTGCTAAGACGTCTCCGTCCGTGCATCCAACTTCGGGCGGAGCAGCACGGATTCAGGAGGGGTCACTCCACAGTTACACAACTGACAAGAGTGCTGCACCTGCTTGCGGCAGAGTACAATCGTGGCCGCATATCGTTGGGCGTCTTTCTCGATATTGAGAAGGCGTTCGACCGGGTGTGGCACGTAGGATTATTATTTAAGCTGGAACAACAGACCAGTGTCCCTCCTGCTATATTGCGGCTAATAGCGTCATTCCTGGAAGACAGGAAGTTCTACGTCTGCGTAGAGGACGCCGAATCCGCAACAAGATCCATCAAAGCCGGCGTCCCACAGGGCAGCTGTCTGTCTCCAGTCCTGTACGCGGCTTACACCAACGACATACCTACACTGGCAGGCAGGCTTCAAGAGTGGGAGGACGACGTTGAGCTGGCGCTATTCGCGGACGATAGCGCCTATTTCACCTCGTCCAGAAGAGCCCACATAGCCACTGCCAGGATGCAGCGTCTGCTGGACCTGCTGCCACCATGGCTGGATGAGTGGAGGATGGTCGTCAACGTTGGTAAGACGACCGCTCTGCTCACTCGCCGTCTCAGGAATTTTCCACCTCCGCTGACCCTCAACGGCCAGGAGATTGCGTACCAGAAGGCTGTAACTTACCTTGGGTGCAGGATCGACAGGACGCTGCGCATGACCGCGCACGTCGACTTCGTCGTCCGCCGGGCCCGATGTGCGCGGGCGACGCTATTGCCGGTCCTGGCATCCAAGCTGCCAACAAGAACCAAGCTCCGGATATACAAGATGTATATCCGGACCATCATCACCTACGCTGCACCGGCCTGGTACGCACTCCTCAGCGATCCTCTGAGGCGGCGACTACAGGCTCAGCAGAATCTGACTTTAAGAACGATCGTCGGAGCAGGTCGCTACGTCCGGAATGACGTGATAGCGGCCGACTTGAAGGTCGAGAGTATCCACGACTTTGTGGCCCGATTAGCGCGCGGCATGTTTGACCGTGCCGATAACGGGCCACACGAACACCTCAACGGCTTTGCGCCGTTGCATACCCGGCCACCGGACGGGCGACCTCTTCCAAGAGAACTCCTCTCTATATGTGATTAGAGAGTTGAGTAACAACCCACAATGCCGCTGAAAGGCCAACTTTGACTCAATCAGATAACCTCCTTTTCCGTAGTTGGATAACTGCGGAAATTACTACCATTATACCACGGAAAAACCCGTGTATGCTATCAAGCCTAAAATAGGCCTAAGGACTGTCCCATAGTAATGGGATATGAGGACACCCGGGCAATGGGGGTCACCCCGAGGCCCGATACCTGCACGTACACTAGTGCGTGAAGACGACATCGTATCGACAAATTATATATGTAAGAAATTGGTACCTAATAGGACGGTTTGCTAGGCATATAAATAATCCTATCACCTATTAACACACATTTGAATAAATTAAGAATTTAAAATATGTATTTTTACCGACTTCAAAAAAGAGGAGGTATTCAATTCGCCTATATTTTTTTTATGTGTGTTCAGAACTTTTTCTAGGTAAGCCGATTTTGATGATTCTTTTTATCTGAAAGCTGGTGCTTCTCGTATAAACCCATATAAATTTAATCAAGATCTGACTAGTAATTTTTAAGTTATCCTTAATAATGCGTATTTAATAGACTGTTGTACTCATTTTAATTTTATACTGAAGTCGGTTGCAAAAATTTTTTCATTTTACCACTTAATTGACGGACCGTGAAAGTCCATTGCAGAAGATGGGCCTCTCCATTTGGTAGAAAGATTGGCAATTGTGAGGCTAGGCAGCCAGAATGGTTTTTAAATGGTATACCGATATGCAAATGACATTTAAATTGCCATCTATGTTATTTTTAAGCTTCTTATGTATGCATTTAGTGTTTGAACGCTTGTGATTTACCAAAACGAGAACGAAACGAGAGTAGGATATTTTTGGTTGGTATGTATTAATGTTTACAAAAATATGGATATTAGATATTGTATTTATAACATTATTGGTTGTCCATGTGAAATTTATGTATGTCACTCATGATACAGGAGAAAATTCTAACGTGGAGATGTTTTCTAAAAAAATAAAATGAATAAGAACTTATTACATATATGCGAATCCATTCTTGTGTTCGCCCGTAACTCCTGTACTAGTCATCGGATTCTGACAAACATAACAACATTAAAGTAATTACATAGGTACACATATGCTAACCACTTAACGAGTAACTTTGGCTATATTAAACGTCAGCATAAAAAATATGGCGGAAGTGAACTGTAAAGCGACCTAAAAAATAATAACAAGCAAAGTATGTAATGAGTGTCAACGTTTCAAACTTGTGTACATAATTTATATTTTTGAAGTACTAAGCAGACTAAGGACGTCCATTTGGCCTCATCCTGATAAATCCTCCTCGCTTCTTTCTCATCAATATATCTCCTCATACATGCCCATACTCAATTGATCACCAAAATTGGTGATGAATTGATAACATTCCGTCTAGGGCGTCCCTTGCCGATTCTACCTTTTACTTCTCCAGCATGAACTTACAGTGTCACACTTTTCTCATTACATAATTATTCCTTCATGTCGAACCACCGAAGCACTCTTTTCTTAATCTTGGTTACTACGTATTTCAAATCACGTTTTTCCCTTATCACATAATTTTTCACATTAGCATTCAAAGTGGCCCCTAATTTACGAGTACTTTGTAAGACTTAAAGTATCTTTATTATATTTCTATTAATACTATATACTATATTAATTTAGTTATATGTGTAAGAATCGAATGCAAATTGATTTAAAATACTCAATGTGCATTCGAAGTCTTTGTGTCTTACAATTTATCTGGTATTCGCATAACTAATTTAGCCAACCTTTTGTCAGAATAAGACTGACCTACGAGACTGACATTGGCATCTAAACATAAAAGCAAACAAACCGAGGCAAGGTGTCGATGCCAATAATGCCATCGACGCGTATTGTCTTCAATGCGGACGTTATGCCGCTAATCCATTCCACGGTACAATGTCACATTGTTCTTGACTCACAATGTACCAACGAAAAAACTTGTGAGAAACCATTATACAGACAGCGACAGAGGTTTAACATGACTTAGAAAGCTAATAGCTTACAATGAACAATGAAGTGACATTTTAGCCGGACTACAAGCGAATTTCTTTTTTGTTTCGACATCATTTAATTTTCCTTTAAAATATGAGATGCGATGTATTCTTTAGAACTTTATAACTTAATGAGACATTAACATACGACGAAAAGGATAGATTCCGCGTATGTAATCATCACCAACTGATGCTGGGTGTAAAGTTACAGCTTACATTTGTCCCACAGCTGGGCACAGTCCTCCTCTCATGTCGGAAAGGGTTATAAAGATTTTGATCCATGACGCTGTTCCAGTGCGTGTGTTTTCCCATGTTCTCAATATATTTTATTTTTCACATATGCAGTTTTGGTCTCCATATTTATTTATAGGGCAAACGAGAAAAATTTTACTGGGTAGCTCAAATTCTAATTTCGCCCCACTTCCCCGCGCCACTCGTTCGCACACAATAATTGCTTGCGGTCACGCCACAACATAAGGATAAAGCGATTTCGTTACCGTAAAATAAACTGTTATCGGACGAGTACTAAGTAAAATTATCAATCATAATTCAATATTAACTTGAACATAAAATTATATATCGCAAATTTAATTTCATTGTAGTACATACTAACGGCTACTCATCAAGCTACTTTTTCTGGTATAAGTTGACCCTTTATTGTACGAAAAGTCTACACAATGCAAGATCAGCTTATACTGGATTTTTATCATTGATTTATATATAGCACTAGATCAGTAATAACCTCGCCAAAGCGTTGCCACTGCACATATGGCCACAGCCATATGCCTAGCTAACGTCAGTTCAGTGTTCAATGTGACGCCGACAGAGTTGAGCCGCGACAAAAAACGGGTAAATTCGTAGTAAAAGAATGCTATTCAAGGTCACAAAAACGTAATAAATCAAGGGGAATCACTTTCAACACGTAATTTTTAGTTCTTGTTTTCATATAAACGTAAAAAAACCTCAAATAATGAAATAAAATTGTCGAATATTGCCATTTAGGTTCAATGTTGCCACTTATCCGCATTTGTGATTATCCTACATTAAGTGTGGTTTTACAGTGACGCTTTCGCCAGCGCGGTTGATAAGCGTCGCGGGCCACCAGCGTTGCGTCTCTTGGATCGTTACATAGTTTACCAACACGCGCGGATGGCCCGCGATGACAGCTATTCGGCTGCGCTTTTCAACAGCGCGCGGGCGAGGAGTAATTGTGTTCAGCGTGCGTTGCACAGTTTCGCCGGTCGGACGCGCGTATGCGTACTGCCATCGCCTATGAATCTGCCAAATGAATATGATCGCCAACTTTTCAACTGGTTCTATAGGTGCGCGTCGTTTTAAATTATGTTTTATCTTGCAGAGTATTTCATCAAATGATGCTATAGATAGACTGATTAAAATGTTTAAAGAACTTGTCTCTATGTTCTCTTAAATCCGAAAGCGATGATGAACGAAGAGCACGCGCCTCTCAACAATCTAGTGGGGATGTACTTGTATACGTCGTCGTCGTTGCCTTTTTTTTTCATATGTAATATGGAATAATAAATGCACGAATTCTCATCACGACTGTACGAAGCGGCAAACCGCGCGACTCTAAACTCGTTTTATAGTTTCGAGCGGGTCATCCGCGCGCTTCTGGGCCGCGCTTACCATCACCGCTGGCGAAAGCGTCACTGTAAAACCACACTAATGGCAGGCAGACTATATAATTAATGGAGTAAGTTAATACGAGGTCTTAGCACGATTTCAAATTCATTTTTCACCCGTGCGTCTCGCAGTGGGCGGAGGGAAACCGGTGAACACAGTATGCGCAAAGCAAGCGGACATTTCACCTCCAAACAAAAACTTTTCCGTTAGGTCTCCTGTTCGCAACACTACTAGGTATTATAGTAACAGTATTTTGAGTACCTACTTACTAATACCAAAACTGTTTACTAGGTCTGGAGTCTGGACATCATACTATATTTTAATTATCAATATTTTTTTAAAGTCAGTTTTATGATATGAGCAGATACCAATTCAACTATTTACATACATATACGTTTAAAACGCCAACTCACAAATTCTAGAAAAACCTAAGTTTCGTTGGCAAAATAACTAAAATAACAGAAAAAGAATAGTTTCAAATAAAACCATTTGAAAATTCAAATTTATTTTACTGTTTTGTATTACCTTACCTCCGGACTTGATAGAGTGACCTGAAGGTGTACTTCAGTAATCGCTATTGGAACTGATCGCCGAGTACTACTAGGTGTGCCGAGTTTGGGCTCGTTTTATTAGGTATGATGAGTCCTTACCTCCGGACTTGACGGAGTGACCTGAAGGTGTACTTTGGTAATCAGGTGCACCACGTACGCGGCACCAGGTACGCGACCAGTTCCAATAGTGATTACCAAAGTACATCTTCAGGTCACTCCGTCAATTCTGGAGGTAAGAACTCATTATACCTAACAAAACGAGCCCAAACTAGGCACACCTAGTTGTACTCGGCAACCACTTCCAATAGCGTTTACCAAAGTACACCTTCAGGTCATTCTGTCAAGTCCGGGACTCATCATACCTAACAAAACGAGCCCAAACTCGGCACACCTAGTAGTACTCGGCAAACAGTTCCAATAGCGATTACGTTACCGTGGTAATGTGGTTTGCTCCTCTAGTGTTGTATAACTCAATGATATTTATCTAAATAAAAATGTCGGAAATAAATAGTCGTCTCTCTGTAATGTCGCCAAACGTAGGTTCGTCCCGTAACAGATGCCGCAGCAGACTTGACTGACCGATTGAATCATTGAACACCCGGCTGGGTTAAGTTTCTATTCTTTAGGCATTTTATTCTACTTAAACAAATAAAATTCGTGTGGCGCTTATCAAGACGTAATTAATAATAATTAAATTCTTTAAAGGTCAATGACTTATCGATCTTACAAACGAATGTATTTTTAATTGTAATGAAGCTTAAAAAAGTGCCATATACTCCATGTCATAGGGTCACTGCGCTCATAATGAAATTTTTGTACAATTCGTTGCAACTTATCTTGCATCGGGTTGGGCATATTTCTGCGTATACATAAAACGGTGTTGATATGTATCTACGACATAAATATCCTAAAATATATCACATGCAACTACGTAACAACTAACATACGAAAGTATATCACACACACTTTAAGACACCCTTTTAAAAATGGTAGATTCGGACTCTGGACCTCAAAACGTGGTGATATGAGTTCCAGATATCGAATGCGTTACAAAGTTTTGAAATAAAAAGTTAAGAAGTTGAAAGGTGTAATGTTTTAAGTTGAACTTTCATAAAAAAATTCTGGGAAAATTAATACCATCGTTTACCAAGTGCAGCTTTCGAAAAAGTCATCTTAAAAGTACATTATCGTAATTATCTCCATTACAGCCCATGTCAAGCTTACTGCTGAACACAAATCTCCCCCCAAACATAAAACAATATGTGGGGGTGGGGGGAATATGTAGTTACGAAATTTAACAATGTTTGATAAATTTACAACTAAATAAGAAACTACCTTCCAAACTAAAATATATATATTATATATGTATTTTCATTTGACCGCTGCCTGCCAATCATAATTATCAACCGAATAAAATACGTTATTATTTATTAGTTTTATTATAGGGTTACTAGCGATCCGCCAAGGAAGCAGGGATGATTTATGGATCTCGGATGGATCACAACAGTGAATCCACCCGGGTCCCGTGAATCTAAATCATCCAGGGACCCATTCAAACACACACAAAGTCGCGCCGTTTTTGGGTTTTAGCGAGACTAACGGACATCAATTGATTTTTATATATAGAGATTAGGTAGGTACTATGTTTTTAAGATGTAAATACCTTATTGTAGGTAAAATTTTGTAACAATCAACAATCTTATAACTTGTAACTAAATAATGAAATAATATTTAAATTTTAGGCCTTTATGGGCACGTTTATGCCGCGGAAGGGGCATCATGATACTGACCGCCCACTTTAAAGTAAACCTAATCTAACAACACGCAAAAATACTTACTTTAATTTTAATATAAAATAAACATGCGATACTTGTTAAAACTATTTCAAAAAGAGGTCTCAAGACGCTTTATCACAGTTGTTGACTACCATGAAATAAAAAAAACCCACAAAGCCTGGTACCTCGTAGTCTGGTAGAGCCCCGACGTATTAGCCTAACTTTTTTTTTTCGTAGAATGCAATAGATTTAACGCCACTATTGCGCAGAAAAATTGTGCTACTTCTCTTTATTTATCAGGGTGGTCCGTTTTAAATTCTCCGCCAACTATCAAAGGCACCAAGATATTCCTTTTGTTTCCTTAATAGATTATTTCTATCGCAATGTGTACCTATCTATATTTTCTGACAACATTCACGTTGTATGAAATCGTACACATTTCACGTTTTAATGGCGGATATGTTTATAAACTGAAAATATTGTTTATAAACAATAAGTCATAAAACAGATTTTTATTCAAAAGCTATTAAAGCGAGAATTTTCCCTACTTGATTCGTAACTTCTTCAATTCAATCTGAATCTTCTTTTTTTCTCGTTCTTGTAATTTCTTTTAAGATACACAGGCAGAATATCGACGCCATGTTATTATCACAGAAGCATAACGCCGAGTATCGCCTATCATTTGTTATAAACATAATGCATTCATCATCATTACAGCCCTTCACAAGTCCACTGCTGAACATAGGCCTCCCCCAAGTAATGCCACAAAGCACGGTCCTGAGCCACCTGCATCCATCGACTTCCTGCATATCTTACCAGGTCGTCACTCCATCTAGTGGGGGGTCGCCCTACACTACGCCTACCGCTACGAGGCTGCCACTCGAGAACCTTTCTTCCCCATCGGTTATCGGTTCTTCGAGCTATATGGCCGGCCCATTGCCACTTCAGCTTACTAATCCGTTGGGCTATGTCGGTCACTCTGGTTTTACTGCGGATATCCTCATTTCTGAGTCTATCACGCAGAGAAACTCCGAGCATAGCCCTCTCCATACCCCCCATGAACAATGACACAAATAATGCATTCAGTTATATAGAAATATGTAAATATACTGCTGCATTGGGATAATGTAAATCTGATAGGAGCCTTGATTTTGTTTCAGTATCACTTACTAACCGACATTTTTTAATTTAATATATCTTTTCTTTCTGATAACAAAATGATAACACAATGAAAAATAAACATAAGCGGAGTTACTCAACCATATTTAAAACATTAATAATACTATACATATGTAGTATTGAATTTTACTTGCAAATAAAACGTTCTTTTATATTAAATATAGTTCATTATCATTTCATCACATAACGAGTCCTCTAGTGATCTCTTACGGATACCTCTCAATCAAGTGGCGAGAATTTGGTCGACTTCTTCCCCATCGGTTGTCGGTTCTTCAAGCAATATTGTCGACCTATTGCTACTCTAGCTTACTGATTTGTCGAGATATTTATGGGGGCATTTGCAGTAACTGTTTGTTTTTTCAGTATTTATAGAATAAGGGTTACAAACGAGCACACAGTCCACCTGATGGTAAGTGGATGCTGTGGCCCATAGACATCTACATTAAACATTGATTAAGAATCAAAATGCAGATGCATTGTCACCTCTGAGGACTAAGATTAAATGCCTCAATTCCAGTAAAACGGATCTCCATTTCTCTACGAAACACAGCAGCATTAAGCTGCTATTTCACGCCGGTATTTTGTATGGCCCTTCCCCGAGTGATCGAGCCGACCCATTCGTGCTACAACCATAATATAGTTGCAGCGTGGCTGTACCACGTATAAAAGATCACATAGATAACTTTCGAACGCCGCAACATCTTCTAAACATTTCTCAAAGGCGACTCGTACGACATCCATGGGAAGACATCGGGTTATAGACTCACTCAGGTCACTTTAATATAACAAATCATCTCTTAAGAACTGTTGCATTTTGAGTAGTGGCTCGATGATTTGAAATACTTGAGAAATTTTTATCAATTCTGTGATAATTTCTAACTGTTGCAAAATTAAAGATAAGTGAAGTAATATTAACGTCAGATAACTGTAACGTGATAAACTGTATACCTTTATGTATCAATTGTTCAAATTCGTATTATACATTATTGTTTTGTTATAAGTACATTACATATTATTAAGCAAGCTTTAAGAATATAATGGAATTTTATAGAACGAATTAAGACTTCTTCTTTAAGTGCCTCTCCATTACTGAAGGTCGGCAGTCATCCTCCTAAATTCTTCTTTGTTCAGAACAGATCTTCTACTTTCTTTATCCCGGTCCATTTCCGGGTGTTACAGAGCCAAGACATTTTCTTTCTACCAACACTTCTTTTACCCGCTACTTTGCCCATCATAATAGTCTGCAGCAGTTGGTAACGTTCATGCCTTAGCACGTGTCCTAGATACGCAACTTTTCTCTGTTTGATGGTTTTGACAAGTAAGGGCTTATTCCTTTTCATCTGCTTGACCTCAGTAAGCCTAAGACTAGTTAATTTCTTTACGTCGTAATAACGTTTATTTTACATCCAGCAGTGTTGTTGAAAACTAGTTCTAAAACATTCTCAATTACATTTGTTTTCTAGAACTTCATTATTAGCGTTCATAGGCAGCCTCATAGTAATCAAGTCTGTATACAACATTAATGATGATTTAGATCATAGTGTCAGTGACACACAAACACAATCAAAGGCTTTTTAACTCGAAAGTCAATTGTTTGTAAGCTGAAAAATATTGCCCTAGATTGTTCTTATAACCCTAATCTCGCAGTCAGGTACATCCACTAAACCAATTAGATTTTATACCTATTGTTGTGTGAATAAGTCAACTAGCGCCATCTAGTGTCAGGAACGAGAGCGAGGGGAGCTTTGCAGAGAATGACATCACCGATCTCTCGACCGACAGCGCCACCCGAAGAACTGAGTTTCTAGAAAATCTATACTCGAGCTCTCGGTACCTTACGCGTGTTTACTTGAACATTCCGGATATTTTGCTAATTGAAATAAATAGGTGGCGCAAGATGCGATCGAGACAGTGTTGATTTGACGAAACAAGCGAAGCTTCGGAGCGGAATTAAGTGGATTAGTGTGTTTTATTATTAGTGTTTTAACTTTAATTTGTGTAAAGTAAATTAAAGTGTTAATTTAGGTAATTTTATCGGCAATTTTTATTGTCACGAACCTCAAGCTTGTAACAATTGGTGTCAGAAGTGGGATGAAATGGAGGGTGTCCATCAGCAGGAGACGGACCAGAGACGATTAGGTAGTGCAACGCCGCAGACCTCGGAGGGCCAGCCGCCGGCCACGGAGGCCGGCTCGTCAGTAGCTCCTGCATCTGCAGCACCTGACTGAGGTGCTCTGATAGTGATGCTGCAGGAGCAGGCCCATCAGTTGAAAGAGCAGCTGCAGCGCGGACGAGAGGAACAGGCCCGTCTGTTGAAAGAGCAGCAGGAGGACCAGGCCCGTCGGTTGGAAGAGTAGCTGCAGCACGGACAGGAGGAACAGGCCCATCGACAGAAGAAACAGGCCCGCCGAAATGAGGAACAGGCCCGCCAACAGGAGGAACAGACCCGTTGTTCGGAAGAGCAGCTCAAACGCGATAAGGAAGAGCAGATGCTCCTCACGAAGGACATCCACGCTACCTTCGGGAAAGAGATACGGGAGATGAAGGATAAGGTTGCTCAACATGACAACCGCCTGTCGGAAGCTGAAACGCGAATCGACCAAGTAAACAATCGGGTTGACAACGTAATCGCTGACATGAAGAAATCACTAGACGAACTCAAACTTGGGGATGGAACTACAGCTCCTGTAGTAGCTACTACACCTTCGCTGCGTAGGTTCAAAGTGCCACTGTTCGACGGGATTTCTTCCTGGTCAGCTTACAAAATCCAGTTCGAAACCGTTACGAAGGCGAACGGCTGAAATAAAAGTCAGGCCATGACTGCTCTCACACTAGGCCTGCGCGACCAGGCCTTAACTGTTCTGGAAACTCTCGGTGAGGAAGTGACTTATGAGTAACTTCTTGAGGCATTGGAGGCGAGATATGGAGATATGGATATGGAGCGACGCTCACCTGGAACACGTTTTTTGTGCTCAGCTTAAAGATCGTGTGACACGCATTAACGAAAACCTGCAGCAGTGGGCTCTTGAGGTGGAAAAGCTGGTGCGAAATGCATACCGGTCTATACCTGCACTCATTGAAGGGAACCTGGTGCAGACATTCATCGACGGCATCCGCGACCTTGAAGTCAGAGCTGCTATGAGGTTCAAGCACCACGAGACGCTTAAGGATGTCTTGGCCCATGAGTTGGAAACCGTGCGGCAGGATCATCGTTCCCATTGCATCAGGGAGGTTGCAACAGCTACAGTTCGCGACCACAATAAAGGATACAGCCCTAGGTGCTATGGCTGTGGGGAAAGGGGCCATCTTCGATCCAGCTGCCCTAAGCGAACTGTAGAAAGGGAAGGCGATCGATCTCGAAGGTATAGTGCGGCTAACGGTACCGCCCTGCAGCGGCAAGATCATCGTTCCCCTAACGTTAGGGAGGTTGCAGCAGCTACAGTTCGCGACCATAATAAAAGTTACAGCCCAAGGTGCTACGGCTGTGGGGAAAGGGGCCATCTTCGACCCAGCTGACCTAAGCGATCTATAAAAAGGGAAAACGCTCGATCTCGAGAGGGTAGTGCGGCTTACAGCACCGCTAAGCAGCAGCAGGAATACGACTTTACTATCGGACATCGCAGCGGGAAATCTCATGGCAACGCAGATGCATTGTTAAGAAGACCTTGTCCTGAAGATTGCAAGCATTGTACTAGGCAAGAGGGTAAGGAAGTGGTATCTGTGAGGATGCTCAGGACAGACCACCTCACCAACGAGTGGAAGGACAGCTTACAACATGCACAGAAGGAAAATCCAGACATCAAGCCGATTCTGGAATTGATGAAGGCCAGTGCTCCCAAGCCCAAGTGGAGCGACGTCTCAGCGATGAGTTCGACCACTAATAGCTATTGGGTCCAATGGGACAGCTTACTGCTTTAGGATGGAGTTCTGTGCCTGAAATGGGAAAATGGTCGGGGAGTCAGCTGTCATCTGCAAATGGTTGTCCCTAAAGCTAAAGTACCGGATGTTCTACAGCTGTATCATCCGACCGAACTCTACTGAGAACGGTTTTACTGGGTCCACTGTCGAAACGATGTCGAGGACTGGTGTCGCAAATGTACAAGTTGTGCGGCTGTAAAGGGACCTCAGACTCGTAGTAGAGGTGCATTGAAGTTGTACAATGTGGGTGCACCATGGGAGAGAATAGCCATTGACGTGGCGGGGCCGTTTCCGGAGAGTGAAAGCGGTAACAAGTATTTCATGGTTGTGATGGATTACTTCACTAAGTGGCCAGAAGTCTTCGCCATTCCAAATCAAGAAGCTTCAACAGTTGCAGATAAACTAGTTCATGAAGTCTTCTGTCGTTTTGGAGTACCTTTAGAGATTCACAGCGATCAAGGAAGGAATTTTGAGTCTCAAATATTCCAGGAAACTTGCCGAGTTATGGGTACTCATAAAACAAGAACGACTTCTTATCACCCGCAATCTGATGGAATGGTGGAACGATTTAATCAGACATTGGAGAGGTACCTAGCAAAAGTTGTAGACAATCGGCAACGAGATTGGGACAAGCACATACAACCGTTTTTGTTGTCATATCGAAGTTCTGTTCACGAAAGTACAGCAGTGACACCAGCTTTCGCAAACTTTGGAAGAGAATTACGGCTGCCTGCGGACCTGATCACCGGGATACCACCTGATGCCCCACGCAGTATAACCGATTATGCAAATGACTTGCGGAACAAAATGAATGACATTTATGAGCACGTCAGACAATCGGGCCAGCAAATGTCTGAAAAAATGAAAACCCGGTACGACCGAAAAATGAACAATAAAGGGTTCAACGAAGGTTCATTAGTGTGGTTGCACAATCCAGTCCGCAGCAAAGGGAAATCTCCTAAGCTTCAAGCTAAATGGGACGGCCCGTACCGGATTGTAACCAGGATCAACGATGTGACCTAACGGATACAGAAAGGCGCAAGAGGGACTCCTAAGATCGTCCATGTGGATCGCTTGGCGCGTTATTATGGGACCGATAATGCTCGGGACGAGCATGTCTTAGGAGGGGGCAGTGTTGTGTGAATAAGTCAACTAGCGCCATCTAGTGTCAGGAACGAGAGCGAGGGGAGCTTTGCAGAGAATGACATCACCGATCTCTCGACCGACAGCGCCACCCGAAGAACTGAGTTTCTAGAAAATCTATACTCGAGCTCTCGGTACCTTACGCGTGTTTACTTGAACATTCCGGATATTTTGCTAATTGAAATAAATAGGTGGCGCAAGATGCGATCGAGACAGTGTTGATTTGACGAAACAAGCGAAGCTTCGGAGCGGAATTAAGTGGATTAGTGTGTTTTATTATTAGTGTTTTAACTTTAATTTGTGTAAAGTAAATTAAAGTGTTAGTTTAGGTAATTTTATCGGCAATTTTTATTGTCACGAACCTCAAGCTCGTAACACTATCATGAACTCTTGAACCATAGTAGTCTCAAATATACCTAAGCTTTAAAAAAAATAAAAATAAAAAAATATATGGAAAGAATAAAATCAGATATACAAGTTAAAAGAAAGAAAAGTACTGTATTAACAGCAGTAGTTTAAAAGAATTAAAAAAATGTAAGCTTTTATATCACAGTTAGCGAGTAACCAGTGATCGAAAACTGTATCAGTTCAAAACTCGTGTTTTTGTCGTGATTTGGTATATTTTGATTTAATTTTAAGAACCGACGCAAATGGTGACCCATTCATCTTTATAAATCCGTAAAAATCGATTTTATTTTGCTATGAAATCGATTTTTACGGATTTATAAAGATGTCGTATTCCATTAGGAGACAATCTTGGGTATGTTAGCTAGCCGCAAGGTTTTTGGGATACAGTGAGCTCTTTTTGCGTAAATCTGATCACAATTAATAATTAAAAAACTTAGGACAGCCCCGCCTAACTAAGGCATCAGGAGGTGAAACAAAGACATTCAAATATTTACGAAAAGCCTTTGAATCTTCTTGACGTCAAACATCAATTAACAACTTAGATCTCCTGTGACTCGGAATGCTGCAAAGCAGTCAAGACGCCGGGAATTTGAAATAAGTAGAATTAAACGCGCAAAATCCTCACGAATTACTTTTATTCAATATGTGGCATTTTTTAGTACAATAAATCATAAAAAGTGTGTGTATATTCCTATGTTTATATGACCAACGGTCAAGAAAACCACCTGATTATATTTGGATGTGGTGGCCCGTAGACATCTCCAAGACCAACAAAGACCTCTCTCAAGTAAGAATCAACATGAAGATGCGTTGTAACCCCTTAGGACTAAGATTGAATGCTTCGGGCCAGTAAAAAGGGTCTCCGGTTCTCTACACTCACCATACGAAACACAGCAGCATTATGCTGCTATTTTACGCTGGTATTCTGTGACGGTGGTCCTACCACTGTCAAGCCGACTTATTCGTGCTACCATCATAATATACATAGCTACAACGTAGCTCTATTGCGTATAAACTCATATTACTCATATATAAGCTCTTGTTATGGATATAAACTGACAGTAGACTCCAGATGTAGAAATAAACTGAGATTATAGATAAAGGACCCTAATATAAGTGGTAATATTTAAAAAATCTGCAACCGACTTCAATATATCAATATAAATAATATGAGAACATCATCAATGTAGTCGAAGTCAATTAAATACACACTATTAAGGGCAACTCAAAAACTACTGGTTAGATCTTGATCACATGAGAAGCATCAGTTTTCGAATAAAAAGAAAAACATTTATCAAAATCGGTTCACCTAGAAAAAGGTTCTGAGGTAACACATAAAAAGATACAGTTGAATTGAGAACCTCCTCCTTTTTTTAAAGTCGGTTGAAAAATTAAAATAGTGTAGTTAAGTTGGCTAGTTAACATAATACTATTTCAACTGAATTCTCACGTCAAGATTAAAAGGCTTAACAAAATAGGAAATACTTCTTTACATTATAGCAAGCTCTTTCAATATTAACCACAAAGAAGCAATCGTACTTGTACATACTCGTATGTCATGCGCATACCAACTACCAGGACCGCATTGCAGTTGGTATTGAGGCCACTATAAGAATATAAAATAATATTCTTGATCATTCTTATACTGCAACTTATAAATATATTATAACGTTAAGTCCGCCCTTTGTATTTTTTTGTTAAGGATGCAATAAAGAATAAAATAAATAAATAAATTTTTTATTTTTATATACCATTTATATTGCAATCTACACAGGCCTTTTAAGATGAATATACTGCATACATTAAGCTTTTCTTTCACTACTACATTATATGAGAATAAGTAAAATATAAAGTCTTAAGCATTTTAGGAAATATTCTACCACATCCGAATGCATATTAGTGAAGTTTACATATTATCGAAATATTTTCATTTCTTAGACAGGTCTTGTGCCTCCCATCGATAGTTTCCTTAATCGAGCACGTGGTAAATCAGCACTTAAAATCCTGTTCAAAATTTCAATAGTGCTGTCAGCAATCAAACTCACTGCACTCTGAAACTATAATATTTTAAGGCAAAATTTACCACTAATACGGCTCTCGCGGAGTAGCTAAAAATGTGCCTAACTTTCTTTAATGAAAAAACCTAACACTTTAAATAATAACTCAACTAAACTAAAAACTAAACTTTATTAAAAACCTCAAATATTTATCACTCTAATGTAAACATTCAAATATTTAATAGAAAGTATAATATTTCACGAAACAATTTAATATAAGATAAAAACCTCAAATATTTATCACTCTAATGTAAACATTCAAATATTTAATAGAAAGTATAATATTTCACGAAACAATTTAATATAAGAAAAAACTATAAATTTAAATGTTAACAGTCCTAATTACATTATTATACAAAAAAAAAATATTTAAATATGTTACCTAAACCATTATGCTTAGGAAATGTTATTAATTTTAAATTCGCTTAACTATTTCAGTAACAAATTTGTTGATTATCATTATTAAATTCAGCTTTAATCTTTAGTCTTTCATTAATGAATTTTAGCTTAAGTCATTAGTTTGTCATTAATTAAATTTAACTTTAGTCATTTGGTCTTTAATGTCGATTAACTTAAATAGGGATAGATTTATTAAAAGGGACTTTTTATTCAATGGAAAGTATTAATATTTTGCAAAACATTTTAAATAAAGCCATAAATTTTTAATGTAGGACCATGAGTCCTAAACCTAATATCTTTATTATACCAAAAATATATTTAGTTGAAAGTGTTAAATACGTTGATAAAAAAGTGTTAAATATTATGTTGATTTAAATCACAATGAAAAAATTAATCTGCAACCATTATGCTAAAAAAATATTATATATTATATATTATATATAATAGTAAATATTTAAGAAACGCATTAATATGCTTATTAATTTAGCTTTTGTTATAAGTCTATAATAACAATTAGTTTAGTCGCGTTAGATAAGTAAGTTACGTGAGGGTAATATGGTAATATGTCACCTTAAGATTTGCCGTCCTATATAACCAAAATTAGGAGAAGGACAGAGACGAAAACACGAAGTATTATGCTATAACTAATATTTTAAGAATAATAGCAACAAGTTTTGGCAATAATTCGGAAAATTTCGAAAAATTTACTAAAAACACCGTACTAAATGGAAGAGTCGGAAAGGGACGTCCTAGGCGAAAGTTTGTCGACCAAATTGACGATATACCAAAAATGGGCCAAATTAAGAGTACCCTTAACCATACTATTATTTATTCTGTACCTTAACCGACGAACATGTATGCGTAGGTATATGGATGTAGAAGAGGCGAGAGAGGTATGTCAGGATCATGGTAAATGGAAGTCTGTAGTCTCTGCCTACCCCTCTGGGTGACAGGCGTGAGTGTTTATGTTTATGTAAAATCGACTAAAATATATACTATAATGTCAACTGTCAAAATGTCGTCGATAAAGCATCGCCTTTTTGATCATTTATTATTTGTTTGACTGATGAAGAGCTATCTTATCACAAATCCATTTTTGCAAACAAGGCTGTAGTTTTCCATTGGTAGACCATATTTACCGGATGACCATACCCTCACGTACTGTGGTATAATATTTCGCACTACCATTAATGTATTTGCGTTCTGCTGAAACGGAGATAGTACTTTATGAATCCTGACAGTCGTTAGTGTATATTTCATTAATCTAACATCACTTATATTCAATTAGCACTTAACATAAATATTAAGAACGGAATCCATTAAAGATTGCTTTGTTGTTAGTCCGTCCGTTTGTCTAACTGTCTTGAAAGACGGGTCAAGGCTCTTTCCTACAGAAATAGGCAGAGAGGTCTACGGTTCCATGGAGCACATATTTTAATACTCATCAAAGTCATAAAATTTGAAGCAAGGTTTCACAGCATATAAGGAAAAACAAAATCTTTAATTTGTTGTTATATGACAGACAAAATATTTTTTTAATTTCAAACTTATTTTAGGCTTCGACCATGATGTAGACCGATGTATTGGAACAGTTTTTACCATTGCGAAATTTAGTCTGTCTTTTAATCCTACTTTCAGTTATACAGCTATATTCGGTGCAGGTTTGGTGTAGGTAAACCTTTAACATGAATTTCATTAACTTAATTATTTTGAAGAAAGCATGAACTTTCCTAACTTTATACGGAACTCTGGCTGTAGCTGTAGAAGTCCTGCTTGCACTTATTCGGTTTTCTATTATTTACCGATGCAATCAAGATTATTCAACACCTATTGCTGCGTTAGTGATTATAATAGATAATTATTATTCAAATTATAGAGTTTTATTTACTCTCAGGTTTTTCCTTTAGCTGCTGTAAGTACGTAAGTAACATTCTTCTCATAAGCAGACATGAATAGATTATATTATATTACGTATTGTAAAATAAATATGTATTTAACATTAGTGCGGAGGTGTATGTGTACTCCGTGATAGATTATATATATATATATATATATATATATATATATATATATATATATATATATATATATATAGATAGATAGATAGATAGACAACAAAACAAAGACCAAATGAATACTTTATACTTAACTAATCGCTAAAAAAAAATATAATGAAATAAAAAATAACCCCATGCCACGGGTTAGTATTATAAGTTTTAGATAGAGCAGCTAAAAGCATTTTATATAAATTTCTCATTATCCGAAAGTAACATTGACTTGACCGACTGAGGCTTTTTATAAAACACTATATTTGTATGTCTATCAAAGAGACCTATGTTCAAAAGTGGATTTTTACGGTAATGGTGGCAGCATGACGACTCAATCGTTTATAGCTATGCTAGGACCCGATAGGTGGTACTGTAGCCACGTTAATAACACATGCTATATTTATGGACTAAAATGACTCGTATTTCCAACATAGTATGCTGGTTTTTTATAGCATTAGGTGACAAACGAGGACACAGTCTACCAATAAGTGTTTGCTATGGCCCATAGACATCAACATTTATCCTTAATTAATAATCAAAATGCAAATGCGTTGTCACCCCTGAGGACTGAGATGGAATGCCTCGATTCTAGTAAAAAGGGTCTCCGGTTCTTTACATTCGCCATACAAAACACAGCAGCATTACGCTGCTATTTTACGCTTGTATTCTGTGAGAGCGTGATCCTTCCCCGGTCGAGCCGACCCATTCGTGCTACAACTATAATATAGCTGCAACGTGGCTCTATCTCGTAAAACATATTTTAGCTCCTAAAAATAACTTCACACGATCTGAATCCTCTCGAATGTCCACTGCTGAACATAGGCCTCCCGCGTAGATTGCTTCATATGGAGAATATCTTCCATAGTTTCCACGCTTGGTAAGCGGTTTTTTTGTAGAATAGGGATTGCAAACGCACATACGACTTAGCTAACGGTAAGTGATCACCGTATTGAAGAACAGAAACACCAGGGGAATTTCAGGTGCAATTAGCAATCACAGTTTTTTTTCAGCTGTTATCAAGAAGATGCTGCTATTCATCTCCTGATTGAGTTTCTCTCCGTCACCTCTTATGACTCCTACAGGATGTTAAGGGGTGGTGGATATTCTCACACCACCTTAGCTCTAAATTCTTGTTATATTATATGAAAAATGTAAAAAATCCAACTATAAAAAAATGAATTCCGAGTGAAACTCATCGTTTCACCTACCGGAAATGTTAGAGCAACATCTGCTGAACCAGGTAGATTATATTTAAAAATAATACACTTAATACGAACGTCTTAAGTCTTGACCTTTCATAAAGTTATCGATTTGAACAAAGACGCTCCCTAAGGAAAGGTCACGCTCGCAATCCCCTTAAGTTCCCACGTTGCGGTACTTAGAAGCCGAACAAAAACAGTAATTCCTCTGTAGTCTCACAACCTGCCCCTTTAGCAGTTCACACGACACAGGAAAGTAAAGTAGCGGAACGCCGTCACTTGTTAGGGTGCATGATATCACAATAATTAAACAGTTCACCTGAGTAATTTTAATTACTTCACTTGTATTTGAAAATGCTTTTTTACTTCCCGCTAAGAAAATTGAAAATTTTCGAAAATCGAGTTTACATCAGATCTCGACGTTTTGAGATCCCAGGAAGCTATTCTGACTAATTTCACGTGGACGTCCGTACGGATGTATGTATGTATGTAACATTTGAACCTCTTGAGTCTTGATAGATGAACTGATTCGGACGAGTAGGATTTTGAGAAACTCGAAAAAAAAACTGTTTTTTTAGAATTACTTTTAAACAGCTTTACCAATCGATTTCAATAACTAATCAGTTCTTAACTCCAAAAAAAATACGTTGAATGCCGTTTGGAAAGTAAAAATCAGTTCATTCTTCGTGAGATATCGAAGGAGAAAGAATTTGAAGAAAAAAAAACGTTTATTTTTTTAACATAACTACAAGATTTCGCAAGATAATTTGGTGAAATTTGGAGCGCTTTGCATTTGAAATTAGCGGGAAGTTCCAAGCATGGCCTGCAGGGTGAACCATTTTTTAAACTTTGTTTGCAACGTGCAACAATTAATTATTAAATTATAAAATATATTAAATTTTATAATTTAAAAATATATTAATAATATATATTATAAAATATATTAAATTATTGTAAAACATCATCGCTTTGGTTACAAGTACGTAATCTTATTATGAAAGACTAGCGATTTACTCCATCTTCGCACGGGCAATTTCTCGATCTTGACAATAGTGCCACCTACTGGGTACAAATGTGAATATAAACTATCGAGGAACCCATTCAAATACACACGAAACATTTCATCAAAATTGTTCGGGGCGTTTTTTAGTTTTAGCTAGACCAACGGTTACGTAGTAATATCATTTAATCTGTGAACAGCAACAGATTTTATATTATATATAGAGCTAGTTTTAAGATTTTTCGCGTTTAATTATAATGCATATATCTAGACTTATTTATAGCACCTATGGTTTTGGAGAGGCTTATCCATATCATAAAATTATTTTTATTTATTAGTTGTCAATTAAACTTGACGAAATCCGTAAAATTAATTTAATTCAAAATCATGAATATCAAAATAAATAAACATTTACATATCGTAAATCTATAGCGCTGTAAAGTTTTAGTTTTTTATGTCGACTTCTTTTAAATTTTAATTAACATGTTTTCATTTTAGAGAATACAGAGGAAAACGATTACGATTACCTACTTATTTCTTCTCAATGCATACAGCATTGAGAAGAAATAATTTATTTATTATCTATTTTCTTAGTCTATTTATGTTTACGTCTAATTTTTTACAATTTATTAAATTCAGTTCAACGTTTTGTTTTTTAACCAGAACATAAAAGTCTTCTTGGGGTTACAAATAAATTCATATTATATTTATAAATAAAACCGGCCAAGAGCGTGTCGGGCCACGCTCAGTGTAGGGTTCCGTAGTTTCCCGTCCGTCACAATAAATGTTCCCACTTATGAGTTTAAAGGTTCTGGCGCTCCTGCAACTGCTCCCGGTAGTGGGTACTGTTGTTTCCCTCCAAGTTCAAAATGATTTTCCTAGAAAGTCCTTATGAAGTTCTACTTTTCAGATTTTTTTCATATTTTCTAAACTTATGGTTCGATAGAGGGGGGGACACATTGTTTTTTACTTTTGGAGCGATTATTTCCGAAATTATTGACATTATCAAAAAATGTTTTTAGTAAACCCCTATTCATTTTTAAATACCTTTCCAACACTATATCACCCGTTAGGGTTGAAATTAAAAAAAATCACTTCTCACTACATATAGGGCTACCCTAATAAAACATTTTTTTCCAATTTTTATTTTACCACTTTGTCGGCGTGATTGATACACATATTGGTACCAAATTTCAGCTTTCTAGTGCTAACGGTCACAGAGATTAAGCGAGGACGGACAGACGGTCAGACAGACATGGCGAAACAATAAGGGTTCCTGGTTGAGTACGGAACCCTAAAAAAAAGAAATTATAAAAATAATCCTTGAAAAAAGAAACGATTAGTAGTTTAATGGTAGGATCATAGAACGGTTAACTGTAACTATTGGACATCACTCTCCCGCCAGTTTAAGTATTATTATATCTGTCATGTATGAAATGTCTATACCATCAACACTCTAAACTTTAGAGACTTCAAAACCGTAACAATATTTCTCTGGCATCACGCACTGGACAATATAATGGTGCGATGAATTCACTGACGCCGCAGTATTTTATGGAATTATTTTATTTTTGTTACACATTTATTATATTATAAATATTGGTTGGGCTGAAAAGTTCGTATCGTCTCTATGAGATGGCGCCACTAGAATAAAATCCATATCATTTTTAGGTAGTACCAACTCTCTAGTATATAGTCAGTAATCTATGGTACCAACCTTCAAAAGAAACGTGTATAAATTTGACAGCTGTCTGATTATTAGTTTGTGAGATACAGCATTTTGAGTGAAGCAACTTTTGTTATTTTGAAAAAAATGGATAAAAAGGAATTTCGTGTTTTAATGAAACACTATTTTTTGATGAAAAAAGTGCTGCTGATACCAAAAAGTGGCTTGATGAGTGTTATTCGGACTCTGCGCCGGGCGAAGCAACCATTCGTAAGTGGTTTGCCAAATTCCGTACAGGCCATATGAGCACCGAAGACGATGAACGCAGTGGACGTCCAAAAGAGGCTGTTACAGACGAAAACATAAAAAAATCCACAAAATGATTTTGGAAGATCGTAAATTGAGGTTGATTTGTATAGCTGGCACTCTAAAGATATCAAAGGAACGTGTTGGACATATCGTTCATGAATATTTGGGTATGCGAAAGCTATGTGCAAAGTGGGTGCCGCGCGAGCTCACAATCGACCAAAAACAAGAACGTGTCGATGCTTCAGAGCAATGTTTGGAGCTGTTCAACCGCAATAGAAGTGCATTTTTGCGTCGATATGTGACAATCGATGAAACATGGATCCACCACTACACTCCGGAGTCCAGTCGGCAGTCATCTGAATGGACTGCACGCGATGAACCGAATCCAAAGCGTGGAAAAACTCAACAATCGGCCGGTAAGTTTATGGCGTCCGTATTTTGGGATGCACGTGGAATAATTTTCATCGACTATCTTGGAAAGGGAAAAACCATCAACAGCGACTATTATATAGCGTTATTGGAGCGTTTGAAGGACGAAATCGCGAAAAAACGGCCCCATTTGAAGAAGAAGAAAGTGTTGTTTCATCAAGACAATGCGCCGTGTCACAAATCGATGAAAACGATGGCAAAATTGCATGAATTGGGCTTCGAATTGCTTCCGCATCCACCGTATTCTCCAGATTTGGCCCCCAGCGACTTTTTCCTGTTCTCAGATCTCAAGAGAATGCTCGCTGGAAAGAAATTTAAAGCCGATGAGGAAGTAATCGCCGAAACAGAGGCCTATTTTGAGGCTAAACACAAATCGTACTACAAAAATGGTATTGAAAAGTTGGAAGATCGCTATAATCGGTGTATCGCCCTCGATGGCAACTATGTTGAATAATGAAATCGAATTTTGCCAAAAAAGTGTGTTTTTCTATAAAACGATACGAACTTTTCAGCCCAACCGTTAAATATTATTGACACCATTCTTGTCGGCTCTGTGACGCGGTAGCTTAGCAATGAGTTACAACGCTGAAGTCCGCGGGTTCCAATTTCACGCGGAGCAAATATTTGTATGACAAATAATTGTACCGGGTCTGGATGTTTGTTCTTGTAAAACTTATGTATGTAACCTGTCCCTACGATACAGGAGAAAATCTAAAGTGTAGGTAACGTTTTAAAAAAATCAAACGTATGGTTTTTTACCCCATTAAATCGTAGCCAATTAGCCACTACCCCATTTCGTCCCGTGGGTCTCGTAAGGGGTCACATAGGGAAATTAAAACGAAAGATGTAGTATATTCCTGAAAACAAATCAAAATAATTAAAAAACCTGCGGCTGCCAACCCTGCCAAGCGTGCCAACTATGTCATAATACGTCTATCTATGGGGAAAACCTATGTTCACCAGTAGACTTTTATAGGTCAGTTTTTGTTTAACTAAAAGGTACCTTACTTTTGTGACCTTATTTTTCCTTATCTGAAATGAACGACGTTTTACGACACTAAAGTATGTTAGAAAACCTCATAGTCATAACAAAACATTATAGCTTTTCTCGTTTAACGACAACGAAACATTTTAAAAACAAAGTATGATAATTGATAACGTATAACACTTTTAAAGTAAAAAAGTGAAGTACAGCCCATATAAGTCTCACTGCTGGGCTTCTCTCATTTCCTAAGAGTTTTAGGGCAAAGAAATCTTCGCTGCGCCAGTGCATGTTGACGAACTTCAAATATCTAAGAATTGTTCCTTTATGCAGATTTTCTCACAATTTTTTCCTTCACCGCCGAGCAAGTAGTAAATTAGTATTTAAGTCTGCAATGAACAATTTCATCGATGTCGGCGGGGATTGAACCCGGGTTGCTCGCGTACTGTGAAGTTTATTACTAAGCACTAAGCTACCAAGGCTCTTGTCTCGATCACTGTCGTTAGAATCGATTATTGTGATCCTTTTTTTAATAAATAGTTTATACTTCATTGGTGGTCCCAAATACGTTTAAAGAAAAACTTACACCCCTTACGGTAGTAAAGCAAAATAGTGGATGAAGATTTTGATGTGACTATTCAGACGACATTCTATTTCTTACTATGACTTTGTGATATTCCTTAGTACATTTAAAAGGGTCTAAATGTCTCTAACAGTCTGCAGAATGTGAAATTCTTTTATTATTTTTAGTTCTTTGCTTTTACTTTAAAAAACGATATTATTTTAAAAAAAGATCTTTGTTGTATACATAAATTAATACTTTTACAGAATCATAAAATATTTTATAGCAATAATAGCTTCAGTCTGCAGTACTGCCCGCATGGAAACGGAAATGCTTTCATGTTTATTGAACCGCCGGCCGTAATGATTTTTTATTTTCCTATGGTTAAAATTTGTGGTAGTTGGATTATGTAAATCCAAGACATAGTTTATTTTTGTGCAAATGTTACGACAACATCAAGACATTTTCACAATTTTTTAGGTAATATTTTATTTACGTTTGCATTTAAATGCTTTTCCTTCTTCATCAGTCCGCAATTTGGCGCTCCTATTACCAAATACATGAATATACTATCAAATTGTAATTTTCGCAATGACCACGATTATAATCGTTTTAAATTTGATATGCAGGCAGTAAAGGGGCGTTGCGTGGTCTGGCATTTAGTAATATCGAATTTCATCGATAAAAAATTTGATGTGTGATATATTTTGCACTATCACATTCGACTGTGCTGTTTTAATATGTTGTTAGTGTGTTTTAAGTTCATTTTAAAATTTGGTAAGGTTACGTTAACGTTACAGATTGATATTTCTCTTTTCGTATTTGCATATATACTATTTCAGAAAAAAGTCTATATTCATGTCAGCTTCTGAATACTTCAATGCAGAACAAATCTTTAGTTCAAACCCATGCTTTTTAGATTTTTTTAATCGTCACGCGTGCATAAAGAACCTGTTAAGCACAAAAAGTATAATTAAAACAAACAAACCCCAAAGAAATATTAATTCATTAATTTAAGACATTTAATAATAACAATATATACTAGTATAAATGTAGAAAACGGTATTATAAACCTACCATATAGTGCACGACAAAATTAAATTTGTTCGTATTTTATGCGTTACCAAACCGTTTCTCAGATTGCGGTAAAACTTTGTCAACCAATTGCTGGCACTAAACGCGACGGTTATAGGTATTAGGTAGGGGTAGGCATAGTACAATCAACTTCAGTAGGTGGCGCGCGTGTCATACTGACAAATTTATTTGAAAGTTAAGTATCATTCAATTTCGATGAATTTGTGAATTTGTTATAACTCTTCCCTTAAAACGATATTCCATATGCGACAGCAAAACGCCGGGTACCACAACTCAACAGGTTTCCCAATGCGGTTGTCACACAAGGCACACAACTAAGAAAAAGTCGTATAAAGTAAAAACAAATTTTATTAGAACGAAGCTTTTGCTGCTATGTACTTTGATAATTCGTTACTTGGCTATCTTTGCACGTCATTTAAAGTTTGAAGGGTACAGTGAGCCAATATAATTACAGGATAAAAGGCATATCATCTTAGTTCTCAGAGGTGACAACGCGTCTGTAGCCTTCTTTTTTTTAAATTGACTGCAGGTGCTCATACGCTGCAGTACCACGTCATCAGGTTGACTGTAAGTTTGTTTGTTACTTCAGTTTCGTAAAAGTCTAGTTCTTGTTTTTAGCCTGGAATTGTGGTCTCTGAGACAAGGAGATAAAACAGCGTGAATAATCCTGACTATGACTGATTTAGTCCTGACCTGGACTGGACTTGCAGCAGTAGTGTTAACGACCACCGAGAACAACGAAGGTGTATTGTTAAGTCAGTTCTTTGCAAATATAAAAAATTACTGGCTAGAAACGTTCTTATCTCTGTGCTTAGAAATGACTGTGAAATTAATGTGCTGATAAAATGACTCGTATATCTACTAGTCAGCAGATTAATTTCTCTCGAATCTACGACGAGTCATTTCATCGCTACAGCCTATCAAAAGTCCTCTGCTGAACATACCCCCCCCCATATATTACCTCATGGGGGAGCTTTTGGTATAGTTGCCGCGCTTGGAAAACGGTTTAGCAAGCGCAATTTTTTAATTACTTGAGATGGTTATCAGGAATATGATGCTGCCCATTTCCTTTTACAGTTTTCCCCTGTCTCCTCTTACGACACCCACGGGGTATGGGGTTGTGGATATTTTTACACATCCACTACTACACGTTTACTGCTGCTGGCCGCATGAGGACACTCAAGGTCGCTTAGCGAGCTATGGAGAGGGCTATGCTTGGAATTTCTCTGCGTGATAGACTCAGAAATGAGGATATCCGCAGTAAAACCAGAGTGACCGACATAGCCCAACGGATTAGTAAGCTGAAGTGGCAATGGGCTGGCCATATATCTCGAAGAACCGATAACCGATGGGGAAGAAAGGTTCTCGAGTGGCAGCCTCGTACCGGTAGGCGTAGTGTAGGGCGACCCCCCACTAGATGGATGCAGGTGGCTCAGGACCGTGCTTTGTAGCATTACTTGGGGGAGGCCTATGTTCAGCAGTGGACTTGTGAAGGGCTGTAATGATGATGATGATGATGACTACTACACGTAAGTAAATAATAATGTTGGTATACTGTAGAACGACCTTTCCCGGTCGAGCCGACCAATCGGTGTTACACCTAAAATAATATTTTAGTGTTCTCATATTACTTGTATCTTTATACATATTATTAAAAAATGGAACAAACAAGTGGGTTTGACGACTATTATCATAATCATCATTAAATATGTGATAGCACAACTGTGCCGAATCAACAACTGCAAAGAACAATAGAACGTCATTCAGTGTTTGCACAGCTGTGATTTCTAAAGTAAGAAAGGAATACTTATAGGTGCTATACATGCACGATAAGAATAACACTATCAAACTAACCTTTCTCTTTGGATTTCACACTTACTACAAGTGCGTTATGTATGATGTGTGAAAAAAATAAAACTATTATTTTTTCGTTCAAATTGTTGTTCGTAAGGAAAATACTGAATTTATTTGGTTTTCCTCATAACAAATAAAGTAATATTAAAATGGCAGCTTAACGTCGGATATTGGCGTAAATATTGAACATTAAGAGAGTGAAAGTGAAGTCTTCAAAGAACCCAATCCTTATCCTACGCGCATTATTGTTTTGTTATGAATGTAGATTAGGCAGCACATCAACGATAACTTCGTTTCTGTATATTTTTTATTACTTTTGGCTAGATGATTTTATGTTAAACTGACAATACTTACTTCTTCTAATCAACATTTACCTAAACGATTATTTATTCATTTAAGTAGGTACTTGATACCTATACCTATACTGTGTTTTTTGATAAGCCATTTTCGAAAATCTCTTTTTCGATTTAAAACACAGCATGACAAAAGTTTTATCTAACTGACAAATTTAAACTTCCTATTTACACAATTCTTATTACTTAAAATTAGGTATTTCATTCAAATATTTTATATTTTTTGAAAATTTGAAAAGTTCAATTTCAGTATATTAATTCCTATTATTTTTTAATTATACTAATAATAGGTACTTATTCATAAATCTAATTTCACGATAACGAGCTTACAGTATATTGAATTGAATAAGTTAAAATAAGTTTAATAAACGCGATAAAATCCGTATATATAATATACAGTTTTATTCAGTTTTTGATTTTGTTGAATTATATATAGAACAGACGAAGTTTTAACGACAGTTAAAAAAATAACTAATTACTAGGTAATACAATGTTAAGAAACGAAAAATTTCCATGTACACACGAGAAATCTTAGTTATCATTTGCGAATTATCGCATTTGTTATCACACCCTATCTTAACTTGGATGTTTGATCCCTATCTTTCAGTATCGTTACTTTTGCGGTTTTCAATCGCGTGTTCAATCTAAAGTAAAATAACCACATGGTTATTTTAACGATTAAGTTCCTTGGTGTGGTCACTGTGTAAAAGCATTCTGTAATACTTTCGTGAATTTAAAAGATTAATCGTTTATATTGAAATATTCTCTAATATCTATTTCTACGAGTGAGATTAGTGCTGAAAAATCTTACGCTGCGTTCACTGCAAAGTATCTTGGCAAAACCAATCACACGGTTTACAGGTAAATAATGTCTGACTTTTAACAATAGACATCCTGTGAAAATTGTGGACGAAAACTATCAAAATTAATATCAATATATCTATGAAAATAAATATTTTTCTACGATATAATACGCGAGACCCTTGTGTTGCTCGCACCGTAACATAAATTGAATATCCCGGTATCGTCCATCATCGTTACTATTTTGGTCACATTGTTTTTGTCATGTTTAAACAGTGACGAAATTTCTATCGGGTAAGTTCGGACGTTGAGTATTGTGTTTGTTTTGTGCATTATTTATAGGAAGCTAAATATTTATAAAGTAATACTTATGATCCAACCCGGTTTCGCACGGGTGATTTCTGGATGACGACAACACCACCATCTACCCAACTACCGAGACCAACTATAGCTAAGAACCATCCAAATGACCCCATAAGTACCCCATAAAAATTGGTCAAAATCGGTCGAGCCCTTTAGGAGGAGGAGAATTACGAACATACGCACACCAGAATTTTATATTTTACTAGCATAGTGCCCCGGCTTCGCACGGGTGATTTCTGGATCTCGACAACAGCGCCACCTACCGGGTCCCCAACTGTGAATCTAAACTATTTTAGGAACACACTCGAACACAAAAAATTTCGTCATTATTGGTCTACACGTTATCAAGTGACCATCTTTCATCTTTGAGTAATAAGCTAATAAGTACTCAAAGTTTTTCATACATGCAGCAACTGATTTTTGATATTTTTTATATAGATAAAGATTAAGATGATTCAATTATTATATAGATAATTTATATAGAAGAACAGACTGTTAATACTGATACAAAATCAAAGAATTTTAATCGTTTCTCATAATACCCTACGAAACGAAATAATCAATATAATCAATATTATAAATCGGCTTTTAATTATCAAATTTTTCAAAACCTAAGAAAATTAACTGAAATAGGTTCTTCAAGTTTATACAAGGAGGGCAACAGACCATTGAAAAATATGTAGGACGGGGAAGCAAGTTTCTTGTGTGGCAACCTCGTACCGGTAGGCGAAACGTGAGCCCCCCCCCCACTAGATGGAGTGACGATCTGGTAAGACATGCGGGAAGTCAATAGATGCGGGTGGATTAGGACCGTGAGCAGTGGACTTGTGAAAGGTTGTAATGATGATGATGGTAAATATGTAGATTAATAGCGACATAAGAGAATCTATCGCCTAATGATTTCTTAAATTTACGCGAACACTCATTGTACTACCATATGTCAGAGGAGTCACAGACAAGGTTGGCTACATCTTGAAGCGAGCTGCCATTAAACCATACTACAAACCGCCGAAGAAGATTAGTCAATTTTTACCATCCGTCAAGTGTAATATCCCTCTACAAGATGCAGTAGTGTACAAGTTAGATTGTGAATGTGGTCTCTCTTACATAGGTCAAACAAAAAGATCCATAAAAACCCGCGTGAAAGAACATATAGCTGACGTGAAGCACCGACGCTCCGGGAAGTATGCAGTCTGTGATCATGTTCCCCACCATTACATCAGATTTGATAAACCACAAATCCTCGCAAAAGAACACCGATTCCTACCAAGGATGATAAGTGAGGCTATTGAAATTAAAAAAAAAATCCTAATTTCAATTGAGAAGATGGTTGGGTGCTGCCATCTGCTTGGGATCCTATAATTAACAAAATTAAACCCAAACCCAAGCATACCACTGCAAGACTAGATACTGTAAGTTCGTTTTGCGTAAATCGGACCAAAATTTAATATTCAAAAACTGAAGGTAGCCGGGCTAACAATGACATTGGGACGTCAAACATCCCAGTCCCCCCCCCCCGTGACCATGGGTGCTGTAAAGCACCCGAAACGTCGGGAATTAATAATAGGTAAAATCAGTTAAATAAACGAGATAGAATCCGTAAATTTAGTTTTATTCAATCTGTTTCGTTCCATTGTATAAGAGTAGATTTTGGGAAAGACCGTAAAGACCTAGTGTCCTCCGATAGATGGCGGTTGCCAAAGACATAAAAGAATATTAGCAAGACGCTATCTATTTTTTTCTCTCTCTTATGTTATGATATTTCTATATTATGTAAAGGACGTGTTTATCTACCGAGTTCCTATTATTTTAGTCCGCAAACAAAACGTAAAACAAACAGCGGTATGCGAACGTGTAATATTATACAATGTAAAATACCTAAACCAGCGTTAAAGTTGTGAAAAAGCAATATATACTGTAATCACAGAGTCAATAATAGTGTAACGATTGTAATCGCAAATCCGCGTCACGTACGCCATCTTACTATGGGAGGGGTTCAAGTTCAGAGATTGCCTTTTATGAGCTCTGTGAATTTGGAACCCGTACTAAAAAAATAAAAAAAAATAAAACTTGATTCGTGTACTACAAACAACGCAGGTGATTGTAATAACCTTTATTCGTTTGTAGTCCTAAAAAATCTTATGAAAATCCCAAAAAGTTTTAATTTTTTATGAAATATGCAAATTTTTGAAAAATCTTGATTGTCAATGCATTCAGCATCGTTTGTAGGAGATTTTAATAACCTTTATTCGTTTGTAGTCCTAAAAAATACTATGTAAATCACAAAAAGTTGAAAATTTTCATGAAATATGAAAATTTTCGAAAAACCTTGATTTTCAATGCATTTATAATCGTTTGTAGGAGATTGTAATAACCTTTATTCGTTTGTAGTTCCAAAAAATCTTATCAAAATTACAAAACGTTGTAAATTGTCATGACATATGTAAATTTTCGAAAAACCTTGACTGTCAATGCATTCAGCATCGTTTGTAGGAGATTGTAATAACCTTTATTTGTTTGTAGTCCTATAAAAACTTCTTAAAAAATCACAAAAGGTTGTAAATTTTCATGAATTATGCAAATTTTCAAAAAATCTTGATTGTCAATGCATTCAATATCGTTTGTAGGAGATTGTAATAACCTTTATTCGTTTGTAGTCCTAAAAAAACTTCTTAAAAAATCACAAAAAGTTGTAAATTTTCATGAAATATGCAAATTTTCGAAAAATCTTGATTGGCAATTCATTCAGCATCGTTTGTAGGAGATTGTAATAACCTTTATTCGTTTGTAGTCCCAAAAAATCTTATGAAAATTGCTAATCCTAAATTATTTACCGAATAACAATCGAATCGATGTTATGATTTACCATGAATTCTTAGGAGTATAACAAAACGCTACTGCACAATTTAACTGTTCCTAAAAATACATATAATAGAATATAAATAAATAAAGGAAAGTATATTTTAATAAGCGTGCCGAACTTAAAGCGCCTAAAAGATTATTCTTTTTTATGAAATTATTAATCGAACACAAATCGATATAGTTTCATCAATTTTATGTCAGTAAAGTGGCAACATCAAATCTGACAGCTAGGAAATCGGTCATGCGAATGAAATCGCAATTCGCAACATAGATTTCCTATACTGTGTAAATATTAGAGAATTCAAAACTAAAGAGTCATAATTGTGTCATTTTCAATTTTCAAATACTCAAGAACTCATAAGGAATGATATTGCCCGTCAAATTGCATCACGGAGATAAGTGTTCAAAGTAAACAAATCTATTTTATTTTGTTCACTATGCCTTCATTTTATGTATGTATTTAATTTTTTTTAATTTTTTTTACTATTAAGATTTTTTCGGACTACAAACGAATAAAGGTTACTACAATCTCCTACAAACGATGATGAATGCATTGACAATGAAGGTTTTTCGAAAAGTTTTTTACGGACTACAAACGAATAAAGGTTATTATAATTTCCTACAAACGATGTTGAATGTATTGACAATCAATATTTTTCGAAAATTTGCATATTTCATGAAAATTTACGTTTTGTGATTTTCATAAGATTTTCTCGGACTACAAACGAATAAAGGTTACTACTATCTCCTACAAACGATGATGAATAAAATGACAATCAAGATTTTTCGAAAATTTGCATATTTCATGAAAATTTACAACGTTTTGTGATTTTCGTAAGATTTTCTCGGACTGCAAACGAATAAAGGTTATTACAATCTCCTACAAACGATGATGAATAAAATGACAATCAAGATTTTTCGAAAATTTGCATATTTCATGACAATTTACAACTTTTTGCTATTTTTTAAGTTTTTTTAGGACTACAAACGAATAAATCGGGGGTCATTGTAGAAGCGTGCTCGTCGCGACCCCTGCCAGCCCTTTTCAGGGCTGCAATTCTACACAGCTGCGCACCCATGCGAACGAGGGTTAGGGCGTCCCCCCAAGGCGACGCACACCAGCTCGTCCCCGTTGGTGTGGAATGCAGCGCGCAAAGCGGCGATGGGGACCGCCACCCGTCACGCACAGCCCGACACGGCGGAAGGTGGAGGACGGAGTGCAGAGTTGGCACGTGGAATGTTAGAGGAGGCATGAGAGATAAGACGAATGAGTTGATCGAAATAATGAAAGAAAGAGAATTAGATGTCGTGTGTATGTCGGAGACCAAACGGAAAGGCAGTGGTATTGAAGAGCTCCCTGGCGGGACGTTAGCTATATGGTCCGGAGTCCCGGAAAGCGAGAACGCCTGCCAAGGAGTGGGAGTGCTGTTGTCGTCCCGGTTGGTCGATCTTATGACTGAATACAAGGTTGTGAACTCAAGACTTCTCTGGGTTCGCTTCAAAATGGGACTGACGAAGTTATTCCTTTTGGCTGTTTATGCGCCGGTAGCTTCGTCGTCCAGGGCTGAGCTGGAGGAGTTTTGGGAGAATGTAAGAGAAGTTCTAGATTTGGTTAAGGGAAACGAAAGAACTGTTGTATGTGGTGATTTGAATGGATGGGTAGGCATCGCTCGACCAGGATACGAGTCGGTGCTTGGAAAGTTTGGAGATAAAAGGGTTAATGATGCTGGCAAGCTTATACTGGCTGTATGCAAGGAAAAGGGTCTTCTTGTGACAAACACTATGTTTAATCACAGGAAGATCCATATGTACACTAGAGAAAGAAAGAATGAGAGAAGTATGATTGATTTGTTCCTGGTGGATGACCGACTGCGAAAACAGGTGATGGATACACGAGTGTTCAGGGGTGCTGACCTGGGAACGGATCATTATCTAGTAATTACTAGATTTAGGGGTTTGTTCGCGGGTTGGCGCCACCGGACGGCAGTAACAGAACCACAGTCGGTCTGTCGCATCCGAAGCTGGAAGCTTCAGGAAGCGGATACTAGGGACAAATATCACACGAGGGTAGCCGAAAAGCTTGACACCATCGATGGCAGGAAAGAATGTGTGGAGAGAATATGGCAGAACCTTAGGGATGGAATGGTAAGTGCAGCGGAAGAAGTATGTGGTACGACAAAAAGAGGTAGTAGTAAAAGAAGAGATGCATGGTGGAATGACGAAGTGAAAGAAGCTGTAAAAAAGAAGAAAAAAGCATGGTTAGACTACTTAGCCTCTAGTAACGATGAGCATATGAGAGAGAAGATGAAAGAAAGATATAAGCTGCAGAAAGTTCATGCGAAAACATTGATTGAGGAAGTACGTGAAAGGTGTAGAATAGAAGCGGACGAGAGGTTGTCGCACAACTTTAGGGAAAACTCCAAACTCTTCTGGAAAGAGGTTGGAAAGTCCCGGAGTGGTGCGACAGCTTTAAGAATGAACAAAGTGCTTTCGAGAACCAATGACGTCCTCTCAGAAAAATCGGACGTCATGCAGCGATGGAGTGAATTTTATAGAGAATTGTATGCGTGTCATGATCTTAGTGAAGGATCCGGGGGTGACGCCGTGACTGGCACGCCAGACACGGACCTCGATGACACTGAGGTCATCAGCATGAAAGAGATTGAACGTGCGATTCGAAGTTTGAAATGTGGTAAGGCTGCGGGACTAGACAGAGTTACTGCTGAAATGGTCAAGTACGGTGGGCCTCGCGTCTGGGACAGCTTTCATCTGCTGTGCAATTTGTGCTGGCGGACGGGAGATGTCCCGGATGATTGGCGATCCGCGGTCATTGTGCCTTTATATAAAGGTAAAGGTTCACATTTTGACTGCGGGAGCTATCGGGCGATCAGCTTGACCAGTTTAGCAAGTAAAGTTTATTCGAAGGTTTTGACACGCAGGATGCAAGAGAAATCGGAAAGATTCTTATGGGAGGCACAATGCGGATTTAGACCTGGAAGAGGATGCACGGATCAAATGTTTTCTCTCCGCATGATCACGGAGAAGCTTCTGAGTGTTAACCAGAGGATTTTCTGTGCTTTTGTGGATCTGGAGAAAGCATTTGATAAGGTTATAAGGAAGAAAATGTGGGAACTGTTGCCGGGATATGGTGTGGATGGTCGATTGTTAAGGGCTGTGCAGTCACTCTACTATGACTGTAAAGCCTGTGTGCGGGTAGGGCATGACCTGTCACCCATGTTTAGCGTCCAAGCGGGCGTAAAACAGGGTTGTGTCATGTCTTCCTGGCTGTTCATACTGTATCTCGACAGCTGTTTACAGAAGCTGAAAGATAGCTGTTTGGGTGTGAAATTGGGTGACATAAAAGTTAATTGTCTGCTGTATGCTGATGATGCAGTGCTTATTGCACCATCAGAAGCAGAACTGCAGGCATTAGTCACGTGTATGAAAGAGGAATGTGAAATTAAAGGTCTCCGTTTGAATGCTAATAAAACTAAGGTTCTGGTATTTGAAAAGGACGAAGAGAGAACGAAATGTGAAATATGGGTAAATCAGGAATGTCTAGAACAGGTAAATGAAATTGTATACTTGGGGAGTGCTTTCAGCCGGGATGGAAGATGTGATTTAGATGTGGATAGGCGTGTCGCTGCCGGAAACAAAGTCAATGGTGCCCTGAATGCATTAGTCAAAAGGCAAGGCGTGGTGAAGAGTGCACGCCTTGCAATACATAACGCAGTGTTGGTACCGACTTTGTTATATGGCAGCGAAACCTGGGTATGCCAGAAGAAGCATAAAAGCAAGTTGAATGCAGTGGAGATGCGATCTCTTCGTAAAATGTGTGGCGTTACCATAGCCGACCGAAAGCGAAACGAAGAGATTCGCAATATGGCAGGATTGAAAGATGACCTTATCACAAAAATTGATAGGGGCGTACTCCAATGGTTTGGACACGTTGAACGAATGAGTGAAGACCGAATGGTGAAGAAAATATATAGAGCGAAAGTAAATATTAAAAGGTGTCGAGGTAGACCGAGACTAACTTTCGAAGACCATGTGAGCAAATTGCTCGAAGAGGGGAGGGTCAAGAGTACTCGGATACCTAGACGTGCATGTATGAAGAAGTTAATGAACCTGAAAGAAGCGAAAGAGGTATGTAAGGATCGTGACACTTGGCGATCTGTTCTCTCTGGCTACCCCGTTAGGGATTGTGCGTGACGATAAGTAAGTAAGTAAGTAAGTACAAACGATTAAAAGTTATTACAATCACCTACAAACGATGCTGAATGCAATGACGGTCAAGATTTTTGAAAAATTTGCATATTTCATGAAAAATTACAACTTTATGTGATTTTCATAAGATTTTTTAGGACAACAAACGAATAAAGGTTATTACAATCACCTGCGTTGTTTGTAGTACACGAATCAAGTTTTATTTTTTTATTTTTTTTAGTACGGGTTCCAAGTTCACAGAGCTCCTTTTATGGTTTGATTATAGAAAGAAGAAAAAGTAATAATTTAGTACCGTTACCGTTACAGTCCACTGATGAATATACGCATCTTCGATATTTGCCATAGTTGCCAAACTTGGCAAGCGGGTTTGCAAGTTTTTTATATTTAATCGTTATGAGAGAGGCGGTGCTACCTATCTCCTGATTTGTTTATCTCAGTCGCCTGTTACGACGCTGTCACCCTCAGGATGATATGGGGTGATAATTTTGTAGTTACAATACAATATTTCCCTAGGTATACGGTGCGTGACCAAAAGAACCCTGAATTTTCATGGTACTAATTTATTTCTTATTCAACTTAAGCTAACTTATCTTTATAGCCGTTTCATAAATGCTTAACTATAAACAGTGTATTTGAATCGTTCATACTTTTGTACTTTTTATTCCGTTTGTTAATCGCGTAAAACGTTAAACGAATTTGAACCTTATCTACATTTTTTATATAAACAATTCAATAGAATGCATAAGCTAAAGATGAAAAAAGTTTATGGGACGTTTTTAATATTTATCGAAGCTCTAAATAAACAAAACTACATTGTACGTTGTACACTTCTTACGAGATAGAGCCATGCTGCAGCTATATTGTGGTTGCAGCACGAATGGGTCAGCTCGACCGGGGTAGGACCACACTCCCACAGTATACCAGCGTAAAATAGCAGCTTAATGTTGCTGTCTTTCGTATGGTGAGTGTAGAGAACCGGAGACCCTTTTTACTGGAAACGAGGCATTTCTCAGTTCTCAAGGGTTGACAACGCACTGCATTTTGATTCATAATTGAAGATAAATGTAAATGTCTATGGGCCACAGCATCCACTTACTATCAGGTGAACCGTGTGCTCGTATGTAATTCCTATTCTATAAAGAAAAAAAACATTACGTAAGGTGATAGAACTCCTTACCTACCTAGAATTCCACGTGGTTAGGTGGTACCTTCTGACCTATATCCGGTTCTCGGCTTATTTAATCATGGTCGAGAAGTTTAAAAGCACATTGAACTATAGTTACCATATTAAATACCATTCCATTTAAGATTACCGTATTTGCTAAAGTCAGCATCAGTAAGCAAAACTATCTTAGAGTTGTTCAACGCGAAAGAGCTCAATTATGTTATTTTACGACTCGGCAATCAAATAACTACGTAAAATGATTATATGATTTCCGTGTAGGTAGGTACTAGGTACGTACTAAACACACTGTGAGATTTAGCTATTAAAAGTTACAACAGTACAAAAAGCAACAAATAATCGTATATAATATAACAACATAAACACTCACGCCTGTCACCCAGAGGCGTAGGCAGTAACTACGGACTTCCATTTGACACGATCGTGACATACCTCTCTCTCGCCTCCTTTACATTCATATATCTACGCAAACATGATATCGTCGATAAATCTTCATCTAGGGCGCCCCTTCCCGACTCTGCCTTTGCTCTGACTTTGCCTCTTTGTTTTGTCACTCTTTCCCCATTCATTCTTACTACATGGTCATGTAGTAAGAATGAATGACCACCAAAACCACCGAAGCATTCCTTACTTAATCCTGGTCACAGCATCATGATGTACATTGTAATAACTTTATAGATTTGAAATATTTTAAATTGCTTTGTATTATTAACTGTGACATTAATTTCTCTATAATATAATTTACTCGTAAGTTATTTATAAAATTTAAAAAAATATACCTGAAGTTAAAATGAGTTGCCAACTCATTTAAAATTATTATACAACATACCTACATAAAAAAGAGTCCTATAGGTTATTATTTTATATCTTTAACGAACATGGTATTATTGATACATTATTTTGTAAAGTTATGCCCGAATAAGGTGATACTATGACTGTGTCTTGTGTCGTTTGAGTAATTGTGCGGTGCGTCTCCATTTAACGGAAGTTCAAAATAGAATAAAAGTAACTCATTATCGATTGAATGACGTAAAGTCGATGGTAAGTCATATTGATTCCAAGTTAAAGCGGCTCCGAGTTTCCAACAGCTGCCATCAATCGATTAGTGTAAATGTGTGATACGACCTGCGACAATATCGCATTAAAATGTGATAATATACATACTTATGCATAATATTTTATATTTTAATAGTACACATACAGATCTAAAATAGTTACTAGAAAATCTGACCTAAAACGCTTTTCAAACCTATAACAATCAGAGCCGTCACGTAATTCCGTTTGACCTGGAAAAGTTACACGTCAATCGATATTCATAGGGTCAACAGCCTCAACCGGCTTTTTTGGAAAAAAGTTACCTTTACGACTTAATGTAGTAATGGTAGTAGTGGCGGCATATGAGAATACACTCCCCTATATCAATCCCGTGAGTGTAGTGATTAAGAAGTAACAGACATAAATGAAAAAGGAGATTGGCCGCAACATTTTTCTGACAACTAAAGATAATAAAAAAACTGAGGTTGCCAAGCGTGGCATGTATGGCAAATATCATAAAAAATATGAATATCAACAATAATTTCATAGTTATTGTTAAAAATTAACTGCTACTAGGGCAAAATCCCTAGTATCCTGTGAGAGGGTGGTCCATCCCCGGTGAAGCCGATTTATTTATGCTGCGACCTGCAACCATGATACAGCTGCGGCGTGGCCCTACACATAAAAACGGTTATATAACTTCACTTTATATATAAACAGAGGCTGCAAACTTTTTTCAACTTGCCACTTTGAGTAGATAAGTATCTTAATATATATAAATTACGTGTCACGTTGTTTGTTCGCGATGGACTCCTGAACTACTTAACCGATTTTAATCAAATTTGCACACCGTGTGCAGTTTGAGAGAACTTGAGAGATAGGATAGTTTTTTAGCTCATGAACGACCCACAATTATTTTTTGCCAATTTAAGGATTATTTATAGGACAAAGGGTCGTCGGAAACGGCAAAACACGTCTGCTTGGCAAGCTAGTAATTTGTATAAAAAATTAAAGTAACAGTTTATAATGTAATGTATAAAGTAACAATAATGATTTCTTATATATATATATATATATATATATATATATATGTACATACATACATTAAAAACCAATTAAAATTAAACGCGATAAAATCCGTAAAAGTAGTTTCAATAACAGTTTAAAGTTACAGTAGGTGGTACCTTCCGCTAAAGACGGCAGCGCGCTGTTTTTACTCTTATTCTGAGAGAGTTTTGAAACACGGAAGAATCCAAATATGCATATATATGAACAATTTCATTTTTACGGGCCGTAATCAAACTCCGGTAGCTCATACTATGAAATTTAAATACAAACTTATTGCTTAAAATACTAAATGTTTAAACGTACATCGCCATCATTCTCGGATCTATGTCCTTCATCCTACTAAAGGGCGAGGTTCAGTCATTCCATTCCAGGGGAAAATCCATCCAAAAATGCATTATACCACGTTATAGAACCGAATCCCACGTTATAGAAAAGAGGAGCAGGGTTGTCATTGCGCGGGTATAATATGATCCGCGCTACTACATACCACAGTAAGTAGTAGGAACTATTCCAAGAACTTCATGATAGCTTCCGCTGGCATATTATGTGGCCGTGTTTATTTAGTTTCGTGTTTATTTATTTATGTTCGTTGTTTTTTAATGTTTTAAGAAATATTATCGTATTGCATTGAGATAGTCGTAATCTACCTGTGTATTGTAAATTGTGAATTATAACTGACCAAATAAATACTTCTCTTAGATTTCTTGAAACGATTTATGTCCAGCTATGAACATAAACATGTTGATGTTAATTCGCAATACATCATATTCTTGTGTGCTGTGACTTCCCTTCCACGATAAAATTTCTAATACGAAATTGTGGAACCCATAATGTAATGTGTGTGTGTGTGTGTGTGTGTGTTTTGCAATTAAAATGTAGATTATAGTAAAATTTCATAACCACGACGTATTATCAACGCAAGTAAAGAAGAGAGTACTGAAACGATAATTCCAGTGATCGGTAGTAGCGTATATTTACCGCGAAGAAATCTAAATCCGCCATTGTTGGCGCGAATTGCACACAGACTATTGGACGCCGTGGTCCAATTATAGCGCACATTGATAGTACATACTTTATATCTGTACGGCTATTTTGCTCTGAGTGAAATACGACCGAGTGTGTCCATGTGCCTGGAATAAAGCCAACGGGTGTTCCAGATCTAGAAAATTACTGGAATTGAAACAATTTCATTTTACTATTTAAGCCCTAGGTTTAATATTTAAGTACATTATAATTATAATTAGTCCGTATACCGGTTAAAGGACGCTTCTACGTTCAAAGCTAAAGCGTCTTCGTTACTGGAACACTATGTTAGGAAGATCCACAAGAGCACCAGTGAAATTTCTAATTTCAATTTTAAAGCATCTATCATGAACAGAAATGTGAAATAATTGCTACTGGTATCTTGCATTGATACGACTCTTATTTAGGTTTTCTGTTTGGACATAAAAACACACTAGTGTCTATACTAGTATCTATATGTGATAGAGCCATGCTCCAGCTATATTAGTAGTACAATAGTTGTAACATGAAAGGGTAGACTGGACGGGGGAATAAAAACGCTCACACAATACCAGCGTAAAATAGCAGCTCAACGCTGCTGTGTTTCGTCTGGTGAGTGTAGAGAAACGGAGACCCTTTTTTCTGGAAACGTATAATTATATCTTAGTCTTCGGTACCCATGGTTGACTGGCAGAGAATACATTACATTCCTCATATGAGCCCTTTACTTTAAGGTGTTACATTCTAGTTTTTAATTAAATAAAAAATAGATATAAAACAATATGGAAGCAGCATAAGAAAGTCCTCTCTTTTTTTCCCGTGGGTTTCGTAAGAGATTTTTTTTGAATTATTCTTAGCCAGCGCTTAGCTACAATCCCACCTGATGGTAAATGGTGATGTAGCCAATGATGATGAAGCGCACTGATTTAACAAGAGATGACTATGGGAAATGCCAGAAAGAGGTAGCCATTGCTATACCATCCACCTCATATTATGTAAGATGTTAATATATTATTCTGTACGTTTCACAAAGAGTTTTCTTCCGCGTACGACCTCTCTGTGGAATAGTTTACCACCGGCGATTTTTCCGGACCGATACGACCTGGGGACCTTCAAAAAAAGAGCTTACTCCTTTCTAAAGAGCCGGCGACGCACCTGCAGTTCCCCTGGTGTTGCGGTTGATCATGGGCGGCGGTAGTCACTTAATATCAGATGAGCCGCATGCTCGTTTGCCCCCTTTTCCGTAAAAAAAAATAATAATAAAATAACCAACTCGGCGCCGGAGAGCAGCGTCAAAGGTGCGATACACTGGCACAGCGATTGCCAATCCAACGGCCAAGAGTGGCGATTAAGATGTTCAGGTGACTGTTAGGTGCTAATAAATAAGAAGACATTTAAGAAAGATTCTGAAATAAAAAGAATCTTTATTAGGAAAAGAAAATCACGTGTACAGATTGTTTTTTTTTACAACTTACATGTGCGGCAGACGATATTCTATCCCTTTTATTATATACGACAGGTATATAATCAAAGTTCTATCCTTTCCGTAAGGTGACGCGATTAGTTTCTCGGACGTACCAACGATTATTGAAAATAAAGATGTTATTATTTTGTTAAAACAATTCTAGTTAACAGTAACATCTACATTACAAGCCCTATCTGATCTAATGAGATTTAGAATACGGCCCTTCCTTCACGATCCGTTTTCGAATCGATCCGGAACGTGCAAATTATTGAGATGAATTGAAAGGATACACCGCTGAAATATGTTTAAGAGATTTACGTGATAAAACTACGCTGAAACTGCAGCATGAATAGGTCGACTCGACCGAAGGACCTCTCTCTTACAGAACATCAATTTTAAATAGAAGCATAAAGATTATGTGTTTCATATAATCTATAACGAGGCATTTCTTATTATATAGTCTTAGTCCTCAGAGGTGACAACGTATCTTCATATTGAATTATTTAGGTGTCTTTTGGACACTATACTCTATCCTTTTACTATAAGCTGCATACTCGTAGTTTACCTTTGCTTGGTTAAAAATAAATTCGGATGTTCTTTGCTCAAACGGTTCAGACCGTTCCTATGGTAAGTGTTCATTATGTCCAATACACCGAGTCTGTCCTCGATGAAAGAATTACTTGACAGAAAATAAATGCCTGTTAAACATCAACACAAAACACACCATAGTCGTAGCATGCTGTGTTTTATGTTGATGTTGTATAGAGTTACGTTTAGTTCAAAATTGAAATGGCATATCCACGCATTTTTTTATCCTCAACTAAGGATGAAAATGCAAATGCGTTGTCACCCTTAAGGACTAAGATGGAATGCATCGATTCCAGTAAAAAGGGTCTCCGGTGCTCTACCTTCACCATACGAAACACAGCAGCATTACGCTGGTATTCTATGAGAGTGTGGTCCTGCCCCGGTCGAGCCGACTCATTCGTGCTACAACCATAATATAGCTGAAGCGTGACTCTACCACGTAATTTGATTGAAACAAAAATTGCTACGATGTAAAACTCACGCACCGCACTTGAATTAAGGAAAATTCCTTGATTCAAGTCGACTTTGAATCGTTTTAGTTTGCAACGGCCCTTGTGCTCCTATAATACCAGTATTCTGTGAAAGCGTAGTGATTCCTTATTTTTTATAGAATTAGGGTGACAAACGAGCACACAATCAGTGATGTAACAGATGTGACAGTCTGCTGGTAAGTGGATCCTGTAGCCCATAGACATCTCGACTCGACTAAGAATAAAAATGCAGATGCATTGTCACCCCTGAGGACTAAGATGAAATGCCTCGTTTCCAGTAAAACGGGTCTCCGGTTCTCTACACTCACCATACGAAACATAGCAGCATTAAGCTGCTATTTTACACTGGTTACACGTATTACTTCCGTAAGTTGCATATAATTATTTTATATGCAATTTACGGAAATATATATAATAATACGTGTATTACATATTAACGTAAATTACATTTACATAATTCAGTAACCTCAGTATTTCTGAAGTTAGAATATATAAATACTTTACAAACATGCGTTAAATTAAAAAAAAAACGAAAACGCTTTTCCGGCATGCATAAAGTATGTAAATTTTTAATGTACTTAGCATATACCTATTTTTATCAGCTCTATTTTAATAAATATTAAATATATATTTAAAAGAATTATTCAAAAATATTAATGTTTACAAAATATTCACATCATCTTCTAATCTCATATTCAAGTTGATAACCTTCCATCAGAAAGGCGTGACTAATCCAACTTTGGTACATCCGTTTTGGCTTTATAAGGTGAGCCTCGATAATCGAGGCAAACGGTTGTTTTAAGTTAGTAAAGGATATGATAAAATTTGCTTTTTGTTGCGCGAATATTTATGTTGAAATATTGTTTTAAATGCAAATATTCAAGTTGTCATCTAGTTATATAGGTAGTCATGCTATTTCTCTACCTAGGAGTCTATCTGAGTTGATACAAATATCTTAACTACGTTTTTTATGCCTCCAAGAATAAACGAAAATAAATTTTAGTATATATCTAGTTATGTTGAATTATTTGTGTTTTATTGTAAATTATCGATCAGCCCAGCTTCGCCTGTAGGTTTTAATAACGTGGCGTCATTTTAACTTAAAATAATCATCAAACAGCATATATAATTTTATTTAGTCAAACAGACAAAGTTTCGCCTAAAAGCCTTTCTATATCTTAATGGCATGCAAACAAGCTTTAGCATTTATTTCGATATTTCGGATAAACACTGCAATTTTATTTACTTTATTCGCAAAATCTCTCGTTCTACTTAAAACGAGTTATTTATTTTATTAGGAAGAATATTTTATATTAATATGTTTATGTTAATTGTAATCTTTTTCTCTAATTAATTTTACCCGAATTTAAAAAATTGCATGCGTTTATCAATTTGAATTATTTATATAAACAAAATTGTTAATTTTTGGCACAATATTCTAATACTAGCGTGATTTCGTATACTTTTTGAAAATCATTTTTCAACCACAGAAACGAGTGGCTGGATAATTTTGAATAAAACACTTTAGAGAAAATATAACGCATAGAACAAAAGTGAAAGTGCGCATGAGTACTCTTCGTGTATCCGAGGTACCTATGAACTACGTTATACACTTAACGAAAACGTATCGCACAGTGCTGATGTTGACTTTTATGTATGACATTTTATAACCCAATTTTGCCACTAAACAGTGAAATGTCTTAGGCCTGTTCCACACTGCGTTATCTACAAACTTATCGAATGCAATGCAATCCGTACGTCGCCTAATAGTACGCTACATCGTATCGAGCCAGTTTCCATACACGATGCTAAACAAATAAGAATATTATATAATTTTTCCTTAAATAGCTGTCCAGATTTTATACGTATACAAAATAACACATATGTATATGCGGTAGAGTCCCACTGCAGCCGTGTTTATGAGTAACTGCAAAATGTACCTATATGTCGGCGCTATCGGGGAAGGACCACACTCTCACAGAATACCTGCATAAATTAGCAATATAATGCTGCTATGTTTGACTGACTAGAAACGGAGACCATTAAAGTACCACCAGTGAAAACTTGTTATTGCTTATACTATTTTATAAAAACATGTTTAAAAATAACCATGTTTTATGTCAAATTTAAGCCCTTTTAATTAAAACGTTCCTAATGTAGATTCATCATCAGTACATCCCATTACATGTACACTGAACATAGGCCTCCCCCATGGAATGCCTATGTTCAGTGAAAAAACACAAGTCCTGAGCCACATTCATCCATTGATTTCCTGCATCTTTTACCAGATCATCGTTTAGCCGTTTTTTTAACCGTGAGTTTGCACTGACGGGATTTTCTCAAAAAAACGTGTTTTAAACACTATTTTCTGTCAATGTATCAAAAAGCGTTTGCATAGTCAAAGAACATGTTGTAGTGAAATATGTTTGACAATTTATTGTACATTACATATTTAACTATATTACATCTTTATAACTACAGAAATCAAATGTTTGAAAACAAATTTGTAGAAATATTGTCATGTTGAAAGATATTTTTTTTTAAAATAATATTAACAATGCTATAAACATTACTAATATTCCCCTCGTAACACAACCAATTTAAGCTTACCACTCGTGGTAAGCTTAAATTGCCTGTGTTACGAGTGGTTCACGCCAGTAGTCGAATAGCGGATTCGAACCCACGGCCTTTTTGAGTTCGCGGTCCGCGCCCTGCCATTAGGCTACTGTCGCTTATAATATAGTTTGAATATCTATTGAAAATTTTACACAGTTTTTGTGAGTGCGAACGCCACCATCATAAAACATATTGTGTGATTTATTTTATGCGATTTGTTTCAAAACATTACGTGTTGAATGTTTCTCAGTGCAAATGTACTATAATGGAGGCCTCCTACACTTCGTTTACCGGTATGAGGCTGCCTCTGTGTTCTTGATCGGTTGTCGGCTCTTCAAACTATACAGCCTCTACAGCTTACTGGGCCGTTATATAAACGTAGTAGTAAGCTGTAAAATTTGCAAAAGTAAAAAGTAAAGTTACAGAATACTATTTCCACTAACTATGGCTATGTACGGGTCTCGTCTCATTTCTAAAAACTCTTAAATTAAGGATTCTTTAGGTAGGATCTTACGTGGTAGAGCCACTTTGCAATTATATATATTATAGTTTTAGCACGAACGGGTCGGCTCGATCGGGGTAGGACCATGCTCTCAGAGAATACCAACCAATCCGGAGACCCTTTTTACTGGAAACGAGGCATTCCACCTAAGTCCTCACGGATGACAACGCATCTGCATTTTGATTCGTAATCGAGGATAGATGTAGATGTCTATGGGCCGCAGCAACCACTTACCATCAGGTGGACTGTGTGCTCGTTTGTTTTGGGCCACAGCAACCACTTACCATCAGGTGGACTGTCTGCTCGTTTGTTTTGGGCCACGGCAACCACTTACCATCAGGTGGACTGTGTGCTCGTTTGTTTTGGGCCACAGCAACCACATACCATCAGGTGGACTGTGTGCTCGTTTGTTTTGGGCCACGGCAACCACTTACCATCAGGTGGACTGTGTGCTCGTTTGTTTTGGGCCACAGCAACCACTTACCATCAGGTGGACTGTGTGCTCGTTTGTTTTGGGCCACGGCAACCACTTACCATAAGGTGGACTGTGTGCTCGTTTGTTTTGGGCCACAGCAACCACTTACCATCAGGTGGACTGTGTGCTCGTTTGTTTTGGGCCACGGCAACCACTTACCATCAGGTGGACTGTGTGCTCGTTTGTTTTGGGCCACAGCAACCACTTACCATCAGGTGGACTGTGTGCTCGTTTGTTTTGGGCCACGGCAACCACTTACCATCAGGTGGACTGTGTGCTCGTTTGTTTTGGGCCATAGCAACCACATACCATCAGGTGGACTGTGTGCTCGTTTGTTTTGGGCCACGGCAACCACTTACAATCAGGTGGACTGTGTGCTCGTTTGTTTTGGGCCACAGCAACCACTTACCATCAGGTGGACTGTGTGCTCGTTTGTTTTGGGCCACGGCAACCACTTACCATCAGGTGGACTGTGTGCTCGTTTGTTTTGGGCCACAGCAACCACTTACCATCAGGTGGACTGTGTGCTCGTTTGTTTTGGGCCACAGCAACCACTTACCATCAGGTGGACTGTGTGCTCGTTTGTTTTGGGCCACAGCAACCACATACCATCAGGTGGACTGTGTGCTCGTTTGTTTTGGGCCACGGCAACCACTTACCATCAGGTGGACTGTGTGCTCGTTTGTTTTGGGCCACAGCAACCACTTACCATCAGGTGGACTGTGTGCTCGTTTGTTTTGGGCCACGGCAACCACTTACCATCAGGTGGACTGTGTGCTCGTTTGTTTTGGGCCACAGCAACCACTTACCATCAGGTGGACTGTGTGCTCGTTTGTTTTGGGCCACGGCAACCTTTTACCATCAGGTGGACTGTGTGCTCGTTTGTTTTGGGCCACAGCAACCACATACCATCAGGTGGACTGTGTGCTCGTTTGTTTTGGGCCACGGCAACCACTTACCATCAGGTGGACTGTGTGCTCGTTTGTTTTGGGCCACGGCAACCACTTACCATCAGGTGGACTGTGTGCTCGTTTGTTTTGGGCCACAGCAACCACTTACCATCAGGTGGACTGTGTGCTCGTTTGTTTTGGGCCACAGCAACCACTTACCATCAGGTGGACTGTGTGCTCGTTTGTTTTGGGCCACAGCAACCACTTACCATCAGGTGGACTGTGTGCTCGTTTGTTTTGGGTTACAGCAACCACTTACCATCAGGTGGACTGTGTGCTCGTTTGTTTTGGGCCACAGCAACCACTTACCATCAGGTGGACTGTGTGCTCGTTTGTTTTGGGCCACAGCAACCACTTACCATCAGGTGGACTGTGTGCTCGTTTGTTTTGGGCCACAGCAACCACTTACCATCAGGTGGACTGTGTGCTCGTTTGTTTTGGGCCACAGCAACCACTTACCATCAGGTGGACTGTGTGCTCGTTTGTTTTGGGCCACAGCAACCACTTACCATCAGGTGGACTGTGTGCTCGTTTGTTTTGGGCCACAGCAACCACTTACCATCAGGTGGACTGTGTGCTCGTTTGTTTTGGGCCACGGCAACCACTTACCATCAGGTGGACTGTGTGCTCGTTTGTTTTGGGCCACAGCAACCACTTACCATCAGGTGGACTGTGTGCTCGTTTGTTTTGGGCCACAGCAACCACTTACCATCAGGTGGACTGTGTGCTCGTTTGTTTTGGGCCACGGCAACCACTTACCATCAGGTGGACTGTGTGCTCGTTTGTTTTGGGCCACGGCAACCACTTCATCAGGTGGACTGTGTGCTCGTTTGTTTTGGGCCACAGCAACCACTTACCATCAGGTAGACTGTGTGCTCGTTTGTTTTGGGCCACAGCAACCACTTACCATCAGGTGGACTGTGTGCTCGTTTGTTTTGGGCCACAGCAACCACTTACCATCAGGTGGACTGTGTGCTCGTTTGTTTCGGGCCACGGCAACCACTTACCATCAGGTGGACTGTGTGCTCGTTTGTTTTGGGCCACGGCAACCACTTACCATCAGGTGGACTGTGTGCTCGTTTGTTTTGGGCCACGGCAACCACTTACCATCAGGTGGACTGTGTGCTCGTTTGTTTTGGGCCACGGCAACCACTAACCATCAGGTGGACTGTGTGCTCGTTTGTTTTGGGCCACAGCAACCACTTACCATCAGGTGGACTGTGTGCTCGTTTGTTTTGGGCCACAGCAACCACTTACCATCAGGTGGACTGTGTGCTCGTTTGTTTTGGGCCACGGCAACCACTTACCATCAGGTGGACTGTGTGCTCGTTTGTTTTGGGCCACAGCAACCACTTACCATCAGGTGGACTGTGTGCTCGTTTGTTTTGGGCCACGGCAACCACTTACCATCAGGTGGACTGTGTGCTCGTTTGTTTTGGGCCACAGCAACCACTTACCATCAGGTGGACTGTGTGCTCGTTTGTTTTGGGCCACGGCAACCACTTACCATCAGGTGGACTGTGTGCTCGTTTGTTTTGGGCCACAGCAACCACTTACCATCAGGTGGACTGTGTGCTCGTTTGTTTTGGGCCACAGCAACCACTTACCATCAGGTGGACTGTGTGCTCGTTTGTTTTGGGTTACAGCAACCACTTACCATCAGGTGGACTGTGTGCTCGTTTGTTTTGGGCCACAGCAACCACTTACCATCAGGTGGACTGTGTGCTCGTTTGTTTTGGGCCACAGCAACCACTTACCATCAGGTGGACTGTGTGCTCGTTTGTTTTGGGCCACAGCAACCACTTACCATCAGGTGGACTGTGTGCTCGTTTGTTTTGGGCCACAGCAACCACTTACCATCAGGTGGACTGTGTGCTCGTTTGTTTTGGGCCACAGCAACCACATACCATCAGGTGGACTGTGTGCTCGTTTGTTTTGGGCCACAGCAACCACTTACCATCAGGTGGACTGTGTGCTCGTTTGTTTTGGGCCACAGCAACCACTTACCATCAGGTGGACTGTGTGCTCGTTTGTTTTGGGCCACAGCAACCACTTACCATCAGGTGGACTGTGTGCTCGTTTGTTTTGGGCCACAGCAACCACTTACCATCAGGTGGACTGTGTGCTCGTTTGTTTTGGGCCACAGCAACCACTTACCATCAGGTGGACTGTGTGCTCGTTTGTTTTGGGCCACAGCAACCACTTACCATCAGGTGGACTGTGTGCTCGTTTGTTTTGGGCCACAGCAACCACTTACCATCAGGTGGACTGTGTGCTCGTTTGTCACCCTTATGCTATAAAAAACCTTCTTTATAAGCCCGAAATATTCTACTACTAGACATAGTCGTGCTCATGCTAGAAAAGAGTTGCGATAAACGCCACGTTTGGAATAGGTTTAGAAGTTTACTGTATCAGTGTGTTGCACTTGTGATCCTGCTTTCCGTCGCCTGTCTGAGTAATTAATATAAATAATTAACACTCTATTTTAAGGGTTTTCTATGGGTATTTAATACATTTTAGTATAGTTCTAGCTTGCCAGGCAGACGTTGTTCTGCCCTTTTCGACGACCCTTTGTCCTTTTAAAAATTCTTAAATTTGCAAAAAAAAATTGTGGTTCACTCATGGGCAAAAAAACTACCCTATCTCTCAAGTTGGGCCAAACTGCACACGGTGTGCAAATTTGATTAAAATTGGTTTAGTAGTTTAGGAGTCCATTGCGGACAAACAACGTGACATGTAATTTATATATATTAAGATTAAGATATATTTTAGTTCTTCTTCATTGTCTTTTCTATGTGTACGAGTAAATAACTTACACGCTAACTGGTTTGAATATAGATTTTATGTTTATATATAGTATTTTTATTTTGTAATCTGTTGAATAAAACATATCATAATCCGTATCGTAACGAATCCGTCTGCTAAATATGGTGTTAAATTCGCAAAGACGGAACTTATCATTAAAAGTAGGTATGTAAGAAATACAAAAAATATACAAAGATACCAAAAAAATAAACTCTTAAAGCCTTTCTGATCAGTTATCGGTTCGTCTTGAAATTATTATTAAATAAACAACTTTAATTTAGCTTTCTATGTCGAAACGAATTCGACACGAATAATATCGCAATAGGCCTCGTCTCATTGCACCGCTATAGAATCCATTACTATCTCTCGTCTGCAATCAACACAGCTTCAGTTACATAACAAATTTAGCTCAGTTGTTCCACGGTAATATTATTTCTATAAAATTACCGTGGTTGTTCTTACCCGAAGGTAAACTGTATTTACGTGAAGAATAAATAGATAATAGTGGTCGAAATGGTGGTCTAGAAGGAAATCAAACGACCATTCCGTATTCTACAGCCGGACTGTTACTTAAACTAATTTATCTTTGTAATAACTTTATTTATTTATTTACACTCCATTGTGAAGAGTCAGAATGTGTCAAAAAAGCCACGTATGGCAATTCACAATGCTGTGATGGTCCCTATTTTGACGTATGTTAGTGAAAGTTGGGTGTGGCGGAAGAAACACGTGAGTAGAATAAACGCAGTAGAAATGCGGTCGTTAAGGAGTATATTAGGGCTGAATCTGAATGACAGGGTGAGAAATTGTGTGACAAGAGAAGAGTGTGGTTCGCAAGATGATGTTGTGACCACGATTAAGTAAGAGTGCTTCGGTGGTTTGGTCATGTGGAAAGAATGAATGAGGAAAGAGTGACAAAGAAAATTTATGTTGCAAAAGTGAATGGCAGAGTCGGAAAGGGACGAAAGGCGAAAATTTATTGACCAAATTAGCTATTTATTGAAAACGGGCCAAATTAGGAGTACCCTTAACCGACGAGCATGTGTGCGTAGGTATATGGATATGAAGAAGGCGAGAGAGGTGTGTCAGGATCGTGCCAAATGGAAGTCTGTAGTCTCTGCCTACCCCTCTGGGTAACAGGCGTGAGTGTTTAGGTTTTTTTTATTTTTTATGTTTTTATTTATTTATTCTCTATTGCATTCCATTAAACAAATTTAAAAATACAAAGGGCGGACTTAATGCCTTGAGTTGAGACATTCTCTACCAGTCAACAACACAGAGTGGTGATAATTTGACGTGGTGTAGCAACGTAATATATGTGTAAAAATTAATATGTTTGTTCGTATTTTGTGCGCTGCCATACCTATGCATCCATCCACCCATCGTATATATCAGATTGCGCTAAAAGGGGCATGCCCAGTCTTCATAGACACTTCGGCCATGAGTGCCCACATATAAAAGCATATAGATATGATAATATGCAATTAAAACAATGAAATGGTAAAGGAATTGCTTTAAAAAAAGTCGGGGTTTTGAAAATATTTGAAGTTTTTATTTTCACAAATGCAGTTTTTTTAACAACTATTTTTATCGATTTTTATCGCGTTTTATTTCTTTGATTTTTAATTCCAGACATTTCGGGTGCTTTCCAGCACCCATGGTTACGGCAGACTGAGGTGACCGACGTCCCAATGTCAGTGTTAACCCGGAGTACCTTCAGATTTTTAATTTTTATTTATTGTCCGATCTACAGAATGAACTTACTGTGTCTAGAAGTCTTGCAGTGGTATGCTTGGGTTTTTAATTTCATTAATTACCAGGGTCCTAAGCAGGTGGTAGTAGCAAGCATCCTTCCTAAAAAAGAATTTATATATTAGATATTATATAGAATTTATGTAATAAAATACACTTTACGACTAATAGTGATGACTTGCAATTCTAGCCCTAAGTAAAGATCAGCTAGGGCTTAACTTTATTCCTTCCATAATGCTGCTCCTCTGGTTATTACAGAGTTCTATCCGGTAGCAACCATTAAATCTTATATGCTCACCATAATAGTAGCGAGCTTGCTTTAATTGGTATGTGACACAAGCAATTAATATTAAGTCGCTGTAAGTTAAAACAGGAAATTCCCTAACATTTTAAAGTCTACATTTATATTTCTAAAGTCTGCCTGCCCTAGCTCTATTTAGATTGTTTTCCCTAGCATACTCAGAAAAATCATTATTTGTCTCCATATTTTGATGAACTATTTCAAGTATTTGAGCCGCATCATCCCTGTCCCTTATTTTTGTGTGGAATTTATTAACTATAGCAGAAGCCACAGCAGTCTATCATCAAATGTGTAGAAGCCCTGTTAAAGTAATTTTGATGAAATATTTTAAATTCAGTTTTAAAAATGCCATTCACCACCTCTACTACCCATATCGACACATAGTCACGGCTCTGGATTTATTAGCATATCTTGTCATTAACTGAAATTCACCATCTGCTGGAGACATTTCTGCGACCCTTAGACATCCACATCTATCCTCGATTACAAATCAAAATGCAGATGCGTTGTCACCCGTGAGGACTAAATCATTTTCTCGTTTCCAGTAAAAAGGGTCTCCGGTTCTCTACACTCACCATACAAAACACAGCAGCATTAAGCTACTATTTCACGCTGGTATTCTGTGAGAGGGTGCTCCTTCCCCGGTCGAGCCGACCCATTCATGCTACAACTATACTTTTAATATAACTGCAGCATGGCTCTACCAAGTATAACACACATACATAGTACTTGTCACTATGTATGTTTGTTATCGCAAAATGTAGTTAATCACAAAAGAGACATACTTGCAATGCTGATGGAACTGTTACAACATGGTAAAAAACATTGTGCTTTTATATAATTAGTTAGCAGTACACTGTGTGATGTATGATCTAAGCTTTGTTGTTCTGGGTGCAATACATTACTCACTTCAGATTGCAACGAGGATGGACTAGATGATTCAGATGGTTCCCGTTCTGCAGTTGAACATGATGCTGTTCTATCAGTTCATTGCCAGCAATTATGATATACACGGCATGACAACTGAAATAATGTAAAATACAAAAAATGAAGTCAAAGTGAAAAAATAAAAATAAAATAGATTTATTTCAAACTCAAATATAAATAAAATATTTATCAAGTTAAATGTTACTGCACAAGGACGGATTTAATGCCCTATATTATTTAATAATTAAGGACTGACAGACTACCAGCAGTCCAAAAACAATGAAAAATCAACTGTCTCCTTTCTTGGTAGTTGATAAAACTGGTTAATCTCATAAATAAGCTAGTATGTTTGTCAGATACAGCTAGGGCAGATGTGAAAAAATAAAACAAGTTCTTGAGTTGATATACAATCAGTGTAAAAACATGTATAATTATCAGATATATGGATCACATTTAATAAATTGAAATGTTAAACATGTTAAACACTTACCTCACGTAGCGCAAATAATTCCTCACGTGGAAAATCGAAGACAAACAATGTGTGTGATCTTATTCTCATAAGTGTCAGTGCCACAGCTGATGTATAGATGTTCAAGACGAACTATTGGTGCATTTTGCGAGTGCCACACTACACGTTCACTGTACTCGAAACTTGTACCTAATAAAGAAGCTACAATTATTATATTGATATTATTCAAGTAAACTCAGTTATAAAGCATTTCTTAGAGGAAGACATACCACATCGTGATATGTACCAACTATTTACCTGCTGTGTTCGAACCAATTGTTGAGAGATCAACAATTGCATTTTACTTTTATAACAAAACAATAACATGATAACAACACGTAATTTAATTCTTGTGACATAACAGTGACAGCGGCCTACCTGTCGGATACGATGTTGCCACTTAACGGTCATAAAATCTATGGAATGATATCGATTTTTATTCGATTAATAATATCATAAAAAGAATAATCTTTGACGCGTTTTAAGTTCTGCACGCTTTTTAAAATATAATTTCCTTTATTTATTGAAACTCTATTTCAAATGTATTTTTAAGAACAGTTAGCTTGTGCTGTATTGTTTTGTTATGCTTTAGAGAATTCGTGGTAAATCAGCTGGAAATTAACTTCTTGAATTATCATAACATGATTCCATTTTAAATGTTATGTTAAAAACAGATAAGAATAACAGTTAACTTGTGCAGTAGCGTTTTGTTATACTCTAAAGAATTCTTGGTAAATCAGCTAGTAATTCGCTTGTTTAATTATCATAACTATAAATGTGAAGGTTGTCAATGAATTCAACCGAGCCTATAACAACGGTTTTTAATGGTTGACTGCCGCTTTTGATGACTTGAAATTGATAAAAACCTATTTTGCGCAATAAGTTTTTTCTCTTTGGTAATGAATAAACCACAGAAACCCCTTTAATGTATAATAGTCCTTTTTTTGATACAAGTAGCACATTTTAAGGAACCGCAAAAACAACTTTGTTATTTATACAAACACTATGAAAAACAAAATAATTTGTTGCTGGCGATAATGACAGTGGTATTTTGACTCGATTTAAAATATATGCTTGTTACTACTGAACTCTTCATGGGCCTGCGAGTCCGACTCGCACTGAACCACTTTTTTTCAACATTTAGTTTTATTCTAATAAATAGTTTTTTCGTTTAAGCGGAGCTCTTTTACTTTAGGTTTATTACCTCTTTATCTACAATAATCAATCTGAGTAAGTACAGTGTGTAAATACGATTCTTAAATTGTAAAAATAATAATTGGATTTGAACATCTTAGGTAGGTATTTAGTTTTATTTATTTAGAAAATATTAATCTCGCAATTATTTATTGTAATAATATAATTTATCACACAGCTAACGCCCTCATTAGCAATGTAATGGTGAAAGAATTTTCAAAATCGGTCTAGTAATTTTTGAGATTAGCCAAAAAACGTATTCATTGAAAGTAGCGCCCTCAATAATAAAATTAACCCTATATTAGATATCTAAAATTATACATAACAATCTAGTGGTGAAAGAATTCTTAAAGTTGGTCAAGTACTTTACGAGTTAAGCGAATAAAATATTCTTTGATAGTAGCTCCCTCAATAATAAAATGCATCCTACGTTTTAAGCACCATAGCAAAAAACGATTCAACATAGCCTAATCCGCACACACAGTAAAAACATAACCATCCTTTTTCGTCTGTAGTCGGTAAACATTTGGTTAATAACGGTTGCGTATCGACTGCTTTGGATAAATATCCATTGTCAACGGTTATTTTAAACCTATATCATAACATCGTAATAATTATCGAAAGATCATATAAGCATTGTAATAATGACACCATAAGTAATCGATTGAAAAGGGGAATCGATTTTTTAATGATTTTTGTGATTGGCAACATTTTTTATTTTATTCACTGACTAATGAATTACGTATTTACCTAATTTTATTTTTATCTTTTCGGTACTTTTAATTTGTGCAAAAATATTCCCATTGTTTTAGGATAAATGAATACCGCGATTAATAACCATAAATAAAGATATATTTTTTTAACAAATGCACATTGTTGGGCGTTCGATGGCCTAATATGGGCATCCCCCTTTTATCAACATATTGCTTGCACTTCCGATAAGGTTCTAGGCATAGTTGGACCCGGTAGATGACGCTGTTGTAGAATCCAGATATCACCCGTGTGACGCCGGGGCAGATCGCTAATAGAGAATAAAAACAAAATAAAAATGATAAGTAACTACCTACGTAATGTCTTAATCTAAATCTTAGTAATAAATAAATTAAACAAATATAGGCTATACACATACATTATATGTATACAAATTAGTCGAGTTCTAAGACTTCGATCTTCGGTCAAAATATTTATTTATCAATATATTATATCGATTTACTCGTAGTAGTACTATCGCAACTATCGTTTTCAACCAAGTGTTCCCAAAAAAACTTTTCTTTGCACGAAATCGGACAATCGCTTAATTGATCCGAAAATAATCAATACGTGACTAAATTCGAGTTTGAATTCAATGGCGGTGAAATCGTCAATCTTTACCAAAATTCATTGAAGTTTTCTGAATGTTATGACTACGATAACTTTAATCTAAAATTTAGAAAACCCCCGAAACAAAAAGAGCCGATGATCTTTAAACGGCTGAATAGATTTTCCTGAAACTTAGCTAAGAACACTCTGGATTAAGATACCTTTCAAACGATAAAAAGCTTAATCAAAACCAGTTCATCCGTTTAAGAGCTATGATGCCACAGACAGACACTCAGATATACACTACAAACATATCTAACACCGCGCTGTTTTCGTCGGGGGTTGAAAACAAATTCGTTGATATAACGATTGATATTCGATAGTATAGGTATTTAGTTAAACTGGGCTTAAGAAATCCGTATTAATTTTTAATCACAGTGAGGTATAAATTTAAAAATATTTCTCTTTTTTTACAGATCAATAAATCGTGTTTACATTGGCGCGAAAGGTGACCTAAACTTCTGGCAAGTATCTCAAATGTTTGTAGTAAAAATAAATATTCATTCTTTCCCTGTTTGTTTACGTCATTGAGGTGTAATATAAAAAAACAAGTAACTCAAGGAATGCCACTCACGTCCCTGGCATCCGTCCGGTTTAGGCTCATCCCGTGTAAAGTGTAAACACGTAACGTAATAAACAATAATCAACCAATGGCAAAGCGATTATGCACTCAAATGCCATCTACTTTTGTATCATTAAGCCATTTTGGACGTTATGCTGTTTGGTGCATATTTGTTCAATATTTGCAACATATTGACTACCTGCACCTATCGTGCTAACCAGTATGCAGTAGAAACAGTGTAACGGACTTAGCCCAATGTGTAAGTTAAAGTGGCAATGAGCCGGTCATACAGCTGAGGAACCGACAACCGATTGGAAAAAAAGGTTCTTGAGTGGTAGCCTCGTACCGTTAGGTGAAGTGCGACTATTATTACCTGCTACCTAAATGTAGTGGCTACCTAGTACACAGGACGTCGATAGGTGCACGTGGCTCAGGACCGTGCTTTGTGGTGTACCTTGGTGGAGGCTTATGTTCAGCCATGGATTTATCATCGGCTATAATGAGGATGATGATGATGATTTTTCTAATAAAGACAAATATGATTTAACAATAATTATCTGCGGTCATCTTCCATTTGCCGACAATTCAGTCATTATTGTGAAATCACAAGTCTACAAAGTGTACAACTAATAAACCAGTGGTTAATGACATAAGAAATAACGGACGTACGACGGATGGACGTCCTCCTTTACTAGCCGCCGCATTTGAGAAAGCTGGGCTATGGAAGATTCTATGCAAGATACTATTACGAGGGTGACACTGAACTTTTTTAGAACTGAGTGTGACACTGAATTTTTTTAGAACTGGCCACTCGTGAACGATGTAATAAAAAAATAATTTCAAATTTTGAAAATGGAACTCTGCCAATATTGTTGTGTATATATTTATTAATTTGTCATTTATTTACGATTTGGCGGCTAATTGAAAATTGTCTGTGTCACGCCAGCATGAATATAATGCGAAAAAATTTTCGTACAATGATTTTTTATGCCTTTGGATGTCATTTAAGTCAACAAGAAAGTTATGATAGACTTTGATTGGCCTTTCACGATGAAGCCCCATCTCGTGCCACTGTTAAACAACTGGTTTAAAGTGTTTAAACGTGATCGCACTAATATCACCGATGATCTGCGTGAGGGACAGCCTTCTACGGCGACGACTGAAGATAACATCAGTGTTGTGCGGCGTATGATAGAGACTGACAAAAGAGTGACTTATCAGCAGATTCGGACAAGCTTAACATCGGTATGAGTCAAGTGCACAAAATCCTGTCTTGGAAAAAGTTCGGGAAATACGACCTCGCAGTGAGATCTTCCTTCACCACGACAACGCCTCGTCGCACACTGCCCAGCAAACAATCGAAAAAGTCCTACTTGGCGATGTCAGACGTGGAATTACTGGGTCACCCACCTTATAGCCCCGACCTTGCACCTTGCGATTTCTATTTATTTCCGAAAATAAAAGCAAAACTTTGAGGAAAACGTTTTATGGACACCGAGGAAGCAGTAGAAAAGACCCCTAAGGACGAGTAGGCAAAGTGATTTTCTTAGTGGCTCTATCGGATGCAGCGATGTATTGATGTAAATGGGCACTATTTTGAAAAGATATAATAAAACCAATAACTTGCTAGTTTGTTCAGTTTTTGATTTTTTAAGAACTTTCAGTGTCACTCTCGTAATAACGTGAATCTTAGTAACTTTCATATTCTCACGAATTGGTAAATTATAGTAACAATGTATCAATACACATTAAAATAGTCACAATAAATGACTGTGTAAGACGGCAATTGTTCAGTGGTAGACGGGCAATAATAACGATAATGAATTTCGATACCACAATGTCCTTTTACTTGTTTCAAGTTCTGAGCGAACGTCATTATTAATAACACCTGGCATCAAATTCTAAACTAAAGGTGGATCTACGCTAGACTAGCCGAGTACGAGCGGAGCATGAGCCAAGCACAAATTCATGTAGTGTGGACCGACTATACAAGCCTCGAACGAGCACGCTTCGAGCGTATGGTTCATGCTCGACTGTGCTCCGCCTATTGTCGATTTTTTTGACAAACACAAAGGGATTTGCATCACATGCATCGATTTGCATGTTGTAGGCTCGTTGTACGTCCAAACTTGACTCACGAGTAGAGCGGCTCAGCTTGTTATCAGCTCGTGCTCGGCTCCTCTATCGTAGACCCACCTTAAGATTGTTTTGACATAATGAATGTAATATAATGAATATATTCCTAAAACTAGCGTTCCGCTCGGCGACAGCGCAAAGCGAGTTTGTTTTATACTATGTAGAGGTCGGTCTATTTGGTATATTCCGAAAATATATTTCTTGTGGGTGGCCTATGTTCAGTAGAGGACTTACAATGGGCTTTAATGATCGTATTGCACACATTGTGTTACATTGCCATTGCAATTGCGAAGCCAAAAAATTCAAACTGTTTTCAAAACACAATTGTGTGAAGGAATTGATGCAATGCACTTACTGTTACTTCTCATTAAAGGTCATCATGATGAAGCGTTAGAAGCATTATTACTAGTAGTATGAACAGATCGCCAAGTCTATTTTTCGTAATTGTAGTAAACCATTTCACATTTTTGACGTAGGTACTTAAAGTACAATAAGAAGCATTATTTAAAAAAATGTATTTTTATAAACAACTAATAAAAACTCACCAAAACATCACTCAATATAAAGACATGTGTGGTATTATTTAAAATTATTTAAGACAAATAACAATAATAAGTCATTAATGTAACGGAGGAGGTGAACGGTAAAGTTAAGGAAGAAAATGTGCAGCGCCTTTAGTTTCGTTTCTCGGTTCGATTTCATTTTATTATAATATGATAAGTTATGTAAAATTACATAAAAAATAGTATATCTCAAGAGCGAACATACTTGCACACATAGAGGTACACAACAAATACAGAAATAGATTTTTGTATATTCAAGTAGAACTAGATTTTACTCATGACGAACCTAAACAAGATCACCCCTAAAATCCCTAATTGAGTAAAATGTAACACCAACTTTCATATTATATTAATGCCTACTTTGTTCACACTGCTGAAAATGGAACTCATCTTAATTCTAAAGGGGTAATAGAGCGTAAAAGGCGTCTGCCTTATGGATTGGCGGACTACATGTGACCTCATATTACTTTTTGTATATCTGACCTGAAAATTTCCTCCTTTTATCGCTAAGCACGCTATAAAATGGCTAAGCAAGCTTATCATTGATTCCGACATGTATAAAACTGAATTTTTCACTCAAAATGAAATTTGACAACAGGCCTATACACAAATACACATACTCCAAAAACATACTCATAATAGCAGCTGCAGTAAATCTCTACGAGTACATTCTACTTTGATTTGATCCAATCAATGCTGGTTGATTTGGTCCGCCCTTGATATGGTCTAGAAAGGCTATTTGAGGTAAACAAAATCCCATATTTTTATTGCGGCTAAAAACCGAAGTTCAGTTACATCAAGGCTTAACCTACAACTGGCAGCCGATTGTGGTTGGTTTGTTAAATCGGTTACATCTAAGTTAAGTTCACCGCAATCCGCTACACCTCATTGTTACCGGTTAAACCAAGGTGCGACCTATAACAAATCTCAATTCCAACATTCTAAGTATTGTTGCGCGCCATAGTTGATGGCACTAACGCCATCTGGCATCAATTATCAGAAATAGGAGTGTCAAGATCTTTCTAGTACTCTCCCAACAGCGCCATCTAGTATCGAATAGAAGAATTAAGCTTTCTAGAAAAGTCCACACTCGAACTTTCTGCACCTGGTCGGTCGGGGGCCGGTATTTGCTGGAATATTCTGGATATTTCGGTGGAAAAGGCCTATTTAAAGACATTAAGGGCCACGACCGGAGAGTAGTATTGAATTGGCGATACGAGCAAAGGTTTCGGAGTGAAATAAAGTGAACCAAAATGGTAAGTGTGATTAGTTATTAGTGTGTATTAGTTTTAATTGGTGTTCTTAAATTAAAGTGTCAATTTTGGTAATTCAACCGGCAGTTTTTATTGTCACGAAGTCTAAGCTCGTAACAGTATGCATGTTATTATCCCAAGTTTCAACACATTTTACAAGTGACTGATTGTAAAAGTAATTTATTTTAAAAATGATATCGAATGCACTTAAATAGAATTACGTAAGGAGAGGTCGATGACTGCACCCGTGACACAAACGTTTCGCTTAACTTAAACGTAACTTTTATGTTGTTAGTTTGGTAATGTCTTATTTAGAGAAAGATTTTTTTTATGATTTGATTTGATTTTTATGTTTTGAATAAAAAAGAAAAACCAGAGGAAGACGTACGCTTTCAATTATTTGTCTAGTGGTAATTTCGTTTAGACTCTTTTGCTGCATCATGTTTTCTTTAGTGACAAAAACACAATAGAATTTGTAAAATTGAGTTTTGAAAAAGATAATTAAACTATTGATAAAGCCTAACTTTAACTGTGATACTGTGAGTACCTAAGTGTTCCTTCCCTATTGGAGCCGACTATTTGTGCTGCGTCCATAATATAGGTGCGAAGTGGGTCTACCACGTGAAACGTTTGAGTAGACCTCGATCAATATTTTCCGCTGTTGTTTTGCAACTCTTCAAAATCCATTTTAGGAGAATTACAAAAATACGTAATAAATGCAAGTACCTTCGCTAGTAAGTTCTTTAAATTTGAATTCAAAGTCGGTAAAAAATTATATAATATTATAGTGATGTCCCATTCTCTACATGTTAGTGTAGAGAATCGGAGACCCTTTTTACTGTAAACGAGGCATTCCGTCTTAGTCCTCAGGGGTGACAACGCATCTGCTTTTCGATTCCTAATCGAGGATAAATGTAGATGTCTATGGGCCACAGCATCCACTTACCATCACGTGGATTGTGTGCTCGTTTGTCATCTATTAAAAATATCTATTCTATAAAAAAATAACAAGTTGTGTAAATATAGGAAGAGATATTAATGGCGTATGTTCTCGCTCTACTTGGTACATATTGCAGTTCTTAAAGGAACAAGCGGTTGCCAATTTGGCGTGAGCATATCGTGTCTCGCAAGAATGGAAAAAATCAAAAAGTATACACCTACCCACACTACAACCGTTTGCAACATTTGGTATAGTTCAATGTAATTGCATAAACTTCTGATTAAGGTATCATCGAATTAAATTACCGAGTGTAGTAGCGGTTTAAGAATATCCACTACCCCATATCTTCCCGTGGGTGTCGTAAGAGGCGACAGGGGGAGACAGGCAGGAGATGGCCAGGGGAGTCGTCTTAATAACAATCAAAAATTAAAAAAAACTGCAGTTGCCAAACCGCTTGCCATGCGTTGCAACTATGGCAAATATCTTCTCTATCGGGGAGGCCAACAATGGACTTTAATAGGCTTAAAAAAACCCCGAACTTGCAAATAGTCGCCAAATTGGATTGTACAAAGGTCTTAAGAAAATCCTTTTTACGTTGCTGTATTTAATACTTTTAATCTCTGTTTTCTAAACTTTCACATTTACCAACATCTTTTACTAACACAAATGCTCATTTTACTTCAATCGCATTTCCAACAGTTTGTTTTTTGTGATTTTTTTTCTGTCAGTTTATCGATATTACCGTAATATCAGTTAGTGTTGCATAACAAATCGATCGTTGGAGTAGGGCTGCCAGTGTGCCAGTTGAAACCGGCAAACGGGCCATGCCGGTCTTGGCCCTCGGTTTAGAAATACTTCGGTTTGTGAAAAATATTTTAAAATGTTTTAGTAACTGTGGTTATTAATATTAAACTGAGATCATCAGTTTCAAACCTGAAATGGATAAAATTATGAACATGAACTTAAAAATAGTTAGGCATATTTAAAAAGTGTACAGATGTAGGAAGCGTCAAGAGCCTGATAATTCAAATATCACAGATGTAAAAGAAAGTTTTTTTGAATTGCAAAGAATCGTGCTAGGTATTGCTATGTGGAATGAAATACCGTTGTAAAGAACTTGTTTACAAATCCTGTTGTCTGCAAATACCTATATAAGAGATATTTGCCTTTTATCAGTTTAACTTTCCCGATGATTTAGAAATAATAGTATTGTGAATATATACTATAGGCTGTGATAATGATGACGATGATAAGTATTGTGACTATTAAATACATTTTTATGTGTTTCGAAACTATACTCTGATTAAGTAGAGACTTTCAATTTTACGTAAATCGTACCCAAGGCGATATGTCGGCGTTTTATCGGTATATTCGAGAATTAACGGACATCAAAATATATTAGTATTGTAGAGCTAGCTCCACTTGACATGATCATGAGACAGAGAAGAAATAAGTTTAAGTCTACAATGTAAGAGAAATGTAAAAGAATTCTTGTGGGTTTATTAAACAGTAATCACTGTTTAAAATGAAGACGTCAACAATCATCTTGTATTGCATTCGGTTCGCAGATGTTTAATCGAACAAAAAACATTGTTGTGCAGAGAGCGTAAATGATACGTGTTTTGAGTGTTTGTGAAAATAATTTCCATTTGTAAGCATACAATTATGATTGCTTTTGACGATGGTAGTTATTGCAGCTATTAAATATCAAGTTCGTTCGTAATACACGAGGTAGCGAAGCGTTTGCTACTGTACGGCTTCCGACGCCGGCAGTCGCTGGACGTAATTGAAGCGAGCGTTGATCTAATGACCATAGGTGGTTTCAATATCGATAAGTTAGTAATCAAACCGATAACGCGCAGTGAGCATTGTTTTTTTTTTCACATATAAAATGTTCAGTGTGGAAATGACTAAATAAAAAAAAGAATAAAATACGCAAAAATGACAGTACATCTAGAATCATAGGATAAGTGCCTTGACCCAATGACTTCTTTATTAACATCGATGTCAGAAGTGGTGCTTGTGCTGAAGAGTGACGCGCTTGACATAGCTCGTGTGTTGGAGACCTGGTGGCAAGGCTTGGTGCTACTAGCGCGCTTGCTAATATGCTTCTTCCGTTTCCTCAATCAGGTTCTATATGGTAGGCATATTTTATAGGGTGTGTTGTTATTTCTATTATATATTAAATAGTCGCTATGAAACAAAATAAACTCGTTCTTGTTTCAATAGATTCAAATAGCTCTCTTCGTACAAAAGAGATGTTGTGATGTTAAATATTATTAACACAATATACAAACAACAATCGCTTTCAAATTTATTTGACAAAACTGGTAGTTCACACTTAATCGTCATATTCACCTTGCTACGGACTAACTTATAGTGTTGCCAGCTAAATAGCAATAAAGTTCACACAAAATGAAATTCTTATACCTACTATAATACAGACAATTTTTTTAAAGTTACATTCATGTTGTAAATCAAGTTATATATTATATATAGTCAGGAAACCGTTTGATACTAAACGGATACGGTACTACACAGGTACTACAACTTTACTTATGCTGATATAGATCAGACTATCCATATCTGCGTGTGCAGGCAGGCGTGTTTTGAACTGCAGTTTTTTACTATTTTCGGTTAAAATTATTTCAGGCAGTTTTGTTTATTTCTTTTAGTTCTATATAAAAGTAGGAAAACGACTAATGTGTACTATGTTATGTTAGTACATATGTTTCGTGAGTATTTTGTCTCATAAAACCCATAAAGTCAGAGCCAAGTTCGTTCTTATTTTATTTACTTAACGTAATAAGATCGCTTACATTGGCAACGCTGTATCTTTGTTAGAAATATACGAGTGTTCTATACTTTTCACTTACGTGGTAAAGCCATGCTGCAGCTATGTTATGATTGTAGCACGAAAGGGTCGGCTCGACTGGGGAAGAACCATGCTCTCACAATATACAATGCTGTGTTTTATACGGTGAGCATAAAGAACCGGAGACCCTTTTTAGTGGAAACGCGGTATTCCATATTATTACTTAATAAAAACGCGTCTTCATTTTATATTTAAATGAAAATTAATGTAGATATCTATAGGCCACAACATCCACTTACCATCAGGTAGATTGTGTGCTCGATTGTGGTTCTTATACTATACAAAAAAACGATGTTTTACGAACCACCCATCCTTTATTAGATTTCTATTTTAACATTGTTCACTTTATAACAGCATATTTTATTTCATTGTAATCAGCACTAAAGTGTTGTGATTGAGTTAAGATACGATTAATCTATCGGGTAGCTGTGTAATTGACACAAGCTTATTGTGACATTGACTCAATAATTCTTTCTTTTAATAAACTTTATCTCCATGCTAGGATTGTCGCCTGTATCACGGTAATATTATCTATACAGTATTGTAACTGGGCCGTATCTTTCAAATAAATGCCTACAGCCGTGCGGCACGTAAACATGTGATAGGGCTGCCTGCCTCCAGCATTTTTACATTTGCCTACGTTGTGTTTCAATTTAATTTTATGATTGTAAATATACTTTTTATATAAACAAATAAAATAGGTACTTTGTGAATTGAATAGGAATTGTTTAATAAAATGCGTGTCGTTTTTTGATTGGTAGATTTAATTAAAAAACCATGTTTATGTTTGAATAACAAATAAGTTAAATAAATTTGCGACCGAAAAATATTTGCGCCTCGGCTGAGACCTACGAAATGCTTTATTATTAGATTTTTAAATATAAAAAATCCGCTTTCTAATATAAAGCTAAAAATAATATAAGTTACAAATTGTTTTGGGAAACATGGACAACGTGGAGAAAAGGAATATCTTTTAATTGGTTATACCTAGATACCTGCAGCTACTTTACAATTTATATGTTTGTTTTTAAATGAAGTTCAGATTTATTATTTCTTTATTTCTATTCTATTATTTATTTCCTCCATTTTTTATATATTTCACAAAATCATCAGTGCGGCACAGTCTCGACTGTCTGCATGCCGAGCGCATGCCGAGATCAAGGCGCGTAGGCATAGCTGTCGCTTCGTCCGTTTGTACGAAGTTGGAATACTGTATAGATAATATTATCGTGCCTGTATCGTAGAAGCGTTTTACATGGTAAATGGACAAACATCTCAACCTGAAACTGTTACTGTACCATTATTTTATATTATTTATTACATTTATTCATTATTCTTAAATAATTATTTGAATCATTTCAGTTTTTTCTAACACGTCACTCATGATCATCTTGATCTTCATGATTATAATCACTGTGATCTCATTTATCACTCATATTTTATTCTAGGTCGTTACAACTTTCAACGGAGTCTAGCTAATTAACGACTTTCAAAGAATGTATTTATACAATCTTCACGCTTTAAAACATTTCGTAGTTATTGGTGTATAAAACTTTTATAATATTATATATTTTATAATATTAATTTTTTACTTTATTTTTCATGTTTTTTCGGAGAGATTCATTTTAAAATAAAATTTGTTGTTTAAAAAATTCATTCTATCCATTGTAGTAATATGTACTTACGTACTAGAACAGCTATTTCAAACGAAAAATGTGCGCTACTCTGTGTTCGCGCGGTTGGTTTTTTTATCATAGAATACACAAAGTAATTCCTTGGTTTTTATTGACATTTCTTGAATTATTTGTGCAATATCTAAGTTCACACAACAGCATATTTTTATCAAGAGATTTTTTTTTAAAAATGAACACAACACGTGACAACTCCACAAGCGCCTAGCGAGTGACTGATTAAAGTGCGGTGTAAGCACCGCAGTATAATGGAACAGAGAATAAGAATGCGGTGCAGTGTCGCCTCTAGTACGTAGTACATAATAGCTCAATGATTCTATCTTATTTTTTTAAAGCAATGCATTTAATTACTTAATCGAATACCCTTAAAAAAAGTGGCAAATTTTGTAACGACTAATTTTTTTATAAATAAAAAAGAAAACAAAGGTATACGATAGTTCTTATAAATTAATAACTAACCATATTTTTAATAAATATTTGTTTACTAGTTTGCAAAAATCCAAAGAAATGAGTTACTTAAGATGTAAATTACTCCGAGTTAATGTTTTGAATAAACCGATTGTTTTGAAACTCCACGAACAACTAATAATGGATAGCAGTGCCAGAAGTACATAATCTAGGCTATAATATCTTATCCACAAACAAGGATTTTTAATGAAATCGTAAAAGTGATAGAATAACTGGTTATTGATGACTACCTAATCCTACAAACTCTTAAAAATATAAAGGATTAAGAAAAAGGGTTCAAAGTAATATTTTAGTTTGCTATTTAACTCAAAAAGCTCCTTACATTTTCAACGCGGATTGCGTCGCGGGTAAATGCTAGTTCCGAATCTGGCCGCAAAAAAATAATCACTCACCGTTTAATACAAAATGTGGATGTAGTGAGACTTCAAAAATATAGAAGAAAAAAACTACCGTTTTCAATCTAATGTTAACACCGGACAAAGTATATATTCAGTAAAAATTGTAATACATTTTCTTCTTATTAATCTAATTTATAATTATAATTTTAGTTTTTTAAATATAGAATTAGTGTGACAAACAAGCCCAAGTCCACCTGATGGTAAGTGGATGCTGTAGCCCATAGACATGTACATCTATCCGCGATTACGAATAAAAATATAAATAAATGCGTTGAAACCCCTAAGAGCTAAGATGTCATGTCATGCGTCGTATCCGATAAAAAATGTAATATTAAAGAATTTTTAAGGTCTAATAAAATTATCTAGTTCTTAAATAAATGCCAATTTATAAGAGTCTGGCCGGAATTTATTCAACATTGTTTTTAAATACAGTAATAGGCAGATGTAGTGAGAATCGAATAAAACAGGACAAAACCAAGACTTATTTGTAATGCATTTTCCTAAGTTCGTCAATGAATTATCTAATATTAAGGCGACACCGTGAGTAAATGCACCTTTCATCGAATATTATTGATATAGGTAAATTCATGTCTTTATCTTGAATTTGCTTGCTCAAAAACACGATTGATAAATTTTGACTTGATCATAACTATTTGCGAAAACACCTTTAAAAATTACTACAGTTGAAATTACAACGAAATTACTTAATATATACGCTTGGGAATTACTCAAATACATTCATTACATCAATATTCATAATTTACTTGCTCATCATTTTGATTACTTAAATTTTAAAAAAATATTTTAAGATTCTGAAAATATTTCTAAGCGGTCTTAATCGTCGCGCCCGCAATTTAAGACCTTATGATGACGTTTTTTAAGTTTTTATAGAAATTATGTATTCACTCGGATATCAGTACAGCGATAGCCCGGAGCAACTTTTTCGATGCACATATATTACACATTCAAATTTATCAAAAATGCTATCTAAATATTAATAATAAACTTCATACAAACCAAAATCTTGGTATCATCCGTATATTTCGTTTCGTCGCAGAACAGAACAATGACGCCATGACTCATTGTATTTGTTTTAATTTCAGAGTTAAAGGCACCTGTGGCGGTCATGATGGCACCCAGCGTGTTTCAGAGAACCAAGTCTCCACGCTCTTCGCCCGGCAACTTGCCTAGAAAATTACAGGTAATTTATCCACTTCGCATCCTTATTCACATAATATGTATATTGCCAGGTGTGGTCGGTGCGAATGAAATAACGGAGTTGATTTGGTTACATTTTTCGAAAGTACAATTTGCAACAAATCTCTACGTGTTAAGGCTTATCCTTATTTTGAATTAAAGTTTGACTGTGTTTAAAATTATGATGTTAATGAACTGTTTTATCTCGAGTACGAAAGGTAAAATCGTCTTCACACTTATTTGTATCGGCCTATGATTATGTTCTAGCCGTGTAGTGGCGGTTGAGAATATCCACTACCCCATATCTTCCCGTGGGTGTCGGAGAAGGCGACAGAGGGAGACAGACAGGAGATGGGCAGCAGCATCTTCCTGATAACAGCAACTGTATGACAAAAAAACTGCGGTTGCCAACCCGCTCGCCAAACGTGGCAACTCTGGCAATATACCCCCCATGAACAATTACACAAATAAACGGCCCCCAGTCCCCGGCGGCCCCGCTATTCCTGGCTACGGTGGCGACCATGGTAACGGCGGGGCAGGGGGTGCTAAGAATCTCCGGTGGAGGTTCGGTTGCCAACGGATCTGAGACGTGAGTGGTCATTCACTGCTGGCTGTATGAGGACGCTCAAGGTCGCTCAGCGAGCTATGGAGAGGGCTATGCTCGGAGTTTCTCTGCGTGATAGACTCAGAAATGAGGATATCCGCAGTAAAACAAGAGTGACCGACATAGCCCAACGGATTAGTAAGTTGAAGTGGCAATGGGCCGGCCATATAGCTCGAAGAACCGATAACCGATGGGGAAGAAAGGTTCTCGAGTAGCAGCTTCGTACCGGTAGGCGTAGTGTAGGGCGACCCCCCACTGGATGGAGTGACGACCTGGTAAGACATGCAGAAAGTCGATGGATGCAGGTGGCTCAGGACCGTGCTTTGTGGCATTACTTGGGGGAGGCCTATGTTCAGCAGTGGACTTGTGAAGGGTTGTAATGATGATGATGATGATTATGTTCGATTTAGTGGTTTTTATTTAATCTGATTAAAGTTTTATTATTATATTAATAATTAGTGCATATTTGGGTTTCCTTTTTTCTGTCTGCTTTATATATTTTAGCCTTAATTGGCCCTTAATGAAATAAAATGATTAAAATATGGTGTGTTAATTTCGGCATTCAAAGTATTTTTAGAGTAATATATTTCATACAAATATTAAACATGCTACACTATAAATATTAAGCACTACGACAAACATTCAATATAAATGAACTTTGCCCTTTAATGGTAGCATATAGACCAGTACAAACGTAACACAATTTTTTTAATTTACAGCATTATTACTAGAAGCAACACAATGACTAAGTGGTATTTTGTAGTCCAACTCCACTTTTTCACCGGATAAAATTTATTCATCGGATAAAATACAAGTTAACAAATCAAAAACTACAGTTGTATAATTTAAAAAAAAAAGTTAAATTGTTTCACTTTTATATTCTGTCAGGTTACAATTTATAGAAAGAGTTTTAAATATATATCTACTTATATGTCTTTGAATTTTTACGATTCAAAATCATCAACATTAAACAAAGACATTTATGCTAGTATATATATATATTTAAATCTCTTTGACCTTAATATTATAAAAACTTTTAAAAAAAATTGTATCGGGAACATAAACGAAAAGGTAAGCAGATGTCACTGTTAAAAATTAATAACCTTATGATTTCTTCATATCTTACCTCATTATTTTTAAAACAAACTGGCGGCGCTGTCGTCACGCCACAAGTGAAAATAAAATCATTGAAGCCTAAATCGTGCTATCAAAGTTCATATATAGATAAACTCCGAACTAACATATGGAGTTATGGCCTCTCCTGGGGCTCACTGCCTTGCCCGGTGAGAGATTCTCCCCTTTTCTTTCCATGGTCGCGAATATTGCATGAAAGATCCTCATGCAATACTCGCATTTTGGTTGCAACTGATTGTGACAATTTCAATTTCAGCCGCAAACATATCGTGTAAACATTTCTTTTTTACATGACGTAAATATACGTAAATATATCGTAATCGTAAATCGTAAAATAATCGCACGTAAATATATCTATCACGTACGTATTGTTACGCGCTCAAGTCGACGGCACTAGCGCCATCTAGTCTCGAACCGAAGAACTAAACTTCTTGAAGTCGAAACACGAACTCTCGGTACCTTGCGCGTGTTTACTTGAATATTCTGGATATTTCGCTGCTAATTTATATAAATAGGCGCTGCAAGATGCGATCGGGGAAGTATTGGAGTTGGCGACACAAGCGAAGCTTCGGAGCGGAATAAAGTGAATCAGTGTGATTAATTATTATTGTTTTTAACTTTAATTAGTGTAAAGTGAATTAAAGTGTTAATTTAGGTAATTCTATCGGCAATTTTTATTGTCACGAACCTCAAGCTCGTAACAATTGGTGTCAGAAGTGGGATAAAATCATGCCGATTTTACCTAAGGAGGAAACGGAGGGTGTCTGTACCCGAAGTCAACGCCAGCAGGAGACGGACCAACGAAGATTTGGTGGTGCAACGCCGCAGACGTCGGAGGGTCAGCCACCGGCTGCAGGCCCGTCGGTAGCTCCTACATCTGCAGCACCTGACTTAGGTGCTCTGATGGTAATGCTGCAGGAGCAGGCTCGCCGACAGGAGGAACAGGTCCGTCGATTGGAAGAGCAGCTGCGGGGCGGACAGGAGGAACAGGCCCGTCGGTTGGAAGGATCTTCACGCTACCTTCGGGAAGGAGATCAAGGAGGTGAAGGATAGGGTTGCTCAGCATGACAACCGCCTGTCAGAAGCTGAAACCCAAATCGCGAAAGCTGAAACCCGAATCGAGAAAGCTGAAACCCGAATCGACCAAGTAAACAATCGGGTTAACAACGTAATGGCTGACATGAAGAAATCACTGGACGAACTCAAACTTGGAGATGGAGCTACAGCTCCCGTAGTAGCTACAACACCTTCGCTACGTGGGTTCAAGGTGCCACCGTTCGACGGTACGTCTTCCTGGTCAGCCTACAAAATCCAGTTCGAGGCTGTTATGAAAGCGAACGGCTGGAATAAAAGTCGGGCCATGACTGCTCTCACACTAGGCCTGCGTGACCAGGCCTTAACAGTTCTGGAAACTCTCGGTGAGGAAGTGACTTATAAGCAACTCTTTGAGGCATTGGAGGCGAGATATGGCGACGCTCATCTGGAACACGTCTTTCGTGCGCAGCTTAAAGATCGCGTGCAGCGCATCAACGAAAACCTGCAGCAGTGGGCTCTAGAGGTGGAGAAGCTGGTGCGAAAAGCATACTGGTCTGTACCTGCGCTCATTGAAGGGAAACTGGTGCAGACATTTATCGACGGCATCCGCGACCTGGAAGTCAGAGCTGCTGTGAGGCTCGGGCACCACGAAACGCTTAAGGACGCCTTGGCCCATGCACTGGAGGTGGAAGCCGTGCGGCAGGATCATCGTTCCCATCGCGTCAGGGAGGTTTCGGCAGCTACAGTTCGCGACGGCAACAAAGGATACAGCCCTAGGTGCTATGGCTGTGGGGAAAGGGGCCATCTTCGATCCAGCTGCCCTAAGCGAACCGCAGAAAGGGAAAGTGAACGATATCAGGAGGGTAGTGCAGCTAACGGCACTGCCTGGCGGCGACAGGATCATCGTTCACCTCACGCTAGGGAGGTTGCAGCAGTTACGTTTCGCGACCACAATAAAGGATACAGCCCTAGGTGCTATGGTTGTGGGGAAAGGGGCCATCTTCGGTCCAGCTGCCCTAAGCACACCCTAGGAAGGGAAGGTGAACGGTCTCAGAAAGGAAGTGCGGCTAACAGCACCGCCCAGCAGCAGCAGGAATACGACTTTACTATCAGACACTGCAGCGAGAAATCTCACGGCAACGCAGATGCATTTTCAAGAAGACCTTGTCCTGAAGATTTCAACCATTGTAGTAGGCAAAAGAGTAAGGAAGTGGTATCCGTGAGGATGCTCAGGACAGACCACCTCAGCAACAGATGGAAGGACAGCCTACGACATGCACAGCAGGAAGATCCGGACATCAAGCCGATTCTGGTAGGGATGAAGGCCCGTGCTACCAAGCCTAAATGGAGGGACGTCTCAGCGATGAGTTCAACCACGAAAAGCTATTGGGCCCAATGGGACAGCTTGCTGATTCAGGATGGAGTCCTGTGCCGTAAATGGGACAATGGTCGAGTAGACAGCTGTCGTTTGCAAATGGTTGTCCCTAAAGCTAAAGTGCCGAATGTTCTACAGCTGTGCCATAATGGTCGTTCAAGAGTCCATCTGGGAGTTAAACGAACTCTGCTGAAGGTCCGAGAACGGTTTTACTGGGTCCACTGTCGAAACGATATCGAGGACTGGTGTCGCAAATGTACAAGTTGTGCGGCGGTTAAACTTTCCAATATGGACCATCGATTTCAAAGCCCATATTTTTTTTGTAGATAGTACTCACTAAAAGAAAGCGTTTTGCAAAGTTTTAGGTTGCGGAAACTTACGGTTCATGAGATATATTTTTTTAAACTTTTCATACAAATTGGCAAATAACACGCAATTACACCAATTACAAAATGAATTTGACAAATCATTGATGTCAAACGTCAATTAGTGTAGGGTTCCGAATATTTTGAAAGTATCGATACGTACTCGATACCAAGTATCGTATCAAAAGTATCACTACTACTTGGTATCGAGTACATTTCGTTAATTTTGGAGACTAGGGGGGGTAAGAAGCCGGGAAGTTGTGCTCCGGCGCTCCGTGGCAGCTCCGGCGCTGCGGGATGAGCAGTGCCTCCGCCCTAGCGTAGGGAAGCACAGGCACCTGGGCTGCTGCTCTCCCTCCGCGCCTCCGGGCTCTTATATACACTCTAGGGGTAAGGCAGACAAGACCACGTGGATAGTGGGGTGCTTTGATTCGGTTTTGGGTACTTTTTGAATATTAAATAAGTCCATAAGTAAGTAAACACTTTATTGTAGTAAGAATTAGATAATACAGAAAGTTGCAAACAATAAAATAAAAATACAAAAGCTGTACTAATTAAGAGATACAAACAAGTTGCAAACAATGAAATACAAGTACTAAGGCGGAACTTAAATAGAGTAAACTTTATTCTACTTTGTATACATATATAATTGCACTTATCAGCTCTTCCTATGCATCTAATGAGTTTGTCATAATTTTTCGTCTCCAAAATTAACGAAATGTACTCGATACCAAGCAGTATTGATACTTTTGATACGATACTTGGTATAGAGTAGGTATCGATACTTTCAAAATATTCGGAACCCTTCACTAACTGACGTTTAACATCAATCATTTGTCAAATTTATTTTGTAATTGCGTGTTATTTACCAATTTGTATGAAAAGTTTAAAAGAATATATCTCATGAACCGTAAGTTTCCGCAACCTAAAACTTTGCAAAACGCTTTCTTTTAGTGAGTACTATCTACAAAAAAAATATGGGCTTTGAAATCGATGGTCCATATTGGAAAGTTTAGCCTGTGCGGCTGTAAAGTGACCTCAGACTCGTAGTATAGAGGTGCATTGAAGTTGTACAATGTTGGTGCACCATGGTTGAGAATAGCCATTGACGTGGCGGGGCCGTTTCCGGAGTGTGAAAGCGGTAACAAGTATTTCATGGTTGTGATGGATTACTTCACTAAGTGGCCAGAAGTCTTCGCCATTCCAAATCAAGAAGCTTCAACAGTTGCAGATAAACTAGTTCATGAAGTCTTCTGTCGTTTTGGAGTACCTTTAGAGATTCACAGCGATCAAGGAAGGAATTTTGAGTCTCAAATATTCCATGAAACTTGCCGAGTTATGGGTACTCATAAAACAAGAACGACTTCTTATCACCCGCAATCTGATGGAATGGTAGAACGATTTAATCAGACATTGGAGAGGTACCTAGCAAAAGTTGTAGAAAATCGGCAACGAGATTGGGACAAGCACATACAACCGTTTTTGTTGTCATATCGAAGCGCTGTTCACGAAAGTACATCAGTGACACCAGCCTTCGCAAACTTTGGGAGAGAATTACGGCTGCCTGCGGACCTGATCACCGGGATACCACCTGATGCTCCACGCAGTATAACCGATTATGCAAATGACTTGCGGAACAAAATGAATGACGTTTATGAGCACGTCAGACAATCGGGCCAGAAAATGTCTGAAAAGATGAAAACCCGGTACGACCGCAAGATGAACAACAAAGGGTTCGACGAAGGTTAACTTGTGTGGTTACACAATCCAGTCCGCAGCAAAGGGAAATCTCCTAAGCTTCAAGCTAAATGGGACGGCCCGTACCGGATTGTGACCAACATCAACGATGTAACCTACCGGATACAGAAAAGCGCAAGAGGGACTCCTAAGATCGTCCATGTGGATCGCCTGGCGCGTTATTATGGGGCCGATAATGCTCGGGACGAGCATGTCTTAGGAGAGGGCAGTGTTACGCGCTCAAGTCGACGGCACTAGCGCCATCTAGTCTCGAACCGAAGAACTAAACTTCTTGAAGTCGAAACACGAACTCTCGGTACCTTGCGCGTGTTTACTTGAATATTCTGGATATTTCGCTGCTAATTTATATAAATTAGCAGTGAATTCCGTGCGGAATTCGAACCCGCGGCCCCCAGCGCAGCCACTTATTGCTACGCCACGGAGCCGTCAAAATTCTATCACAGGCTAAAAAACGTTCATTTTAAACATTTCTTTAGGATCAGTTGGTCTCTCACCCTACGGCTTTGTACACAAATTATATTTTCTTTCTTCGGGATTGGGTTGGCTTAAAAATTGGATCTATCTGTTATTCGAGCAGATGAAAAGGCTCGGTGCTGTTTCAAAATTCTGACAACATTTTCAAACAATACGACACCTTTGGCAAATCCATAGATTCAGACTGCTAGCATTTTTGTGCGATCAGCTATGCAGGTCTGGAAAGACCAGTGTCACTGCGACCGAAAAGACCTATTGTGATCGCTGTTCACTGCTAAACCCTTTGTCTTCAATGAGTAGGAGTTAGGAGCTTAGCTGTGAGCAATTTCTTCTGGGTGAAGTAGATAGTTTCTCAGATGTCCTGGGAGTGGTGGCTATGGGGATAGCACATGCAATTGAGGGGGTTGGGGGATGCTCTTCAGACTGGGTAGGACATATAATTTTATTTTATTACACAAATGTGAGCAAATTAAGTTCTAATAACTTCAACCACATGCATTGAAAAATGCGCGAGAAAATTGAGTAAAATTCTGGTAACACTTAATTTTTCTGTTATATTTGCACCCTTATTGTACCCTTGACCTCGACAATCATTTATGTCTAAGTCAAACACTTGTACAATTACATCAGGAAAGAGTCTAGTAAGTCCTTTATCCGAATAGCCACCTACTGGCTTGCAAGCGACAAAATACTCGTGTTCTGACTTCCTAATTAGCGTCAACAAAACAGAATGTTAGTGAAAAGAGGGAGTGGATTGGTGACCGGTGCCCGGTGTCAGCGTTTTGGTCACCGCTCGCACCGCCCTAGTAGTCCATCCAGTCAAATAAGACTTTGAAAGTTACAAAAATTTCCATAGAGCTAAAAATTGGTATGAATGTTCAGAATACTATTATAAATGAACTGTGAAAAGTTTCCATCAATCCCCCTTGTGCAAATTTTTTTATTGATGGTGAAAGCAAAAATAGGATTTTCGCGTTTTTCTGCTAAACGGTGAGTTTTGCAGCAAAAATAGTTCAGACAAAAATTGTAGATCATCCGATTCTCTACAAAAAATGTATCCACACTTTTTTCATATATGCCATTTCCGTGATATACCGGTTGAAAGTATTGAAAAAAATATTTTATTCGTAATATGCACACGTTTTCACACCACCTACGAGGTAGTGTGATTGGCGCTTTTTTAACGTGGTTTCCCCGGTAGGCCTATTCCACGATCTATTGTGATCCTATTGAATTCAAATTGAGTATGGAAAATGATGAAAGCTGTTGAAAATTATGTAATGTATAAATGTAACCTTACTTCTATTTTAAGGACTAATTTGACTGGACTATAGGGCCGTCACTGGGTACTTGAGTGTCGGATAATAGAGCGAAGGATTCTCTCCGCTGATACTATCCGACCTAACCCATTCTCTTGGTGATGGTTGTCAGTTGAGCTTACAAACAAAACAGAAAAGAATGTCTTTCTACCCATAGCAGATAAGCCGAAGATCGAAATGAAAACCGTTCGAAAGGCGTGTGGTGTTTTAGCCATTCGGCATACATTTTTAGCAGCAGCTTCTCAGAATACTAGTAAAAGTACGTGCTTTTGTCATGCATGCCGAACGTCCCGGATTGCACTTATTTTCATTTATTTTTCATTCATGCATTTCAGCATATAAATGTATTATGGATTAAAAGTTTTAAAATATTTAGTACTTCGAGTTGTCAAGAAGTTCAGTTATCCATCTCCTGCTCCATTTTTATTTGTTGGTTCTTACGGCACCCAAAGTTTACTAAACTGTAGTAGATATTCTTACTGCGCCACTACATGGTACATATATGAAAATGTAATTAAAATTGTTTTCCAGAACGGCACAGAATCCGCGAGCCAGTCAGAGCCAGCTGCAGACTCCAGCCCCGGCAACTCTATATCAGACGCAGAGAATTTCGAGTGTTACGGTGAAGCTGATGGCGATCCACAAGCTAACACGTAAGATCTCTTCGGATAATCAAATAAAAACTTTTAACTCACGCCTATCATCCAGAGGGGTAGGCAGAGACTACAGACTTCCATTTAGCACGATCCTGACATACCTCTCTCGCCTCTTTCACATCCATATACCTACGCATACATGCTCATCGGTTAAGGGGGTACTCTTAATGTGGCCCATTTTTAGTATGTCGCCAATTTGGTCGACAAACTTCCGCCTAGGACGTCCCTTTCCGACTCTTCCATTCACTTCTGCAACATATATTTGCTTTGTCAGTCTTTATATTTGCTTTGTCAGTCTAAAAACTTTTTACTAATTACTAACTACTAACTACCGAGCAATCGGTATCTACTTATTGATTCTTAATTCTTACAACTTTGAACATGTCTCACAACGTTAAACGTTAAACCGTAGTGTTGTCGATTTTTATTTATACCTTTCTAAAATTATTTTTATACGTGACTATTCGTTTACAAATAGAATTTGGTGTAGTATGTTAAGGATGTTGGATAACTTCCTATGGAAATTTCAAAATTCAGGTTAAATAATGTTAGATACTACATGTGTCAGTTGAAATTTCTAATGATTTATGTAGTAACGTTATTTAATATGTGACTATATAAACGTGTCTAGTAAAAACTAAAATATCAACAAAGCAACATTCAGCGGTCAACGTCCCGGGAAGCTTCCGTGTTTACTTGATGTTTTATGGGCAACATAACGTTCCTAATTCACCGAGGTAATAGATAAAGGTGTGTTCATGCTTTTACATCATGGTAATAATTTATTTACATATTTCGATTTTTTAATTTATATGTAATTTTAACTTTTAACTCAAATTTGGAGTTATATTGTTAGAGGATCCGAGGACGCAGGTTACATACAATTATTTTTCTTCGTCATATTTTCGTTTTTATTTGAGTTAGTTATAAAATAACAAAAAGTCTTTCATCTTAAAGACGAACTATGATTTTTTTACGTTTGCCTAAATATCTTTAATGAAACAGCCTTATTGGGAATCCTTTAATTTTCTTAATAACCTAAGGCCTGGTCCTCGTTTGATCACCTTGAAGTATCACGATCATGCGTCTCGTATCGAGTGCTCGTATCTTAAGTATGGACGCCCATTTTCATCATATTGTACTACTATGCGCTAGTTTCATTTTCTTACTAATGATCGAGGAAAAACCGACAGATGTTGGGACGCGGCTCATCGGGCACTGTTGTGTATATAACTTGTTTGTTTGCGATGAACCCTTAAACTACTTAACCGATTTTAATAAAATTTGCACACCGTGTGTAGTTTGGTCCAACTAGAGTTTTTTTTTTGCCCATGAATGACCCACAATTTTTTTTTGCGAATTTAAGGATTTTTAGCAGTTGTTGTTGGCAGAACAACGTCTGCCTGGCAAGCTAGTATATATATATATATATATATATATATATATATATATACACGATACGACACGACACAATAATACATATATATCGTGATACAATATCAAAATACGTGCATCTACTGATCACAATTCATGCACCCAATACGAGGTGTATCACATGCGAGGTTATCTGAAAAAACGGGACGCATCAGATAGGGTATCACAATGTAAAGGTTGTAGTAAGTAAGTAGTGGCGTAAAAAATCCTAAGTAGGTACATCTTTCTTTCCCACGGGTGTGTAAAAATTACTAAGTAAAATAATTATGCCAATAAACTTAAATATCATCCGAAAAATGGAGGAATAATTTAAGAGTTCATCACCATTATCCTCATTAGCCCTTTTTAGTTCTCTGCTAGACTATAGGCTTTTCCAGGAAAACGACCTTATAATACTGAAATTGCCTATCTCACTACGCTGGGTAGACGAGTTGGTGAGGGATTCAGTACGGAGTAATCCCGCTCATCATCAGTACTTTGGGAATTGGGCTTAGCAATATTGATAACTCCAAAAACGTCATCCTTCAGTCAGCCGGGTGCACCGCCGCATGTGAGGCTGGCAAGAGGACCACGCTCGGCTAGCGGGTAGGCATCCATAGTTTTTTTTGAGTTGTTTTTGGGAAGATGTTGCCCATTTCCTTTTTGGTTTCCCCCCTCTACTTGTGTCATAGTTCCTTATGACACAAGTGGATATGAGGTAGTGGATATTCTTACACCACCGTTGCACGGTTAATATTCTTTCTTACACCATAAAAAATCGACAAACCTGCGAAACTTGCTGTCTTGCCTTAGGACAATGGCTCACAGCCTCAACAGATATTGACGTCACAACTAATCACAAGTCGTTTTTTTTTCATTCAAAAATTTAAATATTTTTTATTATTAATTACAAAAGAATTTAATTGTTAATAAAAAATATTTAAATATACTTTTAATGAATAATTCTTTCATTTTTATATAAATTTGTGGCAAAAAAAATGCAACTTGGCTATTGACAACCTCAGGCAGTTGGGCTGTTTTGTTATTTATCTGAAGTTTATTTTTTTTTAATTTAAGTGGAAACTTCTTTAGATTTGTTGTGATTTAAATCTCGATGAAACGAATAAGCGACACAACATATACCTGGATTTAGGCTGCGAGAGAATGAGGTAGAACACGGTATGTATAGAGAATTTTTATGAATGTTTCAACTTCTACCTCGTGTAAACTGCACGCATGTTTTTTATTCTTTTGCGCAGCTGATAGCTTTTGAACTTCCTCATCATCATCATAATCGGCCCTCGAAATGCACTGCTGGACATGGGTCTTTACAGCGGTCCTCCTAAAAACGTATGTCTTAATATATGGTATAGTCGAACGGCGAGCGGATTGACTGTCTTATATTGTATATTATCTATGGGATTGACGATAGCGGTACTAGTCATCTCGCACCTTTAAAGTAGGGTTGTGACGGAGGCCTTCTTAGCGGAAGCGGAGGCGGAGGCGGAGGTGAAATTTGAAGTGGAAAAAATTCATGATTTATTAAAGTCAAAATATTTATTTCAAATGGGTACATGTACATGGGACGCTTTCATAAATAAACTAGTAATCAAAATTGAGAAAAGGCAAATTGTATTTTACGAACAACGGCTTTGCGTCTTTGTCGCCTTCCAAACGATTTCTCAAGGGTTTATAAATTAAACCAGCTTGACGAAATAACTGTTCACTTAGCACTAAACTTGGCGGCGCCGACAAGTAAGTGCGAACTATGGGAGCAAAAACTTTATATTTCATGTTATATCTCCACCACAATATGGGGGATCTTCATCTAGTTGGGCCCAGCGTCGCTCCTTGCGCGTTGTATTATTATTATTAGTAGTAAATAAACCTCCGTTAAAACTCCGCATAAATTTTGCGGAGGCGAAGGTTCAATTATTTGCGGTAGTTCCGAGGCGGCGTTCCGTTACAACCCTACTTTAAAGTTGCTCCCCGTTGTCGCTCTAAGAATTTTACGTCTGGCGAATGCGAATTGGTTATAGCGCTATCTATCGGAAGCCGTGTGGTGGCAGCGAAAGAGAATTTGCTAATCACCTATTTCATCGAGTGACCGTCGTAAAAGGCCTGAAACTATATGCCAGAAAGAATGTTTCTAGTATGTGAAATATATAATATGATAGCACGGTTTCAATGGTCGATACTGACCAGGGTATCTTTACAATAAACTTTTCTCTTCAATTTACTGCAGTAAGGTTTTGTAAGCTATCGCTTACTACATTTTGTTTATTGTTGTTGTAAGTCAATTAACTAACATTTGTTTATCTCTTACAGATTGGAAAATGGATCTAGAAGTCCAGCAAATCCTCTGAATCGACACTCATGGACAAGAACAAGCCTCAGAAGGACACCGCCTAGGTAATTTGCTTTACAAGCTACTTTGTTAATTATAACGCATGTAACGTTACATTCAAATCCAATCATAAACACCCATATACAAAAAACATCGTACTGTATGTTTTAAATATTTTAGTTTCACATTCTATTAATATTATCTATTTATTTTCTAAAAGATTTCTTAAGTAAAGAGTATTGTAACTAACCTAACATTATCACTCTTCATATATAGAATTTAGGCGTAATCGGTTTAATTTTTTTCCAAACTTACCATTAATTTTTTGGTTGTCAATGAAATTTGAGGTTGAATAGCACACCATGAAAGGCAAAGCGAAAAGCCAAACGTTTCTATTATGACTAACTAAATAAGTTCAACAAAATTTAACATTGAAATGTGGAATTGAATTGAAAAAAAATATTTTGAATATGGTCATATTAAGCTTTGCCGCCATATAAAACCAAAAACTGAAAGGAATACAGAGACTAAAACATGAAGTTGTATAATATAACTAATATATTAAGCGAAAAAAAAAACGACGGGTTGCACTCCGGGAGTGCCGGCAGAAGTGAAAACTTGAATATTGAATATTAACGTTGTGCATTTTTTATATTTTGGAATGGTTAGGGAATAATTTTGCACGAATTGCTTTAATTATCAGTATAAAAGTACTATCATTCATGTGGTAGAATACAATATTTATTTATTGCGGTATCGTACATAAACATGACAATTTATATTACATTCACGCAAGCGCCCTGCGCCGCCTAAACGAAACAGCACATTTTCGCCGCGCCGTAGAAAGAGAGGGGGATACTTCCTCCCCTACTCTCCATCCGTCTTACGAATTTTCGATCAGGTCACGTGTCCTGACGCGAGTTTAATATTTTTTACCCATTACAAAAAAAGTGTACAACGCCGCTAAAGCAGTTTTCACTTCAAAAAAACAAACAAGCTTTGGCAATAATTAGGAACACTTCGAAAAATGAACTTCAAAAAAAAAAAAACTAACTACACTACACCAAACTAAAATCGGCTAAAGTATTTTTAATTATGTCGACTGTCAAAATGACGTCTATAAAGCAGCGCCCTTTTGAACTTTTATTATTTGATTGGCTGATGCAGAGCTATCGTATCTCAAAGCCATCTATGCAGGCTGTAGTTTTTGAGGTATATGAAAGTGACAATATTACCCGGACGACCATATTACCCTCACGTACTGTAGTTAAACTTTACTGTAACCACAGACCAACAAAAATAGATCGACAGACCCATGCATACATTTCAAGTAACGTCGCAACCATGCTCAGCTTCTTATAATATGCTAGCTTAGATTATTCACTCTCTATCTAAGTATGCTAGGTGCATAGTAAAAACAGAACATCTTGTTGGTTACAAATAATTTTAGATTACATATGTGTACCTACGTGAGTGATTGCTTATGAGTGACTAAGGTTTGACGGTAACTGTCAAAATCAACACAACACGTTAAAACATCGTGTATGTTACTTCATGTACGAATAAATTACTTTATCCTATACTATTAAACGAGCAATTCTTGTATATATGTATATATATATATATATATATATATATATATATATATATATATATATATATATATATATATATATATATATATATATATATATAATCGGGATCTCGGAAACGGCTCCAACGATTTTCATAAAATTTTGTGTGCAGGGAGTTTCGGGGGCAATAAATCGATCTAGCTAGGATTTATTTTTAGAAAATGTCTTTTTGTCCGTGTTTTTAGGCAATGAAAAACTGCTATAATATCGTTAGAATAAGAAGGTAAATTTTGACGGCTTATTAATGATTACAAATAGCTTAATGGTATATTGGGCGGTCGCAAAATCGTAATACCATGGTTCGAGCCCAGACCGACCGACCGACTTTTTTTAAATTTTTTTTCAAGTTCTTTTTTGAGAAAATCTATTTTTTCGAGCCCTTTTTTTAGTATTTTTTAAACACACGAAAATTTAAATTAAACTAATTGCACTCATGATTTTTTAAGCACTCATGATTTTTTAATCAAATAACCAGTTCAGTTTTTTCTATTATGTCGCTACGATCAAAAAATATTATTCGTATTTCATCAGTATGTAATTTGTATCTAAATATTATTTCCAAAAGACACGAATCAAAAAAAAACCGAGCGAAAATTACCGAGCAAAGCTCGGTCAACCGGGTACTGATATGATACTATTAAACGAGCAATTCTTGTATATATGTATATATATATATAATCGGGATCTCGGAAACGGCTCCAACGATTTTCATAAAATTTAGTGTCCAGGGAGTTTCGGGGATAATAAATCGATCTAGCTAAGATTTATTTTTAGAAAATGTCTTTTTGTCCGTGTTTTTAGGCAATTAAAAACTGCTACAATATAGTTAGAATAAGAAGGTAAATTTTGACAGTTTGGTAATGATTATAAATAGCTTATTGGTATAATGGGCGGTCACAAAATCGTAAAACCCCGGTTCGAGCCCAGACCGACCGACCGACTTTTTTATTTTTTTTTTCAAGTTTCTTTCTTTTTTGAGAAAATATATTTTTTTCGGGCCCTTTTTTTAGTATTTTTTAAAAACACGAAAATTTAAATAAAAATAATTGCACTCATGATTTTTTATTCAAATAACCAGTTCAGTTTTTTCTGTTATGTCGCTAAGATCAAAAAATATTATTTATAATTCATCAGTATGTAATTTACATACATACATACATACATAAACACTCACGCCTGTCACCCAGAGGGGTAGGCAGAGACTACGGACTTCCATTTGGCACGATCCTGACATACCTCTTTCGCCTCCTTTACATCCATATATCTACGCATACATGCTCGTCGGTTAAGGGTACTTCTAACGTGGCCCATTTTCAAAATATCGCCAATTTGGTCGATAAACTTTTTTCTAGGGCGTCCCTTTCCGACTCGGCCATTCACATCTGCCATATAAATTTGCTTTGTCACTCTTTCCTCATTCATTCTTTCTACGTGACCAAACCACCGAAGCATTCCTTTCTTAATCCTGGTCACAACATCATCTTGCATACCACATTTATCTCTTATCACGCAATTTCTCACCCTGTCATTCAGATTAAACCCTAGCATATTCCTTAAAGACCGCATTTCTACAGCATTTATTCTACTTTCGTGCTTCTTCTGCAACACCCAGCTTTCACTACCATACATTAAAGTAGGGACTAACACAGCATTATGAATTACCATACGTACCTGTTTTGACACATTCTGGTTCTTCACAATAGAGTGTAGTGCCCCATTCACTCTATTCCCTGCATTTACTCGTCGTTCTATTTCCCTATCATATCTACCATCCCTGCTAAATACACATCCCAAATACACAAACTCATCCACTTGCTCAATTAACTCTCCTTCTATTCTTATTTCACATACCGTTTTGCTTTCTTCTCTTTCAAAAACCATCACTTTCGTCTTACTTGCGTTCACTTTCATTCCCCTTTCTTTCAATTCCCAGTTCATTAATGTAACCATCATGTAATTTGTATCTAAATATAATTTCCAAAACACACGAATTAAAAAATCGAGCGAAAAATACCGAGCAAAGCTCGGTCAACCGGGTACTTACTTTATGATGAGAACATATAAGTGATGAACCTATAAAAATTGATATACCTAGAAAAAAACATAAAAAAGGAACTGTGAATAGATTTTTTTTACATTTTACTGATTTGTATCTAAGTAAGATAACATTTATTAGTATTGCTTATAATAGACGGCTCTCTGCTGATTTAAAATGTTTGCCAACAAATAACTACTTAGGTACAGATTGACTTAATGAGCTGTGAATTTTGTGTAATTTCAAATGTTGCTTTTGCAATAAATGTTTGGAGTGTATGTCAAGGCAAAGAAGCGTTTTTTATATTAGATATTATCTGTGTTTTATACATTAATGTGCATTTGAAAGTGAAATACAGTTTGCATAGTAGGCAAACCTTAAAACTTAGTTAATTACGATCAAATTTCGACCTTTAGGCGACGAATACACATGTTTGAAGTTTAGAATAAATTCTTAGTTAATTGAGGCGAATACGATTTTAAGCATAGACGTATAATGTTAATACTTACTTCAATGCTTTTAAGTGTGTTTTACCTGCGTTTATCAGTTATGACCGTATCACCACTTACCATAAGATGGGATCGTAATCAAATATTATCTATTTAATCATAAGGCGTCATCATATTTTTTAATTTTTATTGCTTGCTAATTTTGTTTCTCGTAGTAGTACACATAGAAAGTTTATTTTGCTATTTATACTTTTAAAATTTCACATTTGTGTTTTTTGTGCACTTGTGATTGCTTCTCACTGTTGTGTTGTGTTTCATAGCCATCAAGAGAACCTGCCGCATCGGAGATGGGGCTCCATGAGACAGTAAGTTCCATTTCATTTTACTTATATTTATAGCCAAGTGTTTTTATTTGCATTTTTTGTTTCATTATGTTGTATTTGTATACTATGCTCGTGTTTTGGCCGCCGTATCTTTAAGTGTAGTTTACTTGCTTTAACAAAACTATTCAAAACACAAAGAATTTATCTAAAACTTGATTTATTTAATATTTTTGCATAAATGAACAAAATTTACTAGAAGCAATAATCAATTATTGTACATGCATTGTGTGACTGTGCATGCACGTGTCGAACCACATCCTAAGGTCGACCGCACTCGTGAATTGCAAGAACTTATACTCTTGGGTAAAAGGTAGAAGTCACTGGAAGCCAGATCTGGAAATGGGATGATAATTGGATCAACTCAAAACCAGTTTCCTGAAAGTCATCACAACTTTGCCTTTGTATGCAAGACGTGTCCTGGTTTTGATTTTGATATTATGTAAAAGTGCGATTTTGTTGCTTATGTGTTTATGTAAACGAGTGAAAACAATGGAGCAAGTGTTTTGATGATGATAAAATCATGAAAATACTTTTTCGGTATAGGCAACTTGATACTATCGTCCTTGACTATGTGTTAGACTGGGCTAATGTGTTAAACTTTCATCAAAATTCACCAGAAGCTTTGGAATGTGAGGTTTCAATATTAGTATAACTAATAACTGCTCATTAATCGACATTGGCTAAAATGCTTATCGTACAATTTTATTATCAAATAAAAAAACAATAGCAAAGTAGACACCTAAAAATAATGAGTCGAATAAAAATTGTTAGCGCAGACTAACTAAAGTTATCACTTTTGATAATATGTATTGATACTATAATAAGGAATAATCAAGAATTGAGGGTTATCCTTGATATAAAGGTATATTTAAGAGATACATTTTGTGTTTTATACGAGTATCTTGATAATTTTATCTTATAATAATGGATTTAGATGTCTGTTGGTGATTAAAGCAACGTACTATTGCATGTACTAGTTCATCATCATCATTACTCTTCACAAGTCCACTGCTCCCCCAAGGAGTACCACGAAGCACGATCCGGAGTCACATGCATCTGTCGACTTCCCGCATGTCCTACCAGATCGTCACTCCATCTAGTGAGGGGCAGCTGATCTAATAGTTAGAAGTCACTGGTGAGACTTAAATCTGTTATTGGATTTGTTTGTCAAAAATGCTCAGTAGCAATCTGACCGGAGTCAGGATGCTACATCCAGGCATTTCACCCCTGTGCCTTGGAAAGCACGTTTTTTTGTTTTATATGATAAAATATAAAGCCATGCTGCAGTTATATTAGTAGTATAGTTGTAGCACAATCAAATAATAAAATGGTACGGAAATTGATAATGTACATACCTTTGACTATTTTAATCATTACTAGAAATTAACAATTGTAAGACTATAACAAAACATCTCACCTAAGTATTCGGTAATTGACCGAATAGGATAAAAGTAGCCGAATAGGCCGAATACCGAACAATAGCCGAATATTCGTTGCAAGTCTATATTATACCTAATACATTTCATTACATTCGTTCAAATTTACACGTGAGTAGTCTTTTCTTAAGCTAGGCCAATATGATCAGAAATTGGAGGTCGTGGAGGAAGGCGCGCTATGTATCCCGATCAGGGGAAGCCACGAGGCTGCCAATATGCGGCGAAGGTGGAATACCATGGGGTTTTAGTCGGAGTGAGTCTGACGTAACCCATCTTTGACCCCGCAGGGCGGGTTTGCGTAAACAAAAAAAGACCAGTCTGATCTTTAACTATTAAGGGCTACATCACGTGCGAGCTATCAAGCGCTAGACTTAAATAAGTAAAAAAAACCATGAACTGTTCTAAGCAACCTAGAAAACTAGTTTGTCCTTAATAGTCAGACATTAACGCCATCCTACGTGAGCGATGACTCATTGACAACTTGAAACTGTGTCTCTTTTATTGTTTCTTCTAACAATAGAACGTTAATAGAACTGGCGGATCAATATTTAACGGAGTTTTATTTATATAATGCCTTCTATCAACAAATTGTTGATCGGAGTGTAATACCAAGTAAATTAGTAGATTTTGTGTTTTTTTAGCGATTATTGACATGGATCTTGCTTTTAATAAAAAAGTATAATAATTATCTAATGAATATTACTGTTTATTTGGTGTTATTAAGTTTTTAGCAAATTTATGGTGTAACTGAAGGTGCTACTTCCCGAACATACGAAGGGTAAGATTATTTTAAAAAACATAAAAATGATCGTACTATAGAAATTCACAATGTTCGGTGCATAGTGGTGTGGTGGCAAGGCAAGAGAATCTATCATCAATTTTGTCTTGTTGATCTGGCAAGAGACAACTATATTGATATACTTACTTACTTACTTACTTATCGTCACGCACAATCCCTAACGGGGTAGCCAGAGAGAACAGATCGCCAAGTGTCACGATCCTTACATACTTCTTTCGCTTCTTTTAGGTTCATTAACTTCCTCATACATGCACGTCTAGGTATCCGAGTACTCTTGACCCTCCCCTCTTCGAGCAATTTGCTCACATGGTCTTCGAAAGTTAGTCTCGGTCTACCTCGACACCTTTTAATATTTACTTTCGCTCTATATATTTTCTTCACCATTCGGTCTTCACTCATTCGTTCAACGTGCCCAAACCATTGGAGTACGCCCCTATCAATTTTTGTGATAAGGTCATCTTTCAATCCTGCCATATTGCGAATCTCTTCGTTTCGCTTTCGGTCGGCTATGGTAACGCCACACATTTTACGAAGAGATCGCATCTCCACTGCATTCAACTTGCTTTTATGCTTCTTCTGGCATACCCAGGTTTCGCTGCCATATAACAAAGTCGGTACCAACACTGCGTTATGTATTGCAAGGCGTGCACTCTTCACCACGCCTTGCCTTTTGACTAATGCATTCAGGGCACCATTGACTTTGTTTCCGGCAGCGACACGCCTATCCACATCTAAATCACATCTTCCATCCCGGCTGAAAGCACTCCCCAAGTATACAATTTCATTTACCTGTTCTAGACATTCCTGATTTACCCATATTTCACATTTCGTTCTCTCTTCGTCCTTTTCAAATACCAGAACCTTAGTTTTATTAGCATTCAAACGGAGACCTTTAATTTCACATTCCTCTTTCATACACGTGACTAATGCCTGCAGTTCTGCTTCTGATGGTGCAATAAGCACTGCATCATCAGCATACAGCAGACAATTAACTTTTATGTCACCCAATTTCACACCCAAACAGCTATCTTTCAGCTTCTGTAAACAGCTGTCGAGATACAGTATGAACAGCCAGGAAGACATGACACAACCCTGTTTTACGCCCGCTTGGACGCTAAACATGGGTGACAGGTCATGCCCTACCCGCACACAGGTTTTACAGTCATAGTAAAGTGACTGCACAGCCCTTAACAATCGACCATCCACACCATATTCCGGCAACAGTTCCCACATTTTCTTCCTTATAACCTTATCAAATGCTTTCTCCAGATCCACAAAAGCACAGAAAATCCTCTGGTTAACACTCAGAAGCTTCTCCGTGATCATGCGGAGAGAAAACATTAGATCCGTGCATCCTCTTCCAGGTCTAAATCCGCATTGTGCCTCCCATAAGAATCTTTCCGATTTCTCTTGCATCCTGCGTGTCAAAACCTTCGAATAAACTTTACTTGCTAAACTGGTCAAGCTGATCGCCCGATAGCTCCCGCAGTCAAAATGTGAACCTTTACCTTTATATAAAGGCAAAATGACCGCGGATCGCCAATCATCCGGGACATCTCCCGTCCGCCAGCACAAATTGCACAGCAGATGAAAGCTGTCCCAGACGCGAGGCCCACCGTACTTGACCATTTCAGCAGTAACTCTGTCTAGTCCCGCAGCCTTACCACATTTCAAACTTCGAATCGCACGTTCAATCTCTTTCATGCTGATGACCTCAGTGTCATCGAGGTCCGTGTCTGGCGTGCCAGTCACGGCGTCACCCCCGGATCCTTCACCAAGATCATGACACGCATACAATTCTCTATAAAATTCACTCCATCGCTGCATGACGTCCCATTTTTCTGAGAGGACGTCATTGGTTCTCGAAAGCACTTTGTTCATTCTTAAAGCTGTCGCACCACTCCGGGACCTTCCAACCTCTTTCCAGAAGAGTTTGGAGTTTTCCCTAAAGTTGTGCGACAACCTCTCGTCCGCTTCTATTCTACACCTTTCACGTACTTCCTCAATCAATGTTTTCGCATGAACTTTCTGCAGCTTATATCTTTCTTTCATCTTCTCTCTCATATGCTCATCGTTACTAGAGGCCAAGTAGTCTAACCATGCTTTTTTCTTCTTTTTTACAGCTTCTTTCACTTCGTCATTCCACCATGCATCTCTTCTTTTACTACTACCTCTTTTTGTCGTACCACATACTTCTTCCGCTGCACTTACCATTCCATCCCTAAGGTTCTGCCATGTTCTCTCCACACATTCTTTCCTGCCATCGATGGTGTCAAGCTTTTCGGCTACCCTCGTGTGATATTTGTCCCTAGTGTCCGCTTCCTGAAGCTTCCAGCTTCGGATGCGACAGACCGACTGTGGTTCTGTTACTGCCGTCCGGTGGCGCCAACCCGCGAACAAACCCCTAAATCTAGTAATTACTAGATAATGATCCGTTCCCAGGTCAGCACCCCTGAACACTCGTGTATCCATCACCTTTTTTCGCAGTCGGTCATCCACCAGGAACAAATCAATCATACTTCTCTCATTCTTTCTTTCTCTAGTGTACATATGGATCTTCCTGTGATTAAACATAGTGTTTGTCACAAGAAGACCCTTTTACTTGCATACAGCCAGTATAAGCTTGCCAGCATCATTAACCCTTTTATCTCCAAACTTTCCAAGCACCGACTCGTATCCTGGTCGAGCGATACCTACCCATCCATTCAAATCACCACATACAACAGTTCTTTCGTTTCCCTTAACCAAATCTAGAACTTCTCTTACATTCTCCCAAAACTCCTCCAGCTCAGCCCTGGACGACGAAGCTACCGGCGCATAAACAGCCAAAAGGAATAACTTCGTCAGCCCCATTTTGAAGCGAACCCAGAGAAGTCTTGAGTTCACAACCTTGTATTCAGTCATAAGATCGACCAACCGGGACGACAACAGCACTCCCACTCCTTGGCAGGCGTTCTCGCTTTCCGGGACTCCGGACCATATATCTAACGTCCCGCCATGGAGCTCTTCAATACCACTGCCTTTCCGTTTGGTCTCCGACATACACACGACATCTAATTCTCTTTCTTTCATTATTTCGATCAACTCATTCGTCTTATCTCTCATGCCTCCTCTAACATTCCACGTGCCAACTCTGCACTCCGTCCTCCACCTTCCGCCGTGTCGGGCTGTGCGTGACGGGTGGCGGTCCCCATCGCCGCTTTGCGCGCTGCATTCCACACCAACGGGGACGAGCTGGTGTGCGTCGCCTTGGGGGGACGCCCTAACCCTCGTTCGCATGGGTGCGCAGCTGTGTAGAATTGCAGCCCCGAAAAGGGCTGGCAGGGGTCGCGACGAGCACGCTTCTACAATGACCCCAATGATATTATATATTGATATAAATATACTAAATATACAACTATATAAATATATTATAGATATGCGAAATACCAGTAAATGTAACTCCTTCCGATAGATGGCGGTATAACATACTTCGATCGCCTGCCAAGCGCGACGCGTAATGCAATCCCTCCCTACTATAAAAGAGGCCCTTGTCCAGCAGCAGACTTCTACGTCCTAGTGATAAAGGGAGGAAAACTCCATAAATCCAAAATTCGTGTTTTTTACATCAAGTCTATATTTGGGTAACCGCATTTTTTAAATTTGCAAAATTATAGTAATGATTTTTTAAATTTACGTGAATACTACTTATTTTTAATTCCCGACGTTACGGGTGATTTACAGCATCCATGGCCATGGGGGGAGGGGGACTGAGGTTATTGACATCCTGATGTAAAAATTTAACCCGGAGTACCTTCAGCTTTTTAATTAATATTTTTGATCTACGCTTGTGTTTAGTTTTAATTTTATTAGTTACAGGCTCCCAAGCAAAGTAGTGGTGCCCAACCTCCTCTATTGAAATTAGGATGTTTTTAATTTCAATAGCTTAAGGTATTATCCTTGGTAGGATTTAGAGTTGGGCCGATTAGTACTTTGGCCGATTAGCCGATTAATCGGTTAAGAAATGGCCTATTAATAGGGATGATAAATTCAAATGGTGGAACAAAAATTCTGCCAGATATCCAGAAATGTCCCGTTTAGCCAAAGTTTACCTTTGCTGACCCGCCAGCTCTATTTATAGTGAGAGACTTTTATCCGAGGCAGGGAATATCTAGTATCTACGAAACAAAAAGAAATCGACTTCAACTAGAAAGGGCTGAGATTTTGTCCTTTTTGCGTCACAATTTACAACTGGTTAAAAATTACAAATAAATTAGATATTTTTCTAAAAATCCTTCAATACTTTTACTTTTAAATTAGGGATATCTTTTTAACAAATTATTAGATGTTTACAGATTCTTTATTTAATAACATTACAGAAAAAAAAAACAATTTATTGTAATTTTTAGTACAGAAAAATAACAATTTAATATAATTTTTAGTACAAAAACAATAACAATTTAGTTTTAAGTTCAGAAACAAGTATTGTTCTATTTGTCTTTTAAAAATCTAAATGCGGGTAGTTTAACAATCTTTATTCAAAAATTAAGTTTTTTTTGTTATTTAAAGGGAGACACTTAAAATTTGGTTTTTTTAAAAAGTTTATTAAGAATAATATTATTAATATTTTATTTTGTTGACTTTTTTTACTTTTTCTTATCGTAATGCAAAGTAGTGACATTACGATAAGAAAAAGAAGAAGTAGAATTAAAATAGTAACTACTTAGGTTTTTGTTTAGTTTTAAATAGCTACCTCAGATTCTTTTTTAACCAAAGTTCCTATGTCCAGAATAATTAACATTAAAACATGTGAGACTGATTTTTCAATAAAAGTTATGTAAGTACGAACCTACTTATTTTATTATTTATTTGATTTACCGACATATAAATCTGACGTGATTTTACGCATGGGAGAGAAACTTTTTATTCTTTTCTTAAATTTAAAGCTTTACTCATATCAATGAAGCCGTACTTACCACGCAGAAAATCACGAAAAACCTTTGCTGAAATTAATAGAATAAAAAGCTGATTAGCCGCTGACTAATCGGCTTCACCGATTAGTCGGCGGCTAATCGGCCCAACTCTAGTAGGAATCGATGTTCTTTCGTAAGGATTCGTGATCTATCAAATCTGATGTAATGGTGGGGGCCGTTTAGTATATGATCACAAACTGCAGACTTTCCGATGTTTCACGTCAGCTATAGATCTTTTTGTTTGTCCTGTATAAGAGAGAGAGAGAGACCACGCTCACATCAAGACGTAGTAAATCTTGTCTGTGTGACACCTCTGACATATATTATGGTAATACAGCAGGCACACGATCGACTGTGGCCGGTTTCAGTCAGTGTGACTTAGGCGCGGATTTTATCGCGTTTAATTCTAGTGTAAAGATTATACGAATGTTTCGTTTTTTTGAATTTGACATAATGTATAAATAATGATGTTTATAATAATTTATTGTATGCGTAGTATTCGCGTAAATATAAATAACAATTACGCGGGAAACCCTTAAGACGACAATCCTTGAAACACTTTTCGTTTCTGACCTTACTGAATAAAATAAATTAAAAACGTCGTGAATGGTAATGTTTCTTTTAATATAATCAATACCAAACGATACTATCAAGGTCTAACCTACGTTCAATTTCGGTTACTCTTAAGGTAATTTAGTTTTATTTATATATAAATAAAAGAACCACGAAAGTAAAGCGGTAAACGAATTTTAAATACGATTTTAAAAATCTTTAGGAACTAGGTACTGTAGCAACTATCAAATAAATTATAACTATGGGCTATAATTTATTTAATAGATTACTTTAATCTGTGAAAAACAATTACCTAAATTTTTGTATTCATACAACTGTAATTTTACCATGTTATTAATATAAGTCACTTTCTTGTTTGTCTGTCTGTTTGTCGTCTCGGGTGGAGTCTTCAGTTGGAAACTCAAATTTCGAGCACTTCCCGACGAGCTAGAAACTTGAAATTTTGGGTTATTTGAATTTGGTGTATATAACATTATACGACACCGCCATCTATCTGAGGCAAAGAGAACTTTTTTAAAAACACATACCCTCCTTTTACGAGATACACAAATTGGAGTGATTGATGGGATTATTTGATTCAACGGCTTTTTCTTAAATAATATGACATTATGCCTAATATTTGTAACTTATATGTTATAATTATACAATTTGATTAGTCACAATATATTTTATCTGGTGATGGCTATGTCCTCGTGGCCAGCTATTGGCGAACTGGCAACTTCCGAATACCTGTTACTGCAAGCGATATTACAGAGCCGCAAGTGTACGCGCCAAAATAGGCGGTCAGTATTATTGGATAATGGATATTATATATAAACGTTAAACCATATTGAGCCTACAGGTACGTAGTGCTATTATTTATTCTGTGCTTCAGGATACAGGATTTTTTTTTGTATTCTAAGGTAAAATAGTTAAGCTAAAGCTATACGCTTCACTGTTAGGTTATCTAAAAAGACCTATGTCACCTTGTTAATTTTCTGAGAGGTTGAGGAAGAAGGTGAAGCAATTAGTCTTCATTATTATATCTATGGCGACCACTCAAAATGTCGCAGTTGAGCGCCTTGCCGAACACTATCTACTAAGTATAACAAGTGACAAACGTGCAGCGGAGCGTGTTGTGTGTGTATGACAAACATTCTTTTATTTATTGCGTTGTTCTCTGTGGCCTTACCGTATGCAAGTGCGTAGACGAATAACCAGTGTGCGCAATATACATTCGAACGACGGCCTTTAAGGCGCTTACTCAAAAGCGTGAGTTTCATAAATGCCTTATGCTATGCCCCAGTGGAGGAGTGTGAGCTCCTCACCGAGTTTCAACACTAAGCCTAAGGCCAGAACAGATGGTAGTAGGACGAGTAGGTTTGCTTATGCCAGATAGGTACGCTTATGCCGAGTAGTTTTGCTTATAACAGTTCTGCGATAAGTTCCAGAGCCTAGAAGTAAAATTAGAATGCAGTGTCAAAAACACGAAATCAATTGTCATCATCACAGCCTTTCACAAATCCACTGTTGAACATAGGCACTTGCTTTCATCGCCTTCCTGCATCTATTATCAGTCTAATCACTTCATTAAGTCGCGAAGCTCCCTAAACTATGCTTACCGGTACAAGGCTGTCACCCGAGAACCTTTCCTCATCAGTTCTTCGAGCTTCATGGCCGGTAAATCGCCACTTTAACTTACCGTTTCTACGTTTGCAAACAAGTGTTCAGAGAGTGATCTTAATTCGAATCCAGGACCGGCGAAGTTGTAGGCAGGTACTCCAGTCATTAGGCTACGCGGTCGGCAACATCTTTTTATATATATATATATATATATATATATATATATATATATATATATATATATATATATATATATATATATATATATATAATAATTACCAATAGCGGGTAAACACATGTATTATTGTGTAATTGTAACCAGGCAAAACAAATTAGCAACTGATGTAGTGGTCCAAACTCCAAAGGCATTGTTAGGCGTCAAACGGAATGGGTTCTCCTCAAGAAAGTGAACTGTCTTGTTGTTACACTCGACTGCTCCCAGTTTTACGCTTGCTCAACGTAGACCTGTCGTATAATATCAGAAGCGGAAGCGGATGCGTCGGCGGATTAATATTATTTGTAAAAATATATATAAAACAGCGATTAATTGTTATAAATATAAATGTTGATGAAATCATTTGTACTCGTAGATGCAGCTAAAATCATTCTCTAGTCACTAAAATATTATTATTCATTTAGATGTCTAGTACCTGGATGACCGAGCTTTGCTCGGTTTTTTTAAATTACATTTAGATACAAATTACATACTGATGAAACATAAATAATATTTTTTTTGATCGTATTGAAATAATAGCAAAAAACTGAACTGGTTATTTGAATAAAAAATTATGAGTGCAATTAGTTTAATTAAAATTTTCGTATTTTTAAAAATACTAAAAAAAGGACTCCAAATAATAGATTTTCTCAGAAAAGAAGGGAACTTGAAAAAAATAGGATAAAAATCGGACCGAAAACAGGACGCGAACCAAGGCATGACGATATCGCGACCGCTCGATATCCACTTGAGCTATTCTTATATTGCAGCACTTTTTCATTGCCTGAAAACCATGGACATTTTCTAAAAATAAATTTTAGCTAGATCGATTTATTGCCTAAAAGAATTGCTCGTTTAAAGGTATAGGATTCTTCTTGTTCCTTGTTTGTTCTTTAAGTTGCTTGTTCTTCAACAGCCCGTAAATGTCTTCGGCTGGACAAGGGCCTTGTCCGTTAGGAGGATTTGCCTTTTTCGTCACAACGGGGCATCCACGACTTTTTCTGCCACCAGGGCGCCGCCACTTTAAATGAATATAAATGTAATATTTGACTGATTTCATAGTGAGGAAGTTAATTTGTCCGAAAATTGTACAGGCCAACGTTTCTTTTTGTACCATTCGTTATATTTTATATTAATTAGATTAAAAATAAATAAACGAAACCAGAAATATTGATAGAAATAGAAAAATCAAAAAATTGTTAAAAATGTGCAAACAATGAAAGTACAAACCACTTAGGCATTGTTTTGTGTATTAATATAATACTCTAGAAACTGATAAACTTTTATTTAAAACTAAATTATCAATTAAATGACATTGTGTAACAAAAAACTTTACTTCAATGTCAACTAGCGACATCTGGTGACCGTAAGATTATTAGCCCTCATTGGCAGGGATCAGGCATTAAGGGCATATAGTAAGTCAGCTCAAATTGTAATTTCGTCCCCACTTGCCCGCGCGTCGTATGCTATGTATCGACATGTTTGTAATCACTAATACTGTAAATAGAAAGGTTTATATTTTTATTACGGTTATTTCCCATTTTAATTTTACGTCGTCCTGTTGCGTAATGTATATTCTGATCGTAAGCGACACAACCTCCCCCTTCAAAGGCCGAAGCGAAGTGACAGGCTGACAGGAAGCACGCGTCGAGAGGCCGATAGTTTATTAATTGGTAATTTCTTTTTACAGTGAAAATAATGGTATTTAAAAAAAAGTAAATAACATAAGCACTGCTTTATAGTTAGTTCAGTTAGTATGCAAAGTTTCATGATCTTATTTAAAGTATTTTATGAATAACAGCGGTTTATTTTTTATTTTGGAGGTAACTTTGGATTTTTTTTCTATCGAGAAAATTTTACGAAATCGTGTTTTCGTCTAACATAATCCTTAACATTAATCCTCAACTTTACCGTATATTTATTTCAAAATTAATGCTGCAATATTTTCGGCATAACGAAGGATCTTACTAAGCCATTTAAGATTATATTTCCCCTTAATTGGGTTACTAGACACATCGTGACTTTTGCTCGTCGCAGATCTGGATTTTTACGTCAGACGCAAACGAGATGTTTATCAGTTTATAGATTTATACCATCTATCAGAAGCCATAAGGGTTTTTCTGGCATTTTCCATAGTCGCCTCTTAACACCGGACGAGACGAAACAGGATAATGATTCTCTTACATCGCCATCACAAGGTTATATTATGTCTAACATTATGTATTACTATTAAACGAACATTTTTATGTTTGATAAAATACTAGCATGTCGCCCCGGCTGGGTATAATCTATTAATGTACCGTTATTTAGATTGAAGATACTCATCAAAGCTCATTCAAATTCTCCAAGTTATGCGGATAAAATATAGCCTTGATCACTCCCGACATTGCTCTCTGTTTGTGAAGTTTCATTACAATCGGTTCAGCCCATAAACGACGTACCGGACCTATGGTTCAGCCCATAAAGCAACACGGTCCGCGACGTATCGGACCTATGGTTCAGCTCATAAAGCAACACGGGCCGCGACGTACCGGACCTATGGTTCAGCCCATAGAGCAACACAGGCCGCGACGTACCGGACCTATGGTTCAGCCCATAAAGCAACACGAGCCGCGATGTACCGGTCCTATGGTTCAGCCATTCCTTACCTTGGCAGACTGACAGACAGACAAAAACTAAAAATGATCATTTTTATGTCTTAATAACTACCTACCTACCCTAACAGGGTTAACGTATGCTACGTATAACCCTGTCAGCTCAATAAATGTTGGTTATTTCGATATTACAATAATATAATATAAAATCTTGGCGTGCTCAGCAGAGCGGGACAGTATTTCATGCCGGCACACCCCTTGCAACTTTACAAGGCGCAGGTTCGGCCGCACATAAAGTACTGTTCCCGTCTCTGGCCTGGGGCTCCCCAGTGCCAGCTCCTTCCACTCGGCCGCGTCCAGCGCAGAACGGCTCGAATCGTCGACGACCGAGTGCTTTCCGATCGGCTCGATTCACTGGCGCTGCGGAGAGATGTTGCATCTCTTTGCATTTTCTTTAGCATCTACCACGGGGAGTGTTTTGAAGAAGTGTTCGGATTAATCCCAGCCGCCAAATTTCATGAACGCACTACGCGGTAAACCTCCCGATACCATCCACACCATCTGGATTCTGGGCGGTCCAACACTGCACGGTTCACTAGGAGTTTTCTTCCGCGTACGACCTCTCTGTGGAATAGTTTACCACCGTCGATTTTTCCGGACCGATACGACCTAGGCACCGTCAAGAAAAGAGCTTACTCCTTTTTAAAAGGCTGGCAACGCACCTGCAATTCCCCGGGTGTTGCAGTTGTTCATGGGCGGCGGTAATCATTTAACATTAGGTGAGCCGTATGCTCGTTTGCCCTCTCTCCTATAAATAAAAAACCGGCCAAGAGCGTGTCGGGCCACGCTCAGTGTAGGGTTCCGTAGTTTCCCGTCCGTCACAATAAGTGTTCCCACTTATGAGTTTAAAGGTGGGTATCCATTATGTTCGCGCTCCAGCAGCGCTCCGCGCTCCTGCAACTGCTCCCGGTAGTGGGTACTGTTGCTTCCATCCAAGTTCAAAATGATTTTCCTAGAAAGTCCTTATAAAGTTCTACTTTTCAGATTTTTTTCATATTTTCTAAACTTATGGTTCAAAAGTTAGAGGGGGCGGGGACACATTGTTTTTTACTTTTGGAGCGATTATTTCCGAAATTATTGACATTATCAAAAAATGATTTTAGTAAACCCCTATTCATTTTTAAATACCTTTCCAACACTATATCACCCGTTAGGGTTGAAATTAAAAAAAGTCACTTCCCACTTTACATATAGGGGGGCTATCCTAATAAAACATTTTTTTCCAATTTTTATTTTACCACTGTCGGCATGATTGATACACATATTGGTACCAAATTTCAGCTTTCTAGTGCTAACGGTCACAGAGATTAAGCGAGGACGGACAGACGGACAGACAGACATGGCGAAACTATAAGGGTTCCTAGTTGACTACGGAACCCTAAAAAACAACATAAAGACGCTTCAATTTTATTTATTTTATATAGATATCGTACATGTACAGCAAGTAGCTATTTCAGTGAAACTATTTGCTAGAAAAGCACACTGACATTTTATAACGTTGCATTATCTGAGTAACTATTGTTCTTAAAATTAGATCATAGCTCGTTGCGTTGTACTACGGCACAAAAGTTATGTTAGCATGACAGTTAAGAAATACATTATCTCTGCACTTTTACAAGGTAATTATCAACTAAAATGCTCAATTTGTTTTCAGCGTTTTCAACATCAATTTGTGGGTTCGAAATCGCCACTCACCATTCCTCATACAAGCTGTAACAGATCTTACTTGAAACGGTTAAATTCTTAATATCTTGACCAATATAATTACTATATTTCTCAATACACTAATTATAACGGTCAAAGAGTTAATAGTTATTCTCTGTCTGTTTGTCAGTTTGTCACAAATATTTAGCTCGTAGTCGAAATGAGCTACAGTCCTGAGATTTGGATATTTGGTATAGAATTAGAATGCGGATACAAAATCGAATATAGAATTTGAAAAGTTCAATAAAATTATTTTTGAGGTGGGATTCGATATATGAAATGAAGTAGTACCTGCAATAATTAATGGACGATTTATTTATAACATGTTAATATTTATGTAATTGATAATTAAGGTGATGGTGATAAACAAATATTTGTATGCCTTAGTAGGCGAAACATAGTGTTACGTATTATACCTTTTCCACCAAGTTTGTAACTTTTTACCTATGTTTGACAAATAAATTATTTGATTTGATTTGATTTGATTTGAAGTTACATAAAACAAATTTCTTACAGAAAGAAGTAAGTTGGTTGTCGTAGTCTATAGTACAATGATTAGAATACAAATCATAGAAAATACGTACGAATATAATTTTTCGCGGGCCGACGAATTTGTCAATTGTAGACCTTTTTTGTAGACAGTTACGGATCTATCACAAAAAGTAAACTGTGTAGTTAGGTAATTTGGTTTATTAACTGCCGCAACTGTATTTAAACAATAAATACTGAAAACATCGGTGTTTATTGAAGTTTATTAGCGGTGACCAATGGAAAGAAAATTAAGAAAATTAAAAGAAATTTAATTTAATTAAAAAAATAATTTACGAAAGAAAGAAAATGATCCTAGAAAAAAAATTAATTGGTTATAAAATTGCTTGAAAAATGCACGGTTGTTCGCTGCGTGAATAGATGTGGTAGTTGAGAAGATGATGTGGATGGGATTTCGAAAATATACATAAAAAGAAAAGAAGTTAAATAAATGCTGGTAATAATATAAAGTCTAGAATCGAAGTAAAACATTAAGCATGCCGAATTTCAGCTCAATCGGATGTCAGCAAGTTCTTCTGAGTGACAATTAATAACTGCAGTTATATTCAAAAATTGACGTCCTTCAAGCTGGAATTCTCCCTAACGATATCCTAAATTTTATTGTTTTAAGATTTAGGAACTGGTGACAATTAGTAACTTAAAAAAAATTGTGACTTAATACTTTAGGAGATATGCCCTTTTTTAGGAGAATTCTAGCTTAAATTTAATTTAATTAGAATACAAAATTGATTACAAATTTTATACCGTACGAAGAAAGCTATATAATAAAAAAGCTTATAAAAAGAGACCGGTACAGAGATGGCGTGCATTTGAACAAGTAATTTTGTATTTACATTAAAATCTCGTACCGATAGTATTTATTTTATTGAAAAGTTTCACTATGATGTCTGATTTACTTCACACAATTTTATACAAAATAGTATCAAATTATGTTGCGTTTCTTCCTCAATAACTAGAAGTCACGCTTTGGAGTTTTTGTATAACCACCTTATAGCTATTGTAAGTAAACTCGTATCGTGAGATAGATGAAATCTACAAATCACCATTAAACAAGACCTCAATTGCTCCCCCACTGTTGTTCACACTAGCCTTTACATTAAAAATCGTAGATCATATTACATTGGTTATGACCACGGAATACAATGCGACAGTACATCCATTACGCTTTCTTCTTGTCAACTGCTTAACCATTTCAGCTTCTGTGCTAACGGTAATACGTATTATTTTAGAAAACTAACTATTTAATGATACAACGATTGGATCACGCGCACGCGGTTCGCATGGTTTTGTTGAAGATGATATTAGATAATGTCCAATAAAGTCGCGATTTCATAGTAGCGTTCTAGGGTATTTCGTTCACTCGTGCTTTATTTTTAGTGATTTTAATTTTTTAATTAGACGTAATAATAATCAACATTATTTTGTATGGAGATCGGCGTCGCCGGGAGCACACATACAAGCAATTGCGTCGTATTATCACTATTACAAACCCTACAAACCCGATTTACTGTGTTGACAGACTGAGTAAATTTACACATTTTAGAAAAAAATCGTTTAAATTTGAATACATATTTATTTGTAACTAGTGTGCAATTTGGCCTTTTCTAAATAAATTGCATGCGAAATTTGGAAACGATTGTAACGTCAAAAACATCTCGTGTTGACATATATACGTGTGAATTGACATGTTAGGGACATTTTAGTGGCTATACGGGCTCCGCCCACTCTCCCGTTCTAATATGTATGTATTATAGTATTGTATGTTTTAAGACACTGTTAGAACCGAATCCGTATCTATAAAGTACACGTTCCCGAATCGTATCCTAGGTAGCACATGCTCGTTGATGAGAAAACGACAATAAGAAACCTACAAAATATAAAGTCCTCCTCCAGTCCCTAATGAGCTTAACTGACCTTATTTTATTACCTTCTCAAAAATTAAAACTTATGTCCTATAACTCTTAGACCCTAACTTACGAAATTGCCGTTTTTCAATACTTGGCGAGTTTAAGTTAAATGTAATGATATCGATAATTTATCTCTCTTATATTTTTATAATTTATTTTAATTTAATAAAATATAATAAAAATTTCTCGAGTGGCAGTTTTGTAACGATAAGCCAAATGTAGAGCGGCCCACCACAAGATGGAGTGACGACGAAGTCGATGGATGTAGATGATTCATGACCGTGTTTTGTAGAGTTTCTTTGTATAAATACGTGGTAGAGCCATGCTGCAGTTATATTAGTAGTATAGTTGTAGCACGAATGGGTCGGCTCGACCGGGGAAGGACCACGCTCTCACAGAATAACAGCGTAAAATAGCAGCTTAATACTGTTGTGTTTCTTATGGTGAGTGTAGAGATCCGAAGACCCTTTTTTTACTGGAAACGAGACATTCCATCTTTGTCCTCAGGGTTGACAACGCTTTGCGTTTTGATTCTTAATCGAAGATAGATGTAGATGTCTATGGGCAACAGCATCCACTTACCATCAGGTGGACTGTGTGCTCGTTTGTCACCCTTATTCTATTTAAAAAAAACTCATTTAGAAATAATAAATTGCGATAGAAGGTGGGATTGTCTTGCACGTTACTTGTAAGTAAAAGGCCAAGTGATTCGCAGACGTTATGGTGTTGTCCACCTACCTAGCGCCGCGATCCGCTTAGTGATTTAATAACGGCGCGTGTTTCGCAGTCGGCTATTGTAGATAATACATACTTCCCTGTACACTGTACTGCCACTGTCCGGCGGGCCAACGTTACGCTTTATAATGCGTCAGTTCCTCGCGGCCACTCGTGCGCCCGACGCTAAAAACGTACCGCGCTGTCAGATTCAAATTTCGAATTCAATTTAAATTTTTATTTTTAAACAATGTTTTGGACTCCTATTAATGTTGCAAGAAAATATAAGTGATGTAATAGTGTCGCTTTAGTTCAATGCGATCGAGTCCGATTGTGACGGTAGTTTGATTAAAAACAAATTATTTGTTTGTAAAGCTGGAGCGGAACGGTGTTTACATGCATTACAGAAAGCGACCCTACAGGTTAGATATTAAGCTATCCTTTGAGTTGTAATCATATTTTGTCGTTTTATTACTCTAAAATATCGGCGAAAATTTTTTTGAAATTGCAGTAGATAAAAAATACTATGCGGTAGATATTAAAAGTATTTTTTTTAAATGAAACTAATTTTGTCACTGATTTATAACTCAATGAATTTTGTATTCTTTATAGGTAGAATGAACTAAGACTGTAAAACTATTAGTTACTAAATCATACTTTGGACATCAAACCATAACTCTAAGTAAAGGAATGTGTAAAGAATATATTATTGTTCAGTGACGTGAGTGACGGCTGCAGCCTTGTATTTATTTTTAATATAAACTCACGCTCTGATTAATTTTATTGTACTGTAAATAAAATGTAAAAGTATGTTAATGAAGTAAGATGACGATCAAATCATGCGTCATACCTGTGAACGGGCGCTGGTCGGGAAACTGTTTTGGTGTTGCAACGCATTTACTAGCTTTATTATTTTTTTGTGTTGTCTAATTTGACATGCTTTGATTACCTGCACTATAGGTCTATTCTTCATTGACAAAAATGACAAAAAAGAGAATAGTTAACTGCGGAGTTTCGTGCGCCGTTTCTTCTCTGGTCAGAGGAATGTCGTTTTGAACCGCTACTTAGAGTAAAGAAGCCTAGATCGAGAAATAAAAGTTTTCATTGTGTCGCCTGGTAATGAAAAAAGCATTATACAGAAACAAAATGTCTTATTTCATTTAATACAGTTGCTACATTCTCATTATTGTACTTATCTTGAAAGTTATTTAAATATTACTTGTGTCCGGAGTTAGAATAATGTATATATAATATGTTATGTGTAATTGTGTAATTTTGCGTAAGTCAATAAGCTCGATAACTTAATAGCTAAATTTTTGGCTGCGTCACTATTGACCGCGGGTTCAATCCTCGCAATGTTAAGTCTGTAAAAACCTACTTGTTTTTTCTTTACGCATCTGCCATTTTACAACTTAATTTATGCATTTCAAAATTAATCCATACGATACAAGCAATCTACCTGATATTAATTGACTATAATATTGAAGAACTTACAGCGTAAAATTCATACCAATTGAACATTTGAGTTACTATTTTTTTTACTTTATAAGCAACCAAAAGCGTAAACAAATAAAAATTCCGATGACTTGACCACTTACCCCGTGTAAGTGGTGCAATATAAGTCATACATTCTACCTACCAGTACAACTAAAGCCAATACGTATTTGGAGCAGCGAAAATTCTGCCACGCTGTCCCCATGCTTGATGCACCCATTATCACGGGAAGACTGAGGTGTTCGACGTTCCAATGTCATAGTTAAACACGGCTATCTTCAGATTTAAGTTATTAATTTTTGGTTCGTTGGGGATTTGCTATATTTTAAGTATCCAAAACGTGGATTTGCCCTCGAATGATTCAATGGAATAAAATTTTGAAAAGTAATGGACTTCCAAAATAATGGACTGCGACTTACACAAAACTCACAGTTACCCTCGGGTCTTTTGCTAAATTCATAAATTAATATCTAGTCAATTAATTTTTTTCCTTTTATAAAAACGTTGGCTCCACGTTACTTCTATATCGTGGAGGCGTTTAAGAGGATAGAGTAAGTCAGCTCAAATTCTAATTTCGTCCCCACTTGCCCGCGAGTCGTATGCTATGTACCGACATGCGACATGTTTGTAATCGCTAATACTGCAAGTAGAAAGGTCGTTAGACACTTATTTCATTAGGTTTATCATATTTATGTCCGTTTCTTAACGCCAAGCCAGCCGCTTCTTATTTTTATCACGGTTATTTCCCATTTTAATTTTACGTCGTACTGTTGCGTAATGTATATTCTGATCGTAAGCGACACAACCTCCCTGTTCAAAGGCCGAGGCGAAGTGACCGTGCTGCAGGAATCACGCTTCAAAAGGCCAATAGTTTAGGTAATTTCTTTTTACAGTAAAAATAATGGTATTTTAAAAAAAAGTAAGTAACATAAGCACTGCTTTATAGTTAGTTCAGTTAGTATGCAAAGTTTCATGATCTTATTTAAAGTATTTTATGAATAACAGCGGTTTATTTTTGGAGGTAACTTTGGATTTTTTTTCTATCGAGAAAGTTTTACGAAATCGTGTTTTCGTCTAACATAATCCTTAACATTAATCCTCAGCTTTACCATATATTTATTTCAAAATTAATGCTGCAATATTTTCGGCATAACGAAGGATCTTGCCATTTGACATTATATTTCCCCTTAACATAAGTGGACAAACATTGACAAATTATCCAGACTCGGAACTATCTAGTCGCAGCCTAACGTGTTTCTACTGTGCTACGAAATCAACCTATTAGAACCATTGAGCTGCTACACATATATGAAATATTTTTGGCTAGGATTAATTGTGCGGTTATCGACTTTTTGAATACAAAAGATGCCACGTCACATGTTTTGAGCATTGAAGCCACAACACTAATTTTGACGTCAAATATGATTAGATATCTTGCGCTTTTATTTTTTTGTCATTCCTTTTTTTTTATAGAATAAGTGTGACAGGCGATCCGGTTCTCTACACTCACCATATGAAACACAGCAGCATTGTGTTGTATTTTACACTGGAATTTTGTGAGAGCATGGTCCTTCCTCGATCGAGCTTATCCGTTCGTGCTACCACGAAAAGGTTATTTAGTAAATTTTGCAAAAAAAAATTAATATAACAACAGACAGCGAAGTCTTATAGATCAGCGTTGCAGCTCGAGTTGCAGTATTATAATTTAGTAATAATCAAAAGTCACATGATCTTCCCCCTACAACTGAAGAAGATATGCGCATGTTCCAACTCCAGCAGTGTGGTTTTATGGGCTGATGAAGAAAAAAAGAAAGAAAAATAATTAAAAGCATATTCACATTTCGCTGATATTATTTTTGAAGAGTGAGCCGTGCTGCAGCTATATTATGGTTGTAGCACGAATGGGTCGACTCGACCGGGGAAGGACCACGCTCTCACAGAATACGAGTGTCAAATAACAGCTCAATGCTGTTGTATTTCGTATGGAGAGCGTAGAGAACCGGAGACCCTTTTTACTGGAAACAAGGCATTTCATCTTAGTTCTCAGGGGTGGCAGCACATCTGCATTTTGATTCTTAAACGAGGATAGATGTAGATGTTTATGGGCCACGGTATGCACTTACCATCGGGTGGACTTTGTGCTCGTTTGCCACACATATTCTATAAAAAAAAATTATTTAGGACATTTCTTGACTCTGGGCTGCTATTTACGTAGTTCCCTAGAGTAAAACTCTAATGTACTTGAAGCTATAACATCTACTTGAAACATCATCAGATCCAAAATACGGGATTCGAAATCAGAATCACACGCAGCCAATAGCCATCGGAATACAGTAGGTATATCAGCAACAAAAAGACGACGTTTTTATTTTTAAGTCTAAGGAATTTCTCCTGTATTATGGAGGTATTTTAAATAAATAAAACCTTCTCCATACTTGGGACAGTTATATAAATCCAAACAAATAGTGTTGTCTCGTGCGGCATTTGAACCCATGGTCCGAGCCCCTCTTCCTCTTACTCTTACACTGAGTGTGTTTTTAGTTAGTGTAGTTTAGTTCATTCTGCGTAGATCGGACTGAAGGAACTCCGGGTTAACTTTGACATCGGGACGTCATTCACCTCAGCAGTCCCCCGTGACCATGGGAGCTGGAAAGCACCCGAAACGTCGGGTATTAAAAATAAAATAAATAAAACGCGATAAAATCTGTAAAAGTAGTTTTAATCAAAGACTGAATTATTTATAGCCTTTATTACACATTTTATTTTAAGTTTATCCAGAAATTATTAGTATTTAGAGTGAGCAGAAGTGTCAGTTATATCATTAACAACTATAATTTTAATCTTAAACGTACGTAACGTTTAAGATTAAAATTATACAAGTACAAGCAATTTCGACGTTAAGTTTAATTAAACCTAATAAAACATAAAATTAGTTTTATTTTATTCAAATTGTAAAAATGCGCATGAGAAATAATTACGAGGGTGGATTGAAAAGTACTCGGCCTAACCAAGAAAATAAACACATACTAAATCAGTTATACTTACTTACTTACTTATCGTCACGCACAATCCCTAACGGGGTAGCCAGAGAGAACAGATCGCCAAGTGTCACGATCCTTACATACCTCTTTCGCTTCTTTCAGGTTCATTAACTTCTTCATACATGCACGTCTAGGTATCCGAGTACTCTTGACCCTCCCCTCTTCGAGCAATTTGCTCACATGGTCTTCGAAAGTTAGTCTCGGTCTACCTCGACACCTTTTAATATTTACTTTCGCTCTATATATTTTCTTCACCATTCGGTCTTCACTCATCCTGTCGCATCCGAAGCTGGAAGCTTCAGGAAGCGGATACTAGGGACAAATATCACACGAGGGTAGCCGAAAAGCTTGACACCATCGATGGCAGGAAAGAATGTGTGGAGAGAATATGGCAGAACCTTAGGGATGGAATGGTAAGTGCAGCGGAAGAAGTATGTGGTACGACAAAAAGAGGTAGTAGTAAAAGAAGAGATGCATGGTGGAATGACGAAGTGAAAGAAGCTGTAAAAAAGAAGAAAAAAGCATGGTTAGACTACTTAGCCTCTAGTAACGATGAGCATATGAGAGAGAAGATGAAAGAAAGATATAAGCTGCAGAAAGTTCATGCGAAAACATTGATTGAGGAAGTACGTGAAAGGTGTAGAATAGAAGCGGACGAGAGGTTGTCGCACAACTTTAGGGAAAACTCCAAACTCTTCTGGAAAGAGGTTGGAAGGTCCCGGAGTGGTGCGACAGCTTTAAGAATGAACAAAGTGCTTTCGAGAACCAATGACGTCCTCTCAGAAAAATCGGACGTCATGCAGCGATGGAGTAAATTTTATAGAGAATTGTATGCGTGTCATGATCTTAGTGAAGGATCCGGGGGTGACGCCGTGACTGGCACGCCAGACACGGACCTCGATGACACTGAGGTCATCAGCATGAAAGAGATTGAACGTGCGATTCGAAGTTTGAAATGTGGTAAGGCTGCGGGACTAGACAGAGTTACTGCTGAAATGGTCAAGTACGGTGGGCCTCGCGTCTGGGACAGCTTTCATCTGCTGTGCAATTTGTGCTGGCGGACGGGAGATGTCCCGGATGATTGGCGATCCGCGGTCATTGTGCCTTTATATAAAGGTAAATGTTCACATTTTGACTGCGGGAGCTATCGGGCGATCAGCTTGACCAGTTTAGCAAGTAAAGTTTATTCGAAGGTTTTGACACGCAGGATGCAAGAGAAATCGGAAAGATTCTTATGGGAGGCACAATGCGGATTTAGACCTGGAAGAGGATGCACGGATCAAATGTTTTCTCTCCGCATGATCACGGAGAAGCTTCTGAGTGTTAACCAGAGGATTTTCTGTGCTTTTGTGGATCTGGAGAAAGCATTTGATAAGGTTATAAGGAAGAAAATGTGGGAACTGTTGCCGGGATATGGTGTGGATGGTCGATTGTTAAGGGCTGTGCAGTCACTCTACTATGACTGTAAAGCCTGTGTGCGGGTAGGGCATGACCTGTCACCCATGTTTAGCGTCCAAGCGGGCGTAAAACAGGGTTGTGTCATGTCTTCCTGGCTGTTCATACTGTATCTCGACAGCTGTTTACAGAAGCTGAAAGATAGCTGTTTGGGTGTGAAATTGGGTGACATAAAAGTTAATTGTCTGCTGTATGCTGATGATGCAGTGCTTATTGCACCATCAGAAGCAGAACTGCAGGCATTAGTCACGTGTATGAAAGAGGAATGTGAAATTAAAGGTCTCCGTTTGAATGCTAATAAAACTAAGGTTCTGGTATTTGAAAAGGACGAAGAGAGAACGAAATGTGAAATATGGGTAAATCAGGAATGTCTAGAACAGGTAAATGAAATTGTATACTTGGGGAGTGCTTTCAGCCGGGATGGAAGATGTGATTTAGATGTGGATAGGCGTGTCGCTGCCGGAAACAAAGTCAATGGTGCCCTGAATGCATTAATAAAAAGGCAAGGCGTGGTGAAGAGTGCACGCCTTGCAATACATAACGCAGTGTTGGTACCGACTTTGTTATATGGCAGCGAAACCTGGGTATGCCAGAAGAAGCATAAAAGCAAGTTGAATGCAGTGGAGATGCGATCTCTTCGTAAAATGTGTGGCGTTACCATAGCCGACCGAAAGCGAAACGAAGAGATTCGCAATATGGCAGGATTGAAAGATGACCTTATCACAAAAATTGATAGGGGCGTACTCCAATGGTTTGGACACGTTGAACGAATGAGTAAATCAGTTATATTTTTATTTTTCTACATAATCACCATCAAGTTCAATACACTTTTGCCACCTCCCCTTCCAAGCATTTAGACCGTTGAAAAAAAATGATTCTTCCTTAGAGTCAAAATATGCGTCTACAGCTGCTTTGACCTCGTCGTTTGTCGAAAATCTTTGACCTCCCAAGTGCTTTTTTAGGTTAGGGAACAGAAAGAAGTCTGATGGCGCCAGATCAGGTGAATACGGCGGATGCGGTAACAGTTCAAAGCCACAGTTGTGAATTTCAGCCATTGACTGTACTGACGTGTGAACATCTTGATGAAACAGGACTTTTCTTCTGAGCATTCCTCGACGTTTTTCTTTTATTTCCTCTCGTAAACGACGTAGTAAGGTGCAGTAGTAATCAGAGTTTATAGTCTGACCCCTTTCAAGATAATCAATCATAATCACACCTTTCGAGTCCCAGAATACTGAAGCCATCACCTTATTTGCCGACAAAATCGACTTAGCCTTTTTAGGGGGTGGTGAACCAGGTCTTCTCCACTGTTTTGATTGTTGTTTTGTTTCCGGTGTACAGTAATGAACCCATGTTTCGTCCATAGTAACAAAACGATTCAAAAAATCATCTGCATCGGCTTCAAATAACTCCAAACAGTCGCGTGAAATAGTCAATCGCGTCCTTTTTTGTTCAACTGAAAGCAGTCGCGGAACCCACCTCGCAGACACCTTGTGGAAACCCAACTCGTTAACAATGATGTTTTGAGTTCGTTCATAAGAGATGCCTATAATCTCGGCTATCTCTCAAATTTTTAATCTGCGGTCTCCCATTATTAAATCAAGTACTTTTTTAATATTTTCGTCAGTAGTTGACGTCGAAGGCCTACCAGAGCGGGGTTCATCTTTCACACTCTCTCTACCACGCTTAAATTCTGCTATCCATTTTTTGACGGATGAATATGACAGAGCACAATCGCCTAATGTACTGACCATGTCATCATGGATGGCTTTTGATGATAGCCCCCCCTTCTTATGGAGGTACTTAATGACGGCACGCTGCTCGATTTGCTCCATTCGCGGAAATTATGTCCGATTACTTTGTTAATAAATTTATAAAATCACAACTAATTATCGCACACGTTTCGAACTTCACACAATGAACTAGTCTGAACTGAACTAAATAATGTGGGTAGATTTGATTTTTAGAATTGAATGGATCTGTGTTAGGCCGAGTACTTTTCAATCCACCCTCGTACTTAATTACATATTACCTAAGCCGTCACGTCTCGTACGGGTAGGTACATTTGCCCAAAATCCTTTTAATCTGACATCATTGCTTTACAAAAGAAAATCTTAATCAAAATTCTATGGGAATTTTTTTTACGTCTCAAAACTATTTTCAAGATTAACCACAGCGACAAATTACGGACCTTATAAATTCTAAAATGATTGCGTACTGCAATTATTACGATAATTAAAATGCGAGGCGGTCACTACTCCATTGTTAATGTGGATGGTGCGTACGTACTCTTCAAGCTGTGGTACTTCGTACCAACATAATAATGATGTGAGCGTAGTTTTTTATTTTGTAAGTCCACTCAATTGTATTTCAGTCAGCGAGGGCCTGTCACGCGATGATAATGATCGCTATTTAATATGAACAGATAAAATATGTTCTCGAATAATAGTATAAAATTGTCTTGCATAGTTTCGAGTAGACTATGTAGTCCGAACGCAGTTTTTTTTTCTCATTGTTATTCCAAATTCATTTACAAATTTAAACTCGTTATCTGACTCTAACACGCTAATGGTGAAAAAATTTACAGCTCATCGCCATTCATCACAGAATTCCCAAGACCATAGAATTATTTAATGTATTTATATAAAAAAAACATAACAATACAATCATTAATCTGTGTGTGGCCCAAACTACTTTAACTGGTATTCGAATCCAAGACATTACGGTTTGCAACCAGGGACACTAATAACCTTCAAGCCAAACTGCGTTTAGAAAATTATTAGGGGAACAAAGCCTTAGTCAAAGCCAAAGTATCCGTCAATCTGTATTAAGTAAATTAAAAGATCGCACGACGGATATCATGCAACTGAAGTTTCATCATTTCTGCAAATTATATGGTTACAACACTGAGATTGCATTTCGAATGGGAATCATTACAACGTTAAACTAAGTTACCGTGATCATAAGTTATTTTGTATCCATAAAAAAACCGGTTTGTGTAGATGAAGCATCAATATACGGTCAGGGTTCAAACTTATAAAAAAAATTCTAGCCACAATTTACACACAATTGAAAATCGTAGAAAAATTTGTTAGTGTCGCTTGCAGCAAACGCAATCGCTTTCTTACACAATTTCACGGCGCGTGCGCACCCATGTTTCATTTGTGTCACTAGCGATTTCTCTAGCACTCCCCACGGGTGTCCCACTATAGTAACACATCAAAATCCAATAAAAGACAACAAACCTTGGCGATGTAAGAGTATCCACTACCCCATATCGTCCGTGGGTATCATAAGAGGCGACAGAAGGAAACGAACCAGAATATGGCCAGCAGGGTCTTCCTACAACGAAAAAAAATTAAAAACTTAGGCTGCACAGCCGCCTACCAAGAGTAGCAACTATGGCAAATATCTCCTCTTTGAGATAGTCTAAGGGGAGGCCTATTTTCATACAAAACCTAATCAGATAAATATTTGTTACGAACACCCTCACAAGCTAACTCTAAGCTAACACCTCTGTAATAAGTTTATAGGAAATTTATTTGCTATTATCGCATTTAGATAATAATACAAATAAGACCTATTTTAATTTTATAAAGGGTCAAATATATTGTTTGGAATAAATAGCTTTGTTACATTTAGAAAGTAAAAAATAAGTGTAATAAATCTTAGCTTACGTTTTATCGTAAAGAAACAAACACTCACGCAAGTAGATATGACGGAGAGTTTCTTTTTTAATTAGAGCTATAATAGTTATTAAATTATAATGTGTTTAACATGGTTTTATCATTCGGTAAACTCAACTGGTATGGCAATCTCATTTGAAAAAGTAAATAAAATATCTACATTGATATCGTATTGAAAACATATACAGCTATATGTTTTAAAAATTATTTTATTATAATTTACGTGGTATAATGGAGCCACGCTGCAACTATATTATGGTTGTAGCACGAATGATCTGGCACGACAGGGGAAAGACCACACTCTCACAGAATACCAGCGTAAAATAGCAGCTCGATGCTGCTGTGTTTCGTCTGGTGAGTGAAGAGAATCGGAGACCCTTTTTTACTGAGAACGAGGTATTCCATCTTAGATCTAGAGTGGCAATGCATCTGCATTTTGATTCTTAATCGAGGGTAGATGTAGGTGTCTATATTCCACAGTATCCACTTACTATCAGGTGGACTGTGTGCTCGTTTTGTCACCCTTATTATATAAAAAATATTTATGATATATGTATTTAAGAAATATATGATATTGATATTGATACGTTTTCAAAACCTCGTTTCGTGATAATAAGTATCCTATGGGCTATGGGTAAATAATATGTAGATGTAACTATGGATTTCAAAGAAACTTCAAAACATTTGTAACTCCCAGCATCAATATATCACCAATTTGGTCAATAAACACCCGTATATGGCATCCCTGGCCGCCTATTGTAAATATACTAATATATAAAATATATAAGTAATGATATACCGCTATTGCAGTTTTTGAAAATACGAGTAAATAAGGTTTCTACTTTTATTTAAAATCATCCCAATTGAAATGTGATTTACGGGCGACAACGTTTTTGCCAACCGATCGACCCTTACGAATGTCTGCGTGCGCAGTAAAATCAGTTAAAATAATGTAATACCACGCTTTTTGAATTTAAATTATAAAAAGGACAGAATTTTTGAGACTTGTTTAAATTATTTATTCTTCACCATTTTGACTTTATTACTTATTCTGAACCTTCTCTGCAAATTTGGCCGGTTATTGCAAAATAATCCTTTACCTAAATGTACATACATACTAGTATATGTCTGTATACTAGGTAGGCGGTGTTTCCTTCAGTAGCCACTTATCAGTTGAACTCTAAGATCAATTGTAACTTCATTTTTATTCAAAAAATCTTAAAAGTTCGATAAAACAATATTATTATCCGAAAATAGTTCACCAAATGTACAGCACACAAGCATGATTAATGCGTAGTTTTACAGCAGCTTATTACCCCATCATAACAATTACATCGCCTTTTATCTTATTCTAACCGTCGTCTTATTGCAATCTAATGTTGAAAACACTACAAAATTACATTTATGTAAGACTCAAGTTACGCACAAACCACACAATAATAAAATGTACTAATTGTCGGTGTTGCCATTGTACATTATTTCCTTCTTTCTCCAAGAAAACGCTGAGTGCGATGTTACACCGGACGTTCACAAGTAATCAAATAAATTAACCATATCTGAATGCACGCCTTTTATTCAACTTACCTTTCCCATGTAAGATTTTACATAAATTTTATAATACGAGAACACAAATCGTTATTGATTCCTCGTAAGTTTATAAGAGGAAATTTTCCAACTTTTTCTCCAATTGCTAAACTTACCTGTGCGGGTCTGATACCTGATACCAGAGAATCTGACCAGATACGCTGAATGTAAATTTCAGTCCAACCTAGTCAGTTTGGAAAAATTTTCCAAGTAATTAATGCCAGTTGGCACATTCTCGCAACGAACAATTAAAAGATTGTTATGATTTTTTTTAACAGCCTCTTAATCCATTCATATGCATAGATATAGGCATTACTCATCTGGTATGTTCTGAGGCAAACCCCCCTCCCCCCACCTATGTAGTGCTGCTCCCCGTCACCAGTCTGTGACATTGGGGTTTGGTATTTTTAAACAAATATACTACCCCCACTCGGTTTTATGCAGGCTGACAAAGAAGAAAAGATAAATTTAAGAAAAGATAAGACAGAATGCATGAAGTGTTGCTTAAAACTCTGCTTTTTTGTTACAGCTCGGGGAAGCGGCAAATTGGCTCCAATGTCTTAGCAAGGTAAAAATTATAAACTGTTTTACTAATACTAAGTGCTAATATTAGTCACTTTGTGGTTATTATACACATATATATATATATATATATATATATATATATATATATATATATATATATATATACACAACAATGTACACCAATGTGTCTACCCAATTTACATTACGCCTTAATTTTTTACTAATTGATTGTATTTGTACCTATCCAAAGCCGAAAAATATATTTTTAATATTACGAATAGATTAAGGTCATAATTATCATACCTACCTATATGATCACGGTATACCTAGGTACCTATATTACGTAGTTCAAGTCAGATCAGTAGGTTGCATCAAAATATATAAAACATGAAGGAAATAAACTGTAATTTAGTTGTGGCATCTTAAATTGTTAGTGTAGGATTTTCACTTTATAACTTACTTATTCTACAGCACATAGGTACTACTGCCCCAAACTGCAAATATCTCCCCTGTGAGACAATCAATGCGGGAAGCCAATATAACTTACTAAAGTGGACTTTTAGAAGGCAGTAATGAATAATGATTAATAAAGATTAATGAAGACCTGGACATGGGCCGCTCCTGTTGTGGGAAGAATTCGGCTTGACAAGCGGTACTTTTAAATGTGGTAGAGCCATGCTGCAGTTATATTAGTAGTATAGTTGTAGCACGAATGGGTCGGCTCGACCGGGGAAGGACCACGCTCTCACCGAATACCAGCGTGAAATAGTAGCTTAATGCTGCTGTATTTCGTATGGTGAGTGTAGAGAACCGGAGACCGTGCTCGTTTGTCACCCTATCCTATAAAAAAAAAGCGGATTGATGCCTTTGACGCTGCATCCCGTCATCGCTCTGAGTAGGTATATTACACCTGACGTAAACAAGGTGGTTACACCGCCATCTATTGGAAGCTATTGGATATTTTTCGCTTTTCCTTTTACTATTAGTCGCCTCTTAAAAACCTACAGGACTAAATGGGACGACAGATTCCTAGATTACGCAGCTACTACCATATAAAGTACATTGTTTTGTATACGTATAAAGTACTTCGTTTTACTACTATTTATTAGCGCCACCTACAGTTCAAACTGACAGTTTTTCAAGTTGATACATACTTAAAGTTTGCAACACAATCTAACAGATGACGCTGTTACAATATTGCCATTATAACGTAAATTGTCGATAGATGTCAGCTCTACCAATAATTAAAGTTTAATAAGACACGGTAATCCACATTAGTAAACAAATTATAACATACTATGTTATTGTTTCAGCCAATTATACCGGTCGTCGTCATTCAATTCGTCGGGCTGCGGTTCAGGTGGGGAGCCAGCCGACGACATGTACTCTGATGTGTCGCTGGAGGAGGACGTTCAAGGCCTAAATTATAAGGTCAGTTTCTTATGCTTAGTTATTTAGAATAACAGTTAGTTCGACCAATATTATTTGAGAAGAGGCAAATCAGTTCACTTGAGTTAAGTGATTGTAATCTTTTGTACGTTGTGTCTGAAGTTTAGCAGTATATAATATCACTTATAATTTTGTAATCTGATGTCAACTTATTTAAGAAACTAAAAATTTTCTTCTCTCACAAATATTCAGCACATTAGGATAATTTACAACACTATGATCTTCATTTTGAAGCGACAATTATGTTAATACCTGAGAACTTAAACTTCATCATTATTTTAAGTGAGTCTCTTTCATGTTTACATTTAGAAAATTATGCAGGTGGCGTTTTCAAAGAAAAATGGCCTTCCTCAAGACAGTCTTTTGGGGCCATTGATAATGTGTTAATTAATTTAAATATCTGTACAGCGAAACGCTTAGTATAAATGTAAGACGTTTATAGTAAGTAGGTATGTAGAATACCTGGCACTCATCTTCCAATCTTTTTACTCTAAAACATAAAACTAATTTTAATCAGTACTACACACCTCTTAAATAAACCTTTCAATATTGTTCTTTTCACACTAGAAACAACAACCAGGTCTCATCAGACTTTGCGCTGAGCATCGTACGTAAAGTAACGTAATATTTATCAGAAATATATAAGCTCGGATCACGACCGATCGATGACAAACAGAAAGGCATAGCTCGAAACCTTATTTCATTTAACAAGTAACTCTTACCCGTTTTAACTTCAACTGAATGCAGGCCAACGTTTGAACAAAGCCAAAGTTTTGCAAACTATTTTCTATGCCCTATAACAATCTGATATAATTAAAGTTACAGCCTATATACGTCCCACAGCTGGGCACAGGCCTCCGCTCATTTCTGAGAGGGTTTTAGGGCAAGGAATTGTCCGCCGCGCTGCTCCAATGCGTGTTAGCGAACTTCACATGTCTTCGAAATAATTTTTTTTTCTTATTTCTCTGACATGCAGGTTTCCTCACGATGTTTTCTTTCACCGCCGAGCACGTGGTAAATCAGCACTTAAAATTGCAATTAGGTAACAATTTCATTGGTGCCGGCGGGGATCGAACCCGGTTTGCTCACGTACTACGAAATTTACAGCGAGCGTTAACCATCTGAGCTACCACGGCTCTGTAATAATCTGATATGTGACAATTTAAAAAGACATATTTTTAAATTAATATGCACACGAAATGTTGATTTTATTTGACAAATTTAATTATAACTTATTCTGATAAATTAGTAGTTTCTTAAATACGTAAAATTTTTTTAAAATTATCAGTATCATAACTTCTAGAAAATTTACTAAATATGTATTTCTTCAAACACGTCGTTTGTAATACATCCGCTCATTAAGTCACTATCAACGACAAAATGGTTCCGAGGTCGTTTGAGTTAACGTACGTAGGTAGGTACATACTTTCTGCTACTAAACAGTTTAGCTTCTAGCCGCTCAATTTTGTAATAAAATTTACCAAATATAATAATTATGAACCCAAATCAATACTACAAATAACAATTCTTACGTCGTAATTCTGGAAAAGAGGTTACTGGAATACTATAGAAAAGGACGACATAAAAATTAATTATGTTATGATTATTGTGCACGATGTACTTATAATGCTGGATTATGGTAATTTTATACTATCGCGGTCCCCTCGTTTTATGGCTCTAGAAAATCGAAAAATTATCCGATTTCGATAATTTTTTTAAAATCTTCGTTTTTACGGCGGATTTACGAAAAAAATTACTGGAATAAATAAATTTAAACTTATATTGGTTTCAGGGCTTTAAATGTTCATGAAAATTCACTCATTCACGCATAATTGTTGATAACTTTTTTACAAATAATCGAATGAAGTTGTTTAAATTTTTTTATAATCTACACAAAAAAACGAACATTAAAAAAACATTGAAAATGTTTCTTTATTAATTTTTTATTTTGGTGTTTTAATGAGTGTAAGATCGAGCGAAGCGAGCTCTATACTTATGGCATCCCGACTCGGACAGGTTAGGTTAGAAGGAGATGGTGGGGTCGACTGAGCGAGCGAATAGAACCCGCCATCTCCTACGTGGTTATTTTTCTATAAACCATTCAGAAGCAGAAGTAGGCTCCGTCGACCGGGCTTCCCTTCACTGCGCTACGTTGAGTGGCGTGGTGCTTCCCTCCCCCAACTCTCTTCCGTAGCGCAGTCGAGGGAAACCCGGTCGACGAAGCCTACTTCTGAGTGGTTTATAAAAAAATAACCACGAAGGAGATGGCTAACCTAACCCATCCGAGTCGAAATGCCTTAAGTCCCGAGCTCGCTTCGTTTGATCTTACGAGTACACCATGATTTCGATTTTATAGAGCGGTTATGATAGCATTTAAAGTCAGAAAACCATAAATAAACTTTAAGTGAGAAATTAATAAACAAACATTTTTCAATGTTTTTTTTAAATGTTCGTTTTTCGTGTAGTTTAACAAAAAATATATAAACTTTGTTTAATGCTAAAGTTACGAACGATTATATTCGAAGAAGTTTTTCACATTTAATGTCATAATACTATATGAAATCTTCAGGTGAGACATTTTCCTTTTTTAATAAATCCGCCGTAAAAAACGAAGATCTAAAAAAGAATCATTGGTATCGAATTATTTTTGGATTTTATAGAGCCAAAAAACGAGGGGACCGCGATGGTAAAAAATTACCGCTGGATTGTATAAATATTATTTTGTATTTACATTCTGGATTCTCTGTAACGACGGGGTGAACATAATATGTAGGATTATGAGTAAATTTGGTCCGTGAATATAGATTTGTTCATAAATTTACTTCAGAGCCACCAATAACCGATTAGCGCCACCAAATGGATCCTAGCATGGCTATAAACCATTTCTCTACAAAATGGGTTATAAACGTGTGAACCTCATTTGTTAAAGTCGTTCAGAAGTTACATGATCACTAACGGACGCAGCAACGATTAGGCATATATTAATAAATTATACTAGCAAACCCCAGCATTCGTCCTGCCTGTGGGTAGGTTACCAATTTTCAAGGCGATAGCTTGAACGGTATATAAGTTGATGTACTGCAGCGCCGTCTGGTGTTAAATTACTATAAATTAAATAGCATAAAACCTTCTAACTTTCATGGTGGTCGTTCAAAAGGTGTCGAAGTCTATTTATCTCAAATATATTTACATATATATATATATATATATATATATATATATATATATATATATATATATATATGTATATATATATATATATATATATTTTGATAAATACGTATCTTCTTTTGTGATTTCTTATATTTACGAGAATACTACAAATGAAATGAACTAATTATCGCGTTTGATTTTAACTTTTTTAATTATTTCAGTTATCGAAGGCTATTTTCAACTTTTGGATATTAATTTTAGTCCTATCTACGCAGAACTAGCATACAGTATCTTGATTCTTGAGGTCTGCTGTAGTACGCTTGGGTTTATGTTTAATTTTAGTTATAATATCTCAATCAGATAATATAGCATTAGCACCCAGCCATCTCCTCTATTGAAATTAGTATATTATTTTTTTTTTAATTTCAGTAGTCTGGCGTATCACTCTTGCAAGGAATCGGTGTTTTTGCGAGAGTTTGAGGTCTATCGAATCTGATATATGATTTATCAAAATGATTGGGACGATCCTGAACATGTTGATTTACTGTAAACTTCCTGAAGGGTTGGTGCTTCAAATCAGCGATATGTTCTTTTATGTGGATTTTAATGGATCTTTTGGTTTATCTTATGTAAGAGAGACCACATTCACAATCACCTGCATCTTTTAGAGGGATATGATATGACTATTGAACGATAGTAAAAATTGACTTATCTTATTTGGCGGCTTTTAGTATGTTTTTATGGAATCCCGCTTCTAGATGTAACCGAACTTGCCTGTGACTCCTCAGACATATGTTAGTATAGCAATTACATACTCGATTATGGCTGATTTCATTCGATCACTTGTAACGTAGACGCGGTACCCGAAGCTTGTTGATGTGCAATACTTGCTTTACGTGCTGAAGCTCAGTTGCCACGTGTTTACTGTCATAGAGCCCTTGTGCTCGATAGCTAACTGTGAAGGATGGATGTGAAATTCACCGTTTAAATATCGATTAGTATGAGCCTTTTTTATATACAGTATGACTTATGGTGTTATTAGAATTTCCATAAGAACTATTTACGTACTACAAAGCTACGAAGAAAATTGTTATAACTATCCGTCAAATGTAATAACCCTCTACAAGATGTAAAAGTGTACAAGCTAGTTAGAGTGTATAAGTTATTACATACTGCAGCTATATTAGCAGTATAGTTGTAGCACGAATGGGTCGGCTCGACCGGGGAAGGACCACGCTCTCACAAAATACCAGCGTTAAATAGTAACTTAATGCTGCTGTGTTTCGTATAGTGTAGGTATAGGTGAGTGTAGACAATCGAAGACCCTATTTACTGGAAACGAGGCATTCCATCTTAGTCCTCACGGGTGAAAACGTATTTGCATTTTGATTCGTAATCGAGGATAGATAACAACTACGAAGACGACTAAGACGGGATGCCGCGTTTCCAGTAAAAAAGTTGTCCGATGTTCTACACACACACTACAAACACAGCAGCATTAAGCTGCTATTTCACACTGGAATTCTGTGAAAGTGTGGTCTTTCTCCGGTCGAGACGACCCATTCGTGCTACAAGCGTAATATAGCTGCAGCGTGACTCTATCAAGTAAAAGGAGGTCGGAAGAGCAGTCAGAGGGAAACTATACCAGGAAATGGGCAGCAGCATAGATTTAATGTATACTAACAGTAATCAGTATAGTGATGACTTACGGATCAGAGACGTGGTCCTTCACTGCTGGCCGTATGAGGACGCTCAAGGTCGCTCAGCGAGCTATGGAGAGGGCTATGCTCGGAGTTTCTCTGCGTGATGGACTCAGAAATGAGGATATCCGCAGTAAAACCAGAGTGACTGACATAGCCCAACGGATTAGTAAGCTAAAGTGGCAATGGGCCGGCCATATAGCTCGAAGAACCGATAACCGATGGGGAAAAAAGGTTCTCGAGTGGCAGCCTCGTACCGGCAGGCGTAGTGTAGGGCGACCCCCCACTAGATGGAGTGACGACCTGGTAAAACATGGAGGAAGTCGATGGATGCAGGTGGCTCAGGACCGTGCTTTGTGGCGTTACTTGGGGGAGGCCTATGTTCAGCAGTGGACTTGTGAAGGGCTGTAATGATGATGATGATGATGATGAACTATAGTATATTTAGATATATGGGCTAGCGACATCTTCCTGATTACATAAAACTGAACATGGACTGAAAATCACAAAAACCTGTGGTTGCCTTTTTGTCGACTTTTGATAGGCAGTATTAAATTAACTTTGTGACATTAAAGACACCTCTTTGTTGAAAAGTGAAATATATTTACAATTCCTTAAATATTACATGCCATGGGAAATATTTTTCTTTCGACGCATATTATAATGTAAACAAGCAGTATTCATATTTATATTGTGTTTACTAAAAGATTTAAGGAAACATTTATTTTCGTAGTTGGCAGAGCGCTGATCCGACCTTCCATGGAGCCGATGTAAATAGATATTGCATACGGAAAAATAAACATGCCAAACGATGTAAACGCAATGCTTTTAATGTATATTAGAAGCGCGTAAAATTTTATTTTGCTTAACCGAAGGAATTATTTAAGATTTTTTTAAATGATTATGAGGGTGATAAGCAAATTTTATTAGGTATATTTTCAAATTAGCCAATAATGTATCCTATCCACCTCTCTTTAATTAAACATACAATAAAAATCTGTAAATAGGAACTGAATAAACACCAGCAGTTGCACCAGTAACAATAAGACGATTACAAATAACATAGGCACTATGAACTGTGTGGTCAAAACAGTGCTACAGTCAAAAACTAAGCACTTTTTTTCAACAAAATATAAGAAACATTACTCTAAATTTATTCAATCAAACTTTTGTATAAATTCTACTCTCTCTAAGATTCCAACAAACTAAACTGACTTAAATATAATTCGTATTCAATGACCTCATTACATTACTTCCTAGCAATTTGCCCCGGTACGTCTGGATAGAATCTATTAACTATTACATGATTTTAGCTTAGCATGATTTAGATGCTAGATAATAAAAATACTATTATTTTGTAAATTTTTCATTTAAACAAAAAACCCGACAAGTTTTTCTGATGTAAGTGGTAAAATAAAAAATTATGCACTACTATATATGTACTACTAATTATAGACTTCAATACGACCGAATCAATGTATTCGGAGTCAATTAAATACGCATTATTACAGATAACTCAAAATCTACTAGGTCTTGTCTCGGTAGTATTTGGTCTACGGTCAGATCTTGATTAAATTTATATGGAACCACAAGAGAAGCACCAGCTTTCAGATAAAAAAATCATCAAAATCAGTTCACCCAGAGAAAAGTTATGAGGTAACAAAAACACACACATACGTCGAATGGAATACCTCCTCCTTTTTGAAGTCGGTAAAAATATATTCAAGATCCCTTCTGACATTGCTCTCTATCTGTTCTTAAAGTTTCATCACAATCGCTTTGGCCATTTCGAAGACCAGCCCGGACTGACAGCAAAAAGTTTTAAAAATGTTTATTTATGCCTAGAGTTTAATAGAAGAAAATTCTTTCAATATTTCAGACGGACACTTCTATTTTATTTATGTGTATAGATTATGATATCACCATAGGAAAGGGTTTTAAACAATGCATCGTGCCGGTCCATTAGATAGCAGGACGACAGCAATGGCCGACGGAAGCTCACTGTCAGCTGCGCGCCACTTCCGGTCAAATGCGTGCCTCTATATGATAAATTGCTAAATTAGATTTATAATCCTTACCGCATTGTGATTGGTACGTGTATTGAATACAAGCGTTTTAAATGTTTACAAATCAAATATTATATCATACTACAAAATTTACTTTAGGCGCGTAATAAATATTAATAAACATATTTCATGTGCTGATGTAAGTCAAACACACTAAAATACATAATTATAAGGAGAACTGAATCGACTTGGGGTTTGAGGACGCTGGAATGTCCTATTAGAATTATCGTTATGTCAATGCGTGCCTCTATATGACAAATGGCTAAATTAGATTTATAATCCTTACCGCATTATGATTGGTACGTGTATTGAATACAAGCGTTTTAAATGTTTACAAATCAAATATTATATCATACTACAAAATTTACTTTCGGCGCGTAAAAAATATTAATGAACCTATTTCATGTGCTGATGTAAGTCAAACACACTAAAATACATAATTATAAGGAGAACTGAATCGACTTGGGGTTTGAGGACGTTGGAATGTCCTATTAGAATTATCGTTATGTTATTGTAGGTTTTCTTGTTAATTATATATGTATTATATAATGTTAAGAATCATTTTATATTCTTAACGGTAGTTCACTATCCGATAAGACGGTTCTCTTACCGAACCGACTCTAGCTTGAGGTCCAGCCGTCCGATTATTAACAAACCACTTAATGATCGAACATCGCGATTTGGTTTTTTTTTATACCCAAAAATGTGATAAATTGAATCACTAAAAATTATAAAGAAGACTTAATGAACTTTTTGTCGAGAGGAGTAAGTAAATTATAAGTACGCGAGCAACCCGAGCGATATGAAATGAATTAGTATATTTATATCTTTGACTTAAGAAGATAAAATTTAGTTTGTCAAATGTTATTTTTTAATGTGTCTAATATTTCGGAAACAAGTTCCTCTGACCGGAGAAGAAACTCCAGGTATCCTCCTTTTCGTCAGTCATCCGTTATGTCATTTTTTATAAGTTCAGTAGCAAACCTATCGGTAATTTCAGTATGTTATATGAACACAAAAAAAGAAACTTAAAAATTTGTAGTTCATCAGTGCATAGCGAAGCGAACAAACCAGCCCCACATGTAGCACCTGTTCACAATTATAACGCATGTGGAAGCCATCAGCCTCCTCGAATATATTAAAGGGGAGCGAAAGTGATTTTTACCCGCTAAAGCCATGCTGCAGCTATATTATTTAGTTCTTCTATTATCTAGTTTCTGTGGAGCCGACCCATTCGAGCTACAGCCATAATATAGCTGCGTGAGCGTAGTATAGAGCGTGGCTTTACTGAGGAAGGACCTTACTCTCACAGAATACCACCGTAAAATAGCGACGCAATGCTGCTGTGTTCCGTACGGTGATTGTAGAGAACCGGAGAACCTTTTGGTGTTGGTCCTCTATGGTGATAACGCATCTGCATTTTGATACTTAATTGAGGATAAATGTAGATGGGCCACAGTATCCACTTACCATGTTATCCAAATTTTACTATGTGCTTATTTAGCACTCTTATCAAAAAAATTGACCAGTCAGACGACGCCGCCGCAAGCAGAAACCTTGGCAAGCATTACATACCCTGACAATTCAAAAACACATAATTAAGTCGTTTTACTGAACACACTTGGATTTTGTTTGAAACCACTTACAATTATCTCTTAAAGCACTTACAATGTAGTTATGTAAAATCTAGTAATAATAATCACACAACCAGTAGTTAAGTCACAAATTTACGTAGCTTCGTGTTGAATTGGAATAACACTATACCATGCTTTGGAGGGTAACCACTTTATAACAATTATAATAGTTATTGAATTTGTCTTAGGAATGGTTTAAATTATTCTAAGAAATTTTATTATATATTCTGTACATTGCTCTAGGAATGATCTTTGGTAATCTAAATTACAGATCATCAAATTTTTAACTATTTCTGATGGTGTCGATCATCGTTCTTAGGCATAAAATATGTCATGTTTACGTACATACACAATATTTTTATATATTTACTGGCTAATAGAAGTTCGAATATCAAGTCCTTTAAACAGTGCCCTTAACGAACCACGAGAGCTTAAATTATAAATTACACACACTTCCCTTTTTTAACAATAAAAACAGTATTCACGTCAGCTGCAATTTAAATGATGTTATGCTTTAAATTTAAATGAAGTAAAGTAACCTAGCAGTAGCCAAATCCGTAAGTTAACTAATCTTTTCAACAGTTTAAGCAGCTAAGCTAAATTTAGTAGCCAAAGTTTTTATGTGTGAGCCTTATTCCAATCCACAATTCAGAGTAGTTCCCAAAATATTGATTTGTCAATAAAGTCTAATTTGGCAACAAAAATTCAATATATTTAGGTTTTTTAGACGCTAAATAACTCACGTGGAACCAATATAAAATCTTATCTAGAGCATTATTTCCATCACAGGAGGTTAACCGTTTTTCGGTTAATCTTGAATATCAGTAAAGTAATATCTGAATACTATAATAGAATGTTAATGATCTTATGAAGTAAGTACAGTAAATCATTAATGTGAATAAGAAACAAAAACGGGCTAAAAATGGATCCCCGTGACACACCTATTTTATTACAGAACCTGCAAAATTTACAAAATTTATCTTAACTTCTAAATTCTATTGCTAAAGTCCATCCATCCAAAGAACGAAACATGTCCATAAAGGTCATAATATTATAATTTATAAAGTAGTATTGAGTGATTTCCGCAATCAAATACTTTGGATAAATCACAAAACACGTTTATCGCGTTAAGTAAGCTCTCCCAAACGCTATAAATCCAAACGCCCTTAGTAAATCCAAACTTGAAAAGGAATAGCGAATTGAGTTTCGCTAGAAGGAATGAAGAAAGCCTAAAATTGAAGAAATAAAATATTTTGTGGACATGTTAAGTTCGCCAGCATGTACTGGAGCAGCGCGACTTACAGTGCCATATATTATAACCTTCTCCAAAAGTAAAGGAAGTCTGTGTATAAACTATTTATACGTCGAGTACTGACATATTTAGAAAGTACCTTTGTGTACGTTAGTGAACGCCTTGAAAGCGTTACGTCGGAACCAATGTGGGCGAACGTGCCCTTCGTTTGAATTCTAGACAATAGTTGTAATTTGTATGTTGTTGGCAGTAGTTTTCTCGATTTAGTTTCCATTCCTTAGCAATAACGACAATATTTGCGTACAAGAATACAAAGCAACAGACGATGGCATTTTGGAGAAATTGCTTTTAATGTTGTTTATATCACATAGAAAAGCTAGTTTACCTTTTAACTTTAGTATGAATATTATAATGTGCTTAAATTTGTTAAAATGCTAATTAACTTCTCTACTCCTTTTACCTACTTTTTGTTGTTCTATATTTACCCTTAAGATCTTAGTGTTAACCTAGTTAGGCTTATTTACACATGTAACATATTACTAACTTACACAAATATTTTATCAGTATCATAGATTTAATCCAAGTAGGTATTATTTTCAGTAATGGCAATACTTTCAGGCGGATTGATAATCGCTAATTTGAATGCTAGATGCCTCCCAACTTTCATACTGTATTCCTTTCCCTTTACAACCTACCAAAAATCGACTGCTGAATTTAGGTTTCCCCATAGATCACCTCGTACGGAGAATATTTCCCATAGTTGCCAAGCGGGTCGACAATCGAATTTTTTTTTTATTCAGCTGTTATAAGCAAGATGCTGCTGCCCCTTCCCTGGTTCAGTTTTCCTTTGTCGCCTCTTACAAAACCCCAGAGGAAGATATGGCGACAGTGAAAATGAAACACAGGAATGTTTATGAAACATATCATTATAAAACAAATATTTTTAGATCTTTTTTAGATTTAGATATTGAGAGATCCGAAAAAAAAATAATGCCAAAAAATATTTTAAAAAATCAATCATATCCAAGTGAAAATTGAGGAATTTTTTCTTATATTCACGTTTACTGAGTTACTCGGTGTAGTGGCGATGTAAGAATATCCGTTACCTCATATCGTTGTACCTTAGGTGTCGTAAGTGGCTGGTGGGTGGCGTAAAGGTGCATAAGGAAATAAATCAGCAGATGAGCATCATCATAAGAACAATTAGAAAATAAAGAACTGCGGTTGCTAACTGCTTGCCACTTGCCAAGCGTGGCAGCAATCTATGGAGAGACCTCGAAGGAGTAAACTATAATATGTTAGTTAGTCGAATACTCAAAGATGTTAAATTAATTAATTACATATACCTATTTATGCCTTTTAATTCTGTTTGAAATTTTAAACAACTCTCTTTTTTGTCATTTAGTAAATATTTAAAATACATATTAATGAACATACACATATATTATAATATAATAAATTCTGATTGAATAATAAGTGGTATAATTCTAATTGTCTTTGAACATGCAAATGTAAACATTAGATATTTGCAACAGCAGGCAGCACTACGCGTGGGAGCATCGAAACTATGTCAAGGATATCGGGAGACACCCGAAATACTTACCTCCTGCATAGGCGTTTATTTACAATACTTAATAATTGAAAACATTATAATATTACCTAGCGAAATGTTTGATTATTTAAAATATAAAAGTAGCAATTGGTTATATAATATATAATATCCGCGGCTATGGTCGCACCTTAACCTGTACACTGTGTAGTGTGTACTGTCCCTGAAATAACTTGATATGCGCTTTCATACTTTTGACAAATTTAACAGAAATCACAGTTTTTGTTCACCCTAATATCGCTCATATTACTTGACAAGCACTTTGGTATTTTTGACAAAGTTAATAGAAGTCATGGTCATTTTGAGTATTATAAGGACTATATTTAGATTTACCCGAAAGCCACCGACAACACACAGTTTTAGCCATGAATTAATTGAATACACCTAGCCTAAGTAATCGGTTGCACCTAATTGTGACCGGCCAAACCGCACTTCGGCAATTAGCCGTAACAAATATTTAAAAACAAGTTCTAAATTAAATAAATACGACATGCATCAAAGTTTTGAAATACTTAAAACTTAAAAGTGATTGTAGCAAAATTCAAATTATGTTACTGTTACAGTCTATTAAAGTCAACTACTGAACATAGGCCACCCCCATAATTGGGATATTTGTTATAGCTGCCACGCATGGTAAGCGGGTTGGCAACTGCAGTTTTTTTTTTTAATTTTTAACGACGCTGCCGCCCATCTCCTGCCTGTTTCCCCCTGTGGCCTCTTACGACACCCACGGGATGATATGGGGTAGGGGATAGTCTTACACCGCCCCACTACACGGTAACATCACATTTTTTCATTTTTTTAATGATAGTGTCAAATAACAATTATCGAATGTTATTTCTTGCTATCGACCTGCCCCGGCTTCGCACGGGTGATGATATCTGGATTCTACAACAGCGCTACCTACAGGGTCGAACTATGCCTAACCTAACGCGGAAGTGCAAGTAAGAAAGTTTTACCGCAATCTGATGACGGTACGGCAAGGCATAAAATACTGTTACGAGCTTGAGGTTCGTGACAATAAAAATTGCCGATAGAATTACCTAAATTAATACTTTAATTTTCTTTACACAAATTAAAACTTAAAACACTAATAATTAAGCACACTAATTCACTTTATTCCGCTCCGAAGCTTCGCTTGTCTCGCCAGATTCAATACTTCCTCCATCGCATCTTGCAGCGCCTATTTATATAAATTAGCGCGGAAATATCCAGAATATTCAAGTAAACACGCGCAAGGTACCGAGAGTTCGAGTTTCAACTAGGCGCTAGTGCCGTCGACTAAGGCGCGTAACAATACGATCAAATAAATATTAATTTTTATATATTAGATTGTTAGTCAATACACGAGCAACCCGGGCTCGATCCTCAGTCGAGTCATTGATGCCGCATCAATACCTCGGCTGTAAAGAACAACATCGTGAAGCAACCTGCATGAGAAGTAGAAATATTTCATAGTCATGTATTATTTATTCTGTGGTTATGTGAAGTCCACCGACACGCACTGGAGAAGCACGCACTAGCTGCTCCAAAACTCTCAATACGTTACTTTATTTTTTTTACTTTATAACTCTTACATTCATAGAATGCATTATAAAAACATAAAATTTTAAATTTCTTAAAAAAGATTAAGTATGCTCGATTAAGTCGTTTCGCTCTACACCCACATTTTATATTAATATACGAACAGCCACAAACGTAATGCAACACGATATAATTAGCGTGTAATCCAATGTAGCTGTTAACTTACATCAGTCATCTGCACACAATGTGTTGAGCTTTCGCACGAGTTCTTTCACACGGTGCGTTTCACGAATCTTTTTACACTTGTACGTAAGTGAATAACGTTTGTACCAACGCTATCGTGATGTATCAATTACTCGCTCAGAAACACGTTATGCAATCGAGCACATATTTATATATTTTTAACGTTATTTTGTGGTAAGTCTCTCTCCCACCCGTCTCTGCTGCCAAATAGTACTCCTGTATTCCGGACTGAAGGGTACCTATAGAGAACTATAGTATAATACAGTCTAGGCTTCATTTATATCCGCAGAGGTGACAACGGAGTTGTAGTCTTTTTGTTTGAAGTTCGCAGTAGCTGTCCACGGACAAGTGGGTGATAAGTATGTTGTCATTCAACTTTATAAAATTATAAAACAATATTGTCTGATCTAAATTAAGTTAGGCGTTTCCTTGATTCGTCGCGTCGATACGACAACATCGCTATAGACACGGCATACCGATCCAAAACATAATATATTTATTTGTTCGACGTAAGGAAATACATAAAATTTCGTTTGTCATATACGAGGTGTGTTCAAAAAGTAAGGTGACTTTTTGAATTTCATTCGATTTTCGATTTTTGTATTTTGTTGCGTTGGTACACATGTCCTGAGCATATGTTTCAAGTTTGAAGTGTATAGCATGTTTAGTTTATTTTTGACAGTTACAAAGGTCAGACGTACTTTGGTGTGCTCGGCGATTTTCTTCTATCAAAAAAAATGGATCAAAGAATTTGCATCAAATTTTGTGTAAAAAATGGAATTACGTGCTCCAAAACACTTGAAACGTTGACAGTGGCATACGGTGAGTCTACTCTTAGTAAAAAAAACGTTTATAAGTGGTACAAGCTCTTTCAAGATGGCCGAGAAGATGCCAATGACGAACCTCGCTCTGGACGCCCCAGCACGTCAACAACCGATGAAAACGTTGAAATAGTGAAGAAAATTGTTTTGGAAAATCGTCGAATCACTATCAAAGAAGTTGCGGAGGATGTTGGCATATCGGTTGGCTCTTGCCATGAAATTTTTTCGGATATTTTGGGCATGAAACGTGTGTCAGCGAAATTTGTTCCAAAATTGCTCAATTTCGACCAAAAGAACCGTCGCATGACAATCGCTCAAGAGCTATTGGATGATGTCAACAACGACCCAGATTTGCTCAAAAGGGTCATAACAGGTGACGAAACATGGGTATACGGTTATGACGTCGAAACTAAGACTCAATCGTCCCAGTGGAAGCACACTGAATCACCAAGACCAAAAAAAGCACGCCAAGTTCGATCAAATGTGAAGGTTTTGCTTACAGTTTTCTTCGACTGTAGGGGTGTGGTGCATCATGAGTTCTTGCCCCAAGGTCGTACGGTCAATAAGGAGTATTACCTTGAAGTTATGCGCCATTTGCGAGAAGCAATACGTAAGAAACGTCCCGAATTGTGGGTAAACAATTCATGGTTTTTGCATCACGATAATGCACCTGTTCACTCATCGTTGCTTGTGAGAGGTTTTTTGACCAAAAACAACACTACGATCATGCCTCAGCCACCATATTCACCGGATTTGGCCCCATGTGACTTTTTCCTGTTCCCAAAACTGAAGAGACCTATGAAAGGACGAAGATTTGCAACGATTGAAGAGATAAAAACTGCATCGCTGAAAGAGCTGAAGGCTATACCAGAAAGTGATTATCAGAAATGCTTTGACGATTGGAAAAAGCGTTGGCACAAGTGTATTATATCTGAGGGGGATTACTTTGAAGGGGACAACATAAATATTGATGAATAAACAAATAGTTTTTCATAAAAATGTAAAGTCACCTTACTTTTTGAACACACCTCGTTTAATTTTTATTAACTCTACTACCACTACTCGTTTTGGAATGACCTCTGACCAGATAAGAAACGAAGAAACTACGCAGATATCCTCGTGTGTTTCCTATGTTTGTTTGTTAATATTTCATAGCTTAGTATACAGAATGTAAAACAATAGCAACTGACAACTGAAGTATGTTCTGTAATGTACTCAGAAAAGGGCGATTAAAAATTTCAAGCTTATCTTCATACATCATTATTATTATTGAATGAAATCATAAGTTTGTAAAGATATCGTATAATTTTTTTTTTACAGAATAGGGTGACAAACGAGCACACAGTCCACCTGATGGTAAGTGGTTGCTGCGGCCCATAGACATCTACATCTATCTTCCATTACAAATCAAAATGCAGATGCGTTGTCACCCGTGAGGACTGAGATGGAATGCCTCATTTCCAGTAAAAAAGGTCTCCGGTTCTCTACACTCACCATACGAAATACAGCAGCATTAAGCTACTATTTCACGCTGGTATTCTGTGAGAGCGTGGTCCTTCCCCGGTCGAGCCGACCCATTCGTGCTACAACTATACTACTAATATAATTGCAGCATGGCTCTACCACGTATAAAGATAAAAGATATATAAATAAAAGATATACAGTGAAACCCGGTTAAGTGGGACCTGGATAGGTGAGAAAACTCTATTATTGAGAACTACAATGAGATCCCGGCACTTTTTAATCGAATTACCTAGGTTAATGGGACATTTTGAACCTGGTTAAATGAGATTTGATTTCTAGGATTTTTTCGATGTCTCTATAATTGGGACTCGGGAGCTCTTCCCTTTATAAGTGAGACAGTTTATCGGGTTGGGACAGGTTTCGGCACGGTTGTTTACAAACATTTGAATTTCTAACAATCAAATACAAACAAACAACCGGTTACTTTAAGTCATGAACTTTACTTTATAGTATTGTTTTTTTTAATAATAAATACATACCTACACTTAATTCATAATACTAAAAATACGCATTCCCATTAACATTTTCACCTTTATAAATGGAATAACGGTACATTTTGACCTCTATGAGCGGGAGCTCTGTAAATAAGACAACTACATTTTAAACCTGTCTAATTGGAAAACTGGATAAATGAAAACCTCTTTAAATGGTACAACATCCTTAGTCCCTTGAGATTCCAATTATCACAAATCACAATGCAATTCACATCGCTAGGCCTATGCACCGTATCGCTCCCGCATCGAAAAACATTTACTGTAAACGTATAGCATGCAGAGCACACCACACAGGAGTAAGTGAATATAATTTTTTACAATTTTTTATCTAGGGTCTAGGGAGAAAGTTAAAATTGGATATAAATAGGCTACAATACAGAATTGAGGCCGCGTAGAATGACGTAAGTATGATGATTATTCTAATTTGAAATCTTAGAGTCTTGCTCTCACATAACAGCAGCGTACAATAGCAGGTCAATGCTGCTTTTTCTTGTGGTGAGTGTGGAGTACAAGAGATGCTTTTTACTGGAAATAAGGCATTCTATCTTATTCCCCAGGCGTGACAACAACATCTGCATTTTGATTTTTAGCCGAGGATAGATGTAGATAGGCCACAGTATCCATTTACCCTGATCTGGACATTTGTTTGTCATCCTTATTTATGAAAAATAAGACCTAGATTTTATAGTACACAAAATATAATATGTCAAATACATATAATAAAAACAATATCGCGGAACTTTCAAATCCTATAACTATATTTGTTTATAATGTACTAAATATTTAATGACTTTGCTCAAGTAAAATGTCAAAAGAAAAATGTTTTAAAATCATGAATTTTTACTATTGTGACAATCCAATATTACTTTGGCATGTATACACAACCCCTGCTCTTATTCACCTCCGCCTCTTATCCACTAATCCAATTGTATATGACTAAGGGGCATACCGAAATGGAAATCCCTCATCGCGTGTATAACTCCTATAAATTTGTTATAAAACGCGATGCCAGGAACAAAAATGTTAAAAGCGTTTGATCCGTGAAGGATACTTTTTGAAGAATATTTATATACTGTGCTTGATACTACGAAAGCAATGACGCATAATGGAGCTTCCATCACCAACTTATTATAACCGTACTTTTTCATTTAGATGAATGAATTGAATTGAAATTAATCAATGGCGCCATGAGAGAATTCATCAGCCCATGGCGTCCTGTCTGTGTCGTAAGTGGTGACTATAGGAAACACTGAAAGGTGAAACGCACTTGCCCAGCGTGGTGATATTGTAAATCTTACTTACAACTAGAAAAGACACACAGTAGAATATTTGAGCTGATAATAATGTAGAAGAAGATAACGCGGCTATGAATAACGCAGTTTTTAAAATTTATTATTTTAATTCACTATACTGAATATCTCTATCGTCACATTTAAATAATTACCAAATAAAAAATTTAGTCTTAATGCTCTTTTTTGCTTTCTCTTCTTATGTTGCTGACGTTATTAATATTAAAATTTATGCATATGCATGCAGCCCCTAGAATTAGAGTTTTCCTGTCGTTAGGTTCGATAGAGGGAAACTGAAGCAAGAGAGAGAAGAGAGCAGCATCCTCCTGATAACAACTCAAAAGAATAAAAAAACTCCGGTTGCCAACCTGCCAACCAAGTGTGGCAACTATGGCAAAATGATGGGGCATTGTTAAATTTGGAATAGGGCAACGGAACCGAAGGGGCCAGTAGCTGGCCGACTTTATGGAGAAAGAGGGACTCTTTATGATGAACTCTTTCTTTCAGAAGCGACCCCACAGGAAGTGAACCTGGTCGAGCCCCGACGGTTCGACAAAAATGAGATTGACTTCATTATAACGACCAGACGCCAACTGTTCAGTGATGTCTCAGTGATCGCAAGGGTGAAAACTGGCAGCGATCACCGAAGGGTTAGAGGCACACTGAACCCTAAACATTAAGTTGAAGAGGTCTCGTCTAATGAAGTCAACGCTCCGTCCCCCTCGTGCTCTAATCCAGAATCCCGAAACCTTTCAGCTCGAGTTACGAAACCGCTTTCAGTGCCTAGAAGATTGCAATGCAGTGGACGATATGAATGACAAGCTCGTGGAAACTGTCCATGCGGTCGGAGCTAAGTTCTGCAAGACCGGCCGCAGAAGAACACAAAAACTCTCTGATCACACTCTTAATCTCATGGCTGTTAGATGGGAGATGAGGCTGCAATCGTCAACAGATTTGACAGCATACAGGCAACTGAACACACATCTCCAAATGCATGCGGTGAGACTTACGCAACTTTAATACTGCTCGTATTAAAGAAGCGATCGAGCGGAACCAGGGCTCCAAAGTCTTAGCCAGAGATCTGTCTGCCAGAAAGAGCCAACTGTCAAAGCTGAAGACTGAGTGTGGCAACATCGTTTCCGGGACACTCGAGATTCTGAGTGAGATTGAGAGGTTCTATGGACAGCTGTACACATCATCGTTGGAGCCACACGCAAGTGTGAGTAACGATCCAAGAGCAAGTCTTATCCGACACTATTCCGATGACATCCCGGACGTCAGTCTAAGCGAGATTAGAATGGCTCTCCACCACCTTAAAAACGGCAAGGTCCTGGGCGAGGATGAAATTACAGCGGAGCTTCTGAAAGCGGGTGGAACACCGGTACTTGAAGTCTTTCAGAAGCTCTTCAATTCCGTCGTCCGTCGGAGGCGTGGAGAAGCGCGGTGGTCTTGTTCTTTAAGAAAGGCGACAACGCTCTCTTGAAGAACTACAGACCGATTTCCCTTCTGAGCCGCGTCTACATGCTATTTTCGAGAGTCATTACGAATCGTCTCTCACGCAGATTCGACGACTTCCAGTCTCCCGAACAAGCCGGTTTCCGAAAAGGCTTCAGTACCATAGACCACATACATACCCTGCGGCAGATTGTACAGAAGACCGAAGAGTACAATCTGCCACTTTGCCTGGCGTATGTGGACTATGAGAAAGTCTTTGATTCCGTCGAAATTTGGGCGGTGCTACAGTCCCTTCAGCGGTGCCAAGTTGACTGTCGATATATCGAAGTGCTGAAGTATTTGTACAGTAGGGCTACGATGGGTATCCGAGTACAGAACCAGAGTTTGAAACCTATCCAACTGCAGAGAGGTGTAATACAGGGTGATATTAGATCCCCGAAACTCTTCACCGCTGCGTTGGAAGGCGTTTTCAAGCTACTGGACTGGAAAGGGTACGGTATTAACATCAATGGCGAGTACATCAGTCACCTGCGATTTGCCAACGATATAGTCCTTATGGCAGAATCGCAGGAGGACCTTAGCACTATGCTCAGTGCCCTCAATGGTGTCTCCCAACGGATAGGTCTTAAGATGAACATGGACAAAACAAAGATTGTGTTTAATGTCCATGTCACACCTATGCCGGTAGTTGTTGAGAGCACTATACTCGAAGTTGTTGACGAGTACGTTTACCTGGGACAAATAGTCCGACTAGGTAAGTCCAACTTCGACCGAGAGGTCAATCGACGGATTCAACTCGGCTGGGCAGCGTTCGGAAAATTACGACACATCTTCTCGTCAGGTATACCTCAATCTCTGAAAACTAAAGTGTACAACCAGTGCGTGTTGCCAGTGATGACTTACGGATCTGAGACGTGGTCCTTCACTGCTGGCCGTATGAGGACGCTCAAGGTCGCTCAGCGAGCTATGGAAGAGGCTATGCTCGGAGTTTCTCTGCGTGATAGACTCAGAAATGAGGATATCCGCTGTAAAACCAAAGTGACCGACATAGCCCAACGGATTTGTAAGCTTAAGTGGCAATGGGCCGGCCATATAGCTCGAAGAACTTTTAACTAATGTCTGTGTAGTGTGTTGAGAAATGAAATAAGTCCTTGTAAGAGATAGCGTTTAATTACATTTTATTAGCGTGTAACAACAGTGCCGGCCCGATCGTCACTGTCTACAATTCAGTTATATAGGTACTATACTAAGTGTACTAGTTACATAGGTAGGTTAGTGTAGTTACATCACTCCCCCCCAAAAAAAAATTATTTTAAGATACAATTAAATTTGGATATACAAACAATAAGGTATAGGCAGAACCGGGTGACAACGTACTGCTTATCACTCGTAATGCACAAACACTTGGTATCATATGTCTTAATACTGAGATTTACATTTGATGCGTCAGTAGCTATCAACGCTCGACTTACATGCATTTAACAATAACAGCGAGTTGCAATTATAAACGTTAAAACATAGGTATATTACATTACACATTTTAATTCATTTCATTAATAATTATATAATACAAGTTTTGAATCTGCTTAAATTGTTAGGGCATATTCTCTTAAACACTACTTACAAGCTAGATAAACGAAACAGTACGTCTGATATCGCCAAACACCATTTAACGCTAAATAATATTTATTGAGTAGACTTATGTAAATTATAAATTGAAACGTACGGGCTTCTTTGAAATACGGCCGCTACGCGTGGTGTAGCTGAGCGGGCGATCACTTGTATCCGCTCCGCTTATGTTAATATTACCATCTCTTAAAGAAATTTCCTTATCACTACTATTATCTACGTTTTTTATATTTTGGCTATCACTAATATAAGCAGGTTTAAGCCTATCTACGGATATAAATACATCTCTACCGGGCATTTGTATTAGGAAAACTTTTCCTTTTCGTTCCAAAATTTTGAAAGGCCCCTCGTATGGAGGTTGTAATGATTTCCGTATGAGGTCACTCCTAACAAAAACGTGCGTGCAGCTATTTAAATCGCTATGAACAAATACTGTACGAGAGTCTTTATGTGCCGTAGGCTTAGGTTTCAGCTCGCTTATCATTTTTCGTAAACGTTCGACATATTCGCTGTGATTTAAAATTTTTGAATTACATTTATCACCAAAAAAATCTCCGGGCAGCCTTAGAGACTGACCGTATGTTAATTCGGCGGCACTAACGCCTGTGTCTGAACGCGGAGCTGCTCGCAGGCCTAACAAAACTATAGGCAGTTCCTCAACCCAAGTCTTAGAATCCAACCTGGCCATAAGCGCGGCCTTGAGGGATCTATGCCACCTCTCAACCAGCCCATTGCTCTGTGGGTGGTACGGGGTAGTCCTGGTTTTATAAACACCTAAATATTTCATTAAATTTTGAAAAACGTTGCTTTCAAATTGTCTGCCTTGGTCGCTGGTAAGCTGAATGGGGCAGCCAAAACGCGAAATCCATCCCTCGAAAATTACCTTAGAAACGGTTTCCGCAGATATATCTCTTACTGGAAATGCCTCTGGCCAACCGGTCTGTCGATCTATTATTGTGACCAGATACCTATAGTCTTGTAAGGAAATACTAAGTGGGCCAACTATATCGACATGAATGTGGGAAAATCTTTCAGCCAAAGGAAAGCTCCCTAGTTCCGATGTATTATGCCTATAAACTTTAGCACGTTGACATGCAACGCATGACTTGGCCCATTTACCTACGTCCTTGTTCATATTAACCCAGAAAAATCTGTCTCTCATTAGCTTACGCGAGGTACGGATTCCGGGGTGGCTAAGACTATGAACAGAGTCGAAAGCTAAGCGTCTAAATCGTTCCGGTAAATATGGCTTCGCTCGATTGGTAGACATTTCACACCAAACGGGTAAGTCGCTGCCAGGAATACATATCTGTTTAAAATTCCACTTATTAGAATTGCGTAGACTAACTAGCTGCTCGTCGTTATTTTGTGCACTGCTGACTGCTGCATAATCTAATACGGTCGAAGAAGTTACGGTTTCTATCCTTGATAATGCGTCCGCTACTACATTCTTATCACCTTCAATGTGTTTAATGTTCGTAGTGAACTCGCTAATAAAAAGTAGTTGTCTCACGCGCCTAGGCAACTCATCTTTACTATTTATTTTTGAAAACGCAAAAATTAAGGGTTTATGGTCCGTAAAAATTACTAAATCTTGACCTTCAACCATATTTCTAAAATATTTCACTGCAAGATAAATAGCTAGAAGTTCTTTATCGTAAGTGCTGTATTTTTGTTGAGTAGGCGATAATTTTCTTGAAAAATACCCTAGCGGTGACCATGCATTACCCACTTGCTGTTGCAATACCGCTCCCACGCTTGAATCCGATGCGTCCGTCATAAGTGCGAGCGGGGTGTCGGGTTTCGGATACGATAAGCTTGCGGCATTTTGCAACTTAGTTTTACATTGAATAAATGCTTCATTTGACTTATCATCCCATTTAATTTTAGTTTTGTCTTTTTTCTTAGAGTTTTTTAAAAACTTATTTAACTCCATTTGATATTCTACAGCATTGGGCAAATGTAAACGATAAAAGTTGACCATACCCAAAAATCTCCTGAGTTCTTCAATAGTTACTGGTTTCGGAAAAGCACAAATAGCATCAACTCTATCTTTAAGAGGACGAATCCCTTCCGCGGATACCTCGAAACCCAAAAAATCTATTTTAGACTTTCCAAATAAGCATTTATTCAGGTTGATAGTCAAACCGCATTTATTTAGTCGCTCGAACACGATCTTAAGATGCTCTCTATGTGACGTCATATCCGTGCTTGCAATTATAACGTCGTCGATATAAGTATAAAGGAAATTTAGGTCATCAAAAACAGTGTGATTCATAAACCGCTGAAAGGTTTGTGCTCCATTGCGCAGACCGAACGTCATGCGTGGGAATTCGAATAGACCAAAAGGTGTTATAATGGCGGTCTTCTCTACATCGTTAGGATTGACCATTATAACATGATACGCGCGATTAATATCAATTCTTGAGAATATTTTTTTACCTTCCAATAGATATGTAAAATCATGCAATCGCGGTATAGGGTACCTATCGGGCTTGGTTATCGCGTTAAGAGCCCTATAGTCGCCACATGGTCGTATTTGGCCGTCTTTTTTAGGCACAACATGTAGAGGGCTTGCCCACGCACTTTTCGACGGCCTGCAAATCCCCAACTGTTGCATAAGCCTAAACTCTTCCTTAACCTTTGAGTATCGATGCGGCGGTAACGGTCTTACTTTAGCGTGCACCGGTGGGCCATTAGTCTCTATATGGTGGTATACCGAATGTCTGGGTGGTTCTTTAAATGAAACCGGCTTGGTGATATCAGGATATTGTGCTAACAAATCATAAAAAGGATGACACTTATCTATGGTCTGGACTGACTGTTCTTGACAGAAAACAATAGGAGCTAAAACATTAAAATTTGTTACCTCGTCAATTAGTTTGCGAGACGCTACGTCGACCAACAACTTATAATGCGCTAAAAAATCTGCACCTAAAATTGGCTGACGCACGTCCGCGATAACAAATGTCCACTGATACATTCTGCGCAACCCTAAATCTAAACTTAAAGTTTTAACACCGTAAGTGTTTATTTTGCTGCCATTTGCTGCATATAAAATATATTCAGAACATCCATTACCACACGATTTAACATTCACTTTATTTCGCGGTAAAACAGATATATTGGCACCGGTATCAATTAGGAAAATAAGGTTGCTGGACTTATCTCTTATGCTGAGGCGATGATTAGAGATGCCCATGCGACTACTCGCCTTCTCCAGCTGCATGGCATCTAGTTTACCGTCTCTTCCGGTTTCCAAGCGCACGGCTGAACACATTTCTGCGCCCTAGCCTTGAAGCGATAATGGTAGAAACACAGCCATTTGTCCCGAGCAGCAGCGCGTCCAGGAGTACGGCTGCGGCGACCTTGAGTCTGCGAACGGGCTCGGATCCTGTCACGTCCGCGTGATTGGGACCGCGATTTGCTCATGGCCATTTTATCCAGTCGCTTGTTAATCTTCGCTATTTCAGCAATGATGGAAGCGTTATCTGACGAAGTCGCTTCTACCCCTGCCACGCTGATGGGTCGCATTGTTTCCATAACCTGGTCTGCTACAGAAGCTAGCGTTTTGAGGTCTTTGGTACCGGTAACCACCAGTACGGCACGAACTGCGGCTGGTAGGTGGTTCTGCCATAAAACGCTCAGAGTTTCATCCTTAAATCGATCCCTGGCCAGGTCCTTCATTTTACGCAGCAGTTGGGATGGGCGCTGGTCTCCGAGGTCCATCTCGCCAATGAGTTTAGTGATTTGGCGCGTTTCGGACTCCTCGAAGATAGTGAGCAACGTTGACTTCAGCAGGTCGTACTTTCCCTCAGCTGGAGGATTCACTAGGATATCCGTGACTTGCTGTACGACATTCTTCCCCAGCTTTGCAATAACCAGATGGTATTTAGCAGCATCCGAGAGCTTCTGGTTGTATAGTACGGATTCGGCCTGTATGAACCACGTGCGCGGCTGATCTTCCCAAAATTCCGGGATTCTCGACGAAACCGTTATTTGAGATATCTCCGCTTCCGGTTTCTCTTCCCTGGACGTCATTTTTGACGTTATAACTACACAGGCATAGGAGAGCACAGCACTGAATCACGTCGGGGTCACCACTTTAACTAATGTCTGTGTAGTGTGTTGAGAAATGAAATAAGTCCTTGTAAGAGATAGCGTTTAATTACATTTTATTAGCGTGTAACAACAGTGCCGGCCCGATCGTCACTGTCTACAATTCAGTTATATAGGTACTATACTAAGTGTACTAGTTACATAGGTAGGTTAGTGTAGTTACAAACTGATAACCGATGGGGAAGAAAGGTTCTCGAGTGGCAGCCTCGTACCGGTAGGCGTAGTGTAGGGCTACCCCCCACTAGATGGAGTGACGACATGGTAAGACATGCAGAAAGTCGATGGATGCAGGTGGCTCAGGACAGTACTTTGTGGCGTTACTTGGGGGAGGCCTATGTTCAGCAGTGGACTTGTGAAGGGCTGTAATGATGATGATGATGATGTATATAGCGCTTATTTTGTCGCTGCCATTTTAAATATTGTAATTATTTATGATTTCTCACTACTGTTAAAAATGTATTACATAATATTTATATTATGAATAAATATTTATAAAAACATATTACGCAAGTGAAAGCATCATTATAAACCAGTTCCTATAAAGCAAGTTGTCTTTAAATTAAAAAAATGCGATATCACTTTTTGAGACTTAATGAGGTATACACGGAACGGAACGCAAAAGGAGAAAAACTTTAATGGAATAATCTAATAAAGTTATTAACAAAATTTAAAAAAAAACATAATAAGTGACATATTGCCAATCGGTCAATATTACAGGATCCTTTATTGCGAAAAGAGTGATGGTCCAATTTATTAAGAAATAATAAAACCTGGCTAACATAGAAACGATTAAAGTAATTGTGAATTAAGTCCGACAATATTTTATGAAGGTTCTCAATTCGACGGATTGGAGTTTTTTTTAATCATATTCCGAAACAATGTCGTAAAGCGGAACTCACCCAGAGAAAGGTAATGGTAGCACTGGTGGTAATTTCATGCTCTTTGAACTTTTTTGAGATCAATGTATCATATAATCAAATGCAGATGTCTATTGTGAAGAACTCTCTGAGAAACAAACCCAACTGGTCAAATCGATCTTAGCCATTATTACTCGTGATAACGCAACATCTCACACTGCTCGACAAATTGTATCCGTTTTATATCACTATAAGACCTGCAGCTTAAAATTATACATTAATCATATCCTCGATACTCACCATACCTGTCACCAACCGATTTTTTTACGCAATTTAAACAATTTCCTCCAATGTTCTCAGCGATCAGAAAAAAAATCTACTTAGATTTTTTAGAGACCCGATCTACAAAGTTCTATCACAAAGGCATAAATGACTTTTCCACAAAATGGTAGATATGTATAGATAATGAAGATCTTGTATTCGATGAAATTATTATTATTATTGTGTGAATACGACCTCAATCGGTCAACAGTAGTAACGCGAATAATATTAATGTTATAATGCAACGGAATAAAACTTATTAAAGTTCACGATTAACTTGAATAGGATATCTGGACATAGTTCAATTTCTCTCAAAAATATAACGCGTTCGTTCAAAAGCTTTTGACTTTAAATTCTTGTTTATGCGTGCTACTTCTAGGTGTTTGAATTTGATCAGATTTAATTACACATTGCTAAACCGTTAGCTCTCCGTCAATAAGGTCCACGATACAAAGGTTTAATAAGAACTTCTATTTCACACGGTCTCTTGAATAAAGAGTCCAATTTCGATGGTGGATTAAATGACACATCTTCTTATCTAATTACTTATTATTATTTTTACTTTGCATTTAATGTTGCGACAATATTTTCACTTCTTTTTAATTCATAAATAGTCAATCATATAACGCGTTCCAAATAAATGACAAATCTTTTGTCCAAGTATCCAATTAAATTAGATTTACGTAAGTCGTATTAGCTCAAATCGAATACCGTACAATACTTTTAAGTAATCATTTTATTGATTGCTTTTATAATCCCTTAAGCTTTGGAATATGATTAGTAGCGTTCAAAAAAGCCAGAATATGGCTTTGATATTTATAAAAGTAAATACTGGTTGGAAAAACTAAAATATCTGTAAAATACCTAAACAAAAATAAACTGATTGTCTTTTGTTTAAAAAAAATAGAAGTCACAGATCGTCGTGTTACGGTACGTTTTATTGAAGAAGAAACCAAGATTGAAAGGTAGTTGGCATAACATTTCTTTTGATAATGCAGGGATGAAAAAGTATCTGGGAACGGGATATCTAGAATGATTATAACTTTGCGCTAATGCGCAAAAACTAACCAGATAGAATATTTCCCGAGGGTTTTTGAAACTGTTCCAACAAGATCCTAATCGGTTTTTGTTACAACAATGGACAAAACTTGGAAATCCGGCGAGACAACCTCGCAAAGTTTGTTTTGGTTTACTAAGATAACGCCTCGGCTCACATGTCCGCCGCCGAGATGGCTGCAATTCGAGATTTTGAAATACTTGGGCATCTTCCATATTCATCAGTTCTTACATCCGAGATTGAAAGAGTATCTGATACTTTTTAGATGCTCGGGATAAAGATATTAGGGAGTAAAATTGTTAGTGTATTACACTAAAATGTTGATTATGTCGTAAAATAAAATGACATTTAATGAAAGTTAGCTATGTGCAACGTAATTCATTCTCACTTTTTATTGAACGCCCCTAGTACCTTCAAATTTGTTTAAGTTCGGAATGCTTTATGCATCTGGCAATATGTCCGAACAATTGTGCCGACCCTTCACCCGCTTTATTACGAGATGCATCCAGACAGAGGGGACTTGGGGTATTCATGAAAGAGGTTATTGCCTCGTAACTATCTACCACGCAACCATTCATATGTACAGAACAGGGAGCGAATAAAGTTTATTTATTTGAATGACTGCGGCTGTTGGCAGCTTGATAATCATAATATTACGTGGACGGGTGGGGCGCGCCACTGGGCGTCCGTTCCACAGTACTACAGTGCCGATCGAGGCTCGCGACCGTGTACTAACGACACGTATATAAATACTAGGACTATATCAGTTATATCACAATCGTTATAATGAATAATATCAAGTGGATTGTGTTAAATGTGAAGTTAATAAAGTGCTGAATCAACACGGACATACAGTTGCTTTTAAAAACGATGCTAGAGCAACCGCTAAAAGTTTTTAACAAAGTACGCCGAAGTCTCTTATTACTCGATATAATTCTTATACTGGTGTATGATGATAATTAAAAAAATCGTATCATTACTGAAATGTGAATACAAGAGTAAACAGTTTTTAGAAAAGCAGTTTCGTGAAGTTTACTAAGATGAAAATGTGACTTAAGTGATTACTTTGTTAATAATTCAATACGTACATTGTAATTAGTATTTAAAGTGATATTAAACTCCTTTTTACATAGTAGTTCATCCAGTGTGCCATTAAAAGACTGAAGTTAAACCTCGATCAATCTAATTTTAATGAAATTTAAACTTAAATAAGATATAGATTACGCAGTTAAGTTAGAATAACGTCTCATAAGTGCAATACTGGAAACAACCCAAAGAGCAATTAGTTTTATGAACATATCGTTCCTATATTTCGTTTGAATGTTTAAGTCGGGTTTATTTAACCGCTCGAAAGGCACAATGGGGGAATCAATTGAGGTAGAAGATAGCCTGGACTTAGAGTATGATATGTGGGACGGACAATTTGATTTCGTTGGTCCTCAGGGGCCACCTCCAGTGCCGCGTGGTCGAATCACATCCGACATTAGCATTACAGAAGATTTGTTTACTGGAACTCCTCTGACTCCTCACCTCGCAAATGGGGTAAACGGTGGAAAGAAGACTGCCGCACATCAGTGGTGTGACAACTTGTCTGATCAAGTGAGACATCTTTAATTTATTCATCTTTAATTTATATTTTAATTTTTTCTTTATACAATGTCGTTCATTAATTCTCGTATATAGGTATTCCGAACTTATGTGACGAATTCTGTAGGAAAATCCGAGCCCTATTTTATTCAAAAAAAAAGTGTATAGCATAAACTATAGATAATTTAAATCAAATTTGAGTCATTTTTTAAAACGATGTCGGCCTTACAGCATTCTTTATAAGCACATCAGTTTTGTCGTAAATCTATCACTACATATTACCAATATTTTTAACCTGTTCTTGTACATGGAAACATGAAACAATACAGTACGACGTAATTTAGAATTCATTGATGTTAGTGAATTGATACAAGTAATGGCACAGTTATCCTTATTTGACTCATCATATAGCAGCTATTGCTTAAATATAACACCTCCTGTTTGGAAAGGCCCAAGGACGGATACAGATGGTAAGCCTAAGAGGCTATGCCCTCCCCCCATAAATGTGAAGTGTGGTTGGTCTTAGACCTGGTAGCATATATTGAAGTCGGAATATTCATATTACACACTGGGCTATTAATACGCATAAAGCGAAGATGATTCAATGAGTGTAAAAATGTAGATATTTTTTGCCCTGCGCCACCTAAAACAGTGTCTATTCTACCGCAATCAGCAGAAGAGAAACATTTTTACATATATTTAATGCGTGAAATAATAAAGTAGCTAATATTGTCTACAGGTATGCAAAGCGCAATACTTAATAAATTTAAAACTTTTTGAAAAACTTTTTTAATTTGTAATTTCTATAGTCGCCAATTTTAAACTCTTCTGAAAATCCCGAGCCGAGGCCCGAGGTTCCCTCTACTTCTCCGTCTCGCTTCAAATTGAAATCTGGATCTCAGAGAAGGGAGATCGTGGATTGTATACAAAAAATTTATATTAACGACAATGATGTTGTACTTTATCAGATTATCAGGCTAATTTTTGTTAATGTGGAATGTATACAAAGATTTTTTTAAAGATGTATTATACATATTGCATAATATTAACCTGATCATTCATCATTCTCGTTTCAAAACCAACTTTTTTTCGGTAAACGAATTGCTTAAAAACGTTGTAGTATCATCTAAATAGTAGTAAAGTATCTGGTCAATGTCTGCGGAACTTGTTAGAAAACAAAAGTGTTTATTTTTTCGGGCGAATGGAGCGAAACCGGCTGCCTTGCCTGCTCGTGCCATCGCCGTAATGTCACGCAATGCTGGTATAAATCTATACATATCGATACAATAAACATTAACCTATAAATTTATTGCAATAATAGTAACAAAATCATTGAATTACGAGGTAGTTAATAAACTATCAGATATAGAATTTCGTATTGCATTCTCAAACGCCAATACTGTCAGTCTAGTGAAAATAAATGGCGGTCGAAAGCAGTCTAAAATATAAAATCAGAGATTGTGTTGTAATAACGGTACTATTTAGCATGATATTATAATTTTAACACTTCACTTGGAAATTTTTATTTATAATGCATTATTGTATTTTATGATAACGTTATTAAGAAAATTACATAATATCTTATGAATTGGTATCTTGCATTGAAATATTATTAATGTACGTGATATATTTGCCATAATTTAGCCTATATATCTATATAAGAATTTTACCAATTATTACAAAAGGCATGTTTTAATTATATATGGACTTCAATTTTTGTCAATCCTATTAATTTAGTTGTTTGATGACGGTAGTCAACATTAGGACGTGAAAATTATTACCAGCACAAACAAAGATCCAATTGATTTTGTGTAATTGGATTGTTTATAAGGCTTTTTATAACGAATCTATGCCACGGTCGTGTCTTGCACGTCATAATCCGTTTAATAAAATTTTATACTATATTAATAGATATTCAAAGTGTGCATCTTATACAATCTTCATAATATTGTCTTCTTCATGATATCGTTTTTGCCTCAATTTGATAGAACAGAAATTACTCGACGATTTAATTTCATTTTCACTTTAGAAAAAGATTTGTGTCAAAAAACTTTCAGTATAACTAAGTTTAAAGACCAGTTATCATATGATGTGCAGATCTTCAGTGTGATTGTTTAACTCCGGTGAGGGTTATGGTTTGCTCCGTTTTATAGTTTGACGTTTGATTTCATTGTATAAATGTATCAATATCAATCATCAACATCATTACAGCATTTCACAGGTTCACTTCTTAACGTAGGCCTCCCCCTAGGAGTGCCACAAAGTAGGATTTGAATCCGCCTTCAAACATCGAATTCCTGCGTGTCTTACCAGATCCTCACTCCATCTAGTGATGAAGGCGGTCCGTCTTACACTTAGACTAACAGTGCGAGGCTGCCACTCGAGAACCTTTCTTCCCCACCGCTTATCTTCCCTTCTTTCTCCAATCTTCGCGAGCCCATTGCCACTTCAGTTTACTAATAAGTTGGGCTATGTCGATTAATTTTGTTCTACTGCTGATTTCATTTTTAGTCTATTACGCAGGGAAACCACGAGCATAGCCCTCTTCATAGCTCGTCGAGCTTCCTCATACGGCCAGCAGTGAAGGACCATGTCTCAGATCGACTTATGGATCTGAGACATGGTCCTTCACTGCTGGCACTCAATGAACTGTTTGTTCAATCTTGTTTTCAGGTTTTGAGATATGGCTGATAAGAGATCGATCAGTATCTATTGTTATCCGGTATTTTTTTTATATTTGTCTATTTTAATTTATTAAATAATAGTATTTATCATTATAAAAAAAGCATAACGCAGTTGCAGAGCGATTCTCTTCGGCAAACGATCCCTATTAGAGTTATACAATCAATTATAGAACTCTTATTATTTATTAAGTGTTTCATATTAAAAATTTCCACTTTAATTGTAAATTATAGCGGAACTAATACAAAACGGTTTCCGGCCCTTAATGATTTTGCGTGCATCTGTCCAGTTATTGTATTTCTTAAATATATCCTTCCTTCTTAAAAACAATACTCTTTATGCGCAATAATGATTACTCATGGCTTAACTTGGGTATTTCTGATGCGTGTACTATATATTATAAACCAGCTTTGTATTAGTTACAGTATACACGTTCCACGGTTAAGCACAGGGCTGTTCTTAATTCAGAGTTTTAGAGTAGTGAAGTCCGCCGCCCTACCCCAATACGCGTCGTCGGGTCTTCGAAATATTTCTGTTCAGACATGCAAGCTTTCTCACGGTATATTGATGTCAGTTTCATTGGTATCGGCAGGGTTTAACACCATGTTATTGCAGTACTGTTAGTATTATAAGTACGTGAGGGTAACATGGTCATGCGGTTAATATGGTCACTTCTCACTCTTATAATTCAAAAATTACGTCCTTGGTTATATAGATGGCTTTATGATAGGATAGCTCTTCATTGGTCAATCAAATAATAAAGTTTCAAAAAGGCGCTACTTTTTCGACGCCATTTTGACAGTTGTAATTATAGTAAATATTTTAGTCGATTTTGGTATGGTGTAACTATAGTTAGTTTTTTTAGAAGAATTTTCTAAGTCTTCCTAATTATCGCCAAAGCTTGTATGATATTTTTTCTTAATATATTAGTTATAGTATACGACTTTGTGTTTTTGTCTCTGTTCTTTTGTTAGGTTTGGCTTTACAGAGTGACGTACCTTAGTAGTAGTAGTAAGTAGTAGTCGTCGTAGTAGTAACAGCAGTAGTAATAGTAGTAGTAGTAGTAGTATTAGTAATAGTATATATCCTGATGAGTGATAAACCTTCTGTACTGCAATAACACATTTTTAAATGGAAATCTGGACGTTTTAAAGGAATCTGTTGACGTCAATAGTTCAACAGTATCAGTTAAGATACTGTCCTCGACTTTGACACGGCTTATCAAGCGTATTTTCTAGAACATTTTATAAATAGTATGCCTATACCTTTTAAATAACATTGCAAAATATTTCACCTATATTTATAAAAAAAAAGTGTATACATTAGTATAGTGCAGTCTAAAGGTGGTAGTGCCAGGCTGCAGCTATATTATGGTTGTAGCACGTGTGGGTCGGCTCGACAGGGGAAAGACTGCACTCTCACAGAATACCAACGTAAAATAGCAGCTTAATGCTGCTGTGTTTCATATGGTGAGTGTAGAGTACCGGAGACCTTTTTAATGGAAACGAGGCATTTCATCTTAGTCCTCAGGGGTGACAACGCATCTTCATTTTGATTCTTAATTGAGGATAAAAGTAGACGTCTGTGGGCCACACAATCCATTTACCATCAGGTGAACTGTGTGCTCGTTTGTCACGTTGTTTCTATAAGGAAAAATTGTGCTCTCGACCCTTCACAACTTACCTAAGAAAGCTTTACTAAATTATATCCTATAGGACAATGAAACATTCCATCTTAGTCTTTAAGGGTTCCGAAGCGTCGGAATTTTTTTTAATCGAGGATAGATGAAGTTATCTATGAGTCGTAGTAACCATTTTCCATCATGTGGATTGTGTGTTCGCTCATTTATTATATATATCGCGCCTTATTGACTACAAGTAGGTACTATGACTATTACTTTATACACTACAAGTACTGTGACTACAATAAAATACCGTGATTCGAGATATTTATAACGAAAGTTTTACTATTTTTATTAAATAGAAGTTATTTTTTAATCTTATTAATTTAAAAATTACATAAATACCGACTTTGTGACTTCTTAACTAGACTTGACTTCGTAACGATTGCGAAAAAAATTCAAGGGTGGATCACAACCGGCGTAAGTGAGGAGTGTAGTAACCTACACTCTCTTCTCTTCACTAACACGTCTTTACGCCAATAGCACTGTTATACATTTTATTATATCTGGCACTGATAACTCCGGTTAACCTAAAAATGATGTCAAAGTCAAAGATTAAATTCAGAAGGTAATTAAGATTTATAAGATATGCTATTGATGCAAAAGAAGGACAAAAATTACATTTTATACTTAAAATCTCTCTTGTATCATGGAGGCGTTTGCAATCATAAATTCTTTACGCGTAGAGTCCGAAAGCTTCGAACATTTCGACCATACATTCGGATGTCGATTAATATTAGTCAAAGCACTATCCAAAGCCATAGTTTAAATTATTAGAAACAATCTTTACAAATAACATCATCGCATGTCGCACGTTCAATTGTTAGAACACCGGCGCGTAAGAAAGAAATTCGTGGCTGATGTATCCATTTGTATACATTACAGTGTTTTGTGTTTATATATTGTTAGTACACACGACTATATTATAATCATAGGAAGGACTTGTTACTCAGCCTAGTAACCACACTTTTTAAGTGCTATTTAATGTCATAGTTTTAGTACGTACTAGCTGTTCCCCGCGACTTCATCTGCGTGGAATTTATAACAATGAATTTCAAGGGTTTAATTTTTTTTTGCGCGGAATCTTTATTATTTTTCTAAAATAAAAGTAGCCTAAGCTACTCCTTATAATATCAGCTGTCTGCCGGTGAAAATCCCTTCAAAACCCTTACAGTTAGAGCGTCCTGTCCAATAGTCCAATATTATACTTGTATTGTTAACCACTTTAGCGGCACCTACTCGTATCTTGTGAAATAGTTCACAACAGTACAACTACGGTCCGGTCGTCGATCCGGTGACCTAACATTTTGTAAGTAAACCTCAGTGCAGAAGATTGTCGCGACTTTCTACTTAACTTATTATTATTCTAGGTGAAAATATCAATGTGGAACTACAGAGTAATTTTAATTAAAATTTTACTGCAACTATTTATTAATACCTTGAAACATCAGTGCCGATTTCGAATTTACCATTTAACTACTGACTTTAACCATTCTAGCACAAGCATTTGACACATTGCCAGTGTTTTTTTGTCTATATACTCGTTTAATGTGCGTTTATTTCCATTATTTGATAATGGATATAAAGGCTACATGATCTCACAGCATCCAGTACTTCAGAGATAAAAAAATCTTATCTTAACCTGCGGCCAGCTCACGACAAGTGACTCTGATTCATTTTAATCTCAATTACATTGATACTTCAAGTATTTTAACTAGAATAATTTGGTCTGATCTACGTAGTAAACTTATAATGGTCTATGGTCTAGCAATAATTGTTACTATCTCTAAATCTGAAAGGTTAGTAAAATATGCTTCATCTCAGACATGGGTGGTATAAATATACTAACGTGGTAGAGCCACGCTGTAGCTTTATTATGGTTGTTGCGCGAATGCGACGGCTCGACCGGAGAAGGTCTACGCTCTCACAGAATACCGGCGTACGGAGTAGCAGCTTAATGCTTCTGTGTTTCATATAGTGAGTGTAGAGAACCAGAGACCCGTGTAACTTGAATCGAGGCATTCCGTCTTAGTTCTCATGGGTAACAACGCACCTGCATTTTGATTCTTAATCGAGGTTAAATGTGGATGTCCATGGACCACAGCATCCACTTATCCTCAGGTGGTCTGTGTGCTCGCTGGTCACCCTTATTATATTTTTTTAACTTGTAGCCTTTTAATTCGGAGTTAGTGCAAACAGTTATTTATACTCTTTTCTTACTCTTTTATAACATAAAGTGAACTTAATTATCGTCAAATATGTAGTCAAAAACTAACGTTGATATTTTATATTAATGAACACAGGTACATAACGAACTTGCTATTTGGAGGCAAACCTTATCACTTCGTTACGTGAAGGTCATAAATCCATCACTCTACTATCTCAATACACTTATACCAAATACTAAATCTTAAAAAGTAAAAACCGTTTTAGTTATAAGGCAATGGCATTCATCTTCCTTCTACCAATATCTAAAGCTAAGTATTAATGCACACTAAGGGAAGTAGCGAGTTATTCCCAACACAAGTGTCAATGACTACTTAAGGGAAGACTCGACAAATCTTTGTAATATGACTTTTGGAAATAAAGGAAATTTTATTTATTTTATTTTTACTCTCTGTAGAGTTCAGGTTTAAAAGCTGCCCATACTGTTATTTTTATGAGTATGGATGCGAAATGAGCACAGTCCACCTGATGCTACATCGGTACTGTAGCCTATAAACACCGACATCTATACTCGTTATCATTTCCCTTTTGAGTTAATATATTCTTGGGGGGATTATTATATTCTTGGGTAGGTACTGACCTACTAGCATGGTCCCCCCAAGTCTACCAATTCTTGCTACAGTTATATAAATATAGATATAAACAAAGACTAAAATATATTCCGTCTTAGTCATCATGGGTGACAGCGCATTTTTATAGCAAAAGTATGTAAGTGTAAAATATCTATAGGCTATTTTATTTGGAATAGACTGAAACTGCCAAAGAGTTTAGTCTATAGTTATGTATGTATTGTGAGGTGGACTTCTGTTTATCACTCTGTTTTAAAATCTATATCTACCTCCCAACTCAAGAATGTTCTTTTCTGTATAATAATTTTCAAATTGCTAATACATACGTATATACTTATATTATTAGCTTCGGTTTTTATACCTTCTTCCGTGATATTATACACATGGTAATTGTGATTCTGTATTCTCTTTTAATTACTTAAAAGCGCAAAACATTAGTCTTTTCGTGATTAATAATGTTTTGCTATTTTCTTTATTTGAAAGCAACAGTTCCACTCAACCGTTACTCATAACTGGGAACGTAACGCTTTGAATGCATATTGATTCGGCTCGCTCGATGGACTCTTTATCGTACGCCGCCCCAATACTTCGTGAGTGCTGACCTGGCACAACCGGGAGCACTCGCTCGTGGCCATTGACCCGTGGTAACTTAGGGTATCAACACGCGAACGTCTTCACCAACAGAACTGATAAAAAATTTAACTATAAACAGTTGTAGCGTTATGAATCTTAACTTAATTTAAATTAATAATATGACACAAATATACACGTTATTTGATAACTCGTCATCGTGAAATTTTTTGGAATATGTTTGCCAATAATTATAGAAATCAATACAATGTCATGTTCTGTTCTTTTGAGAGTTTCATAAGTGTGTATTTCAGTAACTAAATTTGAATCGAAGTTCGTAAACCGAATGTTCATCACGTCTACATATTTTTAAAATTTCCTATCATTTAATCTTACAATACAAAGATTGTTGTTGAAACTCGTGTGTTTTGGTGATTATAGCGTTGTATAAAAAGACAAAATATAATGACTTCACTGTTCAAGTAATAATTATTTTTTACGAGAACAGCTCACTTCCACATATTTAGCGGAATAATAGCACAATTGTCGATGCCCTTAATAAGTTATTACGTGATCGTAAAACAAGAGGCTTCTTTCACTTACAATAACCTGTTTAATGAAGCGTATAAAATTTACTGCATAAATTATATTTTAACATACAAAACCTTTCACCGCATATAAAATTAATTAAACGAACTGCCACATAATTGAAGACATTTATGATTGATTTACATATTTATCGTGAACAAATATAGAGTTTTATGATAAAATTCTTGTGGAAAGTCTAATTAAGACATTTATTATATCTTATTAAGCGTCAATAACTTAAATAATAATAAAAATGTCCTCCAGAATGAATTAAGGTTATGGCGGGCCAACCTCAACGTAGACTAGCCATCGGCGCAGGACAGAATATAGTACCTAAGTGTATATGCAAGCACAGGTGCACTCTGCACTCTCTATTCCCGATAAGGCTCTCGTAGTCTGATAAGACGGTAAACCGACACAATCGGAAAAATATCAGATGCAGGACCAACAGCTTTAAGTGCTTTCCGAGGCGCGGGTGTGAGACACCGCCAACTTTCTGACTCCGGACAGCTACTGAGAATTTCTTGACGGAATAACTCAACAACTAAGTTTTTGGCCCGACCTGGGATTCGAATCCGGGACCTCATGAGCGATAGTCACGTTTACAACAAATAGACCAACTAGGCGCACACACAACGTAACTAATGTAAGACAGACTGGATAAAAATTAACCCTTAAACCCCACCCATTCTAGGAGAAACAGTATTGCTACCCAGGGGTTTTAGGGACCCCACTATATAAAAATTCATACTTAAAAAATAAAAAACAATTTAATTACAATTATTATTTATTATAATAATCTGCTTATTAGACAATACAAAAAAATTGTTAATGGTTTTGGTAACACATTCTTGGCACATAGCCTCAGTATGTTCACCGCAAAGAGGTTTTTGGCACATGCCACAGGTAACCTTGGTTTTTCGATCCTTACCCCTTGGGCACATTGCACATCTTTTTTTAGCAGTGGGAGCAGAACTTGGTTCTTGCAATGGCCGCTTCTTTTGCAAGATTCCACCTAAGAGAACTTGAAGATTCATGGGCAAAGAGGGCCATGTTCATCATTCTTCCATTTGAGGGGTGATCAGATCTATGGCAAGTTTTTTCGAGAATTGACGTCTTTTTGTAACTCTTTTTGTGGCCATTTTTAGCAGGGCATATGAATTAATACCTACTATATTCAGAAGGCCAAAAAAAAATTGCCATTTTTTATCTCCTAGATACGCTGTACTTGTGGCATAGCTGATCCATCAAATTGACTCCGCATTTAGTCTTTTTATAAAACTCTATGTAAAGGCAAACTTTGCCGTGTTGCGATCGCGATCTTTTAGCTCAAGAAAAGAATTTCTCTCTTGTTTCTACGTAGTGTACCTACAAGGGTCACCTGCTTTTGCAACAATTCTTTTGCTGCCGGTATTGACGTGAACCAATTATCACAAGTGAGGTTGCGGTTTGTGCCATGAATTGTTTCAGTCAATTTCAAAGTAAAGAAATGAGCAGCTGGTACATTTGTAGGGCACGAGCCTTTGCCCAAATATACAAAAGCATCTAACATATAGGCAGTTTTAGCATCGCAAGTCATCAAAATTTTTATACCATATTTATCTGGTTTACTCGGAATGTACATTTTGAAGATAAGTCTACCTCTAAAGCCCAATAACATTTCGTCTAATGTACAGCAATCTGAAGGGCTATATACTTCACTCGAAACTTTGACAATGTGATCAAAAATGTTTCTAATTGGTGCTAATCTATCATTTTGCTGTCGTTCTTCTCTGGTAGACCGGTCGTCAAAACGCAGACAGTTTGTCAGAAACTCAAATCTGGCTTGGCTCATGGTGGCACGAAAATAGCCAACGCCTGAGTTCTTGTCAAACAATTCCTTGGTGGTGACGTGATTCATGTTGAGTACCCCTGCTAAGTAGTAAAGTCCAAATAAAGCCTTCATTTCCACCACACTTGTATCCTTAGCAAAAGAAGGACGTATTTTTGTGGAACTCGATGCGTCCGCGTTTTCGTCTTCCGTATTCTGTACAGGTCTGTCTTGTTTATATTTTTCTCTCTGTTTACCAATTTCAGCATTTGTATTGCTTACAATTTCTTCAAGATTTTCATCAGAAAAAAATACTCCATGCTTCCAGCTCTGTTTTTATTTCACAAGCTGCAGCTTTAGGTCCAGGAGGATGAAACAAAATATTTCTTCGTGGGACTCTAGACTTTGCTGGTTTTTCACCTGTCCACCTAAACCCGTCCTTGCCCTTCAGATTATTAGGGACAGGTAAGACACGAAGAAAATTACCTGAACTGTAATTACTCAGAGGAGTGTCATCTTCCGATGAAGAATTTTCTGTATCATCATCTGGATGTTCTGCTCGAAAGTCTTCAATAATTCCGTCTTCGTCAACATCATTTTCAAGGTCAGGAACAGCGACTTCACATGCCTCTTCTTCTTCTGATTGGTCTTCATGCAACCACTGAGTGATCTGTAGGTCCATCTTACGCAATTTTGATCGTTAAAACTAAAACAATGACATAATACACAATATTGAATAAACTGTTAAAACGAAACAACAAAATTGCTAGATTTGTTCATATACGTTCCTAAAGAAAAAAACACTAATGTTATTGTAATAAATACATCAAATATTAAACTTACCCTTTAAAATATTGTATTAAAAATAACTGCATTCACCAACGTATCGACAAAAAGAAATGACAAAATACTACGTTATTACTACCCTGGGGTCTGACAGACCCATACATAGCTATAATTCCGTCTAAACTGTGTAAGCGTTGACGCTAGTCTAGTGAAAAGATGGCCGACGACGTAATTAAAGATTAGCTCGAGTGGCACAATAGTGCGTTTCGTTATTGCAAAAATATCTACAAATATTCAACCTCTGGGGTTTGCTGGACCCCCGGGTAGGGTTTAAGGGTTAAGAATCCAAATAAATAATATTATTGCAACATCGCTACAAACAAACCAATTCATTTCTGGTAATGTTTGCATTATGTACTCACATGTGGATATTTATTGCGAAATTATTCACGCATGCTGTCCATATCAGTTCTCTAGTGACGATCATTGAAGGCGACCGGGACAACTCATAAATATCCAAGCGTAAGGCGAACGCAAACACTGGAAAGTTGCGAGGCAGCTTGTTCTAAGAAAATATGTTGACTCTGGGAAGTCACGAGCTCTCGTTCCTCCGGCTATTCAACCTGAGCGCCTGATTGTGTCCCATGATAATAATCATAGTTATAATGGTCCTGTCCATTACTGGTCGAGTTTGTGAAATACGACCTTCTTAGTTAGAATATTTAGATTAATACCGGTTGTAGACGGTTTTCTATTCTATGTCTGACCATTATTTATGCGTCGCTGTGAATTCAAAACATAGCCAATATTTTGGAGATATTTTATATACATTGCCATACTATTACTATTGCACAACTCGAACCTGAAACGAAAAAGGTTGAGCTTTACTGTCGATTTGATAAGGTAACGCTATTTTATAATTTCTTTTTCTTAATATTACAACCAGCATACTATACAAAGTTAAATAGGTTAGTATACAACATAATTTTCTAAGTGGGCTCTTTTCGAAAAACACATTTGATTCTATTTATAGCAAACATTATAGCGGTATTAGTAAGGTTAAAGAAATTATATTTATCTAATTAAAAAAAAATATTTTCTGTGCCCCATATCAAGCTACGAAATAAATATCATTATGGACTATTTGAACAATCGTCATTGGTACTTAATTTAATACGTATTGACGGTACTTAAATGTTTTAACTATTTAACACGAACACGATATAGTATCGTGGTAATGATCTCACTGGTTATGTTTATCTCGTCACCATGGAGATAATTCTACTTATGTATCACTTTAATTATAAAGGTTATTAAAAATAACTCGTCAAGGTAGATAACAGTTAACTTTAATTTTTAATAATATTATATATAATTTTGATGTATAAATATCTCTTCTTTCGTTTTTTCTTAGTTTTTTCAAACCCGGACCAATAATTTGATTGTGCCCTGCTGGACTTGAACTCGCGGCTCCTAAACGCCAGGGAACTGTGTCACGGAGCCGTCATAATGTCAATCAGATAGCCACATTTTATGCTAACGAACCTTAGAGCATCGAACTAATTATAAGCACCTAACTTTATATTGCACCGTAAATAGTTTCAACGTCAAATTATGAAATAAATAAAGCGTAAAATGTGAAAATCATTATCAAGAGCGGTTGCATATTCGTCAGCCATGAGTGCTATGTCAATAAACTTCATGATAAGTAAGCTGTGCACACGGGTAGCTGTTATATGTATGGCAGGATATTATATACTTTTCCTAAACTCAAATTTTGCTTACTATCGTTATCGTACTACAAATCGTCTCTGACAGAATTTATACTGTAATATCAATTCAATTTGCTTATTGCGTTTAAAATAAATAACAATAATTCAGTAACCGTTCACTTTCACTTGTTTATAATAACTAATTCCAGACCAGGAATATTACAAAGATTTATTGAATGTGACCAATTCATTCGTTTTCTATAAATATTTAGCTCCGATTTGAATTCAAGCCTTCATTCAAATCCAATTTGAACACGAGAGTTTTTTTTATTTAGTTTACGCCGCGGTTTCGAATCCCAAACGGAATAAGCATTTTTTACAAATGATTGTTAAGGTCTCAATTTTTATCCAATTCTTCCAATTTTGTGTTTATTTATTTAAAATTTATGTATGACAACTCAATACAAGATTTCACCCTTTTCTGTGGACTAATAAATAACAAAATCTCAACGTTGTCGAAATATTCACTTTAAAAATCTCATCCATTTTGCTGCATATTTTTTTTTATAGAATAGGGTGACAAACGAGCACACAGTCCACCTGATGGTAAGTGGTTGCTGCGGCCCATAGACATCTACATCTATCTTCCATTACAAATCAAAATGCAGATGCGTTGTCACCCGTGAGGACTGAGATAGAATGCCTCATTTCCAGTAAAAAGGGTCTCCGGTTCTCTACACTCACCATACGAAATACAGCAGCATTAAGCTACCATTTCACACTGGTATTCTGTGAGAGCGTGGTCCTTCCCCGGTTGAGCCGAGCTATTCGTGCTACAACTATACTACAATATAACTGCAGCATGGCTCTACCACGTAATATATATATATATATATATATATATATATATATATATATATATATATATATATATATATATATATATATATATATATATAATCCTTCGAAGTATTTCATAAAAAAAGAATCATCAAAATCGGTAAAATTACGATAAGTAATGTAATATGGAATTATCACTCTTGATAAAAAAAAGGAAACAACAATAACCCAATGATGACTTTCTTGCCTGTCTTAGCTTAAGCCAGTAAACTGCAAATATGGTCATTATTTCCTACTTTAGGATTTTTATCATGGAAAGATACATTATGTAATTAAAACCTTAACGTAAAATATTCTACTTATAAAAGTAATATCGATATTTGATGTTATTTAAGGAAGAAGCACCTTATAATAATTATCACAGACAATGAAGTACAAACATTATTTGCTCGTTAAGTTACATAAAGTTACAAGCTGATATACTTAGGTAACAACAAAGCTTTCTTGCGCAACGTCCCTCGCAGTTGAGGTTATCTTATTAAAGGAAGCCTTGCGTGCAAGTGATAAGTACATTTAATTTTATTACGAACGCTATTTGTTGTTTATAAATGAACATTATATTTTCTACTGCTAATTTATCAGTTTTTTTTTGTGCAAAGTGTTGATTGACGAAGTCATCTGTTAATCAATGTAGTTATTGCGTTTTGACCATGTAGTGTAAGTGAACGCACATATTATTCAATAAGATTGTCCCGTGGAAGTCTTTAGAGGCGCCAGGGGGAAATAAAAAAGGAGATAGGCACTATCTCCCTGATAACTACTCAAACAGTTTGTCTACCCTCGAGACAATCTATGGTATGTCCAACAGCTGACTTTTGTTAGGCTGTAACTTAGGCCATGCTGTAATGAATAAAAAATTGTGCGTGTAATAAGATTCGCAATTTCCAATACTGTTCCAGATTTGCCTTGTGCAATCGACTGGAACGCGGCGAAACATCGGCCACCGCAAATTGTTGTTTGATAGTACGGATTCTTTTTTCCTGCTACTTGCAGATTTACTAACTTAGAAGAATAGTGTCAAATTAATTTAGCAATTTGATTGAAATAGATAAAATAATTGATAGTCTGTGAACATTTATATGTGCGAGAGGTTGTTGTTATGTGATCGTCACTTCTCTTACTAACATTACCGTCACAGCTTAATGAAGTCCACTGCTGAACATAGGCCTCCTCCATAGATTGCCTGATAGAGGGGAAAGAGATATTTGCTATAGTAACAACGCTTGGCAGGCGGGTTGCCAAGCGTAGATTTTTATTTTTGGTCTTTATTAGAAGTCAAAAACAAAAGTTGATTATTTATATTAATGAACACAGGTACATAACGAACTTGCTATTTGGAGACAAACCTTATCACCTCGTTACGTGAAGGTCATAAATCCATCACTCTACTATCTCAAGTACACTTATACCAAATACTAAATCTTAAAAAGTAAAAGCCGCTCATCTCCTAATTTGTTTCCCAGTTTGGTAGTGGATATTCTTACACTGCCACTGCACGTAAAATTCTCTCACAAAATATGGCTGTTTTGTAAACACGTACTTATACGTTATTTTATATAAACGTACCATATGGAGAGGCCTCTTTATACTAAAAATAAAAACTAAACTTTAGGTATAATAAAATTAATTGCAAATAGGGAATAGCACTAACTTTGCTACATTTAAGATAACATTGCCTTGTTTTAATTAAGGACATATATATATATATATATATATATATATATATATATATATATATATATATATATATATATATATATATATATATATATATAAACTAGAGTCGTATAAAAGTAATCGAAAGTTACGTAAACTTTACATTAACTTCGTTTGTTGTTTATATTATCTTGTTTATAACAGTATGTCCGAGCCACCTGCAGCCGTGTGCTGCGATACGACGAGTGTACCGATTTCGACGTGGAAGTCGATTAGTAAACTCGATCTTTTATCGAAAAGCGATTATGTATTAAGATAGTGTTGAATTTTATTAAAGTCTTCATAGGCTTCGAAAGCTTCACAAGATTTTGGCTTCAGTTCAACCAAAGTTTCGAAGGAGATTTTGCTGCTTGTCCCTCAGTGACTTTCAAGGTTCGAGTTATCGTACTAAAGTGAAAGATTGTTTGGATGTTTGTATGTTTGTGGCGCAATCACGTAAACTGGACGGATTTTGATAAAACTTGTCAATATTATACATAACAAATAAAAATAGAACCATATGCTGTATTATTTAAAAATTAATGTTAGCTATTAATTAAAAAAAAGTTATTGTCTATCCCAAAAACATTATTTTAATCCATGGTGTAATAAAAATTGGTCGGTTTTTAATTAAACGCATGCGGTGTCGCGGGTTAAATCTATTTTTGCTATAATTCTTCTTTTTTTAATCTATAATTTTCTTTTTTCTTTTTATACCAAAACCTGCTAAAACGAATTTAATGAAAATTTTGATTTGGACCTTACATCATTTTTTTCTCGAGGTGCAAGAGTACACACACACAAGTGCACACACATAATATACACAATGATGCTGTGGAATCGGACACTAGAGACTTCAATACGTAAATACTCTAAGGAACTCAAATCGAACTCGTTACAAGAACTTCCGGCAGAAAAATTTATTAAAAACATTGTAATATGTATATGCATACATAAGTGAAATCAATACTATTTCATATTGTTTACCTACAAACTTATAAAAACGTATAAAAATGCGTAACTTTGTAGCCGACTAAGAATAAAACTATTTTTACGGATTATAAACACGATAACATTCATGAAATAGTTTTATTTAAGGGGAGATAGTAAGTCAGCTCAAATTCTAATTTCGCCTTCGCTTCCACGCGCGTCGTATGCTTTGTACCGACATGTTTGTAATCACTAATACTGTAAGTAGAAAGGTCGTTAGACACTTATTTCATTGGCTTTATCATATTTATGCCTGTTTCTTAACGCCAACCCAGTCGCTTCTTATTTTCATCACGGTTATTTCCCATTTTAATTTTACGTCGTCCTGTTGCGTAATGTGTATTCTGATCGTAAGCGACACAACTTCTACCTTCAAAAGCCTAAGCGATACTAACATTACTAACGGAGCGACAGGAATCGAGCTTGAAGACGCCGATAATTTAGGTAATTTCTTTTTACAGTGAAAATAATGGTATTTTGAAAAAAGTAAATAACATAAGCACTGCTTTATAGTTAGTTCAGTTAGTATGCAAAGTTTCATGATCTTATTTAAAGTATTTTATGAATAACAGTGGTTTACTGTTCAGTTTGGAGGTAACTTTGGACTTTTTATCTATCGAGAAAATTTTACGGAATCGTGTTTTCGTCTAACATAGTCCTTAACATTAATCCTCAACTTTACCATATAAAGTAAAGTAAAGTTACAGCCTATATACGTCCCACTGCTGGGCACAGGCCTCCCCTCATTTCTGAGAGGGTTTTAGGGCAAGGAAGTGTCCGCCGCGCTGCCCCAATGCGTGTTGGCGAACTTCACATGTCTTCGAAATTTTTTTTTATTCCTCAGACATGCAGGTTTCCTCACGATGTTTTCCTTCACCGCCGAGCACGTGGTATATCAGCACTTAAAATTGCAATTATCAATTTCATTGGTGCCGGCGGGGATCGAACCCGGGTTTCTCGCGTTCTGTTATATTTACAGCGAGCGCTAACCATCTGAGTTACCACGGCTCTACCATATATTTATTTCAAAATTAATGCTGCAATACTTTCGGCATAACGGAGGATCTTGCTAAGCCATTTGAGGTTATATTTCCCCTTAATTTGTAGTGTTCACGTATTATTTATACGTGAACACTACAAATTAAATAAAGGAAATATTTTATAGCCGATTACAAAAACGGGGAGAACAGCATTTCGTCTCTATGTTTTTTTGTATGTATGTTATGTTATGTTACGCGATTTCTTCGTCAATTGTGAACTGGTTTCGATGATTCTCTTTCTCTTTCTATGTATGTATGTCTGTTGTTTGTCGACATTAAGACTGTAATATATTCTTTAAGAAATTGTTTAAATTCCTTAGCCCAATGAAAAGGGTAAATAATTAAAAAAATCAAAATCCCGACTGCAAAAAGACAATTTAAATGTAAGGCATTAAAAAGACCTAAACAAAGATTAAGTAAAGAAAACAAAAAAAAACTATAAACAAAATAAACTCTACTTCGGTTTAACAGACTATATTATGAGCTGAAAGGCTTAGTTAAATAGCTTAAGTTATATATTAAGTTGAGTAGCAAGCGGAACCCATTAATTTTCGTTTTATAATTTGTAATTGAGTCCCGCCTGCTACTAAACTTAATATTTTACTTAAGTTAATTTACATTGGCTTTCAGCTCATAATATAGTCTTTTAAACCGAAGTAGAGTTTACTTTGTTTATAGTTTTTTCTTTAATTTTGTTTTCTTTATTCAATCTTGTTTGGGTCTTTTTAGTGCATTACTTATAATTGTCTTTTTTGCAGTCGGGTTTTTGTTTTTTTTTAATTATTTATTTTATTTCAGACTTTTTAGTATCCCAGTTTATTGTGTAAAGATTTTTGACGATTTTTTTAATAACTATGGGACTTAAGAAAGGTCGATGTATATTTCCTGAAATAAACGGTGTTTATATATTACATTTTTCTTCAAAACTTCAAAGTGTACGGTTCAAAATTTATTAAAAACAATTTATTTGTTTCGTTTTAAATGTGATTGGGCGACGGATATTAATAATTTTTTTTTTCATACAATAGCACGAGGTCTGACACAAATATTGCACATTTTATAAACTAGTTATCAAAAACTTTATAAACTAATTTATTATTCCTAATTAAATTTAACCATACAACTTATATTCGATAGGTTTGGTTATTTTTTTAAATTAATGTCATCATCATTCTCTAAACCATTTCCCATTATCTGGGGTCGGCGCAGTAAACCTTCTTGTTCCATTCCTCTCTATCAGCCGTCATTTCCATACTTACTCCTTTCATTCTCATATCACTCTTCACACAATCGATCCATCTTTTATTCGGCCTTCCTCTGCCCGTGGTCCCTCCACATTCATATTCAACACTCGTTTTGTGACATGACTTTCATTCCTCCGCATCACATGCCCAAACCATGCCAATCTGCTTCCTCTCACCTTTTCTACCACTGGCGCTACTTTCAGGCTTCCTCTTATATACTCATTCCTTATCTTATCCATCCTTGTCACACCATACATCCATCGTAACATTCTCATTTCATTCGCATGCAGTCTATTTTCATCCTTCTTCTTGACGGCCCAGCATTCACTTCCATACATTTTTTAAATTAATGTACTACTATTTTTCGCCAAAAATCCGCCATTTTGTTTATTTAAGAAAAAGCTATCCAAGGACACTTGGGTTTTTATGACGAATAAAACGATACCTTAATTGTCGAAATCTATCCAGCCGTTTGGAAGATAAAGAAATTTACAATAATAAGTCTAATAGATAAAGAAATTTACAAACGTACAAGATCGCGCGAAAAACATAACTCTTCCTTGGCAGTCGGGTAAAAATACCTTTAACAAAATGTGAAATTCGAATTTAAAGATGTAAAAACAATAAAGTAATTTCAAATTCTGAAATCACGGCTTCAATTCTTCAATTCGCTATGTGTTCACCGATATCAGAATGTGAAACCTTCTAAATCTTTTTAGTTTTTTGAAATTGAATTGAATTACTTTTTATTAGAAGTTATTGAAATTAGATTTAGTTACTTTTATTTAAAGTTATAAACACACTTACTTAAGATACAGGAAATAACTTTCACTCTATCGATTTTAATGTGCTCTGAAGCTACTGAAAAGAGCTCGTATTCTTCATGTCCTTAAAAGTAAAGGGACAAAAGATTCTTCTTCATATTTTAAGCAAAGAAACTTAAAGCTGCGTGTGGTAGTTGTATCATACAAACAATGAACAAACTGAATTGAGAGCAAGCCAAGATCTAAATTATTTTCCGTGAAAAATACGTCACAAACGGTACGGACTAATGTATTTTTTCAGTAGACATAATTTTAGCTTTACGAAAGCGGGCATTTCACGCTTAAACTGTTCTGTATAGAGGCTGTTATCAGTGACGTTATTAATTGAGAAAATCGATTTTTACACGTGAACGAAAATTTATTGCATGCATCACAAAATGTTATTCGAATTCATCAACTATCTTAAGAGTAATCTTGCTTGTGGTACAAAAAATTATCAAATTTTTTATAGAATAATTGTGACAAACGAGTACATAATCCACCTGATGTTAAGTGGATGCTGTGACCCATAAACATCTACATTTAACCTCGATTAAGAATCAAAATGCAGATGCGTTGTCACCCCTGAGGACTAAGATGGAATGCCTTGATTCCAGTAAAACGGGTCTCCGGCGGTTCTCTACACTAGAATATACGATAACTAAGATACGAAACACAGCAGCATTAAGCTGTTATTTTACGCTAATATTCTGTGAAAGCGTGGTCCTTCTCCGGCCGAGCCGTCTCATTCGTGCTACAACCATAGGTAATATATGCAGCTGCAGCGTAACCCTACCACATATAGACCATAATATAGCTGCAGTATGGCTCTGCCACGCAGGGTAGCAGAGAGTTGGCTAGAGACGGAACCTTATCGACCAAATTAGCGATAGAAGAATCGAAGATGGGCCAAATAGAATACCCTTAAGAAGTATAGAATACCCCAAAGAGTACCCTTAACCGACTTACGAATATTCGCTTTTTATTCGGTATTCGGCCTATTCGGTCGTTTTGTTTTATATTCGGCATGAATATACCGAATACCAAATTATCAAAAAATATCACACATTTTACTCAAAAATGAATATATTTTACCAACAAAACATTACTATTAATACTTAAAATTTATCAGTGGTAAGTTGTAATGAATGAATACAATTTTCAAGCTTTTTTTGATAGCAATCGACTACGCATTTCGCTACCCGTTTCTAAAAATAGCCTCTCAATGTATACGCTGTGATCCTGTTGTGATGCTGCTACCCTGATGGACACTGTTGTGCGTTTGCTGATCACCACTTGTAAGAGTCTACTATCCTATCTAGGCGAGCCGTTTTTAGATGAAAATCGATCTCATTTGGAATAGCACATTTCTTTTCTACATCTTACTCCAGGAACCGTTGCCGGCCAAAGCACCGAATATTCGGAGGCCTAATATTCGGCGCTTCGGTCAAGAACGTGGATGGATATTCGGTACTCATTATTCGGCAAAATCACTATTCGTGGCATCTCTAGAGCATGTACGCGCAGGAATATATGGATGTGAAAGAAGCGACAGATGAGTGTCACAATTTTATACCTGGTGGAGCCACGCTACAGCTATATAATGGTTGCAGCATGAATGGGTCGGCTCGACCGGGGAAGGACCACGCTCTCATAGAATACCAGCGTAAAATAACAGCTTTATACTGCTGTGTTTCGTATGGTGAGTGTAGAGAACCGGAGACCCTTTTTTACTGGAAACGAGGTATACCATCTTAGTCCTCAGGAGTCACAACGCATCTGCGTTTTGATTCAATCGAGGATACATGTAGATGTCTATGGGCCACATCATCCACTTACCATCACGTAGACTGTGTGCTCGTTTTTGCGTAACCCTACGCCCAAAGCGGTAACAGGCGGTAACTTTATTTAACGCCTTTTTTAAATATTTGTTTTTATATATTCTTAAATGCTGTGCACGAAATTTGAATCTCAATACATATTGACTGACACCTATAATTTTTTTTAAATATAGGCTTTTACAATAAAAAGCTTACATACAGTATACACTAAATTAGTAAATATGCGTTATTTAAAATTAGTCTTACTATAAGGCAATCCATAGATTACTGAATGGGAAAGGCTATATATATATATATATATATATATATATATATATATATATATATATAAGTCCAGTACTAAATATATATAGGTTTAATTAATGGATGTATAATTTTTGTAACCATATACCTAACATATTTGAGCTTCGAATTAAAAAGATAACTGATGTAATAATGTAGTATATTCACAACACTCATAAACATGTATCGTACCTAATTTTAAGATAAATACAATAAATTAATAAATTCAAGGTATAAAACATTGTCTTATCTTTATCACTCTTAATTGTAAAATACGAAGTTTTGAAAATATTTTTTAGAATACACATGTGTATTTTATGAGAAAACGTTACTATTTAGCAATATGAATCATCAAATACATGATCTATTACAAAAATAAGTCACACGTACTTTAAAGAAATTTTCTGGCCCCAAATTATCTAACGAATAAAACATCTATCTGTCTATGACGAGCTATTAAAAGGAATCATCAGAACGTTACTCACGATGCTTCAAATCAGTTCTTTCCCGTTTGTCACCGTACTTCCTGTCTTCATTACTCATAATGTGTAATTTACACGTACCATATTAGGTTTTATACTCAAGTAACAAGAATGTCTATTCAATTTTACAACCAACTTTAATTTTTTCCCGACCGCCTTAATTTTTAACAAAAATTGGTATATTATGTTTTTTAAGTAAAAATAACATAGTCCAACGGTTAATTATCCTTAGGCGACAATGCGCCGGTCACATACCTTGAAAAACAACAACTGATGCGTTACAAAGGTCCTCGCTTGGTAGCCTCGCACCAGTAGTGGAAGTGATCAGAACTCGAAATTCCACCAGTCGGTCAGGCAGACCACTACCGTGCGTTTTACAAGAATTTATGATGCTTTTTGTAAAATAAGTCATTTAAGACTCTATTTTTCTACTTATTTCAGTAGCTTCCCAAATTAAACGTATCCATCATGTTACTGTTGGCGAATACCTGTTTAGAATCTGTTCAATATCCGTTAACATACTTCCTTAGATCTGTACTATGATAACCATAAGTTAGAGTTGCCACAATCTAGCGTTATCTTTAATATTTAAAGATATTTGCGATATTCTTTACTGTTAAATTGATTCATTTAATCGATTTACTGTAACTTAATACGATGAAGAGTAATTAATGAAAATACAAGTTTGAAACGGAATCATCCGTAACTGCGCATGTTGCTGCGTAACTCAAGGACAACTTTAAAATAAGTCTGAATCAGTTGTATGCTAAATCATTTGGGTTATTTCGATCGCTGAACACAAAGGATATAGTACATCGCTAATACTAATTATAATACAAATTAAAAATTAAAAATGTTTGATTAAATAAAAATCAATTCATATTTTTAATGATTCAATTATCTATTGGGAACAAATTTTTCCTATTGTTTAATAATATTTTTTTTATTTCAGGTCTTAAGTCCATATTGCAGTTAGTTATAATATTTATAAGGTTATAACCATGTTAGTATTGTTAGTCACATGCCATTTTAATCCTATGACAACTCCTAGTCAGTGACTCTGGATGGGACAGTCATGCCTTACCGACATCGAAAGGAGAGACCTAAAATTGCGTTTTTTATCTTTATATTCTGGATTTTTATCTTGAGATTTTTTGATCGTCATGAGTTTTTCTCGGAGCTAAAATAAAGTTTATTAATAACTCGATTAGGTCCAGATTTAGATTTTCTTTTCTTTGGCACTAAGTCAACATATTATATTTTGAATATGAGTCATTTTGATCCATGAAAATGTAGAATTAGATAATAATTTGACTTGGTTGATTACATTGCCACTCATCCGATATATAGATATGTACCTACCATCTTTTCCAAAAATAAAATTATATTGATTGCATAATATGACTGGTCAAGTTGTTCTGAAGTTACACTATCACTAACAGACCCACCAACGGTTATATATATATAAAGATAAAACTACGATGGTTATTTAAAGTTGATAAACAAAAACCTACATTAGCTACACCACATTAGCACCACTGTCTACATAAGAAAACAGTTTACGTTTTTTGCATAGCCTTAAACAAGTTTTCATGACTATCCTCAGCTGCTAACAACTGTATGATAAACCGGTCTGTATAGAATACTGTCTTGAGTATGCACTTTCATTTATATGTATGCACAAGGATCTTTCTATAGTAAATGAAAAGATAAAGCCATTAGGTATATAGTGATTCAAAGTTGCTTTATGTTGTATACGAATGGTTCTCATTAAATGAACCTAAGCGGGTGAGCTCTATCGGAGTTAAATAATATACTCGTAATCTTCTAAGGAATGAGACCTGTCCAGATAAACTTGGAAAGTAAAATTATCCTAATACAAAAATTAGCTTTCAACAAAAGGTAACAGCCGACTTTAAAAATCTAGAAATAATAAAATCGTTTCACATTATAAAGTCGGTACTAATACCATTAAAGTAAACAAAGAAAAAGAAATTTAGAAGATATTATTGAGAATGAAATGTATTTTTGTTTCTTACATAAGTAACAAATAGCTGAATGGCTGAGATATAATATTACTTCAGTAGTAAATGACATTATTTATTTTTATTTTTTGAAGTTTGCTTTCATATTTTGTTGAAAGTAAATTTTTTACGCTATTGATTGGACTTTAGAATAATATCACAATATCTATGTCGTCTACTCGTACATAGTTACATTAAAGAACTATCTTCTATTTTTCCCCACGTTTGTGATGGAATGTTTTCTTCAAAAATACTATTGAACAACCAATTTAATAAAAAAAACAATTTAATAAAAATGAATCATTAAATTCGGTGACAATTGACGAAGTTATCGCGTAATAACGTACGAAAAAAAAAAACACACAGTTTGAAATGAAAATCTCCTCCTTGAACGTTAGAGCCGTTACCGAGAAACCAATTACATAAATAAATACATCGCTTAAAGTAGAGGGTAATTACACGGACTTTAACTTCGATATCGCGTTTTAATGCATTTTATAAACCAACAATGCACTCCTTCGTTGACCTTCTCAAAGTACATAATAAATAAATTTGTATACGGGTTCACTCGTATTTTAACATAATACTAGCACCGACTTAATTAATTGTAGTATGTACATCTTAATATATATTAATTACGTGTCACGTTGTGTGTCCGCGATGGACTCCTAAACTACTTGACCGATTTTAATCAAATTTGTACACCGTGTGCAGTTTGGCCCAACTTGAGAGATAGGATAGTTTTTTGCCTATGAGTGACCAACAATTTTTTTTTGTGCGAATTTAAGGATTTTTAATAGGACATGATAAAGGATCGTCGAAAAGGGCAGAACAACGTCTGCCTGGCAAGCTAGTACTATTATATATTGGAATTATTGTTTCTTCAGCTGTTGATATCCTGCATGTCTTTTAATCATAAACATGTTTATACGTGGTAGAACATCGCGGCAACCATATTACGAATATAGCATAAATGGGTCGACTTGACTGGAAAGGGATCAAGTTCTTACAGAATACCAGCTCAATGCTGCTGTTTCGTAACGTGAGTGTAGAGAACCAGATAACTTTTTCACTGGAAACGAGACATTCCATCTTTGTCCTCTAGAGTGACAACGCATCTGCATTTTAGTTCTTAGTACATTATAAATGTAGATCTCTGGACAACAGCTTCCATCAACCATCAGGTGGGCTGTGTGCTCGTTTGTGTCACTCTCATTTTCTAAAAAGAAAAAAGAATTTTTTTATAGAATAGGGGTGAGAAAGGATCACACAGTCCACCTGATGTAAAGTGGATGCTGTGCGCTGTGGCTTATTGACATCTACATTTATCTTCAATTATGAATCAAAATGTAGATGCGTTGTCAACCCCTGAGGACTGAGATGGAATACCTCGCTGCTATTTCACGTTGGTATTCTGTGAGAGCGTGGTCCTACCGTGGTTGAGTCGACCCATTAGTGCCGCAACCACAATATAGCTGCAGCATCTAAAGCTTTCTTATATCTTGCGATTAATTTCTATGTGCATTCTATTTTATTATTAAAATAAGTGAGCAACACAAGTAGCACTATATTTTAAAGTAAAATGTATAACGACTAATATTATTGTAATGATTAGTCGGCAGGCTAAACTTAAGAGGATACCTTGAAAATAAATCGAAGTTTTGGGGGCGTCGCTTATTCATTTGTCGGTGAAGCTAACGGACGACTTATGGAGTGTAAAAATGAAAGTGATGCAATGACTTCATAGTACGCAAATTATGAGATAGCTATACCGAGCAAGCGCTCGGAAAAAAACTAAGTAAGCGCCAAACAACATTTTTGTTTATTTTAACAAAACTAAGTTATGGATTAAAAAACTGGTTTATGAAAACTTAGATATGATAATTTACTATGCCTTAAAAATAATTCCATGAACTTATTCGTAAGAATATCGTGGTGTCATAGAGAAATGTAAATAATTAGAGCCTACTTTGCAATTTTTTCTATCGAGAAAATTATATGATATCGTGTTTTCCTTTTATGCAATCTAAGGACATATAGTCAAAAATCACTTACCAAAATTTTGGTTTGTAATCTATAAAACTTTAAAAAATATGTTAAATAGAAAAACTACTAAATTTTCGAGGAAACCTGAAGACTTAATTCTCAGCGTAGGCTAATGTTATCTTTTTATGCTTTTTCCTTTGCTCTTTTCTCTTTTTTCATTTGCTATATTTTTTATGGCTAAAAATGTAGCAAATGAAAATTAAAAAAAAAAGATATTACATTCTTTGAATTATTTATTGCGTATTTACTAACACTATACACTTCTTAGTTAAACTTACGTGTATTCAATTTATTCATGGCTAAACCAGGTGTAACCAACCGGTTGTCTGGTGTAGTTTAAGCTGCGGCCCCAAAGTCTCGTGAACTATACATATAGATATTATAAATAGTACAGAAATTACTCGACTACGTTTTACATTTTGAATACTAAAATTAGTCGTGATATATTATTGTTAAGATCGATAACATGTGTGAATTCATAAAACCATCTCGTTCCACTGTAATTTAAAATTCTATTAGACAAATTTATTAAAAATCTAATTTTATCTATCAGATAAAAACAACCATTAAAATGTCCAAACCGGTGAAGATGAAGAGGAAGGCCTCCTGCTATCACTAACTTGCTGTGCTTACTAAGTGCCATGCTTATTATGGCTATGCTATTATGCCAAATATCCTAACATATTATGTCAATATACAAAAATCTCTTATAATTTTATATATTCTCTTATATATTTGTGTAGATATAGAAATGATTACTTTTTTCTCTGGATTTACACAGATGTAAGCGGTACTTACTTACGGTATTAACTTGTAAGGAGACTTGGGCTGATTTTTTTTTATAGAATGAGGGTGACAACCGAGCACACAATCCACCTGATGGTAAGTGGATGCTGTGGCCCGTAGACATCTACATTTATCCTCGATTAAGAATCAAAATGCAGATGAGTTGTCACCCCTGAGGACTAAAATGGAATGCCTCGTTTCCAGTAAACAAGGGTCGCCGGATCTCTACACTCACCATACGAAACACAGCAGTATTAAGCTGCTATGTTACGCTGGTATTCTCTGAATTAACGGACGTATAGTATACGTACATTAAGCAAATAGTACGGATTATATCATCATCATCATCATCATTACAGCCCTTCACAAGTCCACTGCTGAACATAGGCCTCCCCCAAGTAATGCCACAAAGCACGGTCCTGAGCCACCTGCATCCATCGACTTCCTGCATATCTTACCAGGTCGTCACTCCATCTAGTGGGGGGTCGCCCTACACTACGCCTACCGGTACGAGGCTGCCACTCGAGAACCTTTCTTCCCCATCGGTTATCGGTTCTTCGAGCTATATGGCCGGCCCCTTGCCACTTCAGCTTACTAATCCGTTGGGCTATGTCGGTCACTCTGGTTTTACTGCGGATATCCTCATTTCTGAGTCTATCACGCAGAGAAACTCCGAGCATAGCCCTCTCCATAGCTCGCTGAGCGACCTTGAGCGTCCTCATACGGCCAGGAGTGAAGGACCACGTCTCAGATCCGTAAGTCATCACTGGCAACACGCACTGGTTGTACAATCTAGTTTTTAGAGATTGAGGTATACCTGACGAGAAGATATGTCGTAATTTCCCGAACGCTGCCCAGCCGAGTTGAATCCGCCGATTGACCTCTCGGTCGAAGTTGGACTTACCTAGTCGGACTATTTGTCCCAGGTAAACGTACTCGTCAACAACTTCGAGCATAGTGCTCCCAACAACTACCGGCATAGGTGTGACATGGACATTAAACATGATCTTTGTTTTGTCCATGTTCATCTTAAGACCTATCCGTTGGGAGGCACTATTGAGGTCATTGAGCATAGTGCTTAAGTCCTCCAGCGATTCTGCCATAAGGACTATATCGTCGGCAAATCGAAGGTGAGTGATGTACTCGCCATTGATGTTAATACCGTATCCTTTCCAGTCCAGTAGCTTGAAAACGTCTTCCAAAGCAGCGGTGAAGAGTTTCGGGGATATAACGTCACCCTGTCTTACACCTCTCTGCAGTTGGATAGGTTTCGAGCTCTGGTTCTGTACTCGGATAGCCATCGTAACCCTACTGTACAAACACTTCAGCACTTCGATATACCGACAGTCAACTTGGCACCGCTGAAGGGACTGCAGCACCGCCCAAATTTCGACGGAATCAAAGGCTTTCTCATAGTCCACATACGCCAGGCAAAGTGGCAAATTGAACTCTTCAGTCTTCTGTACAATCTGCCGCAGGGTATGTATGTAGTCTAAGGTACTGAAGCCTTTTCGGAAACCGGCTTGTTCGGGAGGCTGGAAGTCGTCGAGTCTGCGTGCGAGACGATTCGTAATGACTCTCGAAAACAGCACGTAGACGCGGCTCAGAAGGGAAATCGGTCTGTAGTTCTTCAAGAGAGCGGTGTCGCCTTTCTTAAAGAACAAGACCACCGCACTTCTGCTCCACGCCTCTGGAGTAGTGCCACCATGGAGGACGGAATTGAAGAGCCTCTGAAGGACTTACGAAGGAGTACGGATTATATATTATGTAGTTATTTGGAATGTGTATGTATAATGGTACCTATTCTTCCGTAGGTGCAGCTCCTACAGCAACAAGTGACCTCCTTGGCGGACACACAGAGCACTGCCGACGACCGGTACGCGAGGGCGAAGGCCGACAACGCGGTGCTGCAGGCCCGAGTCCACATGCTTGACGAACAGATTAGAGAGGTTCGTAAGTCATTTTAGTTTACGGTTATGTTAAACGCTCATCGTAGGGAAGTAAAACCTGTGGAAATGTGTAAACCTGTGCAAATTAGGTTACCATTGACGCTATATGCTGTGGACGTTGACAACCTCACGTACCGTTCCTACGGCACATTAAGCTTTCTATCAAATAAATAAAAAATATATACGTAACGTGTAGTGGCGGTAAAACAATATCCACTACCCCATATGTCCGTTTGTGTCCTAAGAAGTCGACAGAAGGAAACGGAAAGAGAACATCATCTTCTAAATTACAATTCAAAATGTTGACTTTAAAGTGTTCCTTATTGTTTGTAAAAAGTTAAAAAAAAGTACAGCCCATATACGTACCACTGCTGGGCACAGGCCTCCCCTCATTCCTGAGAGGGTTTTAGGGCAAGGAAGTGTCCGCCGCGCTGCCCCAATACGTGTTGGCGAACTTCAATTGTCTTCGAAATATTTTTTTTCTTGTTCCTTAGACATGCAGGTTTCCTCACGATGTTTTCCTTCACCGCCGAGCACGTGGTAAACCATCACTTAAAATTGCAATTAACAATTTCATTGGTGCCAGTGGGGATCGAACTCGGGTTACTCGCGTTCCGTTATATTTACAGCGAGCGTTAAACATCTGAGCTACCACGACTCTTTAGGTACCACGACTCTTTATTATTTGTACATAATAATAATTTATACCTCTTTTATGTATTTTTTGCAACGCCTGTAAAATGTTACTAAGTGATAAGTACAAAGTAAATTTTCGCGTTTTATTTATATTGTTACGCCGCGCTCAAATCAGCGCACTAGCGCCATCTAGTGTCAGGAACGAGAGCGAGGGGAGCTTTGCAGTAAATGACATCACAAATCTTTCGACCGACAGCGCCACCCGAAGAACATAGTTTCTGGAAAATCTACACTCGAATACTCGTTGCCTGGCGCGCATTTACCTGAATGTTCGGGACGCTTCTTTGCTAATTATATAAATAGGCGCTGCAAAATGCGATCGAGACAGAGTGGAACTCGGCGACACAAGCGAAGCTTCGGAGCGGAATTAAGTGAATTAGTGTGTTTAATTATTAGTGTTTTAACTTTAATTTGTGTAAAGTAAATTAAAGTGTTAATTTAGGTAATTTTATCGGCAATTTTTATTGTCACGAACCTCAAGCTCGTAACAATTGGTGTCAGAAGTGGGATAAAATAATGCTGATTTTACCTAAGGAGGAAACGGAGGGTGTCCGTACCCGAAGTCAACGCCAGCAGGAGACGGACAAGAGGAGATTTGGTGGTGCAACGCCGCAGATGTCTGAGGGCCAGCCGCCGGCCACGGAAGCCGGTCCGTCAGCAGCTTCTACGTCTGTGGCACCTGACTTAGGTGCTCTGATGGTGATGCTGCAGGAGCAGGCTCGCCGACAGGAGGAGCAGGCTCGCCGACAGGAGGAGCAGGCCCGTCAGTTGAAAGAGCAGCTGCAGAACGGACAAGAGGAACAGGCCCGCCGGCTGGAGGAACAGGCCCGTCGTTTAGAAGAGCAACTACAACGCGATAAGGAAGAGCAGATGCTCCTCATGAAGGACCTTCACGCTATCTTCGGAATAGAGATACGGGAGGTGAAGGATAAGGTTGCTCAACATGACAACCGCCTGTCGGAGGCCGAAACCCGAATCGACCAAGTAAACAATCGGGTTGACAACGTAATGGCTGACGTGAAGAAAACGCTGGACGACCTCAAACTGGGGGATGGAACAACAGCTCCCGTAGTAGCTACTACACCTTCGCTACGTGGGTTCAAGGTGCCACCATTCGACGGGACTTCTTCCTGGTCAGCCTACAAAATCCAGTTCGAAGCTGTTATGAAGGCGAACGGCTGGAATAAAAATCAGGCCATGACTGCTCTCACACTAGGCCTGCGCGACCAGGCCATAACAGTTCTGGAAGCTCTCGGTGAGGAAGTGACTTATGAGCAACTCCTTGAGGCATTGGAGGCGAGATATGGCGACGCTCACCTGGAACATGTCTTTCGTGCGCAGCTTAAAGATCGCGTGCAGCGCATCAACGAAAACCTGCAGCAGTGGGCTCTAGAGGTGGAGAAGCTGGTGCAGAAAGCATACCGGTCTGTACCTGCGCTCATTGAAGGGAACCTGGTGCAGACATTCATCGACGGCATCCGCGACCTGGAAGTCAGAGCTGCTGTGAGGCTCGGGCACCACGAGACGCTTAAGGACGCCTTGGCCCATGCACTGGAGGTAGAAGCCGTGCGGCAGGATCATCGTTCCCATCGCGTCAGGGAGGTTGCAGCAGCTACAGTTCGCGACCGCAACAAAGGATACAGCCCTAGGTGCTATGGCTGTGGGGAAAAGGGCCATCTTCGATCCAGCTGCCCTAAGCGAACCCTAGAAAGGGAAGGTGAACGATCCCAGGAGGGTAGTGCGGCCAACAGCACCGCCCAGCAGCAGCAGGGAAACGAGTAAAAGCCAGAACTGCGGGGCGGGTGCTGGCTGATGTTAAAAGAGCCCCAAGGATCTCGATCTCACAAACCCATGATGGGAACAGTCTAATCATCAAGGGCGAGGTCAACGGAATGCCGTGTAAACTGACCATAGACACTGGAGCCTCTCGTACGGTTGTTAGTTCCCAACTTATAAGTCAGTTCCTTGGGGACTCCGCATACAACCGAGAACGCATTAATTTGGTAACAGCCACCGGTCAGCGTATACCCGTCCGTGGAGAGAAGGAGATGGAGTTGAAGCTTGGCAACGTGATCTACCTGCATAATGTCATCGTGGCTGATATAATGGACGACTGCATCCTAGGCCTAGACTTTATGAGGAATAATTGTTGTGAGATCGACGTTAAGCAAGGTGTTTTGAAATGTGGACAGGAGGAACTTTTTATGGAAGGTGCGTTACCAGGGAACGTGTACAGCATCAAGAAGATTGTTCTTCCGCCGAGATCGGAAACGATTGTTCCGGTTAGTCTTCCTCGAAACGCTGGGCAAGCTCACCGTTGTGTACTTGTGGAAAGGGTAAACAATGACCTTCCATGGAAAGTAACTCGAACCTTGGTCAGGACCACTGACATCTCAGGAGTACGTGTGCTGAACCTTTGCGACCAGGAACAGATTATAGAAAAAGGCACACTGGTTGGTACTTGTGAGGAAGTGGATTGGTTACGTCAGTGCCAATATATATCGAGTGGGACCCCCAGCAAGGATTCAGCAACGAGAGTGACCACACTTTTGGAAGACTGTCGCAGTGTTTTGCCCCCGAACGAATTGGTCAAGGCGAAGAAGTTGTTACTCGAGTACGCCGATGTATTCTCATCGAACGATGCTGACATAGGAAAGACTGGTTTAGTTCAACACAAAATAAACACAGGTGAAGAGTTGCCTATCCGTCAGCGGCCAAGACGATTGCCGGTAGCGCGTGAAAAGGAAGTGGAAACCATGATTAAGGGAATGGTGAAGGATGGTGTTACTGAACCTTCATCTAGTCCATGGTGTTCACCCGTGGTACTGGTAAAGAAGAAGAACGGCAGCTTGCGGTTTTGTGTTGACTACCGCCGTCTGAACGACGTTACTAAGAAGGATAGCTATCCCTTGCCAAGAATTGACGACACGCTGGACATGCTTACAGGAGTAAAGTGGTTTAGCACGCTGGACCTAAAAAGTGGCTACTGGCAAGTTGAAATTGACCCTAAGGACAAGGAGAAAACTGCGTTCTCGACGGGAAAGGGTCTGTGGCAATTTAAAGTAATGCCGTTTGGGTTGTGCAATGCTCCAGCAACGTTTGAAAGGCTGATGGAACTTGTACTTACCGGGCTAATTGGCGACGCCTGTCTGGTCTACTTGGATGACATCATCATCGTGGGCCGTACGTTTGAGGAACACCTTCAAAACTTGGAACGCGTGCTCATGAAGATTAAGAGTGCCAACCTCAAGTTGAGTCCGAAGAAATGTTCACTATTCAAACGGCAAGTCAATTTTTTGGGGTATGTAGTGTCGGAAGAAGGTATCCGCACGGATCCAGAGAAAATCGCAGCTGTAAAGGATTGGCCGGTTCCAAAAGACAAAACGCAGGTTAGAGCATTTTTGGGTTTGTGCTCCTATTACCGACGTTTTGTGAAGAACTTTGCAGATATAGCCAAACCTCTGCATAAGCTAACCGAGGAGAAGCGACATTTCTGCTGGGATGAAAGTTGTAACATCGCATTCCAGGAGCTCAAGGACCGTCTGTGCAAGACATCTATTTTGGGATACCCTGATGTAAGCAAAGAGTTTATAGTTGACACAGACGCAAGTGATATAGGACTTGGCGGTGTGTTGTCTCAACGTAATGGTGACCAAGAGGTCGTGATAGCGTACTTCAGCAAGTCGTTGTCAAAACCGGAAAGGAACTACTGTGTCACAAGACGCGAATTGCTAGCTGTGGTAAAGTCGTTGCAGCATTTTAGCAAATATCTTCTGGGACGAAAATTTCACTTACGAACTGACCATGCTGCATTAAAATGGCTATTGCAGTTTAAAAACCCAGAAGGACAAGTTGCGAGGTGGATTGAACTACTGCAGGAATACGACTTTGAGATCGAACATCGCAGCGGGAGATGCATTGTCAAGAAGACCTTGTCCTGAAGATTGCAAACATTGTACTAGGCAAGAGAGTAAGGAAGTGGTATCCGTGAGGATGCTCAGGGCAGACCACCTCAGCAACGAGTGGAAGGACAGCTTACTACATGCACAGCAGGAAGATCCGGACATCAAGCCGATTCTGGAATGGATAAAGGCCAGTGCTCCCAAGCCCAAGTGGAGTGAAGTCTCAGCGATGAGTTCGACCACTAAAAGCTATTGGGCCCAGTGGGACAGCTTGCTGCTTCAGGATGGAGTTCTGTGTCGTAAATGGGAAAACGTTCGGGGAGACAGCTGTCATTTGCAAATGGTTGTCCCTAAAGCTAAAGTACCGGATGTTCTACAGCTGTACCATAATGATTGTTCAGGAGGCCATCTGGGAGTTAAACGAACTCTACTGAAGATCCGAGAACGGTTTTACTGGGTCCACTGTCGAAACGATGTCGAGGACTGGTGTCGCAAATGTACAAGTTGTGCGGCTGTAAAGGGACCTCAGACTCGTAGTAGAGGTGCATTGAAGTTGTACAATGTTGGTGCACCATGGGAAAGAATAGCCATTGACGTGGCGGGACCGTTTCCGGAGAGTGAAAGCGGTAACAAGTATTTCATGGTTGTGATGGATTACTTCACTAAGTGGCCAGAAGTCTTCGCCATTCCAAATCAAGAAGCTTCAACAGTTGCTGATAAACTAGTTCATGAAGTCTTCTGTCGTTTTGGTGTACCTTTAGAGATTCACAGCGATCAAGGAAGGAATTTCGAGTCTCAAATATTCCAGGAAACTTGCCGAGTTATGGGTACTCATAAAACAAGAACGACTTCTTATCACCCGCAATCTGATGGAATGGTGGAACGATTTAATCAGACATTGGAGAGGTACCTAGCAAAAGTTGTAGACAATCGGCAACGAGATTGGGACAAGCACATACAACCGTTTTTGTTGTCATATCGAAGTTCTGTTCACGAAAGTACAGCAGTGACACCAGCTTTCGCAAACTTTGGAAGGGAATTACGGCTGCCTGCGGACCTGATCACCGGGATACCACCTGATGCCCCACGCAGTATAACCGATTATGCAAATGACTTGCGGAACAAAATGAATGATGACATTTATGAGCACGTCAGACAATCGGGCCAGCAAATGTCTGAGAAAATGAAAACCCGGTACGACTGCAAAATGAACAATAAAGGGTTCAACGAAGGTTCATTAGTGTGGTTGCATAATCCAGTCCGCAGCAAAGGGAAATCTCCTAAGCTTCAAGCTAAATGGGACGGCCCGTACCGGATTGTGACCAGGATCAACGATGTAACCTACCGGATACAGAAAGGCGCAAGAGGGACTCCTAAGATCGTCCATGTGGATCGCCTAGCGCGTTATTATGGGGCCGATAATGCTCGGGACGAGCATGTCTTAGGAGGGGGCTGTGTTACGCCGCGCTCAAATCAGCGCACTAGCGCCATCTAGTGTCAGGAACGAGAGCGAGGGGAGCTTTGCAGTAAATGACATCACAAATCTTTCGACCGCCAGCGCCACCCGAAGAATTAAGTTTCTGGAAAATCTACACTCGAATACTCGTTGCCTGGCGCGCATTTACCTGAATGTTCGGGACGCTTCTTTGCTAATTATATAAATAGGCATTGCAAGATGCGATCGAGACAGAGTGGAACTCGGCGACACAAGCGAAGCTTCGGAGCGGAATTAAGTGAATTAGTGTGTTTAATTATTAGTGTTTTAACTTTAATTTGTGTAAAGTAAATTAAAGAGTTAATTTAGGTAATTTTATCGGCAATTTTTATTGTCACGAACCTCAAGCTCGTAACAATATTAAAATTAATATAAATAAAACGCGATAAAATCCGTAAAAGTAGTTTTAATCAATGTGTAGTGTTTTAATAAATATAAGAAATCATTAAATACAAAGTATTTTAAGACCTGTTGGTACACTTAATCAGCAAATACTTGAATACTTGAAAACAAAAACTTGTAAAACATGTGCCGATTCATTGATACTAGGTACTATATCTATCAGCCGACTTCCGTTTAACTAAAAGACAACTAAAAATTCCAATTGTTGAAAATAAATCTAATTTTCATTAGCGTTACCTATGCATTATTTAAAGGCATTAATTGATAGTTGCAACCACATTTATTCGAGTTAGCATTCATCAGGTAATCGCATCGCATGTAAAGCGTAAAAACAGTTTTTTATTTGTAAATATCAAATTAAATAATTATAAACAATGTGCATTCGATATTCATGAGAACCAATAATACGTTGTTGGTTACAGCCATTTAGCCGAGTTAACTGTCTTCTATTATAGTATTAAACGGCTCACATTTAATGGGTGTTAACGGTTTTTTTATTAATTGTTATAACAAATTCCATTTATATGAACTGTCTTCTATTATAGTATTAAACGGCTCACATTTAATGGGTGTTAACGGTTTTTTTTATTAATTGTTATAACAAATTCCATTTATATGAATAATGTGATGTATTAGTAAAAACCGGTGTTTACTATATCTTATCAGGCTTACTACACCGGAAAACGTTAAGTATTAATTAAAGTAGAGTGCCAGTGAAGATTACCTTTAATTTCATGGCACTTACTGAGTAATTCTTGGTCCCAACATTTTCCCAGGAAATTTTTTTGTTAGTTAAAGTTCAACACGAACGACTTCGCGGAGAAAAGCTAGTCTAATATAAAATTCTTACGTTTGATTCTAGGTGGCCTCTAATTTAGTCAATCAACGTAGATCAATTGTAACCTTAATTCGTACAAGACGACGCTGACGCAGCAGTAAATAACAGTTCCGTACTACTTATTAACAGTAATATAAGTACATCTAATAATTTAGAAGAACTTATGAACAAAGAAAACCCATATTTTAGAATAATTGAAAATAATTCAAGGAAATAAAAGAGTCAGCTAGACGACACTATAATTTATGCAAAATTAATCCCGTAAATATATTAGTAAAGTACAGAGTGTATATCTGATATAATATTTTTTGTTTTTTTTTATTTTCTAGCTTTTAGTAATAAAATTACCTAGAAATTTGGCCAAAACGCAAAAAACTTCTTGACCTAAGAATATTTGTTACTAAATTAGAGGTAATTAAGTCAAATATTAAAAATTAAGTCAAATAATATTAGCTTTTGACTGACATGATTCTAACAAATAACATCTGGAAAAATGTTTTTTCGTGTTTTATATACAAATTCGAGACGTTTTTGTTTTAAAATTTAACCACATTTTGTTATAATATATATGTGTCATTTTGTCCGATAACTTGTTATATAGTTACACCCTTCATAATATGTTCCACTCCTGGATACAAGCCTTCTCTCCTTATTGAGAGCGTTTTGGGGCAAGCGAAGTCTGCAATGCGTGTAGGCGGTCTTTACATGTTTTCAATTTTTTTTTTAATTTTTAGACATCAGGTTTTTGCCAAGCACGTGGTAAACGTTTTTACATGTGAAACATTCAAATATTCCGCTTTCCGTTGAAAGAAACTTAAAGCTTCTGATAGATAGCGGTACAACCATCTTTTTACGCCAGATGAAAACATAAAATACCCATGACAGTGTCAAATATTTAATGCATCTTGGTATTGCGATCGCCAATCACCTTGCCGTGCGTGGCGATTACGACAAATCCTTCCTACAACACGAGAGGCTTATGTCCAGCTGTGAACTTTTGCGGTCTATTGTAGCAGAAGATTGAAAGGTTGATATTTTCGAAATCGAGAACGTCATTTAAAAAAAAATAAAACACCTTTAAAAAAATATTTTTAGTCTGATCGGTTTTAGTTTTAAAATCTAGTAAATGTTTTAAGCATTCACTTTTTTGTTATAATATCTTAAAAATATTTTAAATTATGTATGCAAACATAAATTTCTCTTATGAAATCACCTTGTCTTGTAGAGTGTGACCGCTTGCGGTGTTGATTGAGAGAATCAAGAATGATGTGAATGACCACTAGGCACCAGTCACAAACGCTTGAGACGTTCAATGGTATCTATTTGAATTGTAAATTGAGATGGAACTAAAAGATACAAAAATGAAATTGATTTTATCTCCCGTTCGTGTATTATTAACCGACTTCAAAAAGGAGGAAGTATTCAATTCGACTGTATGCTTTTTTTTAATTTTTTATAATCGTGTAAACCGATTTTGATGGTTCTTGTTATAATTGAAAGCTAGTGCTTTGCGTGTGGTTCCATATAAGTTCCGTCAAGACCAGTAGTTATTGAGTTATTCTTGATAATGCGCATTTAATTGACTTCGAATGTATTGATAATAATGTTCTCATTTTATTTATATTGAAGTCGATTGTACAAAATTTTTAATTTTACCACTTGTGCTATACTAGAATACATCAAACATACAAAAACCCATGATATCCATTAGTTTGACATATCTCTTTGTTCCCGACGTTTTAAGTTACATAAAACTACTATAAATTTTAATGTGACCTGACTTGGACTCGATTATTGCATTCAAAATTTTAATCAGTGCATCAATGAGTTTTCGTATTGAAAAGTAAAGTGAATAATACCGTATAATTATTAACCACGGCTGGGTTCACTGGGAAGGAACGCCCGCGAAGTTTGATTAAACTTAGACTTCGCGCAATTCCTATTTCCGCTTATAAAATACGAAAACAATAAAGTCAAGGTCAGAGGTTTATCGTTCTAAAACCGTACTGTATTTAAGTGTATACACTTGTAATGTTACAAAGTTGGTAGTTTACGTAATTTCCGTAATGTTTCAAAGATCGACTTATATATACAAGTCACGGCGAACTACGCTTATTATATCACAGAAGCATCACCGCGCATTATTTAGGTTTTTTAGGTAATATATTAGTGCCAGATTATGTTAATAGATCACTTGCTATTGCAATTTAAGCTGTTAATAACACTTTCGTCACTTGACAAATGTTACTGGGCACAAAACCCTTAGAATTTAGACTCGGAATAGAAAACAAAGTAAATGTTGTGCATAGATGAATAATCATTTCTCATCATTGAAGAGCCATGCTGCAGCTATATTATGATAGTACCACGAATGGGTTGACTCAACCGGGGAAGGGCCACGCTCTCACGGAATACCAGAATAGCAGCTTAATAATGCTGTGTTCGTATGACGAGTAAAGAGAATCGGATACTTTTTACTGGATACGAGGCATTACATCTAAGTCCTGAGGAGTGACAATACATCTGCACATTGATTCTTAATGGAGAATAGATGTAGATGTCTATGAGTCACAACATCCACTTATAATCGGGTCGACTGTGTGCTCGTTTGTCACCCTTATTTTATAAAAATAAATACAATTTAGACGTGGTACAGCCAAGCTCTATTTGTCTGCCCTATTTGACTTTAGAATACCTGAATGAAATATTAGCATAATGCTGCTGATATTCGTAAATTGAGTGACAAAAACCGGGGGCTCTTTTAGTAGTAACAAGCTAACGAGGTAATCCGTCTTTGTGCTTAGGGTTGACAACGCATCTATATTTTATACATAATCGAGGGTATATTTATAAATAGTAACCTCTTGCCCACTGCAACAACATGATACACTGTGTTACTTTTTCATCCTTATATGTATAAAAAACAACGTGATGGTTTTTCGACAGACTTCAACTACTGACTACGACAGAGGCAAACTAGATTTTGTGATACACACAAACACAAACACTAGACAATCACATATTGAAATCTAACATTTCGAATGACAAACTTTTATTTAGAAATGGATATGAAGTTAAGAACACCCTTCGGCAGAGAATTATCGTCAGTTATAGAGAATTATCACTTGTAAATACTCTACCTACTCCTAAACTCTTACTAGTAAGCGCAGCTTCGGTTTTAATTTTTTTTTAATTCTTCAACGAACTTATGTATAGCATAACAAAACTTAAAGTATATCTAGCTTATTCGTTTCAGAACAAAACGGAAAGATGAAATTATTGACAAAAAAAAAGAGTGTCCTTGTTGAATAAAAGTGTTTTCTTTTCAATTTCTATTTGTATAAAAATACCAATTGCTGGTTTTAAGTTCTGCATGTTATTTTGATAACATCATCTAATACATGTATACATATGTATGTGTATAAGTGTATATATGTATAAACTAACATATACATAATATTATATAATGCGTTTTGAATAGTATGAATAAATAAGTTAGTTTTTCTTTCTCTCGCGGCTCTACCCATAGCTCTCACCACACTACAAAAGGTTAGCTGGCAGAGAATGCCTTTTCGGCATTAAGTGCGCCTTTGTACCAAATTGTTTTGTTTGAGTGCAATAAAGAATTTTCTATCTATCTATCTAATACAACACAAAAAGTGACCTTTTACAATTTGCATGGCACTATCACTATATCACGTGCTGTTTAAAATGTTCGATTGTATTCCGAAGCATCACCAAGATCAGCCAGTCGCAGATCATTGGTATCACTATTAATATTCTCATTATGTCGTTCTGCAGATCGAGAGTCGTTGTGAAGAGCGTATTGCAGAGGAACAGAAGCGATGCCGTGAAGCTATTGCCCGCGTGGAGCGCGACCGCGATGCTCAGCTGGCGGCACTCAGCGACCGCCTCGCTGCTGCCGAAAACGAGGCTTCAGATCTCAAGCAAGAGGTAAAAAAATGTCATTATTTCTTTATATTTTCTTATCAAGGAAAATCTTACTTACCCAATTGTAGAATTTTTCTCACGTTACATAGAACACAATTGTTTTATACCAGCGTGAAATATTAGCATGACGATGTTGTGTTTCATATAGTTTATGACTAAAACAGATGAGCCAGTACATATGAAACATTTCATCTTAGTCATCAGTCAATTTTATTTAAAGCTAGCACATGCCAACATCGTTCCTCCTTCTCCAGGGTTGACTCGTAGAGTACGTATCAAGGCGTAAAGCTCGCCAATAGTCATTTTGAGTCAATGTTCAATTATTGTCAATTTTCCAAGATAAGTATATACATATTATAATAATCCTTTATCAAATGTAGTAATACAAGTCTAAAATCACGATTCACAATTTTAGTCATTTTAGTCAGCCCTGAGTCACTGAGTCTTTTCCTATATACAACCATAAATATCTACTCCCAGAGACGTAAAACCCAAACCCAGTAAAATAATTTTTAATTCAATAATCAAGAATTACAGGTTAAGCTATCTCACCTTTCATTATTTCATATTAAATTAATTCCATTTTTAATTAAAAATCTGCTTTCCATTATAAGCATAATGAACCTGTTATGAGGTTACGTAACCAAGTAATCAATTTAACGCAGTAGCAGACAAAAACTTCGATAGGCAGCACGCAATACGCAATGTAACGTAAATAGAAACCACAGACGGTCACGATCAAAAATTGTTTTAAACTTCTTATGGATACATATATACATATTATACGAATACATTATATTCACGGTGTCTTATCGGGAGCCAACATCTCCTAACTTATTCCTAACTATTATACATATATTCAATTTTTTTCAATGGAAAATCTTTACTTGAAATGGATACTATCCGATTTAACACTTCCCGACGGCAGGACTTAGGCACTTGCATCTAGCACCCTTGTAGTGCGGTCACGATGATTCAAGATCATTCCCAAGCTATCATCCTATTCGGGGTCGCATTGCTGTACAATGGGGACCCTAAGCGCTTACGACCCTATAGGTCTATTTCTGGTAGTGGTACTATATCATCAAAAAGAGGACTTTAACGAACGCTTTGGCGGTATCGTCTCTGAGTGTGATCTGTCCCTTCCCGAACTCGTTCAGCAGTTGCCGAACCATTATAGACTCATAGAAGGTAGCTGCGGCTTTCCACATTATCTGCTCAGCATCGTCGACACTACTGCACTACTGACAGGAAGAGTTGTTCGATCTGACTCAGAAAGATTACTCTGATTCCACTTGAAGACTGCGTCCTTGCCTCTCTTAAAGCTTACAGGTTATTTAATTTCTGTGCATCCTTCAAAATATATCCCGTGCTCGAGATCAACAAAATTGATTTTAACAAAAGATAATTTAAGTCTTTTAGTACACCTGTATTACTGATGAAGTCTTTTGACCTTTCCCATCATAGAATACTTTAATACACAATAGAATGGCTGTCAAACTTATTTTGTACCAGATTCGGCGTCGCTGGGAGCACACATGCAAGCAATTATGTACGTCGTATTATAACTACTACAAACCCGACTTGCTGTTTTGACAGACTAAATAAATTTACACATTTTAGACTTTTGGTTAATGTTCAAAATCATCATTAAAAAATTCGTTTCAATTGTAATACATATTTATATGTAAATAGTGTGCAATTTGGTATTTTCTAAATAATTTGTATGCGAAATTTGGAAACGATTGTTACGTCAAAACACGTCTCGTGTTGACATTTATACGTGTGAATTGACATGTTAGTGACATTTTAATGGCTACACGGGCTCCGTCTATACGATAACAACTATATTGACAAGCCTGGCACAGCATGACTAATGGCATTCCCTTTATGAGACAATTTAGGGAAAGAAAGAAAGAAACGTTTACTGCAAACACGACACGCATAAAAAAACCCAGAAAATAACTTTTACAAACAAAACATAATATAGCGAAGGGAGTAAATTTGTTAAGAAAATGTGAAGGTTAATGTTTCTTTTTTAAATATCAGTTATACTTTATATTAATTGGATAAGAAATGAATAAACTTTAGTTTACTACTTTACTATGGAATATAGATATCCATAAAAGTAGACAAACTAAAAAGTGTTTAAAATGTGTTAATAAAATTAAAAACCCAAGCACTGAGGTATTGTTTTGTGTATTTACACACTTTAGAAATCGATATTCCTTATTTAAAACGCAACTTATCAATTAGAGATTATAACTTCCCAACAAGCGACATTTGGTGAGTGGAAGGTTATAACCCCTCATTCGTGTTACAAGTATACAGCTGAAGCACTTGTCTACTCATGTGGCTAAAGCATGGCTATTTACATTGAAGTAATATATATACCAAAGAGATTATACTGACTACGTTTGATGTGTACTACATACTTGAAGAGACGCATAGATTTTGTTGTTGGCAACACGCGTTGGAATTTATAAGCTCAAACTTATTTAGTCTGTGCCACAAAAAGGTACTCCGAGCGTCCGACCATACGCCCCGCACTGCTGTGTATATTTTGTTCACGGTGTCTGTTCTAGTACATAGTATATACATATATATAATTTTTTTTCTTTTTTCTTAAAAAACGTTACACTAGGATTTTCTCTTGTATCGTGGGGGCAGTTTACAAACATAAATTGCACAAGGACAAACATCCAGACCCGGAAGAATTATTTGTAGGCCATACAAATACTTGTTCCGTGCGGGATTCGAACCCGCGACCCCCAGCGCAGCCACTCATTGCTAAGCCACTGCGCCATGGAGTCGTCAATTAATTATTCAAGTAATACTATTTGAATAATTTTTACGTGATAGAGCCATAGTGCAGCTATAATAGTGGTATAGGCCTCCCCCAAGTAATGCCACAAAGCACGGTCCTGAGCCACCTGCATCCATCGACTTCCTGCATGTCTTACCAGGTCGTCACTCCATCTATTGGGGGGTCGCCCTACACTACGCCTACAGGTACGAGGCTGCCACTCGAGAACCTTTCTTCCCCATCGGTTATCGGTTCTTCGAGCTATATGGCCGGCCCATTGCCACTTCAGGACCGTGGCATTACTTGGGGGAGGCCTATGTTCAGCAGTGGACTTGTGAAGGGCTGTAATGATGATGATGATAATGATGAATAGTGGTATAGTTATAGCACGAATTGGTTAGCTCAACCGGGGAGGGACTACGCCGTCACAGAATACCAACGTAAAATACTACTGTGTTGCGTATGATGAGTGTAGAGAACCAGCAAACCTTTTTACTGAAAAATAGGCATTCTGTCTTAGTTCTCACGGGTGACAACGCATCTGCATTTTGATTTGTATCCGTGGATAGACGTAGATGTCTATGGGCCTCAGCAACCACTTATCATCAGGTAGACTGTTTACTTTTTTTTTGCGCCCGAATCAATTAAGGGCAACCCTCCGGTAATGGGGAGGGAGGTGGTGAATGCTCATAGCATACCACGCAGCCGACTGCGTGGTTATGTGGTGACTTTTGCCCACTAAACACCACCATTTGGGATTAGCTTAAAAATCTGACGAGAGATCTTTAAGCCGTAAACGGACGCGACTCTCCTTGGGAGAAAGGAGGGCGCAAGCTGTGTACTCCTTTGTCACAGTTTTTGTATACAATATGTGAACGCAGGTGGGGCGGTTGCGCGGCGTGGCGGAGACGCTGCGCGCGAGCGCGGAGGCGGCGACGCGTGCGCAGCGCGAGGCGCAGGAGGCGGTGGGCGAGCTGGGCGCGGCGCTGAGCGCGGCGCGCGACGCCGAGCGGCGCGAGCGCGCGTCCGCCGCCGGCCTGCGCGCACAGCTGGCGGCCGCCGAGCGCGAGCTGCGTGCCGCGCGCCTCGCCCCGCCCTCCCCGCCACCTGACCCGCGCCTCGACGAGCTGCGCGAGGAGCTCGCGCTGCTGCGCACGCAGAACAAATGTAACTGTCTTCACTTATCTACTGTACCATTATCAACCGTCTGTACTACCCAAAGATCTCGCGCTACTGTGCACGCAGAACAGATATACGTCTCCTTACCTTTTGACGTGAATACATATTTTAACCAAAGATTTAAATAGTTATTGCGCCCTTACCATAGTATTACCATTCCTAAATGAGTGAGGACACTCATTCGCAATCAGTGCTCATTTGTTGGTGCGCACTGACAGCCAGATGTTGCACATAGGTATTAACGCGCTAATTTCACCAAAAAAAAATTCTCTATAAACCTCAAGGTGTAACATTTCACTCGTAAGTATCTATATTTTATTAAATATTGTATTTATTCCGATGTCATAAAATACCAAATAGAAATAATTACGGGCAAACGGAAACTGTGCAACAGAGAAAGTAGTATACACAATTTTCGTAAGATAACAAGAGATGACACTATTTTCTCAGTGGTGATCTTCTCGTCTATCTGACTCATAGATTGCCGGCGGCAGTAGAGTCCAAGGGAAGCATTGGCCGTTAGTTTGGACATCGCGAAGGCCTTCGATCGGGTTTGACACAAAGCGTTTCATTCGAAACTCCCTTCCTATGGGCTTCCCGAGAAATTATGCAATTGGATCACCAGCTTTCTTGCAGATCGAAGCATCAAGGTCGTTGTAGACGGTGTAAGCTCCGATTACAAGCATATTAATGCTGGTGTTCCACAAGGCTGCGTGCTATCACCAACGCTGTTTTTTCTGTATATCAATGATATGTTGCACTCCTGTAGCATTCATTGCTATGCAGATGACAGCACTGGTGATGGTGATGGAAAACGTCTCCGAGTACCGAGACAAACTTGTGTCTGAAGTCGAGTCTTTGCTGAACAAAGTCTCGGATTGGGGGCGACTAAATCTAGTCCACTTTAACCCTCAGAAGACACAAGTTTACGCGTTAACCGCTAAAAAGAACCCCTTTGTCGTATCTCCTCAGTTTCAAGGCACTCCCCTTGTTGTCTCAGCCAGTATCGGAATCCTCGGCGTCGACATATCGAGTGACGTGCAGTTTAGTGGTCACTTGAAAGAGGAAAAATTGGCCTCTAAAAAGCTTGGCGTCCTTAGCAGAGCTGGACAGTATTTCATGCCGGCACACTGCCTGCAACTTTACAAGGCACAGGTTCGGCCGCACGTGAAATATTATTCCCATCTCTGGGCTGGGGCTGCCCAGTACCAGCTCCTTCCATTTGATCGCATCCAGCGCAGAGCGGCTCAAATCATCGACGACCGAGTGCTTTCCTATCGGCTTGATTTTGCATCTGTTTGCGTATTTTATCGCATCTATCACGGAGAGTGCTCTGAGGAATTGTTCGGATTGATCCCAGCTGCCAAATTTCATGAATGCACTACGCAGCAAACCTCCCGATACCATCCACACCATCTGGATGCTTGGCGGTCCACCTCTGTACGTTTCACTAGAAGTTTTCTTCCGCGTACGACCTCTCTGTGGAATAATTTACCACCGGCGATTTTTCCGGACCGATAAGACCTGGGGACCTTCAAGAAAAGAGCTTACTCTTTTCTAAAGGGCCGGCAACGCACCTGCAATTCCCCTGGTGTTGCGGTTGTTCATGGGCTGCGGTAGTCACTTAACATCAGATGAACCGTATGCTCGTTTGTCCCCTCTTCTATAAAAAAAAACCAATTTAGTTTGATACTCGGATGTAACAAGGAAGCCGTTTACAAAAGGATCATTTATAAATGGACATAAAGAGACGGAAATGCCGTGGTAGACGGAGAAAGTAGCATACATAATTTCCGTGAGATAATAAGAGATGACACTATTGCATTAGTGTGTGTGCGTCAGCGTCTTGCAAACACACACATTCAAAAATAATGCAACAGTTTTTCAAGGTGAAGGCGCATCTAACTATTTAAATCTTTGATTTAAACTTGTTTCCATAACTGGAGGCAATCAAGAAAACTGATGTTAACAAAATCGGAAGATACAGTTTGTTGTTGCAGCTAGACGTCTATCATCTCCATCTAAAATTTAAATACAACAATCAATGGCTAAAGAATAAAAGAGTTCTTTACTACTAGTGAAGACTATGATACAATGCGCACGATCTTAAGTTGTTTCGTTACGTCCACGTATTCACGTAAAACACACGGCCATGTCCACGACAAAGCCACACCTCGATTTTTTTTAACTATGCCAGTGTCGAATAATTACAGAAATGGCGCTGCTGCGCACGCAGTACAAACGTACATCAATTTAACTTTTTTTACTGTGCCATTGTCAATTGTCCGTACTACGCGATTATCTCGCGTTACTGTGTACGCAGAATACAATCTGGGCGTCTTCATGACAAGAGTGAATAGGCATTTGTTACTCCAAGGCAGTGACCATCTAAAGCTGCATCATTAGTTACCACCAGGTGAAATTGTAGTGAGGCACTGGCTTGTAAAAAGTAAAAAAAAGGACAGACGTCCCTTCATTTTCTTACTGTACTACCGTCAACCATCCGTACTACCCGAAGAGCTCGCGCTACTACTACTCACTAAAACTACTATTTAAAAATAAAAATGAGACAATATCTAAACAAGGTTAGTTTTGCCATTTCATATGCCATTCCAAAAAGGGTTAAATTATTCAGATAAACTTCATAAAATGTCACTGTTCTAAGAAAAAACAGTATCTTTGACTGTGCACTTTCTTGATATTTTAAACGTAATCTGCGGTAATGTTCGTCGTGTTAAATAAAACAAATATATGTAAGTTAGAGTTGAATGAAATGTTGTAAAAAGGTTTGTTATCTCTGAAATGACCTTTACCGCATAGTCACGTACTCGGGTCCCTGCACTACAGTAATTATTTTGTATCGTTCGCAACGTTAACGTAACATAACGTATCGTTTTCAAAATTTAGCTATAACGTAATGTCCAGGGTCAGTGAACTACTTTGCATTGTTGGGTGGCAAAAACTATATGTGCCTTTTCTTATTTTTTACTGTGTCAGTGTCGTGTAATCGTCCGATCTGGGTGAGGAGCTCGCAGAACAATTGTAAAGCTCGCACTACCGCACGCGCAGAACGAATGTTGACAACTTTGCGCCTAAACAAATCCTGTAGGAGTGCGCGTTACTCTGTTTTTCCGTATAGGTATACATCACTATACTTTTTACCACTTTACCCGTGCCTCGATATACCCGAGAAGCAATCGAGCGCAGTAGGGACGTTCATTGGATACTCATCACGGCACGATTAGCTATCTACTGTTGTACCTCTTTAACGTTGACGAGGACAAAAATGTATAATGGCACTTCTTGAATTCTTAATATTTCATGAACGTTTTTTAAACGAAAAAACACCGAGCTTCATGCGACTTTTTTCCATGTTGTATTTCCTACCGAAACAAAGCGCTTCAAACCTGAACAAGATTTGCTACATTTTTGATCATATCCACTATTGCGGGGGCAAGGATAGATTATGTGGGGTTTCCTCAAACTAAACTCCATGGTATTTTACCTACCTCATATGAGTAGGATCAGGAAAATATACTCATAGGGGTTTCTGTATAGATTACGTCACCGTCACTTCATGTTCATGAAACTTGCCACTAACCATAATTATTCATGAGCAAATACTCAAATGCTACTCAATTTTAAGATGTCAAGTCTCGTGGTGCTGCAGCCACTGACTTAAAGTGATAGAGACAGCACGAGACTTAACGGCATCCTAAAATTGGGTAGCGTTTGAGTACTTGGGCAACAAGTCGCTTTAACTCAGATTTAAAATAGTTAGATGCGCCCTTACCATAGTATGACCACTCCGAAATGTGTCCATTCTCAAATGAGTGAGCTCACTCATTCGCAATCAGTGCTTATTTGTGCGACAGAGAAAGTAGTATACACAATTTCTATAAGATAATAAGAGATGACACTGATGATGGCATTAGTGTGCGTGCGTCAGCGCCTTACAAAAGAACACATCCAGAAATAATGCCACAGGTTTCAAGGTGAAGGCGTATCTAACTATTTATATCTTTGCTTTAACTCGCCAACAGCGCTCTCGGAGGCGCAAGAGGAGCTGCAGGCGCAGATCCTGACGCGCGGCGTGGAGCAGGGCCGCAGCCTGCTTGACGTCAGCGGGCCGCTGCTGGCGCACTCGCTCGCGCACGAGCTCTCGCACATGTCCGACCACGAGGTACGCAGGCGCACGCACAGCACTCATCGCACACACCGCACTCTCCGCACACACCGCACTCGCCGCACACACTGCACTCGCCGCACACACCGCACTCGCCGCACATACCGCACACACCGCACTCGCCGCGCACACCGCACTCGCCGCACACCGCACTCGCCGCACACACCGCACTCGCCGCACACACCGCACTCGCCGCACACACCACACTCACCGCACTCGCCGCACACACCGCACTCGCCGCACTCACCGCACTCGCCGCACACACGCGCTTAAGTCGACGGCACTAGCGCCATCTAGTCTCGAACCGAAGAACTAAACTTCTTGAAGTTGAAACTCGAACTCTCGGTACCTTGTGCGTGTTTACTTGAATATTCTGGATATTTTGCTGCTAATTTATATTTATAGGCGCTGCAAGATGCGATCGGGGAAGTATTGAATTCGGCGAGACAAGCGAAGCTTCGGAGCGCAATAAAGTGAATTAGTGTGATTAATTATTAGTGTTTTAAGTTTTAATTTGTGTAAAGAAAATTAAAGTGTTAATTTAGGTAATTTTATCGGCAATTTTTATTGTCACGAACCTCAAGCTCGTGACAATAATAAGGATACTTCCGAAAATGAGAGGGAAATGAAAAGAGTGCCATTTATGTCTCCAGCGACCTTGTTTGTGAGCATCCCACGCTACGCCGCTGATAATAAGTGCCTCCTTGTTAGTTTCCCTGCGCAGTTGATAAGTTGTTGATCAAAATCCTATATTAAAATAAATGATTTATTTCATAATGCGAATTTTAACTGGTTTGAAAATAAATGTTTTAAATGTAATCATTATAATTATAGCCCATCTCAAGTCCACTGTTGAAAAGCGGCCCCCTACTACAGATTGCCTAAATAAAAATGTCTTAGAAGCAACGAAGCAATAAAAGCAAAGCTATGTTTTAAGGTCTATATAAAAAAGTTTTGCGCTCACATTTTAATATACTGTTCGCATTTTTAATTTAACGAAAATCAAACATTTTTTTTCAAATAGGAAAATCACACTGCTTAGTTGTTATAGTCACCATAACATTTATGCTTCATTGGCGTTTTCAACGGAGTCTTCAGCTGCTCCAAATAACCATTCAATGACGCTTAGCTTGATAATTTGATGAAAACTTATTTACAACGAAGTTATATATTTTTATATATGCGTTTTTGCAGCCCGATGGTAGCACGCAAACTGATCTCAGCATAGAGATGGAAAAGGTACGCATATTACAACTAACTGTGCATGTCTCGCTCTATACCAACCCTTAATGCATGCTATTGTCTGTTTCTAAAGCAGGTGAGAAAACAGACAACGTCCTTTGAGCATACCATAGAGATAATCAATTTTTTTGCATTTTTCCCACTTCAATTTCCATCTGTGTAATGATTTCTTAAATATACGTGAACACTACATATTAAATAAATCTATATTTACGGATTTTATCGCGTTTAATCAACTATTTTAACTTAGTTTTTAATTCCCGACGTTTCAGTCCCCACAGCCCCCCCCCCCCCCCCCCCCCGTAAACATGGGTGCTGCAGAGCACCCGAAACATCGGGCATTAAAAACTAAGTTAAAATAGTTGATTAAACGCGATAAAATCCGTAAAGATAGTTTTATTTCATCTCCTGTTTCATCTTTTGTCTGTAATACATTCCTACAATTATTTTATAATCTATATCTACTATTATTATTAATAATATTATGACGTTTCCCAGAAAATATCTATAAGTATCAGATTGTCCGTTTCTAACTTTGTATTAAAATCTTTAATGGTCTCCTGATCATTAAAGATTATTTTATATTTTTTAATTTACGTGGTAGAGCTATATTATGGGTGTAGCACGAATGGGTCGACTTGATCGGGGATGTACCACGCTCTCACATGATACCAGCGTAAAATAGCACCTCAATGCTGCTGTGTTTCGTATGGTGAGTATAGAAAATAGGAGAACCATTTTTACTGGAAACGAAGCATCCCATCTTAGTCCTCAGGAGTGGTGACAACGTATCTGCATTTTGAGTCTTAACCGAGGGTAAATTAATGTAGATGTCTATGGGCCACAGTATTCGCTTACCATCAGGTGAGCTGTGTGGTAGTTTGTCACAATTTTTCTATAAAAAAATTTACAGCTAATAAATGTACACAATTCTTTCTGAATTCATTCATTACTACACATAAAATATTCATGTCGAACCAGGTTTGTTATCTCTGAACGACTGCGTCTCTCACCCCACCTTGTACAAAAAAATGCGGTAACAACCGTAAGCGATAAAGAAATGTATGGAGAGAGAGATGTATTGTTTTCCTTTTACGCTAACATAATACTTAGTATCTTTTCGCTTGCTCTAGAAACAGACTTTAGTTCCATCTTCTGACTGAAAATGCCACTGTACCTTTTTCATACTCTATGTCCTCTTGCTTTTAAATCAAATACACTATTCCATTCTTATTATAATTTTACCATTGCACCAGGCCATTATTATTTACACCTATTTCTATTTTAATCAATATTTTCCGGCACATTTAACTTTACAATCCGTATTCATATTATGAATTTTATTAGGTAGAATCAAAATTAATTTTATATACTTAAATCATTTTTTTACGAATTACATCGCGTTAATTTTAACCTATTCTAAATTCTCGATATGCCGAGGGATTTACAACACTCATGGTGATTTTAAATAAGTTTAAATAAACTCGATAAAATTCCTAGATATTTGTTTTATGCAATGTGTAAAATTAAAAAGAATTTTACTACTCCTGTAAATACAAGAAATCTACAATAATTTATTAACATATGTCGTAATCAATTGCATGATTTTGTTTTCCATGTTTAAATGTCTTTTTATGACTAACGACATGAAATAAAAATAGCGAGCATTATTATATGTTTTTAAACCTATGAAACTCTCATTCCTCCTCTTTTTTAGTATTAAAATACATAAAATTTTAGCACAGTTTTTGAAAACCTTGAATTTATGCTCTGGTACTTTTAATACATACACACTAATTTTTCACATCAATTGTACTGAACAATATGGTTTTGAGTTTCTATTTTAAATAATATTTGAACTAATTTCCCGTTAATTCGTGATGTGATTTACAATCTTATTTATTTATTTTTACCACTATTTTGTTAAGTTCCTTTCTTTTTTGTCTGTGGTTTGTCGTGTCGTGTCGAAGCTTGCAACTCAAATTTCGATCATTTTCCGATGAGCTGGAGACTTGAACTTTTGACATAGCTCAGAATCGGTTGACAATGTGAATACCGTGATGTATTAAATCTTTATTACAAAATTAAAAAATATCACTTGTATACAGTATAAATTCCTACATATTAAATATATGTGTAAATAATAATTTAAAAATATTCATCAATGCCTGATATAATTCAACTCTTTTACAGTTACAAAAAGCTTTAAAAGAACAACAGGACGTGAATGTTCAACTGAGGACGTACATCGACGGCATCCTACTAGCGATAGTAGAGAACTACCCACAGCTGCTCGAAGTCAAATATCCTAAGCCCGAAGAAAAATCATAACACAATTATTTATAATACATGTTTGCATGTAGGAATATATTCCTTACATTCACTTTTATTTTTTAAAGATATTTTCATTTAAAAATTTTAATATTCGATAGACCTAATGTTATTACTGTGATAAAGTTATAAAAATATATTCTTATCGCGGGATTTGTCTCGAATCTTAATTTAAGATAAATTTCAATTTATTCCAATACAAAATTTATTAAAATGTTAATTATACTTTAACGTATTTCATTTGATTTGAAATACTATAAATTATAAATCAATAAGACGGTTATTGAATGTAAATTGATGTAAAACATAGCAACTTTATATACGGCAAATTGTATAGAACGAAAATATTATTATATTAATATGTCTACGAATAATTCCTTCAGTGCCTGCTCATCCAGAGTATAGGAATTAGCTCCTATAACATAAGTAGATACAAATGTAAATATTGTGTAGTGTAGCTAATTAGTAATTACACATGATATATGTATATGTCACAACCAACTAGCCTTTCAGTTAACAACCTAGCCATTTTACAAAACGACGCCGTTCAACTAGCGGCCTGAATGATATTCAGTCGATGTGTCTAATACAACATTGCACCCATCTTAATAATAATATCAGCGACAGGTAGGTGAAGATGCGGCTGGGGTGACCCTTGGGCTACCCTAAAGCCGCGTACATTTATATAATACAACACATAGGGCATAGCTAGTGATCCACATGCCCGACCATGACCAGCATGCATTACATGGCGTGATCACCTTATTCGTTTCGTTCAACAAGACGGAGATTTTTATTAAGTCCGCTGGTTCAACGGCGGCGTTTAGTAAAAAGGCTAAGCTGTTAACATAAAAGACAATTAAGCTTGCGGTGACATATGTAAAGTTGTTAGACTTATTATCTCAAAGGTGGTGTAATTAAAAATACTGGGCAATATTTAGGGCTTGTATTGTTATGAATATCTGTTAGGTGAAATTGTATACAACATAAAACACCAAGTGTTTATTATGTTTTTTATCTGTTATGTTAGTGTATTTTTCAGTCCAAAGTCTTACGAAAAAGGCTATGGCCGTGTGAACCAACCTAGTAACACTTCCACTGTTCAATTTGCAGACACAATAGTAAGACAATAGCAATGACCCATCAGTGGGTCACGGGACAAGGCAAGGGTTAAAATTGTTCGACTCAAAGCCTGTGTCATTTCTGTTCCTAATACCAGCGAGGTTAGCCAAGTTGTCTTTCTACAATCGATAATAGATTATAATAAAATGAATAAATTCAATGTGGTCACACGACATCTGGTTAACGTTAAGATATGTCACTATATTTTTTTAGTTTTCTATTAGCGTTAACGGCTGTAGAGTCCTAAGCTAAACCCGCAGACTGTATTCTGGTGAATTTACGTTAAGACACGCCAACAAAATTTAAAGAGTTAATTCCAAAATTGATGGGCTTTACATTATACTACTTGTTCATTCCAAGAATGCCGTTACCTCCCGCCGCGCTCCCTCACTCCGCGCCATATTAGTACCGATAACAGCGCCTTCGTAATGTTTTACGTATTTAAAATATTTTAAATGTAAAATAAAACTATAAAAATTTAATTAAATATTTTATAATTGTATCGGACACGTTTCTATTCACTGTTATTATTTCACTTTACTAAATAAATTGTTTTATAGTATGCATTTTATCAACTTGCTTGCTCTCAATTTCTGTGTACAGGACAACAAACTACTTACTTATTTTTGTTCGATTTGACAGAAAATAGTCGTCATGTTTATGTGATATAACAGATAAACATGACAACTTTTTTTGTTTACGGTACCGTCAGCTGTGATATCATAACGGTCTACGACGGCAAACTTGAAATGAACGCGTAGTACTATCCATAAATATGAAATTAAAATTTTTGTTTTGTTTTTGTGATTCAAATATATTGTGACCTTTTTTTTAATTTACTTTTACAAAACTAGAGGAACGCCATCAGATTGCGAAAAAAATACCCCGCCGCTAGTGAACCTATAATATAATAAACATTGTATATACAATTTCATCTTATAGCTAACAAACTATACACAAGATCTGAAGCGTAGAAAATTATAAATAAATAGGCCATGCCGTCCATAAACTTTAGCGCTACTTAATTTTTAATGAAAGACTGGGTGTGTATCGTATAGATGAAGAATGTTTAGATAGATCGCTATTAGATTATTATAAAAATGTAAATTAATAATTTATACCAAGCCATTATAACATATGATCACATATTCCGAAAAAAAAAATCGGATATTAAATACTAGATATATTAGTACTATCAAAATATTTTAAGTAGTAATATCATAAGAGAGATTGTGTACCTATATTTTTTACGTTTAGGTATTCATGGAGTAAGATAGCATGTAACTTTCAATGCATTTGCGTAAACTTTAGTAGCGCGATGCACTATGTATAAAATAATGCATATTAATCCGCTGTAACAGTCATGGAATGAAAATTAAATGAAGGAATTCTAATACTTTTATTCAGTCTTTTATTACATGTTCAGTATCATACAAAATTATTTCTCATCCACTGAGCCTCCTTTCCCTTCTATTTTACTGATTACTTTTTGAACATCGAGTCGTAACATCATGAATTTTGGATCCATGTAGTCCTGAAAAGAGAAAATTTTGTTTTAATTTAGTATGGACATGTAATGATTTCTTCATCATCTGTCTTCTTTATCGGCACCTAAACGACCACTGCCATACACCAGCCTCTCCCTTTGTATTGAGGAGTTTCTTTATTTGTAACGCTAAGCAGGCGGAATTCAAATTTCATCAGATTGTCTATATTAGTGTAACGCGTCTAAGTTGACGTCAGGTACCTGACACTAGCGCCGTCTAGTGGGACCAGAGCGAGGAGGGCTTCCTAGAAAATGTCAATCTTGACTTTCGACCAACAGCGCCATCTAGTATCGAACAGAAGAATTAAGCTTTCTAGAAACTCGAACTTTCTGCGCCTGGTCGGTTGGCGCGCGTATTTACTTGAATATTCTGGATGTTTCGGTAAAAAAGGTGTATTTAAAGGCGCTGCAAAACGCGATCGGGGCAGTATTGAATTTGGCGAGACAAGCGAAGCTTCGGAGCGAAATAAAGTGAATCAGTGTGATTAATTATTAGTGTCTTTTAAGTTTTAATTTGTGTTCGGTAATAAAAGTGTAAATTTTGGTAATTCAATCGGCAGTTTTTACTGTCACGAACCTCAAGCTCGTAACATTAGTTACGTCTGACCTGTGCTTCTGACGTAAACGAGATGATGATACCGCCATCTATCTGAAGCCATAAAATATTCTATCATTTTCCAAAGTTACCTCTTAATTTCGGCGATAAATACTCTAATGCCGTCACCAATGTAGCAATAATTTATTTAAGTAGGTACTTAAACGGTGACTATGTAATCCCTGCCGGTTGAAGTTATTGCCAAGTTAATTACAGCACCAACTGCCAAATATATGCTCGTAAATACAAGCACTTATTCGTCCCTTATTCTTTCTCCATAGTGTAACAAACACTTCAGGCATAAATCCACTTCGTGGGGAACTTAGAATTTATTGAGTTGGAATTAGCAAATACCAAAACCCTCACGATTTACAACTTAAACGAGATTAAAGGACGCGAAATTATTTTCAAAATTATTAAAGAAATGAAAATTTCTTAGTGATGTCTATAACGTTATAAAACATTCATGGAACACAGTAAACAGTTAAAATAAAACACACGTAATACCAAAAAAACAAGTGTGCACACGTGGTAGAAAGAAGTAAAACAGAAATCTTCAGAAAAATGCGAGTAAAATTACTTTATAATGCGCCATCTATTTCATTGGGTGGTACGTCAAATAGACGCTAGATGGCATAAACGACCAATTTAATATAAATAGAAAAGCTATGAAATTGTGAATTTTTATGAATGGATTGGGTATGATAATTTTATATATCTTTAAAGCACCGCACAAAGTGCAGACCGACGTAATAGGAAACACTATACCATTTTCTCTATAGATGTTCTACACAACGAATCTAAAGAAGTTTTCATTTGAAAATGTTTGCCGAGCGAGAAACATCTTTAACTTTTTTAACTTTTTTTAAGAATAAATAATTCACGATTATGCATATAATATATGTATACCTATTCTATCAATATCATGCATGACCCCGAAGAACTACAATCTCGGCCTCAGCGCCAGATCTAAGGGGTAGAGAGAATACCGCATGGTCATACTAATAATCCTTTCCCTCTACGGCTCTACTTTCCGGGTCACCACACATATACGGAATCCCTTTTTGCATGCAAAATTTCAAACGGAAAACTACCGTAGGTTTGTGACGGGTCATTGATTTTATATGCACTTGCTGAAAATTTTGTTTGGAATTCCAGTCACATGGCCTTACTCATACATAGCCGCTACGGAAAGGCTGGCACTTATTCAGGGACCGCCTACTCATCCCAAACTTAACGAGGCATGCTCGGAGGCCAAATACGAACACAATCAGTACACATCCGGCTCCGATGTAATTATGGTAAGTATATCTAGTCGGGATTCGAACCAGTGATACTTCGTGACACAGTAATTCAATAGCTTAGCAAATAGCACGATTTAATTAATAACATGTGAAGAACTATATTTTTAACTAAGCAATTATATTTAATCGTTACTTAAAATTGCTCTACACAGGTACTACTGCAAACAGTATTGGGAACACGACCAAAAAAGTCAAACAATGAATTTCAATTTTAATAAAATCAACTGAGTAATTTTTACCCCACCTCACTGCACACGGTGAAAACATTCATTTGAAATGGAGGATCATAGAATTTTAGGGACTTATTATGTAACCCTTTTAATAGTCAATTTTTTCTGATCAAGTAGAAAGATGCAGAAGAACCTTTAAAATGGCGCCAGGAAAAAAATTATAATATCCATTTCATGACACACCAATTACATATAGGTTTAAGTAAAAGTTTAAGTAAAAGACAGCCGTGGTAGCTCAGTGGTTAACGCTCGCTGCAAATATAACAGAACGCGAGTAACCCGGGTTCGATCCGCGCCGGCACCAATGAAATTGTTAATTGCAATTTTAAGTGCTGATTTACCACGTGCTCGGCGGTGAAGGAAAACATCGTGAGGAAACCTGCATGTCTGAGGAATAAGAAAAAAAATATTTAGAAGACATGTGAAGTTCGTCAACACGCATTTGGGCAGCGCGGCGGACACTTCCTTGCCCTAAACCCTCTCAGAAATGAGGGGAGGCCTGAGCCCAGCAGTGGGACGTATATAGGCTGTAACTTTACTTTACTTTTTACTTTTAAGTAAAAGCTCTAACCCTTGCAATAAAAAGCAAAGACAGTGCCAACTCTCACACCCGGGGTATTTTTTATATAGAAGGAAACTGTGATCTAGGAACACGAACATTTCTATCCCCGATTAAAAATAACAGATGCGTCTTAACCTCTGAGGACGAAGATGGAATGGCTTTTTATCAGTAGAAAAGCATCACCAGTTACCGTAATTCACCATAAGGAACACAGCAGCATTATGTTGTTATTTTACACTGCTATTCGGTGCAAGTGGGGTCCTTTCCCCGTCGATTCGACCCATTAGTGCTACAAAGTATAACACATCGGGTAAGGTTTACAATTCGGTCACCTGAATTAGGGGGTGGGGGGAGGGAGAGGAGTTGTAGAGTCACCCCCTACTTCCCCTTCCTGCCGGACGTGCTTAGTTATTTTTTTATAAATTTTTAAAAACCTCATTTTGAGGTTATGTTTCGTAATTTTTATGGCAAGAGTGGTTTACAAAAAAATAACCACCAAAATATTAACTTTTATAACTAATTTAATTTATAAACATAATTTATGGCTGCCACGATTTGTAAGAAAGGATCTTTGCGATATTTAGCAGTATTCCGCCGCCACAAATATTCCACTATTCACCAAAATTCCGAAACTCGGAAGCAACGGCATGGCTATGGAGTGTAGAAGTAAGGAGCACCAACTCCCATAGTAGAATAGTTGAAAAAGTGTCCATCTGTAAGCAGTAAGTAACAATTCAAAAACTCTCCACAACAGCGCTGGAGTAACTACTGGGATGAAATGAACTTAGCAGTAGTCGACGGTTTGAAGTGTGTTGCTAAACTGCTCAGTAGCTCTAAAATCTAAAATAATTTTATTTAGTAAATATTACCTCAAAAAAGTCGTCTATCCCACTAATATTTTTCGGCACGTTCTTCAAAATTTAGCCCGTAGCTATAGTGGTGCCACTCTTATTTAACTCCTTACTTCTACACTCCATAGGCATGACGAAAAGCTGTCAACAAAATGGCCGGCCTAGCGATTAATTTTACACATTTTAAATCGATTCGAACGATTTCGCAAAAATCGATCTTTTTTATTTGCGTTAAAAGTTTATGTTTATAATATCAAAAGATACAATAAAGTACAGATAACATTGAATGATTGAATTAAAAAACTGTCATTCGTTACGAGTTGGGGTACATTCAACTAATTGTAAATAATTTTATAAATTTTGATAAAACATAAAAAGATTCCATCTCGATTCTCTCGGGTGAAATACCGATTCACTACATCGATTCAGTACTATATATCGATATGACATTGACAGATGAAACGTCAAAAACGTGAGAATATTTAATTAATTAGTCATTCACCAATCCTGCTCCGGCAGCAAAAATCGTGTGGAGGTGCTTCAGATAAACCCCCTTGACCCCCCCCCCCCGCCACAATGACAGAATCTTCAAATTCAGGCGACCGAATTGCAAACCCAATCCCTGCGCGGAAGTTGCGCGGGGACGGCAGCCTGGAGTTATGAAGTTGGAGGCATTGCACTGCTGTACCTTGTTATTATTAATACAACTAACCTTAAAAGTTCCAGTTTCTGTCGGTTCCAAATGTTCACCTTCATCTTCTACATCATTTGAATGTCTTACATCTTGTCTGGTTAAATTAACCAACCCACTGTCGTGTTTCAAACTAAACGTCCTACCCATAAGATGAGCCATTTCCTGCTCTATTGCACTCAAGGCGTGGCTCACATTAGCTTCACCATAATCTCTAGACACGGGCATGTCATAATTCTCCGAATGGTATGTGGTTTCTAAATTATACTGCGGCGTTCTTGGCATGGACCGACATAACGAACATTGTTGCCTACTCTCAATTTGCTTCCAGTCATTATGCAGACTGATTCTTTCTCGAGACAACACGATCTTTTCTCTGGCGATCTGTTTTTCTCTCGCATTCAAAGATACCACATGTTCTTGTATGCGACGTATTCTCTCTTCGTACTTTCTTTGTTGACTCTCTGCTTCTGCGTACTTCTTTTCAGCTTGAGATTGTTTTTCTATGGCTGCTTTAGTGAGCATTTCTACATCTTTACTCCTAAAACCGAATGCAAACTCATTTTACATAATAATTATTATTTTACAACATTAAAATATTCTCTACCTCTTAACCTCTTAGACGCTTGAACTGACGAATGCTTGACCTAACTTTCTATAAAGGCGGTAGTGTACTTTAAAACAATTATTTTCTAAAGTCACGTACCTACTTACGGTTAATGTTTTATCTGTTTTTTTTTTAACATTTGAAATAATAAATTTCTGTTTAAAATCTCATCTTAACCTTTTCCCTGTCCCATGAATTACATATTTCGCTTGTTAAACTATTGTGTCTACTTCGCGGACAGATAGTGTTCATATTAAAGTATTAGTACAAGTTTAACTAAGTTAAAAATGAAAAATAAATCGTCAAACTTACTTCGCTATTATCCGTTGCTCTTTCAAATATAATTCTTGCTTTTCTAGATTCAATTTTGACCGCTCCTCAGTAATTTCTTCTAGTTTGGCTTGCAGTTCAGCCTTTGTTTTCTTTAAAATATTATATCATTTATTAATAAAAAAATGTAAATTTAACCAATGTAAGTAAATCACCATAATCATCATCTTTGTCTGTCACCCAAAAATTAGTTACGCGCTGGTCTTCCACTTTGCACCTGCGATTGCTGCTAATTGCTTTACAAAGATATATAATAATACCCTCCGTTTTTTAATTCCTGTGGCAGTCAAACATGCAATTTTGATTTACAATTCTTTTAAAAAATTAATACTCACACAGGCATCGGACCTGTGCAGTCTACGTGTCTAACACCGGCAAAAACTAATCGAAAAATCCTTAAAGTATTCTGGATTTTTATAAAACCGAAATGAAAAACGAATTTGATATGGATGGATATATTATACAACCAACTTCAAACAAAGAAGCCCACAGATTGACATCCTGTAATTATTATAGTAATTATTACGGACATTCGCTCCAACAAGAACGAAAAAAGACCCACGTCTAGCAGAGGACATTAGCAGGATAATAAAGAAAGATTGAAAATGCAATTTGTAATTGTAAGAAATTCTCAATTGATATATTTTACAAAGGCATTCCTAAATTAAAGTTTTTCTTGTCATTAAAGTTTGACTTTATGTTTTATAACCGTGCAGTGGCGATGTAAGAACATCCACTATCCCATGTCATCCCGAGGGTGTCGTAAGGGTGACAGAGGGAAAATAAAACAGGAGATGGGCAGCAGCATCTTCCTGATAACAGCTAAATTAAAAAAAAATGTGGTTGCCAACCCGCCTGCCAAGCGTGGCAACTATGGCAAAATCAATCTATGGGGGAAGTATGGGGAGATCTATTAAGAAGTTGACTTTATTAAATATTTATGTGTAGTACCAGTTAGGGACACACGGGCAGAGGAAACCCGAATAAAAGATGGATCGATTGTGTGAAGAGTGATATGAGAATGAAAGGAGTAAGTATGGAAATGACGGCTGATAGAGAGGAATGGAACAAGAAGGTTTACTGCGCCGACCCCAGATAATGGGAAATGGTTTAGAGAATGATGATGTGTAGTACCAGTTCGCGTAGTGTATTATATTCTTTGGTAGTACCGAAATACAATACGATTTCCTATTAATTTAAACAGTGTTAAGCTACTTCTGCATAGAAATATTTCAAAATGAACGTAGCTAAACACGTTACTACGTTACGTGCACTAATTTTTTAATCCAAATTTTACAGTCAGACAGATCTTTTATTAGAAGGCAGTGTTGTTAATACAGTAGCAAAAGCTAATTACTACTCGTCCTTTATACTACGTTAGTTCACTTTTCGTAGAGATTTTATCACGAATGTGTGGTCCGTATCGGAGATCTGATTTGCACATACTACTGAGCCATCCGCACCATTCGTGATCATCATTCGTGGTTCCTTGGTCCCCTTTTATATAGTTCGTGGCCTTTCTTGGCTGCAAATCCTAAGTACAATCAAACTACCACAGAAATAGTAATGATAAGACAATAGAAATGAATTAGTGTTCGATTACTTCCAAAACCGTATTATAAATATACTCAATGCACAATGATATCTAATGTTTCACATTACATTGCTTGGCGAGTTTGTCAACTTCGCGTGTGTCGCGTATTACGGTAGAACAAAAGCAGCAATAGTAATTGTACAATACGAAAAGTAATAAATGAATTTACAAAGGTAAATATCATATCTAAAACATCATCTGGATTTAAATTAGTTAAAACAATGATAATTAGTAAATAATCAACTTACCGATGAAATGTTATGCCTTTATAAGTTGAATTACACGTCCTTGATGAGTATTTACAACTAATTATGCTGCATTTCACCATTATAAATTTATAATAACATAAATTCACGTACGACGTTCCCCGCGCAACTAAATCACGAAGTGGTGAATGATGTTCGTCAACACATCACAGCGGCGACAAGGTCACGCGTCTATACGGCTTCTATTGTCTTATTATTAAGATTTCTGTGCAAACTACAAAAGCCTCACGAAAACGAACCAAGTTACGAGTAAGTAGTCATTGCATTTATTTTTTAGTAAATACATCAACACTCCGACATAAATAATCAGTTGAATAAATGAGAAGCTACGCTGTCGGTTACAGAAATGGGTCGTTTCGACCAGGTAAAGACCACGGTCTCCAATTCAATAAAAGAAGAAATTGCTTAGCAACAATAAGAAATATCAGCTTAATACTGGTTTCACAGGGTTAGTGTAGAGAACCGGAGATAATTTTTCCTGGAAATGAGACTTTCCATCTTAGTCTTCAGAGGTGATAACGCACCTGTATTTTAATCTTATGCTCGCATAGATGTAGATGTCTATAGGCCACAGCATCCATTTACTATCATGTGGACTGCTTGTTTGCGTGTCACTTTTATTCTATAGAAGAATAAAAACTTACCTCGAGATCCATCTTTATACTTAATATAGAAGCTTTCTCCTTCGCAATAATAGCAGAGTCTTTTATTGCTTTCTCTTTTTCCTCGTTAATTTTAGCGACTTTCTCTTGATATTCTTTTTGTATATCCTCTTTGAACATCTGCGAAATGTGCCACTTAAGGATTTAATTGTAAAATAGTGACCTAAACCAGTTTAGTGTTTTTAACCAGGTATGTACTGTACTATATACCTATTTTGTAAGCAAAATTTACAAATATTTATTTATATTAAGATAGTTAAATATTTTATATATTTATTTCATAGATATTTGATTATTTCAAACCTTAAGTTCTTCATCTTGCTTCTTAAGAACATTCTTGGCAAATTCCGTTTGTTTACTGAACGTTGCTTTTTCGAATTCGAATTCCATTTTCTTCTGCTTCAAAGAGACCGAATCTTCTTCAATCATCTGTAACAATGTATGTACCTTCATAGTAGGCACAGGCCTCCTCTCGACTCTGAGAGGATTCTAGAGCAAGTTACATAATAAAAAATGTACCTGTATGTTTCATGCTATATATATCAACTAATATCACAGAATAAAAGTACTACACACTAATAGTTAAATATATATCTTGCTATTACATTTATATTACATATTTATATTACATCATGACTTACGGATCTGAGACGTGGTCCTTCACTGCTGGCCGTATGAGGACGCTCAAGGTTACTCAGCGAGCTATGGAGAGGGCTATGCTCGGACTTCTCTGCGTGATAGACTCAGAAATGAGGATATCCGCAGTAAAACCAGAGTGACCGACGTAGCCCAACGGATTAGTAAGCTGAAGTGGCAATGGGCCGGCCATATAGCTCAAAGAACCGATAACCGATGGGGAAGAAAGGTTCTCGAGTGGCAGCCTCGTACCGGTAGGCGTAGTGTAGGGCGACCCCCCACTAGATGGAGTGACGACCTGGTAAGACATGCAGGGAGGAAGTCGATGGATGCAGGTGGCTCAGGACCGTGCTTTGTGGCATAGCTTGGGGGGGGGGGCTACGTTCAGCAGTGGACTTGTGAAGGGCTGTAATGATGATGATGATTTATATTACATCATCACTTTCAACCTTTGTCAGAGTAATCGCAGCACCATAAATAATGCATTACTGGCCGTAGGACTTTATTTATAAACTTTAATTTTGTAAGTAATTTTTGCTTAAGTTACTTGAGGATACGTTTCTGTTTTTTTATAGAATAAGGGCGACAAACGAACACACAGTGCACCTGATGTTAAGTGGATTCTGCGGCCCGTAGACATCTACATTTAACCTCGATTGAGAATCAAAATGCAAATGATTTGTAACCCCTGAGGACTAAGATGGAATGCCTTGATTCCAGTAAAACGGGTCTCCGGTTCTCTACATTCACCGTACGAAACACAGCAGCATTAAGCTGCAATTTTACGGTGGTATTCTGTAAGAGTATGCTCCTTTGGTCCTTTGCCGGTCGAGCCGACCTATTCGTGCTACAACCATAATATAGCTGCAGCGAGGCTCTATCGCGTATAAAATATATATAAATATATTTGAAAAAAGAAAAGAAAGAAAGGGCGTCTATCCATGTAAATACCAAATCGTTCAAATATCTTATGTGCTACTCCACTTTGCTCGTCTGGCTACACAGGTCTGGTTTTGTGATCGAGATAATTACTCAAATATTTATAAGACGCTCTAAGATTTTCAGGCTATTTTTCTAAGCAGATTTGTCGTACAAATCGACCCCCTTTCATCCCGTTATACTACATATAATCTTCTACTATACAACTTACGACATTAGAAATCCTAGAAAATAAATAATGTGATTGCACTTTTTTAAATGTACGTATATATAGAAGTTAAAGTTACATCTTATATACGTCTCACTGCTGGGCACAGGTCTACTTCTGAAAGGGTATTAGGATCAGAAAGTGTCCACAGCGCTGCCCCAATGCTTGTTGGCCGACTTCAAATGCCTACGAAATATATTTATTTATTTCTCAGACATGCGGGTTTGCTCACCATTTTTACCTTCACCGCCGAGCACACGTTAAATCAGCACTTAACAATTTCATTGATGCCGGCGGGGATCGAACCCGGGTTGCTCTCGTACTTATAAAATTTACAGCGAGCGAGATCCCTGAACTACCACGGCAAGATATACGTTTATCCATAAAATCACTTTGAATCTTCTTACCGTTGTCATTTGCTTCAGTCTTACTTCGAGCATGTGGATCATATCTTTACTTTCAGTTTTTTCTTTTTCGAAATACTCTCGCTCTTTTTTCATTTGCTGTATCATATCTAAAATACATAATAAATTCAATTGTATTTTTTAACTTTTTCATATTTTTTGAGTAATAAACTAGCTAATAGTCCACCTGCTAATAAGTGATTGCTACAGTCCATGGATACAAGTCAAACCAGAACAAAGCAGTGGGTACACTGCTGCTAGACAACAGAAATAGGCAAGAGTGTGGCACCAGCCCACACGGATACCTGAGTAGCAAAGGAGCACTCTCACCCAGACTTTCACCTCGCTCTTCTTCCATTCCTAAATCTCATTTGAAATATGTGCACAGGTATTATGTTCAAAACTTGAGTTCATACGTAATATGAAACTTATTAAAGTGTATTAACATCGTGTATAAAATTATTAACAACGACTTTTGAAAAAAAAAAAGAAAACGTTTTTGAGAATCAATGAACGGAAGACTGGAAACAGAACAATGATCCTCTGAAAGTTAGTGCAGGAAATATGCTGCATCTATTATTATATTTTCTTTTATTTTTCAATTCTCATATGGTTGGGGTGTTAAATATATAAACGAAAATAGTAAATATACATAAATATGAAAAAAATAAAATAAATACATAAAAATACATAAATAAATAAAAACTCAAGCAGATGGAAGCCCTCGGCAGGGGAGACCAAACGGCCTAGGGCTAGGGGGAAAGGGAAAACAATCGGCGGATGATGCAGGCGGTATCGAGGAGCACCGCCTTCTGCATTTAAGCCCAGAGCGGTCCTTCACGGAGTCCCAGTCGCCTTAGATGACCTGAGAAGCTGACCGGGATTAGCTCGTTCGTAGAAACGACCTCAGGAATAATTTCGGTCGGTAGACCACCCCACATGTCGTTCACCTCGTGAGCCAGATCCAAATATTTTGTCTGCTGATTTGTTTCGGCTTTCACGAGGTTCTCGTCATAAGGAACGGTAATGTCCACCAAAAATATCCTTGACTGTGCCCGGTCCATCAGCACAATATCAGGCTTATTTTCAAGAATAGTCCTGTCGGTGATGATGACCCGTAGTACGCCACAGTAGAGCTCGGCACGGTCATTTTCGAATACGGCTTCTAGCAAGTACTTTTAAAAGGTAGTTTCCGATCCACGAGACCGTATTTCAAAGCGAGCTTCTGATGAAGAATTCTGGCTACTAGGTTGTGTCCGTGGAGTTAGAAAGCGCCGAATAACCAGAGATGACGTGCCTAAGTAACTCACCGTGATCAGACATAGCGACAAGCTCGATTGATGTCGACGGCACCATTCTTTAGGATGTATCTCCGATAGTTGTTGGTTTTTATAACCTGATCCTGTATCGCACAGACAAAACCCGAGGTTTCCCCAAAGAGGTGACTGAAACGTAAGCAGTGGAGGGAGGCGACTGTATCTACAAAAGGCTCATGTAGAGCCTTGTAGAATCTCCCGTGGAGCTCCTTCTCCTTCCGTACGGTCTCCCGGTCGGAAATGTACCGTACTGCTGGATTTTGCCATTGCTCGTTGCCTAAGGATAGAGGAGTAAGCCGTTTATCACATAAAATGACGTCCTTGTAGAATGGAACATTCGCGATTGCAATTACGCATAGTGAGAGCGCTTAAAAATCCGCGCCCACCATGTTTCCGCAGTAAGACCGAACTGAACGCTCTGGACAGAAAAGTCCGCACTGTTATGAGGTCCCACAGGATGCATCACTTGAGATCGTAAGTAATGAGGCTGTTCATTACTAACAATCTCAGATGATGCATCCTGTGGGACGTCATAACAGTAGGGACTATTCGATCCGGAGCGTTCAGTTCGGTCGGAGTCCACCTGAGAATGCCGAAAGTGTACATGAGAACAGGCATGTTCCAACCGTTATATGCGTGTGTCTTACTGAAAAGCACATCGCAAGCTGACTTTTTCGTATCCTCCTCATCGATACATATGTTCTGTGATATACCCAGGTATCGGTATGTTTCAGACTCGGATAGGGTCCTTATGTTGATGGGCATAGATATATAGTGTATGCCTTCAGCGTTAGCAACCCTACCCCTTTCGACACGGAGGACCGCACACTTATCCGTTCCCAGCTCCATTCTATTTATTATTATTATATATATATATATATATATATATATATATATATATATATATATATATATATATATATATATATATATATATATATTATATATATTCTAATTGCAGTAACTCCAATAAGATACTAAGAGGGTTTAGAGAGAGCCAGAACCAAATTTCAATCAAACAATCGCACTGGAAGATACCCCTTCTTATCCTTATATGGTTCTCCGCAGCCGTCATCCGCTCACCTAAATGACAAAGGATCGTACTCCACTGCCTCATACACTGCCCGAGGAAGTCTTTAACTGTACAGTCAAGCTTGTACAGCTCGAGGACCTCTTTTAGCTATATATGAGGCACCGATTCGAATGCCTTTTTGTAGTCTGTCCAGGCAGCGGAGAGGTTCCGACGGTTGCGTTTATCCACCTTGCCAATGACCGCGTCAACGAGGAGTGATTCCTTGGTTCCACGACCACCACCCCGACACCCATTTTGAGCGCACGACACCATTTGATTTGAATCCAGGTGGCGAGTGATTCTCGCACACAAAAAAGATGATGTCTTGTACATTGCGGGTACACCCGTGATGGGGCTGTATTTGCTCAGGTCTGTGGTCGACTGGTCTTTAGGAACCAATTGAAAGATCCCAGTAGTGAAGAGCCTCGGGAGCGACTTCTAATCGAGGGACTCTTGAAACTCACAAGCGAGCACAGCGTGACACTCAACAAACCCCTTAGCAAGTAGTGATGCAGCCCGTCGAACCCCAGACTTTTCCAGTTTGGGGCAGTACGGACCGCCTCAACTACATCTTCCGACGTTATGATGACGGGGTCCATGGGCGTAACATTCGCACACTGACTTGTCACAACTTCCGTCCAAGGCCACTTACTGTGGTAAGCCCATAAGGCTCTGAACACAGGCCACGCCAGAATGCGACAGTGTCGGTGTGATTCGGTACTGGGCCCGTTCCACGTATCATTAGTCGTTCCATGATTTATAGAGCCTCTTCTGATAGCTCTGGAAGAGACGATTCTGGTTGAACTTCCTCGACCTCTCGGTGTAACGCCGAATCCGCTTCCCGCAAGCAGCGATTCCTTGCTTCAGGTTGTCTATACGCTCCGTTAGTTTCTGCGTAATATCCAGCTGGGACAAACTGATAATTGTCCCAGCAAACGCCATTCTAACGGTTCGCATAACTCTCGGCCTATTATTACCCGACCTGAAGCTTGTCAGTCTGGCAATGAGGGCCCTTGCCCTTGCGATACGGTCCTTAATTGTTTTTGTCCAGGCTGGTATAGCACTACTTTGCCCAGTAGCGCGTCCAGCAGTGGTAAGCTTGGCGCCATAATACAGCAAACTGCCAGTGTGGCGCCAAAAAGGACTGAGTCTGTCTCGCAAAGGTCCTAGCTGGCTTGACAGTCCGATTCCGCTTTCTTAGGTCGATTTTCGAGAGGCATACTGCGCGTTTCCGTTGTCGCCTCTTCCGATGTACTCCTCATTAGCTCTAGTTCATGAGTGACTAATCCATCATCGTCTGTGTCAAAAACAACTGGAACATTCACGGCGGCATCCACTTGTGCGGGTTGCTCTACAGCTTGTGGCGCCACATTTCCAGCCATAGCATTCTCATTCGATCAGGGAACAGCCTCACGTCGTAACCGTTCGAGTTCGGCTCCAGAGCGCAAGATGCACCGAACTCGGTCTGCCACGTTTTGCTCAGTTGACGGATTCATCCTAGCCCGGTACGCCAAACCTCCAAATTTTCCCCCTTTCGCCCTAAAATACGCCCGCTAGACGTTGCCATTCATTTGGATTGTCCATCACATGCGACGTACTCCAACGGTGGTGGGCGCCGATTGCTGGGCCCGCGAAGACCCTGCCCACACCAAGCCAGCTGGTGGGGCTGATCGATGTGAGAGGTTGCTGGGTGGTCGTGCAGCACTTCGCGCTCGGCTGGCGGTTCGATGCTCTCGCGTCTGGCGCCGGGTCCAGCCGCACTCTGGCGACCTCCAGACAGCAGCCCTTTGCGCTTTCTTCTCATTTTCATTACCCATTTAATGGGCGTCAGTTAACGGGAGACGCCCAGACCCGACACGCTTTCATGATGGGGTCATATGCACAAGCCGGCACCGTCGCTTGTAGCCTAAATTTTGCCGAGGCACGGCGCTAACAGCGAGGTGCTGACTGACTGCGCCGACGTAGCAGTTTTGTCACATAACTAGTATTATTATGTATATTGTATTATTATTATTAATAATAACAGTGCTAACAAGCTCTTGTCTATTGCCTATCAGACTATGGAAAACCTCAGATGAGACTCGAGATGGGTCCTGTTCTGCCGTTGCCACGTGACTGATCCTTAATCAAAATTTTGATCTGTAGATCCAAAAACAAGAAAATTTTGATGTAAGTAATACCCTGAATTTTTAATAAGTTACTTATCATGACGTGATCAACGAATTTCAACAATACCATTAACTTGGGTCTCTCGCAGCTGCAAACTCCTTTCTGCTTCACGTTGTGTATTGCCAGTCATTGTTTCAACTTTTTCCACTAGTTGCTGACATTTTAATTTATTCTCTTTTATATCCGCCATTAAATGTTGCATATCTGTAGAAAATCCTGCCGAGTCTTGGATTAAAACTTGCTCCTGTTTTACAGCGTTTCTGAAAACGCACACAAATTGTTTTTCTTAACTTATGAGTTAGAATGTATTATTTCATGAATATATGTTATACTATTATTTTTATAGGTGAGCACAATCTTATAAATTATTTATAGGTCGCTGTCAAATTACAAATCCCGGGGTAAAGACAATAAAAATTATTTCACACGATTTGTCCATCAGTCGATCGTCGACCTATCTATCTCTGACTCACATACCATTCGCTTGCTGTACATTTGCTGAGAACTTGTCCCTACCGTGGCGTCAGAATCTATATATTGATTCAAAATTTGAATTAAAAACAACGAGGAGCAAATTATTGAGTACTGTACACAGCAGCCTGCTCAAATTACCCGGTCACAACGCCACAGGTCCTAAACTCGAACCCACCCGGCAACAAAATTTGCGCAACATATAATGCATATAATAATTGGTTTTTGGGACTGGTTGTACTCGTATTGTAATTGACCCCTTGTCTGTGACTTTACATTCAGCCCTGCCTCCTATACAATTTAATGAAGTCAGTAAACTGAGTACTATTTATATGTTTATGAAGTTGGCGGTGTTTCACCCCCCTTGAGAAAGCTCACCCCCGTGCTATGGAAAGCAGGTAAAGCCATTGGTCCTGCGAATGATCTCTCTTCGGTAGAGTCGGTTTATCTTCCCATCGGGCTATGAGATTAAAGGAATAAAGAATGCCAAGGAGGTCCTTGCACATTCACTTGGGCACTACAATCCTGTCCTGCGTAGACGCCTAGTCTCCGTTGATTTTAACCTCCGTTACCGAAATTCGGTTTGGAGGACATTAGTTATTTATGAATAGTATCTTCTGCGCTGTTGATAGTTTTCAAATATTTGGAAGTTTTCACCGTAGTTTAAAATACGCCAGGAGCATATCATCCGCCGAAATTAAATTTTAAAACAAATTATTATGTTGTTACCAATGTTACATATCAGTCCAAAATCTAAACGATTCGTTTTTTGAGGTTATAGAAAAGAAAAAATAATCTTATTGGTTTTGTAAATAAGTTACTAATAATATATCTGTTTAGCTGATCGTAGTCTACCATGACTACCATTTTTAAATATATGAAACTTCAATTTCGATCACTAGTGGTAGAATAGTGGAGGGTCCAATGAAGTATGGTCCATTGAAGTATACTAATAGTAAACGTAGTTTCCAAATAAAAATTCTTATTTCATTTTTTTTTAATTTAAACACTAATATAGTAGAAGCATGGCTCTACCACATATAAAACGTGTAACGGTTAACAGTTTCAAAACTGTTTTAATATCTAACTGTTGCGCAAAATAACTTATACTCATTCGTCTTAGCCCACCCGTGCCCGACGTAACTAATGGACGTCCATGCTTACAAAACATTTGTCCGTGGCGGGATTAAAACTTTTTAAATTCTTGGGTGCGAAAAGCCCAGCAACCATTCGAATACTACTCAATCGCTATTTATATTAATCTTACTTTATATTCTCCATGAGCGCTGAACGGTGTTCCTGTAATACGTTTACATCCTCCAAATGTTGTTTTCGCAGCATTTCTTTTTCAGCATTATGCCGTTCAATTAATGAAGAAGTGTTTTCCTCCATCCATTTTTTATAAAGATGGTGATGCTCTTCCAGCCAACTGATTTTCTCCATATAAAACTTTACCACTTTATCGCTCTCTTCTTTCATTCTTTCTTCTGTTTGACTCAAAGAAATTTCTAAATATGCAAGTTGTCTTCTGCACGAAAATAAAAAATAAAAAAATAGTTAAAAAAGCTAAATGATTTCAGTGTGATATGAATTTAATAAGGGCGGATTTTTAACCTATATTTAACGCAAGTGTAGGTATATATTTAAAAACTCGTCAAATTATAAAAAGAGTTGTTTCACAAAATGTTGGTCTTCCATCCATTACAGCTTATAAAAGTCCACAGCTGAACATAGCCCTCTCAGGATAAAGGCAGATATGTTATGGGATATACTTATATTGTTGGTCTTAACCAAAGACCTATACTATGGTTTTAATGTACGTTAAAAACTGCGTGGTAGGGCCATACTCTATCTATGTTATACGGTTGTAGCACGAAGGATCGGTTCGACCAATGAAAACCATGCTCTTACAGAACACCAGCGTGAAATAACAGGTTAATGCTAATATGTTTCATATGCCGAGTGTAGAGAAACAGAGACCCTTTTTATTGGAAACAAGGCATTATACCTTAGTCCTCAGGGGTGGCGACGCATTCGCATTTTGATTCTTAATCGAGTATCTATATTATGTAGATGTCTATGGACCATAACATCCATTTACCATCAGATAAACTATAATCTCCTTTGTCAACCTTATTCTATAAAAAAATATTTATGATACAGAACACCTTTTTCTCCCGATTACGTCATCTTCTGCACGTTGTACACGCTGCGAATTGGGATGAAACTCTGTCAGTCGACAAACGACAGTATTATATGCATTTAAAATACCGTAACTCGTAAACCTATTCCCACCACGCTGTGCTTCCCTTGAGTCCCCAAGGATTATATAAAGCTATTATTTCCTTGGGTAAGGGTGACAAACGAGCACTCAGTCCATCTCATGTTAAGTGGTTTCTGTGGCCCATAGACATCTACATTTATCCTCAATTAAGAATCAAAACGCAGATGCGTTGTCACCCGTGAGGACTTATATGAAATGCCTCGTTCTTAGTAAAAAGGGTCTCCGGATCTCTACACTCACTATAAGAAACACAGCGGCGTTCAGCTGCTATTTTACGCTAGTATTCTGTGAGAGTGTGGTCCTTCTCCGGTCGAGCCACCCATTCGTGCTACAACTTTACTACTAATATAGCTGCAGCGTGGCTTTAACACGATATATAGATTATTCTTAATCCTCACACTTGACAGAAAGATTGACAATCGCAGTACCAAACTTCTCGCACCATTGTAACAGTTGTCTCAGTACAGAATATATATTGCAATAAACGAGATGGTATATTCCTATATATCGATTCCATGAAACGAGCACACAGTCCACCTGATGGTAAGAGAAAGCTGTGGCCTATAGACATCTACGTTTATACTCGATTAAGAATCAAAACGCAGATGCGTTGTCACCCCTGAAGATTAAGATGGAATGCCTTGTTTCCAGTAAAAAAAGGTCTCCGGATCACTAAACTCACCATACGGAACACAGCAGTATTAAGATGCTATTTTACGCTGGTATTCTGTTAGAGCGTGGTCCTTCCCCGGTCGAGCCGACCCATTCATGCTACAACCGTAATATAGCTACAGCGTGGCTCTGCCACGTATAATATATTTCCTATAGTCGACTTTCGACATTCACTAGGGAATATTAGGGTGACGGAGTCACCCTAATATTCCCTAGTGAATCTTCCGATCCCCCTAGCGAATCTTCTTCTCTTACGCCCACAAAATACTATTTCCCTTTACGCCGCCACCACATGTCACAGACCTGTGCCATGTGGTGGCGGCGTAAAGGGATGTCCATGTCTAATAGGGAGAATTTTGCCATAGCTACCCCGCTCGGCAGACTGGTCTTTATTATTTTTATTTGTTATTAGGAAGATTCTACTGCTCATAATTTTTTTTAGTTTCCCTCTTGTCACCTCTTACGACACCCACAAGACCATATAGGAATGCACACAATGTAAACACGCAAATAATTCATATACCGAGTTAATTGTAGTAAAAAGCACAAGGCACGTGTACTCGCATTGTGCGTAAGCCCTGTGAAAGGCTCACGCGCACAATTTCCATCTATGGTTAGAGGTTGATCGTTTATGAGCTGACAAGAAAACAGCGTATTATCAAAGTACTGTGGTAATTATAAATGATTTTTTTACTACCTATATGATGTCTCCATTATGTTTATTTCCTTATCGTGGTTTTCTTGCAATGATTGAATTAATTGTAGTAATTGTTTTTTCTCTTTATTACGAGGACTTTCTTCATTGCCTTTAGGACCAATCCCAGAACTGTACGCTGGATCATCAGCGTCATCTTGCACGATATCATTAGATCCTAAGAGTTCCTATAATTAAACAAAATATTTTAGCGTTTTTGAAAGTGTTATAATAAATATACATAAGACTTGTTACATATGTATAGACACTGAGACTTATTATTAATATTAAATATTAGCTCAGGGCAGTGTTAAGTAAGTTTTATATCCTGAATGCAGCGTTGAATAGGAAATCGTTGCGTGTCATTTATTTTGCTCTCGCCGAGTCATTACTAACTTATGGATTAAATACGTATGGCCGTACATTTAAAATCTATCTTAACAGTATAAAATCGTTGCAAATCCGTTTTTTAAAATACCTTGTCAAACCACAAACAAAAATTGCATGTAAAGACAATTATGAAAAACTTTTTGTTGCATGTAAAATGCTTCCTGTACATGAGAAGGTCAAGTACCTGCTGGTTCTAGAACAGTTCTATAACGACCAATTTAAAGAACAAGTGCAAAATAGGTATAATACGAGAAGCGTTAGAGAACGTAAACTCGTACGACCACCAGTAAAAAATTACTATGGGAAAAGAACCAACAAATATTTGACCCCCACACTTTTTAATGACCTCGATTGGCTGAGAGAGGATAATACTAGAATAAGTAAACAAACATTAAAAAATAAATTGAAAACTGTTTTCCTTAACGAAGTTGTTGAGAGATGTGAAAAAGTTAGTAAATCCTAATATTAGTAGTAGTTTCTATAGGCCAAATGTTAGTAATTCTTAATAATAGCAGTAGTTTTTTTTAATATAATAGGCTAAATTTTAGTAAACATTTCTTAATAATAGTTTAATACCGGCTTAAAAAAATTAAAACTTGTTTTATTTATTTACACTTTTATTTTCATTAGTTTATAGTTACGTATTTGAACCAAATGTATTAAGACAAGCGCTTATCCCGCCGACAAACTGTTACGCAGTTTGGTGGGTGTGAACAATGTATAAAAGGTTTGGTCCAGAATAAATGATTTATTTATTTATTTATTTATTATTATTTATATTATAGTATCTACTTACTTTTATTCTTTGCGCAATTCGGTCTTGATGTGCGTTTATTATAGCTTGCATCTGAAGTCTGTGATTTGCTTGACGCTGCAGCATGGCGTCCAGTTGTGCGTGCTGGGCGAGAGCGGCCTCACGTTGAACTCGTTGGGCTTCTTTTTGCTTTTCTATAATTTTGATATTACCATGTTTAGGTGTTACATGTTTCATTACATAATGGAAAATCCGTGTTATCGGTGTAGTAGTAATGTCCGCTACCCCATATCTTCCCTTGGGTGCCGTAAGAGGCACAGAGGGTAACAAATCAGGAGAAGGGCAGCAGCGTATTCTAAATAAGACTAAAAATAAATAAATAAATATAATAATAATAAGCTATATAGTAAATATCCCCTCTATGTGGCAATTTATGGAGGAGGCCTATGTTCAGCAATGGACTTTAATAGACTGTAACGGAATATATTGTTTCTACTTCTATAGACATAAATAAACAGTCCGTAGACACAGACCTAACACAAAGTTACACATTACCAATATGTATTTAATTTTATATGTAATCATCATTTGACGTCAACAATTGATTGAAATAAATGTACTCTAGTGTGGTCTTTTTCGATTGTGACACGATTTATTAATTACAAAAAGTATTTCTAAAATAATTACAGTTATATACATAGTTTATTAACATTTTAAACTATGTTTTCTTTAAATAGTTATAAATGCGCTCGATATAAATTTCACAGTACGCGCGCCACCTGGGTTCATTCCCCGCCGGCACTAATGAAACTGTTAATTGCAATTTTAAGTGATGATTTGCCTTGCTTTACGTGCTCGGCGGCGAAGTAAAACATCGTAAGGAAACCTGTGTCTTAGAAAGAAGAAAAAAAAATATTTCGAAGACATGTGAAGTACGGCAACATGCCATGGAACAGCGCCACGGACATTTCCTTGCCCTAGGTACAACATGGAATGCATTGTAATTTTATCAAAAGAAATCTGTGAAAATATGTTTTTGCTAACATCGTGTTCGATGTCTCCAAGAGTACCTTTGTTTTTTTGCGTAATCACAAATATTATTAAAAATCACAGCTGTGCCTGTGCCTCAAGTCAAAACAGGTGGAGTAGTACGCCATGTCAAAATCGCTAAAAGAACACGGCGCGGCGTTGCATCTACGGCGTTGGATCTCTACACTCACCAAACGAAACGCAGCAGTATTAAGCTGCTATTCCGTGAGAGCGTGGTCCTTCCTCGGTCGAGCCGACCCATTCGTGCTACTACCATAATATAGCTCTACCACGTATAAATGTCTATAACTTAATTATAACTGTCATCATTTGGGAAACACATCGTTATTGATTATAGGATTAACACTTGCATTTATTATCTGCGTCTGTGGCTGTATAAACAACCAGGTAACTAGTAAAAGTGTAACAAAAGTTACTTACGTTGCATTGCAGCAAGTTTTTCGTCTTGAGCTTTTAATTGTAAAGCAACCATTAACTGTGCTTCTTGTTGTTGTAAATAAACAGCTGTTCCCTGCATCGTAACATCTTCAGAGTCTCTTTGAACTTCGGCATTGTCAGGTACTGTAGTTATTATTTTTTCGAAGCCTTTTTCCTCCTTTTCTTTTACCGCCTCCTCCTTAGTCACAGTTTCATTTTCGTTTGACTGCGGATTATGTGATAATGTTTCTTCAACTTCTTTTTGATTCCGTGATTTATTATCTTTATCAGACGTCTTTGTTTTCAAACTACTTCCTCCCAACCAAGACGGCATTTCATTACCATCCTTTTCAATATTCTCATCTTTATCTTGAAAAATTCCTAACCAATCTTCATCCGATTTTTTTTGCTTTTGTTTGATGGATTCATTTTGTTGTAATTTATTTACTGAATTAGTTTTTTTTGTAGAAAAGGTTTCCTTAGGTTCGTTATTGCCGAGAATAGAATTCAAATTATATTCTTGATTTTTTACTGTTGTTGATTTGGTTGTATGATTTAATTTTGGTGCAGTTTTTCCTAGAATATCGTCTAATATAGACTGCGATCCTTTTGCTTTATCTAAATGTTTTACTTGTTCTTTCTTAGTACCCACTAATTCGTCCAATATATCCATTTTGTCAACACTTATGCCAACTTTAGTTTTCAAAGGTGATTTTATATCAACTTTATTATTTAATACGCTGTTAGAATCAGTAAGTTCTATTTTTTTAGCTTCTTTAGTAGTAGCATATTTAAATGATGAAGAATTAGATTTCTGGGTGTCGGGTTTCAATAATATTTCGGAATCATCAGCTTTTGTGAGAGGTTTATTCACTTTTTCAAGATTGAAATCATTTGGCTTAGTTTTACTACCACTACCGTCTAAATCAAATAAAATGTTTTTCTTTTCAACTATTGGTGTGCTTTTCTTCTTAAGTGATTTCTTTTTTCCCAATACATCATCATCGAAAAAACTATCATCACTTCCATCGCTTAAAATATCAGCTAAAGGATCGTCAAGATTAAAACTCATACCTTTAGATTAATGAATTTTACTAAAAACGTTCTTAAATGTTATTATAATAAATATCTCTTCTCTAATATAAATATGTGTTGTTGTTCAATGAATGAAAATTTAACAACTTATAAACACCCGTTGCCATGGCAACTGAGTAATACAACATGTTATCCAAAAAGGCGGCCCTATACACGCCCCTTAAGAAGTAATTATTAAATCACTATATCCTCAGGGAATTACACACTACAGCTAGGGGAGCGGTAAACCGAAACTGAATAACTTCAAAATATTTACAGATATGATTATTTAATCATTATAGTTCTGAAATAAATAATAATAATAATATTTTGTATTTATTAATAAAACATGTTCCCGGGAATAAACTGAACCTGCCCGCCTTTCGTTGAATTATAATACACAATCCAAATAATCTCTGAAGAGGTACCTATAGGATTAGAAAAATCCAAGAAACAGATCAGAAAGTGTATGCACAGTTTTTCCAAAGAATTTCATTTTTAACATAATGTTAATTAAAAATAAACAGGTAACTACTTACATGAAAAATAAATCATCCATTATGTATTTCGTGTCCCCGTTTTTTATTTCATCAGCAAAACATTATTTCAAAATTATATTTCTTTATTAAGCATTTAAACAGAGCACTCTTATTTAACTGATTCCTACAAGTATCCATAATTAAATTATTAAGTTCACTTAAAACATCTTTTACAAAACACGCAAACTATCATTGTTACTAAAAGGGTAAGGTCATAAGAAAATGTACTTTTTAAAAGTTTTGAGTGAGCCCATGTTTGGTTGTGAATGCCATACGGCAACAAAAGTATGATAATATTATTAATTTATAAAACATTGATAATCATGCGTAGAATAATGTAGAAATAACCAGAATATTCAAGTGGTTTAAACTTAAAAAAGAAAACATATTTCTTTGAATCAACAAAATAAAGCTGCATACACATTTGTCTCCTATCAAACTACAGGACGAAAAATTGTATAAAATAAAATAATATAGCATTATTGTTTTAAAATTGTAATTTACTTTGAAAGCAATAAAGATGCCGTGTGATAATGTATAAATTATTGCAATTATACAATGCTATTGGATAAAAATCTTATTCTAATTTGTGTCTCCAAAAGTTATCCAGTGATCCAGTGTATTACTCCGATTCGATATGGGCAGATATGGGGTTGATTTTTTGTTATTAACATTAAACAACATTATTTACATAATTTTAATGTGGCAACACCGTAGGCTTAGTGTCAAATGTCAGTTTTAAGGTTTTAACCGTAGGTTTTAACCCTGTATCATGAAGGTTAGAGAACAGGAGAACGATCACCATAGAAAATAGTGTCCAGAAGTAGGTCCATGAAGTTGACACCCGGGAATAATTATTAAAAATGCGACTAGTATAAATCGATTGCGCGTAAAAAATGATGTTTATCGGTACTAATTCTTTGTTTGCGCATCAAATATTTGGTGAGATTAAAAAAAAATAAGGCGGGTGCTGTGAAATAATACATTTTAATTTTTTTCCATAAAAATGACGGTAAAAGAATAATTAAACAATATAAATTTGTAGATATTCACATGCGCAATCAGCACCCGATATCAGTTTATCCATAAGTTATTTATTTACATCGTAAATAATTAATTAAATAATCCTATAACCTCAGCCGCAGCATCCGAGCTCGAGAGCGTAATTTTTTCTTTAGTTGGCAGCAACAGCTTCCTAAAGAGATTTGTCAAACACCTATATTATTTATGACCATGGAAATACATGTACTTCGTACAAACTGGAACCCGCACTCTCGAATGACATAAAAAATACAAGAAAATGACCTTGAAATTTTTCATTACCCCTCAGTCTCTTTCTAATTAGGGTGAACACAAAATACAAGAATTTGGGATATTATGAAAAAAGTTTATGTTCATTATTTTTATTTAAAAACTTTATTGTTCAAACCAATAAAAAAGGTTACAAAGGGCGGACTCAATGCCAGTTAGCATTCTTTACCAGTCGACCCATGGCGTGGTGAGAAATTAGTGGCAAGTGACTTAAGTAACTAAATACAATAAATTTACATAGATATAAATTAATAAAAATTATATTCCTTTATAAAATATTAATTTATAAATGGACATCATTTTAATAAGTTTTATATTCCTTCAGTAGCTTGCTCAGGATGATGGTCATGATGAGTTTATGGTTAAAGTTGTCGGGAGGCTGTCTTTACATTCCTTATAAAATCATCATCATCATCATCATTACAACCCTTCACAAGTCCACTGCTGAACATAAGCCTCCCCCAAGGAATGCCACAAAGCACGGTCCTGAGCCACCTGCATCCATCGTCTTCCTGCATGTCTTACCAGGTCGTCACTTCATCTAGTGGGGCGATGCCCTACACTTCGTCCGCCGGTAATATAATATAATTTAATTAATTATATTTTATAAAACATCGTTAATTAATTCGATGGGGAAGAAAGGTTCTCAAGTGGCAGCCTCGTACGGGTAGGCGAAGTGTAGGGCGAACCCCACTAGATGGAGTAACGACCTTATAAAATAACATAAGGAAATAATAAAAATAAAATAAAAATCGTTTTTATTTACATTTATTATTACAATAGCAATAGTGTCTACAAAATTGAAAGATACAATAATAATAATAATAATAATTAGAAGCCAAGGTTTTTACAACACAATTTTTTATACATGATTGAATAAAATAGTTTTGTGAAATTTTTGGCGCTTGGTACGAACTACACTCAACTTTTGGTCCATACAATTTTATAGATGCGTTCTGAGACGCATGGTCAAAAAAGAGTTTGAAATTAATTTTAAAACTCCTGATTCATGAAATTCAGAGCAATTTATACTGTCATCCATAGGATGATAGAACATTTGTCGCAACTGTTGTGTGAAGTGTTGAATAATGATATTGATTAGTACATGTTTAATATTAGGTTGACCCAGACTATTCATATTTGATGCCCTTTTAAATATTTTATCCGCAAAAAGGACAATTTTGTACACCTCTGCGAATGGAAAATGCAATTTACCTCGATTTACAAGTATTGTAAAGGATTGATATTTATTTACATTTAAAACGTATAAATGATCGGTTTGTGAATGATCTGCAGCAATTAGCAAATTTTTACATTCATTACATTTCAGCCGTTTGACAATATTTTTATTATATTTCCGGTAATATAATAAAGAAGATTTTTTTGATAATCCGTATGGGTGTTTTGTGATTCTAAAGCCTGCAAGTGGTTTTCGATTTGATCATCGGTATCTGTATTATCAGTATTTGAGATCGGTTCTACTAGGGATGATTATTTATTGCCGAATTCAAATACATGCGTTGCGTCATATGTATGAGCAATGCAATTTCCATTAATTGAGGGTTGTACAGAGTTTCAATATAACAATTTTCTTAATCTATGTCGGAATTCAAAAGGGCTGGGGTTATCATTTGTTCGACCCCGGGCTCCAATACAAGAAAAATATGTTTCTAAATTATCCTGCGAACATTTAAATGTTAAAAGCTATTTAATGGGAGGAATGACGTTTAATAAATCGGCAAAAAGTAATGGAAAATTTTCAATGTTCATTAAAAAACCAAGAGCAAATGTTTTGCGCCCGTGGTGTAAAATACTTTTTCCATTGACACTCAATGATTTTAAATATTCTTTTGTCTGATGCAAAATCAGTTCCCAATATTTTTTGTTTTCAATTTTCATAGGACTTTTGAAACCACGTACAAAAGGCGATTTGGAATTCATTAAATCGAATATCCTATCTATGATTTTTAAAAAATCAACCGTGGCTTCACTCCACAAAAAAAGCGGATTTCGACTAAGTCTTAAGAACTCGATGGACTTAGCCACCAATAAACTCAAAACTTGGGCCGCAAGTTTGACATTCATTTTTTTATTTTCGTATTCTACGTGGGTAGATGATAAAATTAAATTTTCGGGTATTTTTACTTGTTGCTTCAAATATTCTAGAACTTCGGACAAAAGCCCCACATTGCAATTAAAACAGGCCAATGAATGTTTTAAGGCGATACCTCCAGCGAACGACCTTGAGCCTTTGGTCTGTCGACGCTCGCTACAATATATCGCGTAAAAAATCTTCAAGACGCCACCTACTGCTACGAACGTAGTATTATTTTTTCAATGTCAATGAACTATTCTATGGAAATAGACACGGCGTACAATGATAAATGTATTTTAATTTTCTTTATTCGGTATATTAGTTGCATTATATTAGAATTATGTATTCTAATATATTATCTAATTAATATAAATGACTATTTTGATTATTTTTAACTAAATACTATACTGCTAATATTGAATTAGATTTTTATAGTGTAAATTATAATATTTGTCAAAATATTAATTATGGATTCGAACTTTACATGCTAATGGTGCTTTATATTGAAAATATATTTGAATAGTAGGTATTATTATTTTATTTGGCTACTGAATTTTAGGATATGTTTTACCTTGAGGTCAAATATAATTTTGAGGAGCAATAGTTATTACCTACTAATCTTTTATCTGCTATTCCTCATTTAGGAACAATATTAGTAAATTGAGTTTGAAGGAGATTTACTGTTTATAATGCTACATTTATTATTTTAACATTTACCTACTGGGTAGGTAATTATTAAAATAATAAATATAGCATTAGTAACTAAATGGATTTTTTTTTAAATTTTTAAAATTAAAATTTTCGTATTTTTAAAAATTACTAAAAAAAGGGTTTTAAATAATAGATTTTCTCACAAAAGAAGGGAACTTGAAAAAAAAGGAAAAAAAAAGCGGGACCAAAGCCAAGACGCGAACCACGGAACTCCGATATCACGCCCGACCGACATACCGCCTGAGCTATAACGACCGTTAGTGATTTGTCGAAATTTACCTTCTTATATTGTAGCAGTTTTTTATTGCCTGAAAACATGGACAAAAGGACATTTTCTAAAAATAACTCCAGGGGTTCGTCGCTAAAATCGTTGGAGCCGTATAATTTTCTCATCTGGTTCGGTTCTATAAATATTTAAATATATAAAAATTATAAATTAAAATGAAAAGATAAATATACATAAATATCAATAAAATAAAATAAATACAAAATAATAATATATTATTACTGTTATTATTATTATTATAAGTTGTGGTTCGGTGAAGCTGCAACCTAATGGACCATGATCTGAAATTTTTACGAAAAGAAGTGGCTGACGTCAATTATTATTATTCTTATTATTTTTTCATTACTGCCTTTTTCAACCTCACAAGATATTTGTAACTGCAAAAAAGAAAACTACGTATAAGTAAGTAAATCAGTAATATAGTGTTATGTATGATTCAGACTAAATAAAGGTTCCTAAAAATAGACGTAGATAAAGAAATTGCATAAAAAATTACTCAAATAAAAATGCAATAAACTTGTTAATTTTATAGGTATTTAGTAAAATATTAAAATAATAAGTTTTTTAGGATATTTATGTAAAACATAAAGGTTATATTATGTTCTAACTACGTTCACGCTTGCGCATATAAAACCGCGGAATTTCACTAGTTTTATTATCAAAATAATAATTGGCAACCCTAAGTTTGCCTTGATTTTACCAACTCAAACTCGTTTTAGGAGATAAAAACATAGAGAGAAAGATAGGAGACTATTTTTTATTTAATATGGTTCATCAAATCCGTAAAAATAGTTTAAAATACTCACACAATAAAATTTTGAAGTGCAGGTAAAATATCCGCGACCAACATTTGCACAATTCTGACGTTCACAGACGTTTCAAAACTTTTTGCCAGAACAAAAAGTAAGCGCTGGCATGCGGCAAAAATTGTACCATAAATAATAATACTAATAATAATAATAATATATTTATAGAAACCAACCAGATGAGAAAACTATACAGATACCACAATAATAATATTATTTCCTCCTAACCCTCGGCCGTTTGGTCTCCTCTGCCGAGGGCTTCCATCTGGTTGGATCTTTATTTATTTGTGTATTTTTTGTATTTATTTTATTTTATTGATATTTATGTATATTTATCTTTTCATTTTAATTTATAGTTATATATTTATAAAAACCAACCAGATGAGAAAACTATACAGATACCCCAACAATAATAATATAATAATAATAATATTCCACAACTATCACACAACGCCATCCAGTCCCAAGCTAAGCAGAGCTTGTGTTATGGGTACTAGACAACCGATAAACATACTTATATATTTCTAAATACATAAATATTATAGATAAATTACACCCAGACACAGAACTAATGATCGTGCTCATCACACAAACATTTGTCCTGGGTGGGAATCGAACCCACGACCTGCGGCATAGCAGTCGGGGTCACTAACCACTAGACCAACAGGCCTGACGATAAATAAAATAAAGTCTCTAGCTCGAGAGGAGAGGTGCCGTGGTACCTCAGATGGTTAGCGCTTGCTAAAATTTTCACAGTGTGCGAGCAAACCGGGTTTGATCATCGCCGGCACCAATAATATTGTAATTGCAATTTTAAGTGTTGACTTACCACGTGCTCAGTGGTGAAGGAAAACATTGTGAGGAAACCTGCATGTCTGAGAAATAAGAAAAAAAATATTTCGAATACATGCAAAGTTCGCCAACACGCAGTGGGGCAGCGCGGTGGATAATTCCTTTCCTAGGACCCTTTCAGGAAATAGAATAGAAATAAAAAAATAATAAATCCAAACTTCATTTAAAACCAAACATATAAATTGTAAAGTAGCTGCAGGTATCTATAATCAAGTAAAAGATATTCCTATACTCCAACTTGTCCATGTTTCCCAAAACAATTTTTAATTAAGCTTTATATTATAATGCGGATTTTTTATATTTAAAATTTTAGTAATAAAGCATTTAGTACGTCTCAGCCGAGGCGCAAATATTTTTCGGCCGCAAATTTATAAGACCGATTTGTTATTCAAACATAAACATGGTTTTTTAATTAAATCTACCAATCATAAAACGACACGCATTTTTATTGAACACTTCCTATTCAATTCACAAAGTACCTATTATATATTTGTTTATATAAAAAAGTATATTTAAGTACAATCATAAAACTAAATGGAAACACAAAGTAGGAAAATGCATTGAGTTATAAAACACATAAATCAATGGGCAAATGTAAAAATGCTGGAGGCAGGCAGCCCTATCGCATGTTTACGTACCGCACGGCTGTAAGATTTATTTCTAAGATACGGCCGAGTTACAATATACCGTGACGTAAGCGCATCGGTTGGTAGGTACTCAAATAATATTATGTTTGCGGCGAAATACGGACGCGGCGACCAGCGATGCGGCCACCTCCAACGAACGCATACAGCGTAATGCAGCCCGCACTCTGCGTGCGCCCTTTATCGTAGAAGTCACACAATTTTCGGAATTATTCCAATTACGTGGTAGAGCCATGCTGCAGTTATATTAGTAGTATAGTTGTAGCACGAATGGGTCGGCTCGACCGGGGAAGGACCACGCTCTCACAGAATACCAGCGTGAAATAGTAGCTTGATGCTGCTGTATTTCGTATGGTGAGTGTAGAGAACCGGAGACCCTTTTTACTGGAAATGAGGCATTCCATCTCAGTCCTCACGGGTGACAACGCATCTGCATTTTCATTTGTAATGGAAGATAGATGTAGATGTCTATGGGCCGCAGCAACCACTTACCATCAGGTGGACTGTGTGCTCGTTTGTCAGCCTATTCTATAAAAAAAAAATTAAAAGAGAAAAAACGAACCTAAAAATTTAAATAAAACGTGGGGAATATAGATTTTTTAATTATCTATCCATTAGTGTTATCCTCAAATGATTAGATCGTTGCGTTTAGCAACAGATGCATGTAATCAAGAATTTTAGTCATTTTTTAAAAGTTGATTTTAAATGTATTTATAGCACATAAAAATAAATTAGAACGTGGAATGCGATGATGAGATATCGAACATTAATAATGTACTTTTAGATGTAGTTTATTTTTCATAACTAATGAGATAATAGAGTCTGAAAAACGCACTTTCGCAACATTTTGGTCAGGGATTCACCTTAAGGTCTCGACGTGTGCCAAAAATGCATATTGCGTAATAAACTCGTACGCTTTTGACGAATAAAAATGTAATGTTAAAGCGAAGGATTTCACTTCATCGCTATACCTCACACCTTGTGGTTTTTTTTAATTCTTTACATATATTAGCAAAATTTCCTGAAATGATATTTTCTATCTCACTGTTCTCTGTATATGATTTTACAATTTTTATTAAAGATTTCAAATTATTAGCAGTTTTGTTGAGCTGAAATACTTTTTGAACTAATTATTTGTTTCTTATCATTAGCTCTTCTTCTCGGGATGATTTAATTTTTGTTGCGCAGTAGATTCGTATGGTAGAAGTGCTTTTGTCCGTGACCTAAAAGAGTAAAAAGCTGTTAAAACGATTATTTTTGTAATGGACTAGTTAGTTTTGAAAATGCTATAGTCAGAACTAAAATCACAATTCAACTTAAAAAAATTAATAAAACTGAAAAATTTTTGACTTTGTATTTAACAATTTAATAGACCAACAAATTATGCTGATGAAATTAAAATGTCATTACTATTTTGGGTGTTATAATATCGTCGATGTTCATATTTTCCCTTTCCGTTTCCAAAATGTCTCGAAGTAAAGACCGTGGTTTTTTACAAAGAGGAATATTTATATTTTCTTTTGTAGCATCACGCAGCGGTTAAGATTCCTGAAAAGACACGAATATATGATTTTCCAACACTAAATAACAATATGTTTATTACACATTAAGATAACAATTTAATAATTATGATAATAATAATGTATTTTAGGCAAAATTTACATTACATGATGTTAATTAATATAAATAGAGGCCTATAGATAAATACCTTATTGACTAACATACATATTTATTACAAAAAATTAAAAAGACGTTAATGGCTAATTGTGTAAATTAAAAGAGCACTTACATGACTGCAGGATGGCACGTCTAACATAGTTTCCCAGGTTCGTTTAGAAGCTGCGCTAGTTGCATATTTTTCATTTGAATGCAAATATAATTAGGTAGTAAGTATTAAATTAAACCTGCGAATGTGTCTTCTCATCGTCACTTTAAAAATATACATACTTTTATTAAAATAGTCGAATCTTCATCACCCTGAACCATATCAGATAAATCTGATGGTTGATTTTCTTTGTTTACTTCTGTATGAAATTAACAATATAAATTTGGTAAACAAAAATATAAAAATTATGGGAAGTAAATTAGAACTACATTTAAATACATTAAAACCAAAATTGTAGGTGACATTATATCTGAACATTTATTTCTAACGGTAGCAATTATAAAGGTGTAACAAAAAAAAATTATTTCCTGAGACCATATATTTGAGTAAATATGTGTAAATTTTCATTAAAAAATTTAATACAATTAAAAAATTAGAAAAATATTGTACAAAAATAGCTTTTAAATATTTTTAAAAATTATAGCCGAGTGTTATAACATAAGCTGTTCCAGTTTTCTGGGTAACAGTATGCATTTTTATTTTTTTCTCAAAAAAAATATCAAGAGAAAAATTTTGTAATTTTAAATTACTTTTCTTCCCTTGGAAACGAAACATCGCATGGAAATACGAAATAACAAGTACCTAACAAAATTTCATACCTGTACCAGAGAACAATCTGCTATTTCATTTAAAAACGGTGTGAATCCTTGTCTCAGTCGTTTCCCCGTAATCATGTAATCAGTTGATTTGAAATGGAGGTTACAAATTTTTGCTTTTTCAAAAAGGGGTATTTTTGGTTCCACATTATTTAACCATTTATTACGTTCTGTTAGATTGGAAGGAAACCTGCAAAAAATTAAGTTATAAAAAATATAAATTTATTTTAATTGTGATGTTTTAGTGTACTGTCATTCGTGTAAACAACGTTTCGAAATTTCATGCAAATCGAGCAGAGTACCATTCGAGAAAACCTTTTCTGTTTCTAATTAAAATGAAAATACATTCACAATGTATGGTCACCCTAGTCGTAGTTATAATACAAACATGAAACGTTAATTAGTAAGCAAATAATGAAGTGAAATTGGAAATACCGAAACATAATTAACATCCCAACCAAAATAACAATTTGTCTATCCAGAAATAAGAGCAATTAAAGTCGAAATATCACTAAACAATTTTACATGACGCGCAGTATTTGCATGGCGTTTTGTACTTACGAATGAAATATAATATTACAACCTGGATGCCATTCACTTTTGCAACCGCGAACAATACATTTAATGACCATTTTACTAGTTTTGCCTCTGGATTATTCCAAAATTCAAAAACAAACTTGCGAAATGAACATAAACATCCGTCATTTGCAGTAAAAATATTTGACAAATAGATTTTGGGTTGACATATAACGGCGTTTAAGAATAATTATAAAATAGGGGAAATATTGGTAGGGTAGGCAAATAGTTCATCGTAAATCTTTATTAAGTGTTTAAAAGAAAAAGCAAACACTTGCGTGAAAATCGGTTTAGTCAAGTTTTTTTTATCATTTTTCACTTATAATTCTTGCAATACAAACAATTGAACCTATATTGAAATTCATAATCACTGTCAATGGGGTAATATCAGCCGTTACGTTGGCTGTTCTGTAGGGAAAACAGGGGTTATTTGAGGTCATTTGGTTATTCCTAATGTTGATATTAGGAGTGTGGGTTCCAGTTTGTCTATACTTCCGTGTTTATGACTTTATAGTTTAAAATCTTTTTAGTTTCCATAAAAAGTTATAGTTATAGATTGAAACCTCTGTAGAGGATTGGAGGAAGGAGGAAGATTGTAGAGGAGAGGAGGATTGGAGCCTTTGTAGTAGTTGCATCGCTGTGATATTGGGTTGTCTTCTGGCGGTCATTTGGAAAAATTGATCATGTCTCTGCGTAGTAACACGATATCCGTGTGCCGTTCAGCCACATCTCCAGTACTGGGATAACGTAATCACAACCTTGATATCACGTTTTGACTGGTGTGCAGGGCGTCAGGGCCTCAGCAACGAGGTGTTGAATAGCAACATTTTATCTCGACTCATTAATATGAGTATAACAATATTTTGACGGCTCCGTGGCGCAGTGGCTTAGCAATGAGTTACAGCGCTAAGGGCTGCGGGTTCGAATCCCGCACGGAACAAGTATTTGTATGGCCTACATATATCTAATTGTTCCGGGTCTGGATGTTTGTCCTTTTTTGATCCTTTTCCTTGAAATTTATGTATGTAAACTGCTTCCACGATACAGGAGAAAATCCTAGTTTGGAGGTTACGTTGTTTAAAAAAAATATAAATTTTCCTTGATGTAACGAATTACTAACAATTTTTTTTTAGTTTTTTATTTGAAAATGTAATAAAAGAGGTTTCAATCTATAACTATAACTTTTTATGGAAACTAAAAAGATTTTAAACTATAAAGTCATAAATAATATAAGTGTTTCGCAAAGCTCTTTAGTATGGAGTGTAGAAGTAAGGAGTACAGACTGGGTGTTCAAAAGTGTCCATTAAAACCTTTAAATAGGGTGGCGCCACTATATAGCTACGGGGCAAATTTTTAAGAACGCACCGAAAAATATTAGTGGGATAGACGACTTTTTCGAAGAGGTTATATTTACTAAATAAAATTATTTTAGATTTTAGAGCTACTGAGCAGTTTAGTACCACACTTAAACCGTCGACAACCACTAAGTTCATTTCATCACAGTAGCTACTCCAGCGCATTTGTGGAGAGTTTTTGAACTGTTATTTACTGCTTACAGATGGCCACTTTTCAACTATTCTACTATGGGAGTTGGTACTTTGGTACTTGTTGTTTGGTTGGTTGGTTGGTTACTTGTTGGTACTTCTACACTTCATACTCTTTAGGAAGCTGTTGCTGCCACCTAAAGAAAAAAGCGCTTTAAGCGCTAGCGTACTAGGGATATTGCACTCTCGAGCTTGGACGCTGATGCTGAGGTTATGGGATTATTTAATTAATTATTTACGATGTAAATAAATAACTTATGGGTAAACTGATATCTGGTGCCGATTGCGCATGTAAAAAACTATAAATTTACATTTTTAATTATTCTTTTACCGTCATTTTTAAGCAAAAAATAAAAATTTATTATTTCACAATCAAATAATTAGTACCGATAAACATAATTTTTATGCGCAATCGATTTATACTAGTCGCATTTTTAATAACTATTTCTGGACGTTCCAGAAATATGGACACGATAAGTGAGGTGCTGCGTTCGGTCGAGGTTCGGTCAATAAAAGTCATTTTTCCGATCAGATGCTAAACCACTTGCACATCCACACACAATAAAATATTTCTCCATTTTTTAATGTTTCTTTTTGTCAAAAATTACAAAATTACGGAGCATGAAAATTTTCACAATAAAAATGAAATGAAAATTACATACATTATTCCGTAGACAGAGAAACCTAGGTTTCTCTGTCTACGCATTATTCAACTAACTTCATCTACTTGTACTCATAAACAGCTAGCTTCGCAGTTACTACTCACCGATGTCAGCGCCGCTATACATTATACAATTTTCAAGGACAGGCGGGCTATGCTTTAGTACGTATATTGATCGTTCTCCTGTTCTCTAACCTTCACGCCTGTATATACTTATTATATAATCTTTGGTTTTGACATATTTTTTTCATTTGGGGTCGTGACCGTAAACAAATGTAAACTCCATAATTTAGAGCACTTTCGGGCAGTGTGTCTGTGAATTCTAAATGGGAAGTAGAAAGATATCATTTACTATAAGGTTATAGGTTCCTGATTCGAAATTTATGGTCACTTGCCAGAGTATGTCAAGTTTTGTTAACGAAATCGAAATTTATGACCGGTATTCATTGTTGAGTTTTGAATTTTCGAGTGTGTTTGTTTCAATTCGTTACGTGTGTTATGGTATTTGTTATGTCACACACTGGAATGTTATAAAGGAGATTGTTCACCTAATTAAACCGAGTACTGCGAAATGAACAAGGTGTAATGTTATTTTGACGTACCTACATAAGAGTAGAGTGTTATACTATTCTGATTCATTGTTACTATTAGCTGAACTAGGTCCGTTTTTAATTAAGAGGGTCGTCGCCTTTCGTCAACCTTTCCACTCACACAGGACCCTATTTAAAAAAATGTTTAATTGACAAGAAGCATTTTTTTAACTTTAGTAATGGGCAAAATATTAGTAGGCAAGTTATTATTAAAAACACATTTTTTATGTGGCTTTTGTAACATTTGTATACTTACCTAGTTTATTAGATAAACACATAAAAAGTTTTTTTAATCATTACTTATTAAATTTATTCTATATTATAGTACGGATGTTGATTACATTAAAAAGACGCATTTTAAAATTCAATTTCTTCTTAAATATGGCTCTGTGTATACGCGAATAGTGTCAATTGGAATAGCACTTATAATTTAAAAAAAAACTTAAAACTAAATTCCGTGATATGTGGTAATAATTGCAGTATCTGTACTAATTGTTGATTTATAAACACATAATTGTGAAATTCGTTATGTTTCTTTTATAAATAAGCCTAATAATTAATATGAATAATACCTACTTTGATTAGTATCTACTGTTTTTGTTGTAAGCACATTATTTTGTTAAAGGCTTTAATTCTACTGTGTTGCGTTATTTTGATGTTTAGTTTCGCAAACATGCAAACTGTAGTCTATGCATAGTCTAAGATTCGTTTTTGATTATTTAACCTTTACTTCGTGAAAATAATTAATTCGTAATATTTTATAATGGCACTACTTGAACCTATTTCCAAGTGAACATTGACCTCTATATTATTCCAGTAAGTTATTGTGTTACCGTGTGCTATATCTTCCAGTGCATTATTTACACTTTTTTAAGACATTACGCAAAAATACTTTTTAATAAGTTAAAATTGTTAGCATGAATTAGAGGCAGAACCCAACTACACAAGATACCATAGACTCATAATTTAGAATATATTAAACGACCATAGTGTGCAATAGAGAAGAAAATTCTTTATGGCAAAATGAAAGATAGAAAAGGATATCAAAACTCGTGAGGTTATCCTATACATGGAGGTTAGAGAAAAGGAGAACGGTCGCTATAGAAAATAGTGTCCCAGAAATATGGGCAAAATAAGTGGGATGCTGCGATCACTAAGTTGTCTCAATAAAAACGGACTGTAGTGCGCTAGTTTGAAACTTTGAGTATTAAACCAGGAGTGATATCACTATCTATCGACGCATGCGCAATGGCTTTAAATAATCACACAGCTGACATTCACCATCTTCATCTAACAAGGGGCATTGCGCACTTACTCTCTCTCACATTATCTCGGATATCTCGCGTTTTTAGCAGATAGCACTAATTTGCGGCTATTTTTTCACAGGCAGCAATATATCATCGTATTAGAAAAAAAACATCCGTGTAAGTCATGAACGTATAAATATTACCTGCTTACACCTGGATGCGAGGTAGTTAGGTAGAGGTAGTCGTAGTCGAGGTAGCCGAGTGTGCAACGGTACCCATGGATGATAGAGTTCTTTACATGCATTGTTATGATGTGGATGATATTTTGTTTAAAAAATAAGTGAACGTATTTGTTTTCGAATATTAATTAACATTAATTTAATTAAAAATACTTGCGGCCACTTTTGGCTAGTTGCGGTGTTATGAGTGTATTCTCCTATTCATGAACGTATGTAAAACGTGTGTTTGACTCACAACATAATGAACGTACTGATTTTGCAGCGGGATCTTAGACTATATAGGATGCGACATCGCTCATTAAAACATAGAAAAGAAATGAAAGTTCAAAGCTAATGTACGATATATTGAATTTTTCGATGTATTTATCACCATTTAAATATATACATACATTTATATGGAATAAATTGTCATTTTGAAAAGAAATGAATAAAGAAGTATAGTAATCATAATAAAGCCTGGGAAATAATTCATGCCATCCCACATCTTTAACGCATGTTATATACGAAACTCTTCTTTTGCTTTAGTTTTATTTCTTATGTTGCGGTGCGTTACTTCTTATGGTAATTCCATATGTCACCTTCAGTATTATCGCATTTTCTGAATACATCTACTAAACTATACCGAAATACAAACAGCTAACTAGGGTGACAAAGTGGACCCGGTCTGCAGTGATATATATGACTTTGACATGTTTTTTTTTTCGAATATTTATTTTTCGGTGACATAAAATTCTAGATAATTATCGTTCGCAACTTTTAACATACGGAATTTTATACCTTCGAATAATTGGTTATTTCGTAACTTTTGACGGCAAGCCAACATCGTTCCTAAAACATCGCTCATGAAGAACCATGTTTATGAACGATATATCAATGTTTGAAAGAATTGAAGTATCGTTTTCATCCCTAGTCGCGCATCGAATAAGTGTCTTAACTGCCCGAAGTGTTATTACACTGCACGGTGGCAAAGACACTGCAGACCGGGTCCACTTTGTCACCCTAGTTAGGGACCCTTACTCCCTTACTCTTATTACACCACACTGATTAAGAGTGTAGGGACTCTGATTCAGGGCAGTGTAATAAGGGTAATGTGGCCATTACCAGCCAGCTAGCTCCAGCTTACCTATATATTGTTGCGCGCCTAAGTTGATGTCTGGTACCTGGCACTAGCGCTGTCTAGTGTCGGGGAACAGAGTGAGGAGGGCTTTCTAGAAAATGCCATTCCTGAACTTTTCACCAACAGCGCCATCTAGTATCATGGAAGAACTAAGCTTTCTAGAAAGCCCCACACTCGAACTTTCTGCACCTGGTCGGTCGGGGCCGGTATTTGCTGGAATATTCTGGATGTCAATTTTGGTAATTCAATCGGCAGTTTTTATTGTCACGAAACTTAAGCTCGTAACAATATCATAGATTACGGTGTAATATACTAGAGACTATATGGAGGTCAGTGGTTGGAGTAGAGGAAATTATTAGTAGTGTTAATCGCACTGCTAGTGCTTTTAAAATAATATAAAGTATACCTATTACGCAGTAAATTATTTTATCTCAAAATTTTAAAGTCTTCACGTAATGTGTACATATTTATTCAGTATTAATATTTTTCTTATTCTGAACGCATATGTTACACACAACTTATTGTGACAATGACAATTAACTCAAGTGACATTTGGCGAAAAATTTGTTGCTTCACGTCAGCTAGTCGGCTGTATTTTTAATTATTTTTTTTTCAAAACAACGGATTTTTTGATCGCTGTTATCTTATTTAATAAACAACATTTTTTAATTCTATTTAAATATGGATTGTATCGGTAAGTTTATCACGATATTTGCTGTAAATTTTTTCGCCGCACTTTTTGACATCTTTGTGGTTTGGTATACCGAGGTCTTTTGTTCTAGAATTTTGCTAACTCACGATTCATTTTTAGCTTCAGGGAAAGGTGACACGACAGAAAATTGTGATCCAAATTCATTATCAAATGGTACTTCTAAGACTGCCGTAGACAAACAAAAAACTGATAGTGAAAAAACACTCCCCGAAGCTCCCGCAGAGAGTACGGCATGTACGTCGGAATCAACCGAGGACTCTGTTGTCTGCGAAATTCCGGAACAAGTCGAATTTACGGTAGTTTTTAACAAAGTAAAACACGACATAACATTTGCTTACGATGCAACTGTATCAGAATTAAAAGCCCATCTTGAAAGAATATGTGGAGTACCACAATTGGCGCAGAAACTAATAATTAAAGGCATGGCTCGCGACAATATGACACTAAGGAAAGCTGGTGTTGTTAAAGGTGGAAAAGTCATGCTTGTTGGCTCTAAAATGGATGATATATTAGCTGTAAAAAGTGCACCAAAGGTATGTAAACAAACAAATTTGGTACCTGAATTCTTACATACTTTACATTATATTATAATATAACAGTATTATATTTTTATACACAATATTTGTTTATAGTATCATTATAACTTTCCCATATTCAGGAAATATCAGACGAAAAATCAAGTAGTCAGACAAATAAGGAACCACTTTGCATGCAGAAAAATCACAGAAAAGTCCTTGATAAAGGTATTCCACCAGATGTCATGCCTGGGATAAAGGGAGTTAAGGTATTAAAAGTACCATTATGAAAAACATGTACATAAATAAACATGTATGGATTAAATATTCAATGTCTACAATAAAAATGATGTGAAATTTATTTTTTTAGGAACCTTTGCCCCCAATCCCGCTTAGTGGAATGTTAAATAAGCATGGTGGTAAAGTAAGATTAACATTTAAGCCAGAGCAAGACCAACTTTGGGTTGGTACAAAAGAGCGCACTGAGAAACTTGCCATGACATCTATTAAAAGTAAATATTAACTGTTTCTACTTAAGGATCTTAAATTCGACAAATAGTATTTTTGCTCTGATACATTCATATATCAAATTTAATATTTTGAACATGTTTTTATAGGTATAACTTCAGAACCAATCAAAGATCATGAAGAGTATCACATTATGGTGAGTTAAATTTCTATATATTCTCAATGCTTAGAAATATAGTTGTAGCATGAATGGGTCGGCTCGACCGGGGAGGGACCACTCTCTCACAGAATACCAGCATGAAATAGTAGCTTAATGGTGCTGTATTTCGTATGGTGAGTGTAGAGAACCGGAGACCCTTTTTACTGGAAACAAGGCATTCCATCTTATTCCTCATGGGTGACAACGCATCTGCATTTTAATTTGTAATTGAGAATAGATGTAGATGACTATGGGCCACAGCAACCACTTACCATTAGGTGGACTGTGTGGTCGTCTATTAAAAAAAATGCTTTCTTGAACCAGAGTAATTGGCATAGCCTTAGGAATCAGTAAGATGAAGTGTCAATTGGCCAGCCATATGGCTTGAAGAACCAACAACCAATAGGAAATAAAGATTCACCTTGTACCAGTAAAAGAAATATGTAAGGCGACTCCTAACTAGGTAGAGTAGCAACTGGAACATATGCAGGTAGTTGGGGGAGGCCTTTGTTCAGCAAGGCACTTGTGAAGGGCTATTAAGATAATGATGCTTATGAAAAGTAATTTTTCTTGTTTCAGGGCCTTCAATTAGGAACCACAGAGGCTTCAAGATATTGGGTCTACTGGGTGCCAGCTCAGTATGTGGAAGCCATAAAAGATGCAGTACTTGGTGTTTGGCAGTTCTTTTAACTGAACAAATTGCCCAACTTACTGCCCATTTATAGTCATTTCTTTTTATGAGCTACTTGGGTAGATGCAATATTACTTTTTGAAACTAAATGGATCCCTAGTACTCAGCCATGTTGTCTTAAGATGTAAATACTTATTTGATTTAATGCCAAAATTTTTCAACTTTTGGATAGAATATGGCTTTCGTTTTTTACAAAAAATTATTTTACTAGGGTTCCCATTTTAAATTTTGCTGGTATTTAAGCAACACTCATATCAACATAATATTTGTTAATTATATGAGTATTGTTTATATGCTATGTGTATTCTTTTGTGATAAATATGCCATGTCAATTAAAGTTGTCCATTTAAATACTGGCATCTATGTATCTGGTCAAATCAGAAATTATTTACTTCATTTGTAAATTTGCATTTTATGCGATTTGGGTTCATGATGTATGATATTGCTAATAACAACAATTCTTATTGGAAACATTAATGCTATATCAGTGAGCATTTGTAATAACTCAGCTTATTGCCTCCTTGAGTTTTAAACCTGATCTCTATGTGACCTTTTACAATATTTCGTAAGTAATTTATTTGTAGGATTAGCTGGAGTATTAACAAAAGCTGTAAAATTTTCTTCATAAATATCAGAAGTAGCTCAATTTAAAATATATAATATAAATGGTTTATAACTGACTAATTCCAGCTAATTCTTCATTAATTTTGATCATAGAAATAGAGGAAAAAATGTTTTGAACTAACTTTTTTTTCATTTTACCTATCCCATTTTAAATAAAATAAATCATAAGATATAAAAACCATTTTATTGAATACAATAGAAATGTAAAATCCTATAAAATTCTTAAATCTAATAATATAGTAGTTATACTACATAATATGGCACTTAATATTTAAGATTGCATAATCTTCAATAAGTTAATGTTAACATAAAAGTTGTAAAAAATATTTGGCATGTCGATATGTATAAATAATTAGTTTTTGTACTCTTATACTTATATTGAAAAATTAGCTTAACCATATTCAGATTGCACTGTCATAGAAAACTGCCCCTTGGGAATACTTGTTGCGTGGTACCAGAGCCTTGTGTCCAGCAATACTGAAATCATTTAAAAATATTCTAATTAACGATAAAATAAATATAAATAACTATAAATCTATTTTCATGACAAGAATAAAAATCATAATTGAGATTAAAAATCAAAAACATTTAAAATGGTTAATATGTAAAATTCTAAAATAAAATCTATTCTATTAGTAACTTTTAAATAAAAGTTAAAGAGGAAATCGCAAAAAAAGTTTTGACATTATTGTGTGGAATTTTAAATTTTTCAAAAATGTATAATTCAGTATTTTATGATGATTTTTTTACATTTTTCTGAAATTGGCTTAAAAATTGGTGTCAACTGTCTCACTGTCTCCATTGCTGATGATAAGGTATGATGAAGGATTATTAAAATATCAGAATTTGGTTATTTTTATACAATAAGTACACATTATTTCTTGTATAATTTTTTTATGACAAAATTAAAATGTCCAATGATTTTGAACAATTTAATATAAAAATTTACGATGGGGAAGGGACAGCTGCTGGTACAGAACATATTGCAAATTTTTATAAGGATCTATGAGTGACAGTTATTGGATTATTAAAATCACAAAAATTGAGAAATTTTTGGCTTCAACTAAAGTTAACAGTGACAGCTCAGGAAGAATAAGTGTACATTTTAAAAAGATTTATTATATCCCGAAATATAAATTATATCCCACGATTGCCCTTCACACTGTGAGATATATCTTTTAACTAGTGTGGTGTTCATCATTGGACGATCTGAGGACGTGACGGAGGCGCGGAAGGGTGTGCGGGGTACAGGAGGTAAAATATAATATGAAAACATCGCTTGGCCGATCGAAAAAATATTCATAGTTATGTATTATATCTCAGTGGAAGCGGTTCTATTTAAAAGTACGGTGAGCGTTATTAATTTATATCTCGAGATGTAATATAAATTATATTATATCCCATAGTGGAAAGTCGGCTTAACAAAAAAAATGATTTGAAACTTTTTTAGCACTACCAATGTGATACAAGAAGGTACTTTTTTGTTTACTGTTTCTAGATCCAGGACTAAATTATAAGGATAAAGCCTGAGTTAAGGTGAGACCTCATAATTTGGTAGTCATATGTGTAAGATAACTTACTGCAATTCAATCTCAACTCACCAACATCACCAGGCTCTACATAATATTGAATCCTGTGACAAACATGTTCACATTCTGGAACTGGGGCAAGTGACCAATTTTTACTTCCTTTTACTTGCCCTTGCCACATGAGACGAGGAATATAGTCTAACTGCAAAATAATTAAAATATTTGTTTTTACACACTTAATTATAAAGTATTTAATTTGTTAGTACCTTTTTTAATCAATCATTTAATGAATATGTTCTTTATTGTGTACCAAATCATATTAAAATAAAAAGAAAATGTATTATATAAAGAATATATTATATTCACTAGGTGGTTTTCCTTTTCTGGCTGGGAGCCCACCTGGGTAGGTGCCACCCCGTTACCATTTTGGCTGACAAGTGGCAGTTCATGCACAATTGTGCTCCAGTCTCAAGAATATAGACCACCAGTATACTCGTAATTGCAGGCTGTGAGGCATTGCACCTTAGTCCTGTCCGGGGGTGTACATAAATTATACTATTAAAAATAAAACAAGATGATGACAGTTGAGAATAAATATGATAGAGACAAGGAAGGGCAAGAAGCATGACAGGAAATATTGATTGGGCATTAACCGCTCAATCCCCTAGCGGTCTCATGAGACCGCGGCCAAATTCCGTCAAATCCCTAGCGGCCCCATGAGACCGCACCCACCCACAACACTCTAACCCATAAAAACTTATATTTAGACTACTTTTCTGTGAAAAAGTTGGGCATTATATAATCAATATGAAATTTTCTATCCTCTAGTTGAATAAAAATTCAGTTAATCTATAGATATTCATTTATAATCCACATTCCAACTGCGTCATTGTCAAGTGTTCGTTGTTATACATCGTTGCGTTAATTTTTGGATTTTTCTAAGTTAAGAAGTTTTTTATATTAAAATTGTTATGAAAGTTTTTGTGTGAATATAATTTATCTTTTTATGTAAATAATTTCGGGTAATATATAGGAATAATAGTAATTTTCATGCTATCGACATCCGCTTGGTACGTAAGTATTTTTGTAATGCCAAACTTAATATAATGCCAAAATTTTTTATAGAAAAGTAGTCTATAAATATAAGTTTTTTTGGCATGCGTCCGTCAAATCCCGAGCGGTCGCACCCACACACAGCACTTTAAAACTTATATTTATATACTACTTTTCTTTAAAGAAGTTTGGCATTATAGAATCTATATGAAATTCTCTATTCTATAGTCTAAACAAAAGTCAGTTACTCTATGCATTTTTATTTTTAACCTCTCAACTGTGAGAAACTCAAAATGAAATGTCATGTCTGTGTGGCTGAAATCAGCCACATCACAGACTTGAGTTATTTTTGGCTTTAATTTTATAAAAATTGTAATATCTCCAGTTCTTTTTTAAATTAAGGTTTTATTTTCTTTATACATTACTCAGAAGTAGTTTCTGTTCCTCTTTCTTTAAATCATATCAACTGCAATATTATAATAAATTTGTTATACTACATATAAGTTAGGGCACTTATATTCATATTTATTTCTATGTTAAAAATAAAGTATAAAAAAAAATTTCAGAATAATAATCATTTAATTACATCAACAGTACATATTTTAACAGATTTATTACAAAAAAGCAATCCACTTCATACAATTTTTTTCAGCAAAACAATGTTTAAAACTTTCATTCTAAACCAACTACTCCATATTTTAACGTATATTTATGTAAATAAGCGTTTTGAGTATTGAAGCTTGATGTTTACTGTAACTTGAGCTTATCGGGTAAGCAAAATCACAAGTGGTCCATGGGTATGCTCAATGGAACTAGAATAAGAGTTACACAGAAAAGGGTCCTTTTTTTACTTAGAAATTAGTGGTTACAAGAAATTAATTTTTAAATGATTAAGTTATTTGTTTGAACAAACTGTTATATTTTTCAAAATATACATTCAACTAGCTTTAATTTAAATTGAAAACCTTGCATGGTTTCTAAGAACTTTCATAAAATCAATGCTAATTTATACAATACAAAAGTAGTACAAAAACATCCAAAATTTGTCAAGACTAATATGGATGAGACTAAGATCGATTTGTTTTAAAATATTTTTTTTAGTTTCTACTTTGTATTTATAATGAATCAATAAACAGAGTAAAAGTAAACATAAGTATAATTCTTTTTAGTTAATATATATAATAATTATTCCCGTTGTTCTACTGCTCTTACGGCCGAGTAGCGTAGCAGTTGGTGGTCCTGCCTCATACACCAGATGTCCCAGGTATATCCATTTGTGCCCTGAGTATCCATTTGCGTGACGAACGTAGATGTTTATACTCTGGTCATGGTTATAATATAATATAATAGAATATTATTTATTCAATATAGATAACATGTAATTCTTATTGAAAGTAATTTTTTACTTTATCACTGGTTTGGAAAAAACCTCAGTTCAGGAAAGACCCAGCGAGAAACCCAGCTGAACTTTTTTTAAATAAATTTTGCACTGTTAATGGTCACAAAATATTTACAAAATTTAGTTTAGAAACAGCTTGGGAGTAACCACCTCAATCTCAGGGGTTATTATCAACCATGTATTCATTTATATTATAATAAACCTTTACATAGTTTTGTTTAATAAAATATTTAAACTTAGAAATAGAGAGACCTTGTATATTTTCTGGGACTTTGTTGTAATAGCGTATACATTGCCCCAAGAATGGATTACTGAATTTGTGGAGTAAAGAAACTAGTATCACAAGCCTGTGTTTGTGAGTGTTCACAAAGTATATATTACTTTTCTAATAAAACTACTTTTGTTTTTGTGAACATAAATCAAATATTCGTAGATATACTGAGAGGCCAAAGGTTAATTATTTACTTATATGAATGCCGCATTTCCCCATAGCAAAATCATATATGACATTATGCTATGGAAACAACTGAAATAAACTAATCTAGCTGTCTCGACACTAGTCATCCCTAATCTCCCACCTCCTTAGCGTGTAAAGAACGCTCCAACCCATACCCTTGCTGTACATTTTCTATCATCGCGCTAAATAGGCTAAAGTAGTAATAATTTCCTGTAATTAGTATATACAGAAATTTATCAGTATAGAAGATCTTAGAACGTAAGTAAAAAGGCGATGATTACGGTTCTGAGACGGAAGGTCTTGACATGCCCCTTCTAACTCCAGTAACAAGTGCGCTGCGTTCACCCTGCGAGGTGAACGCAGCGCACTTGTTACTCGCACCCGCCTCGTACCGCTGGTCTACCTCGCATTGTGCTCACACCATATGCTATACTCGTAACAAGTGCCGCGTCCACATCTAGCGCCAAACCTGCAGTGCCACCACGTGTGCGTACGCCACCACGAGTGCGTACGCCACCACGTGTGCGAACACCACCGCGTGTGCAAGCTCTAATGCGTGAACGAGTGCCACCTCGTGTATGGACCATGCCACTGACACTCCTCTGACTGTATAAACGACAGTACCAACATGCAAAAAAAAAAGAAAATAAGTCAAGAAAACAAACATTTTTTTCTCTATCTAGGTGGAATTTCGATCTCGGCAAGCGACTCATTCTGTTTATAATTCTGTCGCGGTTCCGCGATTCCCAGCAGTCGCTTCCGAACAGTAGCTGCCAAGATCAGAATACCATCTTTAGATCAGAAAAAAGATTAAATATCTGCAATTTATTTCTGAAAATATAAGACGCAAAAATACTTTAATTTTCAAATCCCAATGCCTCGTGAATGCTCCAGTCCAGTACAAAAAAGTAGACTAAAGTACCAGAAAAGTTCAAACTAAACACTAAAGACTTCAAACTAAAATAATAATATAATAATAATAATAAAAATTTATATACTAATAATAATAATATAATAATAATAATAAAAATAATTTTAAAAATTCAAAATGCTAATTATCAAATAATTAGCATTTTGAATTTTTAAAAACTTCTAATAAACCATTTTTCCCATCACTGCCAAAGGCTTATCCATATTCTCCATCGTTACCAAAACAAATGTCAAACCTAGTCTGTGAAGTTGGAGGATATCAGCCACTTAACAACCGTTAGGGGGAGGTCCCCGAGAACCGGACACTTAAGGAACAATAAAAATAAAAAAGAACGTATTGACATCTCATTTGTTTATTTCACTTATGTATTATGTATATTCACAACTATATACTTAATCAACACAGATATATCAACAGCCTCAAATCTTACTTAAAATGTAGTAGGTACTAAGGAACATTTAACATAGAAAAAAGGACGTTTTTAAAAAGGTCCCCTCATGACGGACAGCCAAGTTTTCATTCATTTTTAAACCTAAACATTATTTTAACAAACAATTCGTAAGAATATCTATTAAAATTGATCAAATCAGCTGTTTATAAAGAAAACTACTCTTAATTGTAATTAACTTTGGTCATAATTATGAACGGTTTCTATAAAATGACAAAACTTTAATTGTACAACCTGCAAAAATCACAAATGTAGCAGAGCTTTTTTCAATATTTCATGTTTGGGAGTACTCCCACAACTCGGTTTGGGTTTATCCATGTTGAATCTGAAAAACAAAACACAAAAATAATAACTACAACAAAAATAAACTTACTGTAAAACTGTCCGGTATTAGGGGACTTTGAGAGTGTCCGAACTTAGGGACCCTTGGGTACATACAAGAAAAATTCTCATTCACATTATGTGTTATGGATCTTAAAAAAACACCTGGGTTATATCAGATTAGTACAATAGCAATAAGAATTAATAACAATGATTATCATCCCATACTTTAAATACTGTTTACAGAACCCAAAAAATTACTTTGAACAAAATTTTTACTTACCTTAAAATTTGCTACACGCTCCACGCCGAACGAGTCAGCACTAACTATTGACACGCTACCCCCACACTTCACTTGGGAAACGCTTTCTAACCACGACTCAAACAACAAATTGGCGCGCTTTATCGCACTGATTCAAATTCTGTCCGGCTTTAGGAGCCGTCCGAGCTTAGGGGACTTCCCCCTACATATTTTTGAAGCAATTTCTCACTTTTTACATCAAAGTATACTTTGCGCTTTAGTATTTAGCTTAAATATTAGTTTCACAATATATTGCACAGAATATATTGACACAGAATATATTGACACAGAAAGCAATTAAGTCACTTAAAAAGTAAAAACCTGCGACATTACGGTGGTCATTCCTAAGACTGAGTCAAATTAAATTACAATTTTTTTATTGAAAATTGCCAACGAGCCTCGAAAAGTAGATAAATAATTAAAGATAACTTACCGCTCCATTGTATTTTCCATGATATCCGGTATAATAACTTGTAATTCACAATTTTAAAAGCAAAATTACCACACGTCTATTCAACAAAATCAACGGAACTTCAATGACAAGTTTTTTATTTTTTCTATAGAGGTTGCTAGTAGTAACTAGTAACGTATATCATACAGCCAAGTTCATAATGAACATAGTCACGGTCTTATTCCACAGAGAAAGATAAAGAAATAAACGAATTTAGCCGCGAAATGCGACCGTGTAGTAATGGCAGAAATCAGCCAGCCCACAGACGCGCCTTATTTTTTACTGGCTGAAATCAGCCACGTCGCAGACGATAGGTTCTACCGTAAAATTGCGCCATTTTCGTATGGTCGGCAAAATTCAGAGAATAAAAATAAAACATATAGAGTAACTGACTTGTTTAGACCACAGGATAGAGAATTTTGTATAGATTCTATAATGCCAAACTTCTTTATAGAAAAGTAGTCTATAAATATAAGTTTTAATGGTTTAAAGTGCTGTGGGTGGGTGCGGTCGCATGCGACTGCTCAGGATTTGACGGCCGCATGCAACTGCATGGCAATTTTAAGACGATTGGTGGGTTAAGCATTGAGTCGATTTTTTAAGGAAAAAGAGGACTGGGCCTTTTAATAATTTATTTAAGTTTAAGTATATAAAAACTAGCTGGTGTTGGTACAAGATAATCCATCACCTCATTTTATACCTTATGTCCAAAAAGAGCTACTGACTTCTGATACATGGTCATATAACCATTTCAATAAAGACTGATGATGGAGACCAACATCAAAGGTGCAAGTCAAATCTCATTCCACCTACCAAGCGTAACAATCAAGGCAAATCCTACCTACAACATGTTCCATGCCCAGTGGTAGATTTTTTATTTTATTTTATTTATTTAAATAGATACACCATCAACAATATCAGTAAACATTGTTACAATTAAAATACTATATTTTTAGATACGGCCTATGTCTTTACAGGCATATACATCATTATAAGAGAAAAAAAAACTAAACAACATATAAACTCTAAAACAAAAAGAAATTAAACTAAACAATCAAGTAAAAGCACCAAATCCAGTAATAATTACATAAATAATAATTTTGAATCAGTAATCTGGTAAGGCAGGTAATAGTCTCTTTACATTTTCTTTTAAATACATATTCGGGGTCGCTAAAGATGTCGATATCATGATTGTTTAAGCTGTTGTAAGTTCGCATACATCTGCTTAACGGAGAAAACTAGCCTAAATTGGTTCTACTGATGGGAATATTGAACTAATTTGTAATTGGGTGTCTAAGAATATGATAGGGGATTTTAAAACACAAACTTGGCGAAAGTAACTTACCGTGTAGAAGTTTATGTAGCATCATTAAGTCTAAAAGTTTTTGTTGCTCAGCCAGTGAACTCATTCTAAGATGAGAAAGCCTAGAGTTATAATCTTTATAGTATGGACAGTTTTAAACTTTATATGCAATGAATCGAGTGAAGTTTTGCTGAATATGCTCGATTCTGTGAATGTGAATTTTATAAGAAGGATTCCATATCACCGAGGCATATTCTTAATTGCTATGAAACAATGCATTATAGATAGTTATCAGTCTGAGCATTTTTGAAATCCTTACATGTACGTTTGACAAAACCTAACATTTTCCATGAACGCGTTACCACATTATCCATATGTTCTATAAAGCTAAGTTTGTTATCAAGAATGACCCCAAGATCACGGTGGATGAAGATTCACTCAGGACCTCTTTATTAATGAAGTAACAAGATTTAACAGTGGATTTATTCTTTGTGAATTTAACGTAGTTACACTTACGAGTATTAAGTTTCATTTTATTACTTTTGCACCATTCATGGATAGCACCAAGGTCATTTTGTAAAGATAGAACATGATCCTGGTTTTAATAGCCTTGAACAATTTTAAATCGTCGGCGAAAATGGAACAGTGGCTGTACTTAATGTTATGTGTTATATCATTAATAAATGCCAAAAAAAGAATATGACCAATATGTGAACCTTGTGGTACTCCTGATAGAGCCACATAATCATTAGACCTATATCCATGCAATATGACACTTTGTAATCTATTTTTGAGATAAGAAGTTTTTAGAACTGTTAAGAAGAGGAAGAAATAACAACTAATTAGAGAATTATAATTACATGCATTACAGCCCCCATCTCATATCCAAAGAATATATTTTCAGTTTCTGGAAACTCTGCATCTTCTGGTAAAAATTCTGGAATACTATAATACTGCCTCACTTTAGCTAGTATATCAGCATGACAATTGGCCCTGAAAATTAATATAAATAAGTTGTAGAATCATGTTACTTTTAATGTGGCTTCTAGAAGAAAAATAAGTATTATATAGCTGCGTTATAAAAGTATAAGAGAATCCTCAACTTTTTCCTAAGGGAGTAAATAACATTTAATTTTCTTCTATAAAGTTTCTTTTCTGAAAGATCATGATCTGACCTTCAATTAACTGTATATGGTTTCATCATGGGTGTATCTAATGAAAATTACATTTTATGATTTATAATTATATTATATATTTTTATGTATTTCCATTCATTAACAAATTATAAAATCAACATATTCATGGTGTAAAATTTACAAAATTGTGATAATGTTATTACATATGTACCTGTTCAGGTTTCAATAAAAAAATTACAAATTTGTTAAAAAAAACTAGTTTGTTAAACACAGAATTGTACAAGTCAAAAGCTAAAATTATTGTAGAACTGTATAACAATTCTGATAGATGGTCAGTGATTACTATTGTTAAAATACAATAATTGTCATTGAAAATGACAGGCAGTGTTTTGCAATCTTAAACACTTGACTTTATAGCTTTATAACGATAATATCGAGTTTAAGCTCCAGCTAGGTTTTATATATACACAGGTCCCAAATTTCAGTACATAAACCTGGAACTTAAAGAGCGAGCTACATCGTAAAATATTTTTGTAAGGATAAAATGCTATGATACAAATATTTAACAATGTTACTTTTACTTTTACAATTCAACATTTATGTTGTTTTTCAACAAATTTGTTGGATTATTATATTTATCTTATATTTAAAAATAACTGTTACAGGCTAATGAAAATAAAGAGTATTTGTATCACTCACCATCCAACATACCAAGGTTTTTGCCCTGGTTCATTCCTTACTCTCTTATCAGGCATATTAAATACATCTTTTAATGAAAAAAGATCGGATTTAAAATTGAGAAATTGACACCCTTCATCAAAACTTTCATAACTTCCTATTGTCTGCTCATAATATCTTTTGAACATGTAAAAACTAAATTCTTTAGTTGCTCTCCAGTGACTGATAACGTTTTTTACTATAATAGGTTTCGATGAGTAAGCATATTTCTGAAAAATCAAACTAGGTTAAAAATTATTAAATATGAAAACCTGTCATTATTGAAAGAGCATAGTTATTTTACCATAAAATCATTTCGAGTAATGTTCCGTAATATAATAGGTTTCGTAACGTTCGCACAGTAGTCACAATCAGCTAAAGGCCGCGTTGCTTCCCACACTAAATAATTAATAGGTACTAGACATCTCGTGTTTAAGATATCATAAACTACACTACTTGTAAAAACTAATAATATTGAAATTACTATTACAAGAACTATCAACTTTGTGCTAGGATTCCTAGCTGTTGCTTCTTCAAAATTACAAATATAATTATATTGCTTTAGTGTTTTTTTCCGAAGTCCATTTTGAATTGCAATTACTTGTAAATTTCTTAAACTCTTCTTTATGTATTTAACGTCCAGGTAAGATTTTTGCATCATGTCATCTTAATAGTTTGTAAATAAATAAGTTTTATTTTGTTAAATATGTTTTGTTATTATGTATTTTTTTGTTTTGTTTTGTTATTTACAAACACCTTGAATAAAGTTTGTTTGACACTTGTGACCATAGATAAGAGTGTATCTCTAGTACATAGTCAGTAGACGTGGGTCGTTACGTCATTTTCAAGAAACGTAACGGAACCAGTGACTTGGTCGGCGTCACATGTTTCAAAACTAGTGATTTTTGTAACTGGCTATTTTTGTTCGGCTACTGTGATTGTTTGCATAAATATCACCACCAACTATACAGTTACACACGAAACGAAAACAAATTTAATCACAATCTGTACTTGTAGCTATGCAGTAACTGTATACTGTTAAATCAATAAATTAACTTCCCTTCATACTTTATTCAGGTTTAGGACTGACTGCATTAAATGTATTTATGATTGATTTGCGTTTACTATGACACTAAGATTTTCATAAAATTATTAATGCAGGCAAGTCAATTTGATTGTTTATACAATGATTATTGATATTTAGAGTTTATTTACACTTTTTCAACGTTTTCACTATCATTTGTTTTTGCACTTTTATTTACACTGTACAATTAATTTCTTTGTTTGTTTGGCTATTTACACACAGTTTTTAAGTTTTATAATATTATAAACATTGAAATTTTTTGTATATATTTTTAGTTTTATTTTGATTTTATGAATAAACGAGTTCATGACTCCGTCAAAAATGTTTTAAAAATTATTTTACTTAAGTTCAATGTGACTCCCGCTTCCCGGAATCGACCGTTGAAATTACTTACAAACAGAGATTACTCTATTTTACTGTCTATGTATATAGTCTTACGTATGAAAATTAAAAGTACAATAATACTGTTACAAACGCTGTTTTGTTTATTGTTGTATGCCACATGTGCGCTTTGCGTTTGACCGGCCGACAGTCGACTCTCGCAATAATCACGGTTAACAGTAATAAGTAACGCATTTACAAAAATCACTAGTTCTAATATGACTCGAAACTAGTGATTCGGTTACATGCCGCGTAGCCAGTTACTGTATCTAGTGACGTGAAATAACGCCCACGTCTAATAGTCAGTAATCTATGGAGTGTATATATGGAAAATTGTGATGTGACTATAAAGATGGGTTAATACCGATATTTGTCAGTATTAGTTAATATGAATATATTCGTCAAGTGATATTATAATATTTCAATTAATATATGAATATGACTGATATCTTAATACGACGGTTATACGTATTACTATTCTATTTATGTAGGTATTAAGTTTATATTATAAGTTTATATGATACCAAATTGTGATACAAAATGCTTTGATAAACATTAATGTTGTTATTAAATGATATTATAGTATAAAAGTATTATCAAAAGTGATTTATAATATATACCTCTTTTAGAGCCGAATTAGTAGATAGCCTTGCTTTTAAACAGAATTTAAGAAAAATGTGTAACTTATAATACGATGGATTATGCTAATATAAAAGTAAACTTAAAATACATTATTAATACATTTACACTGAATGTATAGAATAAAATTGAAAAATTTAATATTTTTTTCAGGAAGATGTTGCAAACGTGGAAGGACCTAAGCGTGATGATTTAGTGATGGAAAAACCAAACACTGTGCGCTTTTAATTTAAAAAAGAAAGTTATAGTTATCATGTAATGACATACTGTTATTTTTTTATTGATGCGAAATAATATTCGCGCGTCATGGAACATAAGAGTACGCCTTCTATTGCACAGATGTAGTTAGGTGTTAAAGCTAATGGTCTGAAACTTGCAATAGTATAATTATATACTATAAATTTCGTGCGCTTTGTTTACCTTTATATATGTTTATATTTCTTTTCGTTTATAATAATAAAAATAAAAATAAATAAATATTCTGTTGGGAGATTTCAATATTAATTTGCTTGCACCTTCTGATCCTAATTCTAAAAAGCTCAGTGATTTTCTTCAGTGTATGGGTCTAAGGCGGTACGTCACACAAGCGACTCATTTTATTGATTACTCGGAAACTTTATTTGATTTAATTTGCAGGAGCTGCAATGTATCTAATATACAGGTTGACTATGTGCCAGATCTGAGTCATCACGCTTTTTTATCTTGTGAGCTGAACGTAAAGAAGCCAAAGCAATTCTCAACATGTAAATACTTATAGACCAATTAAGGATATAAACGTACCTAAATTTAATTCTAATGTTGATGCTGTATTGTGGGAAGAGTTGCTTTGCGGTGACGTAAACAGTTCTGTAACGGCTTTCAATGCACATATATTGTATGTGTTAAATATTCATGCATCAATAAGAACGTCTTTCATAAAATTCCGAAGCTATCCGTGGATTACTCCAACGATTAAAGAAATGATGAAGCTAAGAGATAAAGCTCACGCAAAATGTAAAGGCCATAATTCCAAAGGAGACAAAAATATTATAAAGATCTGAAGAGTACATTTAGTAATGCTATGTTAATATACTAAGTGAAATAGAAATAGAAACTTTTTTATTCAATGTAGATTATAAAAATACCTATTGAAAGACACTTTTTTAATTTACCACTGGTTCGCAAAAAAAACTCTGTCCTGGGAAGAACCAGCAAGAAACACAGCGGGGCTATTTTTTTTTAAATAATAGCTTACAATCATGTTTACAATCAACGACACAAGACAAATTAGAAATAGCTTGGTAGCGATCACCCTTCCCAGGGGTTATTATCATCTATAAATTCCTTAATATTATAATAACCCTTTTCATACAAACTTAGTTTAATAACATTTTTGAACTTTGTGTATGACAAATTTTGTATATTTTCTGGGATTTTGTTGTAAAAGCGTACATCGCCCCAAGAATGAATTACTGACTCGGTGGAGTCGAGTAACTGGTACCACCAGCTTGTGTCTGCTCCTAGTATTTACAGAATGAATATCACTTATTTTCGCAAAACTACTTTTATTTTTGTGTACGTACGTTACATTTTCATAAATGTATTGAGAGGCCAGAGTTAATATATTAATTTCCTTAAATTTTTGTCTCAGTGACTCTTTGTTTTAAATTATATATTGCTCTAATGGCCCTCTTCTGTAAAATAAATATAATTTCAGTGTCAGTCGCGTGTCCCCATAGCAAAATACCATACGACATAATGCTACGGAAATAACTAAAGTAAACTATTCTATTTGTTTCAACACTGGTAAGAGTTCTAATCTTTTTAACAGCATATGCTGCAGAACTAAGTCTGCTAGCTAGTTTTGATACATGGGGGAGCCATTGAAGCTTTGCGTCTAGTGTAATTCCAAGAAAAATGATGGTATCAACAAGACTCAGTTCCTCCCCATTTAAAATTACATTAGTATTGACATGTTTAACATTAGGAGTTACGAATTTCATACATTTAGTTTTAGTTCCATTCAAATGCAAATTATTAACATTAAACCAATTGACTAACTTAGCTATAGCATTATTTACTTCGTCGTAATTTAATAATTGTCGTTTTAATTTGAAAATTAATGAAGTATCATCAGCTAATAATACTATATTTATCATAGTTATCCCCTACTATGTAAGGTAAGTCATTAATATATACAAGAAACAGAAAGGGGCCGAGAATTGAGCCCTGAGGCACGCCCATTTGTACAATCGACCCGGAAGAACTCATACTATTAATAACAACTTTTTGTGTTCTGTCACTTAAATATGAAATAATTAACTTAAGAGTATCATTTCTTACACCGTAGTGTTGAAGTTTCCTGATTAATGTTTCATGGTGAACACAATCAAAGGCTTTGGATAGGTCACATAACACACCCAAAGCATCCTGTGAATTCTCATGCATGGGCATTCAAATGCATGGGCATTAAATATATATTTAATCACCTCAACACCAGCATCAGTTGTCGAGCGACCCCTTGTAAATCCAAATTGATTTTTATGAAGTAATTTATTTACATTAAAAAAAAATTAACAATTGATCAAGAATAATTTTTTCAAAAATTTTACTAAGTGTTGGCAGTACAGAAATAGGTCTAAAATTAGCGGGGTCCAATGTACTACCAGATTTAAAGAAAGGTATTACTTTACTATGCTTCATTAAATCAGGAAACACACCAGATTTGATACTACTATTAAAATAATAGATAGTTGAGGTGCGATTGTATCTATTATAGACGCAATAACAGAAATCCCCCACAGATCGGCGGTTCTCTTAATATCAATAGTCTTAAAATATTTTACAATATCTTTTGATGAAAATTTATGAAATGTAAAATTCTTTGTACACACATTTACATTTTGTTTAAGTAATGATTCGGCGACGGTAGGAGAAGAATTCAGTGACTTAGTGGTTAAGAACGGAATATCAGTAAAATATTTCTCAAAACCATTGCAACGTCCTGATCTGATTTAGTTAATTTATTGTTAAAACTTAACTGGTAGTTTGAATTGCGAGAGTTACCCTACCAGTTTCACTATTAATTATACTCCATGGCATTTTAATTTTATTAGAAGCAGTCTTTATTTTGTTGCTTAAATACAATGACTTGGCTGAGGAGCACACTCTTTTAAATATTTTGGAATATTTTTTTACATATTCCCTAAATTCGACGCTAGGATTATATGACCTTTCATTGTAAAGTTCATATAACCTTTGTCTACTCTTATGGACTCCTACTGTCGCCCATTCTTTAAATGCTTTACGATTATTCAAGGAGAATGTTTTAGAAGTAAAAGTATTATTAAATTCATTGCAAATGAGCTTAAAAAAATTTGGATTATTTTGGTATGAAAGTAATGGAAGTTTTTTTACTATGTTACTTCTAAACTTCTCCAACAAACACTACTTTTTTATCTACTTGCTTTTTGTGAACATAAGGTAATGAAACAAATTGTCCACAGTGATCAGAGCTCAATTTTTGAATTATAACATTTATTGAACGGCTTAACATTTGTAAAAATGTTATCTATACATGTTGCACTAGATTCAGCAATACGTGTTGGCTCCAAAAATAAATTAAAAAGACCATAAGATTTAAACAATGATCTAAATTTAATATTAGTGGAGGAAGCTTCTAGGAGATTGATATTAAATTCTCCACATATTGCAACAAATTTATTCTGTTTATTAAGCTTAGCGAAAACTTCCTCCATAACTTTTTCAAAAGTATCAAGAACATGGGGGTCTGTAAACGCTCACAACAATGAGGTGCTCAAACTCAACACATGCCATTTCTACAGTTCGCTCAACAGAGAGGCTCACAATATCTTTACGTTCTTTATATGATAATAATTTACTAGCTAAAATTAAGGAGCCACCTCTTAAAATCGTTTCTCTATTGAAATAACTGAGCACCTGGTGATTACTAAAGTTAAACATTAAATTATGAGCTTTTAACCAACGTTCAGTAATACATAAAATATGAATATTGTTGCTATTTAAAAACAATTCAATTTCTAGCTCCTTGCCTATCATGCCTTGTATATTCTGATGCACCAGGTGTAAATAATTTTTATTATCATTTTGTGGAGTTATACAATTGCAACTATTAAGGATTTGTAAGCTACATTCTAAATTATTTAAATTATTATAACTGCTAGAGATTACCTCTATTGTCTCATTTTCTAATTCAAATTACTTGGAACGGATTCCAAATTACATGTCAAATCATTATGCTGCTCAATAGGAGCAGATGTCTGGGTAGCCAAGTCCTTGGCTGAGTTAATATATAAATAATAAGATAGCACATTTGCTATCTGTCTTAAATTATATTTGCATAGGTAATACCTATCTGTAGTCAAAAATTTCTTAATTAAATTATTAATATCTATTAAATTAACTCTATTGGTATAATTGTTACAATTAAATGTCAAATTTAAATTATTGTTACATGATAAATTATTCATTAATAAATTTAAATCATATCTTATTTTATTCTCCTGTGGCCAACCCCGTATGTAAGGCAATGTAAACAAGATAATTTTATGTACATTTAAAGTATTGAGGTAATCAATATATTTTAAGTTTAAGTGAAAAAACAGTCTACTTTAGCTATTTTATTAATAAAAATTCAAAAAATCCTCAAGTACTTTGGAGAATAATGTAGTAGACTTCAACAAAAAAGATATTGCTTTGCATCATACTTGAATGATCCATACTAAATCAGTCCTTCAACATTATGCTATTTTGAATCTAATCCTTTCAATTCGTCGGTTTTTACTTTAAAATTAGTGGATGAAAATTTAGTATCAGAAATTTAGAAAAATATTTCCCATAATGCTATGGGTGTTGATGGTATTACTAAAGAATTATAGTTCTCTAATAATGTCGACGACAAGGCATATAATTAACCAGTGATGAACTGTGTTTTGTTCATTTTTTTTTAATTCAATTATAATTTCCAAATTAGTGTAGTTAGTGTCGGCGACAAGGCATACAATTTACCAGTGACGAACTGTGTTTTGTTCATAAGACTATTATAATTTCCTAATTAGTGTAATTAGCGTGTAATAACTCATATTAGAATATAATTTATAAAGGTTAGCTTTTAATAATAATTTTATAAGGAAGCTTTTAAGCGAAAATTTGTATTGAAAATGCTTATAAAAATTTAAGTTTTATTTAGCGCTTGGAAACTAGTGTTAAATTAAAGGTTTAAATCATAGATAAATAAATATGGTTTAAATGTAATGTAATATAAACAAAAAGAACTAAGTAGATCGGACATCTGTTTCAATAAATATGAGATAAAATGTATAGTAAATTAATAATTTTGTAGTGTTTTTGTTCTAGAAATTTTATATTTAAGAAATTAATAGCTTATATTATTATTTTACATTATACAACAGTACTAGAGAAATCTAACGATGTATAAATTGTAAGGGCTATGTGAAGGTTATAATAAATAAAGGCTCCTAAGGTTTCGGCTTGAAATAAAAACAACACGCTTCGTATTGTCATCTGCACAGACTGTTTGGGCCCTGCAGGTCTCGGGCCTCGGGGTATGCCCCCATTGCCCGTATTGTTCTGGGAGCCTTATTCAGGCGTTGTAAGATGTAAATTTGGATTTAGTCAGTATTGGTGAAAGTTTTTCGTAGTCGGTTAAGACTACGAAAAAAGGAGATTGTCTTGAGTTGTCAAAGTTGGCCTATCTGCGGCATTGTGGGTTGTTGCTCGACTCTCTAATCGATATAGAGAGGAGTTCTCTTGGATAGGGTCGCCCATCCGGAGGGTGAGTGTGTAGCGGCGCTAGGTTGTTAAGATGTATATGTGGTTGTCTGCACGGTCGTATAGTCCGCGCGCCAACCGGGCCACAAACTCCTGGATGGTTTCAATTTTGAGGTCGGCCGCTATGACGTATGATATCCGGACGTAGCGACCCGCTTCGGCAATGGTTTTTAACGTCAAATTTTGCTGGGCCTGCAGTCGCCGCCTCAGAGACTCGCTCAGAAGCGCGTACCAGGCCGGAGCAGCGTATGTGATGATAGGTCTTATATACATCTTGTATATCTTCACTTTTGTTTTAAGTGGCAGCTTGGATGCCAGGACCGGACAGAGCATCGCCCGCGCACATCGTGCTCTGTGGACGACGAAGTCGACGTGCGCAAACATGCGCAGCGCCCGCTCGATCCGGCATCCAAGGTAGGTCACGGCGTTCTCGTACGCGATCTTCTGGCCATTGAGGGTTAGCGGAGGTGGTAGGTTCCTGAGGCGGCGGGTGAGCAGAGCGGTCGTCTTACCAACGTTGACGACCATCCTCCACTCATCTAGCCATGGTGGCAACAGGTCCAGCAGACGTTGCATCCTGGCAGTGGCAATGTGGACTCTTCTAGACGAGTTGAAAAAAGCGCTATCCTCCGTGTATAAAGCTAATTCCACGTCGTCCTCCCACTCTTGCAGCCTTCCTGCCAGCGTAGGGATTTCGTTGGAAAATCCACCTTTAGCTCTAACAGCTCTAAAAAAATATTCCAGATGATCCTGACTTATAGACGGGAATAAAAAGCTAAAAAATTATTCACATTTTCAAGGAGTTTTTGTATACCGTTTATGCAGATCAAAAACCCAAAAAGCCTAACTTTCTTGGGGATGTTAAAATAGACTGTCCATCTAAAGTTAATCCTTTGATGTAAGACTTCATTTCCTCTAAGAACAGGTTTATTTCTGGAAAGTTTCTGTTATTTATTGCTTTCTTATAACCATAGTTATATACATTTTTAGAGTTCAAAACATCGAACAATTATTACGCCCGTATATTCTAAGTCTATGACAACTATAAAATCTGTTGTAAAATCTGAGTCCGCAAATTATGGCAAGCCCAATTCCTGTAAAAGTAAATTACAGTTTACGCTACAGAATTACTAAAATTTTGCGCTGCTAATGTTACCCATGTGAAGCCCTTCATCATTTTGTACAAAACGAAGCTGCTTAATGAAATTCCACGAAATCACATCATTATTGGGCATTTTTTATGTAATTTAGTCATCCAGAGTATTTCTCACTAACTTTAGCATATGAGCAAGTTCTGTGAAAATAACAATTTTTTGATCGTTCACTTGGAATTCGGGATTAATCCAATCAAGTTCCAAATTACATCCTAAAATTTTTGCCATTGCAAAATTGGCAGGACACCCATGGAACGTTAACGACAAAATATTTACCTCACAAGACGAAACTAGTGTAATACAGTTTTCTTTACTACGATAGCTTTATGATCCCTTGTAAAATGGTGTATCAAAAACTATCCTACCGGAATTTCGAATGTACAACTAATTGCGTATAATGAAAAAATTTCAAACCTAGATAATATATATACTTTACAAGCACAAAAATAAAATCGAACATAAAGTTCTCAAGCTTCTGCAATAAATAACTTATCTATTTGTATTGGCATATATACCTTTTATTAGAAAATGAAAGGATATTTATCTTTTATATTTATATACTGGTTGATTTATTTACCGTCTGGAAAAAATAGGCTTTAACAGGTGACCGAAATAGAAGCCTATGGCACTGATATTTTACAATTCTTTATCATTTTTAGGCATACTAAAGTAACCAAAATATAAAGAAGAATGTCGATATAGGGTTGTCGACTTTTCCGATATGCCTTGAATCCGTATCACTATTATTTAAAATAAATTTTATATTTCAATGTATTTTAGCGATTATATATCACAAATAAGGTCTTAGTTTAAAAAAAAAACTGACTTGTTATTTTCGAAATAATGTGAAATACAGTTTACTTACAGTTATAATGTAATTTAATTCTAGGATAATAAAAACGGTTTTAAATAAAAAAGACAGTATATTTATAGGTCGATGATGATTTAGTTCTACAGAATGATTATTTTTTGGTATTGGATTTATGACAGCTTCCTTCCAGATGTCTGGGAACACTCCTACCTGTTTAGAAGTATTAATAATGGTAGTTATTTGTTTCGGACGGCAGGGACACGTCCAGTGCCCGCACAGTCGCCCTTGGACAATCTCCCACTTGTTGACGTACGTTCCTTGCTGAGTGCTGGTGACGCACGTCCCACGCACCCCTGAATGCGTATGTATGCGTCGCACCATCCTCCTTGCTCGACGACCAGCAGCACTACTCTTGAACTGGGTCTTCTCAGCACACCTCCGCGCATCTCGACGTCGACAATCCTTGTTCGCCCATCAGGTCCAGGATAGACTTGGAAGATTCTGCCGCGTGGCCAGGTGCATCTTGGTAGGCGGTGGTCGACGATCAGCACAATGTCTCCAACTTGCAGGTCTGTGGCGCTGGTTCTTGCCTTCGTCTTCCTTGGCAAAAGAGTGGGTAGATATTCTCGCAGCCAACGTTGCCAGAAATGGTCGGCAAGCAGCTGCGTGGCCTTCCATGTAGATATGCCCACGAGTTCGCTGTCGTCGAAGCTGCCGATTCTCGCTGCGCCGCAGGAACGCCCGATGAGGAAGTGGTTCGGTGTTAGTGCTTCTTCTTCAAGGTTCTCAGAGAGGTGTGTAAGAGGTCGAGAGTTGACTATGTGCTCGGCCTCTAGGAGGAGAGTGTGGAGTACCTCCTCTCGTGGATACTTTACATTAAGTGTAGCGTCTAGTGCGGTCTTGACTGATCGCACCAAGCGTTCCCATGCGCCAATCATATTTGGCACACCTGGAGGGATGAATTTCCATTGCACACCCATCTTCTCTGCTTCTGAGGTGAGGTCTTCTTGCTGCAAGGTGTCGAACGCTTCTGTTATTTCTTTGTTGGCGCCTATGAAATTGGTCCCGTTGTCGCTGTAAATTTTCTTAGGCATCCCTCTTCTTGCGGCGAATCGTCGTAGCGCCATGATCATGCTGTCGGTGGAGAGCGAAGGAGTTAGCTCAATGTGTACATCCCTTGTTGTGAGGCATGTAAATAGAGCTCCCCATCTCTTTTCGTGCCGTCTTGTCACGGTGATTGTCATCGGGCCGAAGTAGTCCACGCCCGTGCACGTAAAAGGAGGATATCCTTGCATCAGCCTTTCCGCCGGTAAGTTGCCTGTTGGTATTTCTTGCGGTCTTGGTTTCTTTGTTTTGCACCACCACCACCTTAGACCGAGTACCCAGAAGCGTTGTCGTATTTCATTCATCACCGTTGCGTGATTTCCATGATTGAAGCGGCAGTGGAATTCTTCTATGATGAGTTGTGTTGTTTTGTCCTTGCTGTCGAGCACGATGGGTCGTTTGTAGTCCCTGGTCACACCCAGTATCGCGTCGATTCTTACTTTTAGCCGCAGGAGACCCTCTTCTAGTACTACGTCGAGCCTTTTCAATTTACTGCTGCCCTCTAATTGCTTCCCTTGCTGAAGGCGCTTGATGTCTTCTCTGAAACTGTTGTCTTGGCTTCTTTTCAGCAAAAGAGTTTCAGCTTGCTCAAGTAGTTCGTTGTCCAGCGGTATGTATTTTCTTTCTATTATTTTCGAAGATCTGTGTTGCTTCTCTACAGTTTTCGTCCCTTTTCTTTGTGTCATTTTCCAGGTGGGATCATTTTCGCAGACATTGACCTTCTCCCTTTTTCTGCAGAGTTGCAAGAACTGCAGTACTCCCGCTGTGGCTCGCCAAAGCCTTTTCCATGAAGAGAATCTCTCAGAGTCTGGTGATGGATGAGTAATTTGTGCTGTTGCTGCGATGTCCGCTGACTTTTCTTCGCCGGTGGTTGTTTTCTTGAAGGTTCTTGGTGCCGGCCAACGTGCCTATTCTTTTTTCGGGAAGCTTGGTCCATCCATCGTACCATCGGTGGTTGCAGGAAGTTTTCTGGTACGTCGCGCGTTGCGTCATCTGCAGGATTCTGCGCTGTAGGCACCCATCTCCAGTCTTGCGGTTTGGTGAGGTCCTCTATCTCCGCTAAGTGATGAGTCACGAACGTCTTGAAGGTTCTCGGGTCTGTTTTTATCCAGGAAAGTACGATGCTGGAGTCTGTCCAAAATGTTTTCTTTGTTACTTTCAGGTCCAATTCCTCTTCCGCTGAATGAGCCAGTCTGCTTTCTAGGAGGGCTGTCTGTAGTTCGAGTCTCGGGATGGACACTGACTTCAGTGGAGTGACTCTCACCTTTGCTGCCACTAAGCTGACGTGGTATGTCCCATCTTGACCTTCTGTCCTCCAATAAACTGCCGCTGCGTACGCCAGCTCGCTCGCATCAGTGAAAGTGTGTAGCTCCCCCTCGGTGCAATGTGGCGCCAGGCATCTCGGAACTTGCAGGCCTTGGAGCAGCTTCATCTTCTCCAGGTAGGTTTTCCATGCTTCGTACTCCATTCCTTTTATTTCGTCATCCCAACCGACGCCACTTCACCATATGTTCTGAAGCAGCTTCTTGCCTTGGATGAGAACTGGTGATGCTAAACCCAGTGGGTCAAAGGTCGACATTACAGCGCTCGTGACTTCCCTCTTCGTAGGCACCTTGAGTCCCCTTGCTATTTCCTCTGGTGTGTTTCGGAGGTTTGCCTGAAACCCATGGAGTCCCTTTTCATGAACCAGCGCAGTCCTAGTGTTTTCTCTTCCTTCTCGCCTAGGTCAACTTCTGTCTTCTCAATAGCGTCGATCTTCACGTCTTGCAGCAGCTCGGGTTGATTTGATGCCCATCCCCTGAGTTCGAAGCCTGCCTTCTTGTGTATGAAGTCCACCTGCGTCATCACTTTTCTAAAGTCCTCCTCTGAGTGAAAGCTGTGCAGGTAATCGTCCATATAATGGTTTAACTCGACCGCCCTTGCTGCCTCTGGATACTGCTCTTTGAAGTGCGCTGCGTTTTGGTTCACATAGATTGCGATGCTCGGAGGTGATGTTGCGCCGAAGATAACTGATGTCATCCTGTACTCCTTCGGAGGCACATCGCCACGAGCCCCGCGCCACAAAAACCTCAGGCTATCTCTGTCTTCTGGTCGAATGCGAACTTGAAGAAACATTTCTTTGATGTCGGCTGCCACAGCTAGCGGGCCCTGTCGAAACCTCAGAGGTATCCCGAAGAGTGACTGTAGTAGATCTGATCCTGGCAATAGAGCATCGTTGAGGCTTCTTCCCTTTAACTTGGCTGCAGCGTCGACGACGATTCCTATCTTCTTCTTTAGTGGATGTACCACGGAGAAATAAGGGAGGTACCATTTTTTCTTGGAGTCTTTTTGTGTCATAGGTGCTTCTTCCGCATACTTGCTGTCGATAAGATGCTGAATCTGCTTGATATATTCTGCCTTCAGCTGAGGGTCCTTATCTATCTTTTTTTCAACATTGAACAACCGGTTCTTGGCAGACGTGTAGCTCTCAGGCATCTGGTCATCTTCATTTTTCCATAAGAGTCCAGCTTCGAATCGTCCATCTTCAAGTCTTCTGCAGGTCTTTTCTAGGATGGCGAGTGCTCTTCCTTCTGAATCTGTGGTGGGTCTTCGTGGTTGCACGCCAAGCGCCTCGATTGCAAAGTGGTCCTTGATGGCTTGATGCATCTCTTCATCTGGTGTGCTGACATGTAGACACGTGTTCATGAAGTGTACTACTCTTACAGCCCCGGTATCTGATCCGTGGAGCACCCATTCATGCCCTGTCCTTGAAGCAACTGGTTCTCCTTTCCTTACTTCTTGAGTCACTATTAGCTCCCAGTTGTCTTGACCGATGAGCAGCTGTGGTGATTCCCCTTTGTAATAAAGAGAGTCGGCGATCTTCTTCAAATGTTGGCATTCTTCTAACCTTTTCTTCTCTAGGAACTGCGGTGCAAGCTTCAGCTCGTTGATAATCCGGACACTCTTCAAGGTCCTCTTGCTTCCTTGATGAACCCCCTTCACTACAAGGTCCAGTGTCTGAGAATCCTTCTTCTTGATTTCCCTGCCTCCTACTGTCTCGATGACCAGTTCCTCTTCTTCCTCTTCCTTGAGCGCCGACTTCTTCTGCCACCTTCTCATCAATAAGTGACACTGTCGACCCTTCATCCATGAGGGCCAATATTCTTTTGGATCCTTTTGGCCCGAAGATGGATATTTTATCGAAAAAACATTAATTGACTCGCAAGATTGTATGTAGAATAGATGCTAGATGGCATAAACCTATAAAAAATTGCAGCCCATCTCCTGATTTGTTTCCTTATGTCGCCTTTTACGACACCCACGGGATGATACTCGGGTAGTGAATAAAATTACCTTCATTCTATTCTTATTTATTTCTATAATTTTGTTACCCATTTTTTTTCAAATTGAGACGTAGGATCAGAGTCTGATTTCAAAGTCTGTAACTAAAGTGTATTCTTAAGAAGTAAACATAATTTACACACATTTATAGAAAATTATTTCAGTTAGTTTATTTATTAACAATTATTTAAGTTGGCGATTTTCCTTCATGCTTAACTAGGCTTAGAACTAGCAGAAAAGTTTTAAATTCGAATTCTCAATTTAATTTCAAAATTCAAGTCTATTAACCGCAGGTTTACCTGATTTGCACTAGCCGCTGATTCGGCTCCGGTGGAAGAAGTGGTCGGAATTATCTTTTTTATCGAAGTGAGACCATATTTCACTAGCCTTACGCGACATTTTAAAAGTCTATATTCAAAAATGATTAAAAGTCTAAATCAACTTAAACTATACTATGCTATATTATATTTACACTTTACACATAATTGTCTGAATTACAACAACCTAATGCGCAAAATACACACAAATATTGCAAATAAATGCACAAACGCAACGTTAAAAATTATTAACTTAATGGATGTTATTAGGTATAGTACGTTTCTAGGGCAGGCGGAAAAAAGTACATTGACCTCAAGTATTATGTTAGCATCGAAACAAAACGACAGTTATTGCTTCCATACATTTCTTTATAGATTACGAGTAGGGTGAAGGAAGCGGTGATTCAGAGATAATAAACCTGTTTCGACGCGATTTGAGATAGGTCTCATGCCGTGCCTATTTGAGAAAGCGGATGGAGCAGAACTCATTCCTCATTCTGCTTTGGGAGATAGTTTGAGATTTAAAATTTTCGGTTATAGTAGTTGTTTTAATTTTTATTATGTTTGTTTTGTAAGTTGTATTATTACGTTTTGTATTAAAGGTTTTGTTATTGTTTTGTGACATTTTATATATTATCACTAGTATGAAATCGGGTCCATCGACATGAAAATCTCATAAAGACTTTACATCACCACAATAGAACCGGAAACTGTCGCATATTTCGGAAACCGAAAAAATAATGATTGTAAACATTTATAAATATGTAAAAGAAACGTGGTCTATTGACCTATATCCCTTCAAAACGGATATGAAAAAGAAGACTGCCGATATTTTAGTTTATAATTAATGTGACGGACTCTTCTACATCTTTATCATCATAAAATGATTCTGAAATAAATACAGATGAATAGTCTTTCAAGTGTCTGACAATCTATTATGAGAAGTTTTATGCATGCTTCAAGGTTGGCTGCTTGGAATGCTGAGCATTAAAAGTTCGTCTTTTTATCTGACTGCCAAGAAACGGTTATGTTTTATACAACTACCTACCTACCTACCTACTTATTAAAGTACTTACCTACTATTAACTTAATAATGAAAATTGTAATAAATCATGATTCATAAATAATAAATTTAAAATAATATTAATTTGCTATTAAAAGTACAGGATAATCTTCTTTCTTTACAATATTTTTTAAAAGAAAAATGCTATAAACATTACTAATATTCCCCTTAACGACTCTTGGTAAGCTTAAATTGTTTGTGTTACGAGTGGTTCACGCCAGTAGTCGAATGGCGGATTCGAACCCACGACCTTTTTGAGTTCGCGGTACGCGCCCTGCCATTAGGCTACCGTCACTTAATAACGCTATAATATAATTATGTTATATTATATTATATTGTTACGCGCTCAAGTCGACGACGCAACTAGCGCTATCTAGTGTCAGGAACGAGAGCGAGGGGAGCTTTGCAGAGAATGACATCACAAATCTCTCAACCGACAGCGCCATCCGAAGAACTAAGTTTCTAGAAAATCTATACTCGCACACTCGTCCCTTTGCGCGCATTTACTTGAATATTCGGGACGCTTCTTTGCTAATTTAAATAAATAGGCGCTGCAAGATGCGATCGAGGTAGTATTGAATTGGCGATAAGAGCGAAGCTTCGGAGCGGAATTAAGTGAAGTAGTGCGTTTGATTATTAGTGTTTTAAGTTTTAATTTGTGTAAAGTAAATTAAAGTGTTAATTTAGGTAATTCTAACGGCAATTTTAATTGTCACGAACCTCAAACTCGTAACAATTGGTGTCAGAAGTGGGATAAAATGATGCCGATTTTACCTAAGGAGGAAACGCAGGGTGTCCGTACCCGAAGTCAACGCCAGCAGGAGACGGACCAGAGCAGATTTGGTGGTGCAATGCAGCAGATGTCTGAGGGCCAGCCGCCAGCCACGGAAGCCGGTCCGTTAGCAGCTTCTACGTCTGTGGCACCTGATTTAGGTGTTCTGATGGTGATGCTGCAGCAGCTGCGGGGCGGACAGGAGGAACAGGCCCGCCGGCAGGAGGAACAGATCCGTCGGCTGGAAGAGCAGCTGCGGGGCGGACAGAATGAACAGGCCCGCCGACAAGAGAAACAGGCCCGTCGGTTGGAAGAGCAGATGCTCTTCATGAAGGACCTTCACGCTACCTTCGGAAAAGAGATACGGGAGGTGAAGGATAAGGTTGCTCAACATGACAACCGATTGTCGGAAGCTGAAACCCGAATCGACCAAGTAAACAATCGGGTTGACAACGTAATGGCTGACATGAAGAAATCACTGGACGAACTCAAACTTGGAGATGGAGCTACAGCTCCCGTAGTAGCTACAACACCTTCGCTACGTGGGTTCAAGGTGCCACCGTTCGACGGTACCTCTTCCTGGTCAGCCTACAAAATCCAGTTCGAGGCTGTTATGAAGGCGAACGGCTGGAATAAAAGTCAGGCCATGACTGCTCTCACACTAGGCCTGCGCGACCAGGCCTTAACAGTTCTGGAAGCTCTCGGTGAGGAAGTGACTTATGAGCAACTCCTTGAGGCATTGGAGGCGAGATATGGCAACGCTCACCTGGAACACGTCTTTCGTGCGCAGCTTAAAGATCGTGTGCAGCGCATCAACGAAAACCTGCAGCATTGGGCTCTAGAAGTGGAGAAGCTGGTGCGAAAAGCATACCGGTCTGTCCCTGCGCTCATTAAAGGGAACCTGGTGCAGACATTCATCAACGGCATCCGCGACCTGGAAGTCAGAGCTGCCGTGAGGCTCGGGCACCACGAGACGCTTAAGAACGCCTTGGCCCATGCACTGGAGGTGGAAGCCGTGCGGCAGGATCATCGTTCCCATCGCGTCAGGGAGGTTGCAGCAGTTACGGTTCGCGACCACAATAAAGGATACAACCCTAGGTGCTATGGCTGTGGGGAAAGGGGCCATCTTCGGTCCAGCTGCCCTAAGCACACCCTAGGAAGGGAAGGTGAACGGTCTCAGAAAGGAAGTGCGGCTAACAGCACCGCCCAGCAGCAGCAGGAATACGACTTTACTATCAGACACTGCAGCGGGAAATCTCACGGCAACACAGATGCATTGTCAAGAAGACCTTGTCCTGAAGATGGCAACCATTGTAGTAGGCAAGGTAAGGAAGTGGTATCCGTGAGGATGCTCAGAACAGACCACCTCAGCAACGGGTGGAAGGACAGCCTACGACATGCACAGCAGGAAGATCCGGACGTCAAGCCGATTCTGGGATGGATGAAGGCCCGTGCTACCAAGCCTAAGTGGAGGGACGTCTCAGCGATGAGTTCAACCACGAAAAGCTATTGGGCCCAATGGGACAGCTTGCTGCTTCAGGATGGAGTCCTGTGCCGTAAATGGGACAATGGTCGAGGAGACAGCTGTCGTCTGCAAATGGTTGTCCCTAAAGCTAAAGTGCCGAATGTTGTACAACTGTGCCATAATGGTCGTTCAAGAGTCCATCTGGGAGTTAAACGAACTCTACTGAAGGTCCGAGAACAGTTTTACTGGGTCCATTATCGTGACGATGTCGAGGATTGGTGTCGTACATGTACAAGTTGTGCGGCTGTGAGGGGACCTCAGACACGAAGTAGAGGAGCATCGAAATTGTACAATGTTGGTGCACCACGGGATAGGACATCCCTTAACACTGCGGAGCCGTTACAGAAAGGCGCAAGAGGGACTCCTAAGATCGTCCATGTCGATCGCTTGGCGCGTTATTATGGGGCCGATAATGCTCGGGACGAGCATGTCTTAGGAGGGGGCAGTGTTACGCGCTCAAGTCGACGACACAACTAGCGCCATCTAGTGTTGTAGTGTTATGCTACTTACATACCATTTTGACACTATTTTAAATTTATTTTTCCATTCTGTTTTCTATTTTCTGCATTCATCTCAAAACTAGATATTTTGTGAGTCTACCTTTTTCGGTCTTTTATTTAGTTCTCCGTAACTCTGCAATTTCGGGCTTCGTGCGCGCTGTTGCGCTACCTTTTTTCCTATATCAATAATATCTCATTTTTCACTTAAATCTTGCCGTTTCTCTATTACGAGCCTAAAACCAAAATTTGACATGTTTTGACATCGTTGTTTATCGGGTTGTCATGGCGATTTTTATTCAAATATCGTTACCGGCCTGATGTTTTTACTTCAAAAATACTCTTTTCTTCTTGGCCATTTACAAAAATTTGCTTTTAATTTAAATAATTTCAAATAATTTCTCGTTCTTATCCCAGAACCGTCAAAAAGTATAAAAGCCAAACAATCGGCCAATAGGGGTTCTCACTTCAGCTTTGATACAAGAAGCACCTCTTAAAGGCTTTATCCGCACTACCTCGGGATCTTGCAAGCCTCTGCCTTCTCCTGAAGTCGTCGCTTAGCCACGCCTACGCCTCCACCTATTAGTGCCGCGCTATCTTCGGCCGCTGTGCGTGCTTGTCTCAAGCGCTGCGTGTTCCTACTCCAGACGCTGCGTGTCTACTCCGGGCGTTGTGTGTGCTTACTCCGAGCGGTGTGTGTGCCTACTTTAAGTGCTGTGTGTACCTGCTCAATACGCTGTGTGTACCTACTCCAGACGCTGCGTGGACCTACTCCAGACGCTGCGTGTCTACTCCAGGCGCTGTGTGTGTGTCTACTCCGGGTGTTGCGTGTGCTCATTCTGGTCGCTGTGTGTGCCTACTTCAAGCACTGCGTGTACCTAGATTAGGCGCTGTGCATCTACCACAGGCATAGCCTGTGCATACATTGTTTCCGTACTCATTTATCTTTATTAACTTTTTTTATTTAAAAATTGTAATTCACTATCATCACTACAGCCCATCATCATCTTCATACCTTTTTTTTATATAAAAGAAACTGTAAATATCTTTACAAATTTTAAATAAATTATTTTCTTTTTGGTTGTTTCATTGTTAGGTTAGCTTCTATAGTTTTTAATTGTCGCTTTACATTTTATAAAAGAAACTGTAAATATCTTTACAAATTTTAAATAAATTATTTTCTTTTTGGTTGTTTCGTTGTTAGGTTAGGTTCTTTAGTTTTTAATTGTCGCTTTACGACAGTGTCAGGAACGAGAGCGAGGGGAGCTTTGCAGAGAATGACATCACAAATCTCTCAACCGACAGCGCCATCCGAAGAACTAAGTTTCTAGAAAATCTATACTCGCACACTCGTCCCTTTGCGCGCATTTACTTGAATATTCGGGACGCTTCTTTGCTAATTTAAATAAATAGGCGCTGCAAGATGCGATCGAGGTAGTATTGAATTGGCGATAAGAGCGAAGCTTCGGAGCGGAATTAAGTGAATTAGTGTGTTTAATTATTAGTGTTTTAAGTTTTAATTTGTGTAAAGTAAATTAAAGTGTTAATTTAGGTAATTCTATCGGCAATTTTTATTGTCACGAACCTCAAACTCGTAACAATATGTTTATTATATTATATTATTATATAATAATATAATATAATAAACATAGGGCCTGTAAATAACTTCGCACTCAGCACCCTTATCTTTCACTCTGATGTATGTAATAATAAAAGGATAAAAAAATGAACCTAAACAAAAATGATTGCCTACCCCGATGATATCGTCAAAGGTCAATGTATTTTTTTTGCGACGAGCACGAGGCACCAAGACCAAGTGCGTAATTGTTGCGTAGAACGCAACAATTACGCACTTGGTCTTGGTGGCTCTGCTCTGATGGTGTGAAAAAAGCAAATTCTAAACTTTCCATCCAAAATATAAAAAACATAAACATAAAGTTGCCTAAACCAAATATAATATAATCGTACAAATGCAAGTCTTGTGTCTATATTCCTAAAAATCATTTAAAATTGACTACTCTCACAACTACACAAACTTAAAAATTAGGCAATTTTAACCATATGAAATTCGACCTTTTTGCTTTAGGTAATTATATCCAGATGTGCATTGCGTACCGTGTGGAACTAAAATTACCAAAATAGAAATCCTCTCTTTCTATATACGAATTTATGATACCGTCGCAAGAACAAGAAACAATGAATATCAATGAAAGACATCGCATCGGTTTAGTTCGTGGGCCTTATTGGCATATCGTTCCGGTGTTTGCATTTTACGTTTTACAAATCTAAGCCTTGTGCCTAATGAGCTAAAGATGATTTGAAATTTGATAACTCTCACGACTACACAAACTTTTTAAAATCGACAATTTTAACTATTTAGAATCGACCTTATTGCTTTAGCTATATATTATATTTCGCAATGTGCACCGTTGTGTGATAACTACCAAAACATCGCAACGATATCCATATTCGCTTCATCTCTTTCTATACTTATTTAAACTATCGTTGCAAGAACGAGAAGCGATGAATATAAACGAAGGTTCGTAGGCTCGGTTCGTAGGCCGTTTTCAGTTTTGCGATATCGTTCCACAGTTTGCGCTATCCGTTTTGGTTTCTTTTTCGTACGTTGGTTAGATATATGGTAATGGTTGGGTATGTGATAACGGTTTTGTACTTAGGTTTATCGATATGATATGATATTTGATAACATAACGTTATTAGTTACGTTTTGATATATCGGTCTCATGCCTAATAAGTCACTGTCACTCGCTAGCACTCGCTAGGCGCTTGTAGAGTTGTCACGTGTTGTGTTGATTTAAAAAAAAAATATCTTGATAAAAAATATGCCGTCATTTGTGTACTTATAATTATTTAATTATAATTATGAACGACTCTTATTCTAATTTAAATAAATATATTTGTAATTTAAGTGTTATGTAAATAAGTTTTGTTAAACATACATTTAGTACATTGAGCTATTATGTACTACGTACTAGAGGTGACACTGCATTCAGATATTCTGTTCTACTCAACTGCGGTGCATACACCGCACTTTAATCAGTCACTCGCTAGGCGCTGTAGAGTTTTCACGTGTTGTGTTCATTTAAAAAAAATCTCTTGATAAAAATATGCCGTCGTGTGTACTTAGATATTGCACAAGTAATTCAAGAAATGTGATTAAAAACGAAGGAATTACTTTTCATCGGTTAATAAGATACTTAATCAATAAAAAAGTATTATAGATTAATAATAAAACAAATTATTCCTAAGACGCCTTTTCGTGTCATGGAATATAGATTATGAAATTAATATGTTCAGATGCGACATTTCTGTGGGTACTTATGTATAGGACGAATATATTATTATATACATTTTTTGTAGAAACATATATAAGTTATTATAATTAGGCTAAATTTTTCATATTTAAATATGCTTATTATTCTTTTATTTTATTTTTAGGTTTCCACATCAAAGTCAAAGTGGAATAAATTCGTTCATTTTTAACTATCGCGTGCCCAGCATTAATGAACGACTCTTATTCTAATTTATATAAATATATTTGTAATTTAAATGTTATGTTAATAAGTTTTGTTAAACAAACATTTAATATGTTTTTTATATTATGTGACATACCTAGATACCTTTTAAAATATTCGGATAAAATATCATTAAAATGTAATTGTGATATAATACTATGTAATAATATATTAAATAAGAAATATAATATACAAAATAAATGACAAAATTTAAATATTGTTCTGGAAACAATTTACCTATTTAAAAATACAATCTACTATTACCTACGGATCACTCTACCTATAAAATATAAATATAAAAAAACCACTGACCTCTATATATACAAGTACGCTGGACTGGCTATACCATACAAAATGACTGTGCCAATTTGAAGCGCCGCTAAAGGATGTCTAGAAAAATAAAATTGACATAATATGCCAAAGTATGTTGTCTTATTCAAATTGTCATATTTAATAAGTCCGTATTTTGAAATTTTAAACTAAAAAACGAAAGTATTTTATGTTGTTTCATTGTGTATAATATTAGTTACATAATAAGAATTATTTTATTAATAATGAGAGGGTGCGTAATCTGTAAAACTCGTAACCAAAAGGGAAGTGGTATAATATTTCACAAGTAAGTGGATTTGCAGTAAATATTTAAAAAATTAAAACTATTTGATCATATAAGTACTTGGAAATTTGTTACTAATCTTAATATCATATATAAAACATGTTTGGCTGTATATTACTGAGTTTTGATAAACAATAAAATTCAATAGGTCTGTCGAGTTCCTTGTCTATAATACTTATCGATGTTCTTTCCTACCCATATCTGTTAACAAACAAAGTCACCAACAACAGTTGAATATCAAATGTTTATTAATTAACAGGTTTACAACTGAACCTAGACTAAAATTATGGCTTAAAATCTGATGAAAAAATATTGTGAATTGGCAACCGAAACAAAATGATCATATTTGTTCCAAACATTTCAAAGACGACTGTTTTATTAGATATTAGAACTGCACCACTTTGAAAAAGTGCAGTATACCGACAATATTTTCTGGTAGTACCAGTACCAAGCACTACCAACTACCAAGTACTAAGTATTAGATTATTATTTCGAATGTATTTTTATTTCTTCTTTCCTCATTTTTCACCAAACTCAAGGGCCATAGGCAAGTATCGAAAGGTCGCCTGATGATGTCGAGCCACGTTGGATGTGTGTTAGTGGGCTGCGGCTAGAGGAGATTCCTCTCCCTGTACCGCTGTAGTCGAGGTGGATTCGTAAGGAAAGAGTAGTGTTGGTATGGCGATTGGCGATGCGACACTCGACTGTCTTTCGCGACTTTGGTGAGGCTGCACCACTTGATGCTTCCAAGTGCTCGTTTTTCCCTGGCTCCATTCACATATCGGGCTCGGTAATTGATAATTTTGGTAATTTTAATTTCGAAAATGACGTTGTAAATAACTGATAACTATGTAATTCAAAGTTTATATTTTTTATATTATCTTGCTAGCTCATACCCGGTGCATTGCTGCCGCAGAAGAAGTAATTGTGGAAATATCGTTGAAAATGTGGAACAGTTATATTGTACAATTAGAAATGATAATACAATCATTGAAATAGAATGATATATAACTTTCAAATAAATAGTCGGTATAATACGCACGCCACCTAGTGTCAGTTAATTGTACCATAGGATAGGCGTTATTATAGCAGCTGATTTGTTTTTTATAATACTAAAACTAAATGTACGGTTGACAATAAATTAATCTAGAAATTATGTTTTTATATTTATTTTGTGTACTTAGTTTAATCCTGATAATTTTTTAGTTGAATGGATAAGGGCTATGATGGCTATCCGAGTGCAGAACCAGAGTACAAAACTAATCCAACTGTAGAGATGTTTAAGACAGGGTGACGTAATATCCCCGAAATACATTACCGCTGCATTGGAAAACGTTTTCAACCTACTGGACTGGAAAGGATACGGTATAAACGTCAATGTCGTGTACGTCACTCATCTTCGATTTGCCGACAATATAGTCCCTATGGCATAATCGCTGGAGGACCTACGCACTATGTTAAATGACCTCAATAGTGTCTCCCAACGGATAGGTCTTAAGATGAACATGGACAAAACAAAAGTCATGTGTAATGTCCATGTCACACCTATGCCGGTGGTTTTTGGGAGCACTTAGCTGAAGTTGTTGATAAGTATTTTTATTGGGACAAATAGTCCGACTAGGTAAGTTCAACTTCGACCGACAGGTCAATCGACGGATTAAACTCGGCTGGGCAGCTTTCGGGAGATTACAACACATCTTCTCGTCAGGAATACCTCAAAACTAGATTGTACTACCAGTGCGTGCTGCCAGTGATGAAATATGGATCTGAGATGAGGTCTTTCACTGCTGGCCGTATGAGGAAGCTCGAAGTCGCTCAACGAGCTATGAAGAGGGCTATGCTCAGGGGCTCCAATTTAGGAATGAGGATATCTGCAGCAGAACCAGAGTGACCGACATCGCCCAATGGATTAGTAAGCTGAAGTGGCAATTGACCGGCCATATAGCTCGAAGAACCGAATACCGATGGAAAAAGAAGGTTCTTGAGTGGCAGCCTCGTACTGGCAGGTGAAGTGTAGGACTTTCCCCCACTAGATAAGAGTCAAAATCTGGTAAGACATGCAGGAAGTTAGTCGATGGATGCAGGTAGCTCAGGACCGTGCTTTGTGGCATTCCTTGATGGGGGCCTATGTTCAGCAGTGGATTTGTGAAGGGTTTTAATGCTGATGAATGATAATGGCATTATATTAATATGATACATAAATAGAATGGACGTTACAGGTAGAGTCCGTCTATCCATAGAGTCCATTCTATTTATTTAGGTATACGTAGGGTATAGAATTTTTATCGATATAAATTGGTACACTGTCTTATCCCTAGTATTAGTTCCGTGGACGTGCACTTCTGCTGTCAGCGCCAAAACAGCGGAAATCAAATCGCTTCATCATGTCACGGTGTATAGCCAGTCCAGCGTACTTGTATATATAGAGGTCAGTGAAAAAAACCAACGCGCGAACACAGAGTAGCGCACATTTTTTGTTTGAGATAGCCGTTCTAGTACGTAAGTACATATTACTTCCACTGTTATAAAATAAATCGTCCCTACCAAAGACTACGATATCATATAGGGAAGTCCATAGAGTATCTTTTTATAACCAAAAGGGAAGTCTCTACTGGCAAGTGGCAACCCCGTTAGTTTGACCTGACGCTGTCAAGTCAACGAACTGATGAACTTGGCGGTTTTAGGATTAATTCGATTAAAATAAAAAATGCCTCCTAAAAAGCGTGACAAAGATAGTGAAACAAATAAAAACTCTAAAATAGATCACTTACAAGCTGATCATGAATTGTTTTTACAAGCTTTTGAAAGTAAGTATTACCACAATGGATTGAAGTTAGCGTTCACCTATGATTATTAGTGCCATATCACAAAATTATATAAATGAATTTATTTTTTCAGAACCAACTCAAATATATAGATTTTTACGGACGCGTAATATGTTATCGGTACGTTAAACCAATTTTACAATGTATGTCCCATATTAACTGACATATTTATTATACAGCTGCCTTTCATTTTTTCAGCCTATATTTCTTAATAGAACATTATCATATATGAAACGAAGGATGTCTAGAAGCAATAAAAGTCGAATCGGTTTTAAAGTAGACTCTTTATTAGAAAAAATTACTCTTAAAAAAAGTACGGAAATACAGCCTAACAGTTTAGGCGGCTATATGACGCTTACGTTTTTAGGATTTTATGACAAAAGCTTGGATGACCCCAGGGATTATCATGTAAAAGTTGAGACATTATTATTAAAAATTTGTCACAAGAAAAGGAAAGAAAGTTCATCTGCAATATTTGAAGTATCTGTAAGTACCTATGTCAGTTGAAAAAAAAATTTTTATTCAACAATTATTGTAATGGGATCATATGAATTTTCCAAAAAGCTGGTAAATAGTAATAGAATGTTAGTTACAAAATGTAGAATGTTTAATATGGGCTTTTGAGTCATATCATTTTAGACCTCAGAGGTAACAACATACCAGTTGCCCCCTTTGGTTTAAGTTAGTTCCAGTTCAGTTGATGAGCTGCAGTAGCCACTTACCATCAGGTGGGTGTTAGTTTGTTTGTTACAGTGGACCCCTAGTAATCCGACAAACATTTAGCAGGGCAGTGTAGAACTATTGAATTTGTCGGATTATAGAGTACTACCTAAGACCCACTAATCCAGTATTATATGTATTCTGAAGTACAAATCATACTTCATTATGTCAAATTCAAACTAAGCAATCAGAATCAAAACAATACCCTACGCGTGGAGCACAATTAGTGGTGGTGCATATAAGTTATAACTTATTCAATCATGCATTAGTGAAGATTGTCAAAAAATATTCAATAATAAATGATAGACCATGTCAGATTACAGGGGGTGCTGGATTAGACGGTTGCGGGATCACTGGGGGTCCACTGTATTACATTTTCATAAATTGCATGCATTTTGTTCATTACTTTTAATCCAAAGAATTATGTGTACAGGGTATAATTTAGTATAGTTAAGTGGATTTTGACTCTTAATCATTTTTGTAAAAAGACGTCCAAAATGTAATATGGTCTCACTTTTATAAAAATGACAATTTCATGTCCCTTGCTGTTTTTAAATATTGTCCTATAAATTCAATACTGAGAACTAAAGAAACTTTTCTGCTAGTCCTAAGCCTAGTTAAGCATGAAGAATAATCACCATCCTAAATAATCATTAATAAATAAACTACCTTTAATAATCTAAGTGATTATTAAAGTAAATGTTTAGCACTGGTTTTACAGTTTCTGGTTATGTTTTGGTTGTCATTTGCGCATTTAGTAGCAAACCATTACAACTGATATTGATTTCTGAAAATGGTTTTCAATAAAAATTTGTAAACACAATATCAGTTATGCAACTATTGCAGCTGAAAACTGAAAACACCCATGCTTAGTATTTAATATAATACAATGATATATAAAATACATAGAAATATATATGACTAAATGACTGTCACTTATATATTATTAAAATAAACAAAATAAAAATTGCAATAACTAACATACAATTAAAAAGGAATTGATTAATGTGTGAGCCCTGTTGGCAGATCGCTCCACCACTTGCATTATGCATTTTGTTTTTGTATGTTGGTTAGGTAGTTGGTTTTGGTTGGATATGTGATAACAGTTATGTACTTAGGTTCACTGATATGTTATGATACTTTGATAACATAATGTTATTAGTTATGTTTTGATATATCGGTCTCATGCCTAGTAAATACTATTTATTAGGTTTATTTTTTGTAAAATATTTAATGGCACTTGAATGATACCCATAGAAGATCCATATAGTAAGACTATGCTGAGATGAATACTTTTTATTAACCATTTATTATTTTTAAATTATACTATTGTTGTAAGCAAATTGGTTTATTAAGTAACTAAATTTATTTTCTTTCTTTTTTTGAAAAGCCTTTTGAATATTAATGCAGTCTTTATTACACCCAAGGTAATAATGACTTGCACCTTTATCTATAACATAACAATGGGCAGACTTATACCTAATGGTACTCTCTGCTAGTTAACCTGTGGTAGGGGGAGGAAGAGATTGTTTAAATGAAGTAATTTTTAGATGTTATATCTACATATAATAGAAACATATGAATGCAGAATACATGTAATAGGTACCTATTTTCTTATAAGCTATATATTAAAGCATTTTTTTTTCCTTTTACAGGTTGGTAGTTGTTCAGTACCACTTAACCCTTCAACATCAGAACCTCCTGCTATGGCATCAGCTGTTAGTATCTCCAGTGATACCTTTAGTCCTTCTCAGGGACCTAATGTAAAATCATACATGCTTATGCTAAGGGTAACTGTAACAAAGGCAACAGGCAGTAGTAGTACAAATGGAGCTACAAGCTCCACGGAAATAACAAATGGTGACGATGATGGTATGCTCATAGTTCCTTTAACTTTTCATTCATCTTTCAGTATTTGTTAATATTTATAATAAATTTTTTCGACACATTTATTATTCTTGTTCTTTATAGGCTTTTCAATGAATACTACTGAACATGGGTCTCTCCTATTGTAGGGAGCATTTGTCTTAATTATCACACTTGACAGCGGATTGACGATTGCAATGTCAGATGTCTTTTTATTTGCTTATTTTAAACTAGTGCTTGACTGCAATCCCACCTGGTGGTAAGTAGTGATGAAGCCCTGGATGTTAAATCTCATTGTCTTAGCGTTACAGAAGCATATTCTCTCTTGCGTTTGAGGATGTTCAGATTGTATTTGGACAGAAACACAAATGCTGACAAAGCAAACCCTTTGGTTAATAAGTAAATAGAATGTCTTGCATCTATGATATAACACACAATCATCAGACTCCCAAAGGATGCCAGTTTAGAATAGTTGTAGAATTTAGGCATTGATACCAGCTGAACAATGTGATGTGTGACCATTGATATAAATGACAAGTTATGGCCATGCGAACAAAATTTACGGTTTAAGCATAGAATAAATCAGCTCCATCTCTTAAATACTCATGAACAACCACGGAACCAGTGTTTTCATTTATGATTATAGTTTTACCCTAGAACCTGTAGAAATACTCCCTAAATTATCATGAAAAAGTCAAAATAGCCTTATTTATTGCGCCCAGTTTTTAACATCAATGCAAGATTTGAATATAATTTCATGATTAAAAATCTTCAGCTTTGTGATGAAGAAGATCTTCCCATTTTCAAATTATAATAACACTTAGTCTCATACGAGGGCTGCACTAAAAGTATCGGGAATGGAATATTTCCACTCTTCCTGTCGTATTAAAATCTTTTTAATTGAAAACTCCTTGGTTTTAAAAATCGAATACCATTTATTTATTTAAAAAAAGATTCTCGGTCTTGTCACAAGGTTTTGTCAAACTTGTTTAGTCGTTGAGAAAATGGAATTAACTCGAGGAAATTCAAGAGCGATGATTTATTGTGATTTTCAAAGTGGTTTAACACAAAAACAGTGTGTTGACTGGATGGTTTCTGCATTTGGTGATGAAGCCCCCTCCAAAACCAGAATTTATAGCTGGTTTGCTGAATTTCAATGTGGACGTTTCAAGCTCAGTGATGATCCCCGTCAAGGTCGTCCAAAAACTGGAGTCACCCAAGAAAACGTTGATGCTGTGCGTAAGCTGATTGAGGAAAATCGACATGTGACATACCGCGAAATTCAGGCAACTTTAGACATTGGCATGAGTCAAATACAAATAATCTTGCATGAACAATTAGGTGTAAAAAAGTTATTTTCCCGATGGATACCGCATCCGCTCTGTGAAGAGCAAAAAGCGGCTCGCGTTACTAGGTGCGTCAGAACTCTCGAAAGATTCCACGCAGGATCCTCAAATACTGTATACAACATCGTATCAGGTGACGAATCCTGAATATACGCGTACGAATCCGAAACAAAAAAACCAGTCACGAGTTTGGGTGTTCGAAAATGAGTTAAAGCCAACAAAAATTGTTCGTTCACGGAGTGTTGCGAAAAAAATGGTGGCCACGTTTGTCTCCAAAACCGGCCGTGTTACGACTATTCCTCTTGAGGGACAAAGAACGGTTAATGCAGAATGGTATGCTAGCATTTGTTTGCCACAGGTTGTTTCTGAACTCCGTAAAAAGAACTGCAACCGCCGCATCATTCTCCATCACGACAATGCGAGTTCTCACACCGCACGCAGAACAAGAGCCGTGGTAGCTCAGTGGTTAACGCTCGCTGTAAATATAACAGAACGCGAGTAACCCGGGTTCGATCCCCGCTGGCACCAATGAAATTGTTAATTGCAATTTTAAGTGCTGATTTACCACGTGCTCGGCGGTGAAGGAAAACATCGTGAGGAAACCTGCATGTCTGAGAAATAAAAAATAAAAAAATATTTCGAAGACATGTGAAGTTCGTCAACACGCATTTGTGCAGCGCGGCGGACACTTCCTTGCCCTAAACCCTCTCAGAAATGAGGGGAGGCCTGAGCCCAGCTGTGGGACGTATATAGGCTGTAACTTTACTTTTTTTTTACACAGAACAAAAGAGTTTTTAGAGCAAGAAAACATAGAATTATTAGACCATCCGCCGTACAGCCCCGACCTAAGCCCTAATGATTTCTATACTTTACCTAAAATAAAGAATAAATTGCATGGACAGAGATTTTCATCACCTGAAGAAGCTGTGGACGCCTACAAAACGGCCGTTTTGGAGACCCCAACTTCCGAATGGAATGGTTGCTTCAATGATTGGTTCCATCGTATGGAAAAATGTGTCAAATTTCGCGGAGAATACTTCGAAAAGCAATAAATACATTTTTAAATAGTAATGTTGTGTCACTTCCTTGATTCCCGAAATTTTCAGTGCCGCCCTCGTATGAATAACGAATATGTAACTAAGTAAAAGTATACGTAGCATTATTCTATTTTATTTATTTATTAAATATGTTATATACTATTTATTAAAGATAAACTTCTTCATTCTACACTTTTCTAGCGCTTTTGACTCTATCCCCTTCGATAAATCTTTAAAAAAAATACATTGGTTGGGAATAAAAATCAGAGTTACATGAAGACCTGTTTTACCCCATATTATCCAAAACCCTCTCAACTTGAAGAAATGCCTAAAGGCCTACCTATATTAGAGGCCGTCCATTAATCACGTGATGTTTTTTTAAACATTTTTAACCCCCCTCCGTCTTTTTGATACGTGAGATTTAAGACTAACCCCCACCCAAAATCAGGTATATTTTTGTATCTACAAAGAATCTTAAAATTTTTAGAATATTGTTTAAATACATACATAAAGTATAATCTAGTTTTATTCTGAAATTAAGGACCATGATATAATGTCTAGACAGAAAGGTTGCAGGATTTTCTTCAACACTAACTACTGGATATGTTAGGATGCGTGAAGGACAAAAGATTATTATTGCTCGGACTAGGTTCATGCTTGTGACATGAATTTACATGTACATTGTACAGGCGAGCCAAGATCACACACTACACGCCCCTTTTCGGTTTATAAATCGCGCGTTTGATGAAAAAATAAATACACATGATAATCTTACTACACCCCCCTCCCACTTGTGATATTTCCTGATTTTTGCCATACCCCTCACCCGCCATTTCGAACCTCACGTGATTAATGGAGTAGATTTTACCTAAAATAGAGCAAAATATCTAAAAGTAAAAAAACTGCACGGACGCACGGTACGTATTAGTCGTCGCGTTGGTGCTCCATAAACATTTTAGCACCAATGAGTCGGTGCGATTCTATTTATAATATTAAGCTACCTCCAGTTTATTGATGGTATATTCTATGATATATCACCACTTCATTTTTACTATGTAATAGGTCTTACATTCTGCCTAGGACCTGTTGGGGTGTTCACCACCCTATACTATTTTTACTGGCAATAGAAGTGCCTGCACCACTGTGTTTTAGTCTGAAGGGTATAAATGAGCAAGTATAATTACAGTCTGTGTGGCTTTCACACAGAATACACAATAGAATGGCTGTCAACCTTATTTTGTATGAGGGTCGGCGTCGCCGGGAGCACACAAGCAATTACGTCGTATTATTACTACTACAAACCTGATTCGCTGTGTTGACAGACTGAGTAAATTTACACAACATTTTAGACTTTTGGTTAATGTTCAAGATATGTGTTAGAGTTAGAAGATAATTTGCATACTAAAATTGGGAACGATTGTAACATCAAAACACATCTTGGGATGACACTTATACATGTGAATTGACATGTTGTGACATTTTAGTGGCTATATGGGCTCTGCCCACTTCTATAATGTATGTATTATAGTTTTCTATGGGCTTCCATCTAAGCCTAAGTGATGACAATGTATATGTAGTCTTCTTTGTTTGAATTTGGCTGCAGATATCCAGTTTAGTTTAGCAAAACAAAGTAATTGAAGTAGCAATTTTTTTATATTATAATGCTTTTTCTTTACAGAACCATTAACAAAACGTCTTAAATCCTCTTCGGAACCCTCAAACTCTACAACAACTGAAAATAAGTGGAGCAAACTTTATGGTAGTGAATTGATTGTGTATGACAAGCATAACCGCTGCCTTTTAACAAACGGTGAATATGATTTGGTGCTACATGATGCTACTCCTGGAGGTAGAAGTGCCACTATTGCAAGATCTCCCCATAAAGCTCTAATGGCGCAGTGGGAAACTATACCAAATGTAAGTTAAATATGTTTGACAGTATTTAATTATAACAACTGTCCATTGCACCTCTTTAATTTTCATGATTACTAAAAGTTATATATTAGCTTGCCACTAGTAATTAATTATTTAATTATATTGGGTCCTTACATATGAAATTAGCATTTTGTCGTACTGACAACTTTGATCTGAAATATCTCCTCTTTGGTTAACAATTCCAAATTCAAATTTATAAATTCATTTAGCTGGTATATTTGAGTTTTGATAACAGTCATTCATTTGTTTTTTCCTCATTATTTTTTTCTTTGGCGTCGATTATTACTGCACAATAAAAAACATAATATATCGGTATATTTACGATTATGAGTTCTACCGTGGCACCAGTGCTGCAGAAACAGCTCGAAGGATTAACGATGTGTACGGCGCTGGTGTCGCAAAAGAAAGCTCGGTACGTTTTTGGTTTCAACGTTTTCGTTCCGGAAATTTCGACCTTCAAAACCAACCCCGTTGACGGCCGGGGACCAAAGTGGAAAATGAAGAATTAAAGGCTATTGTGGAAGCGGATCCATTACATAGCACTTCAGAGAGAGCTGCAGGCTTCGGGGTAAATGATAAAACTGTATTAATCCACTTGAAGTAAATCGGAAAAGTAAAGAAACTTGAATGATGGGTACTCATGAATTGAGTGAATCGAACTTGCAAACACGCGTCGACCGCTGTGTTACTTTGCTCAATCGACACAAAAATGAAGGGATTTTAAATTGAATCATTACTTGTGATGAAAAGTGGATACTGTACGATAATCGGAAGCGCTCGTCGGAATGGCTAAACCCTGGAGACCTAGCCAAATCCTGTCCTAAACGAAAATTGACTCAGAAAAAGTTACTTGTGAGTGTTTGGTGGACTAGCGCCGGTGTCATTCACTACAGCTTTCTAAAATCTGGCCAGACGATTACTGCAGATATATGTTGTCAGCAACTGCAAACCATGAAGGAAGAACTAGCTTAAACAATCGAGATTGGTCAATCGCTCTAGGCCACTGCTGCACAACGCAAGACCACACACTGCACAACAAACAACCACTAAGTTAGATGAGCTACAATTGGAATGTCTGCGACATCCACCATACTCCCCGGACCTTGCTCCATTAGATTACCATTTTTCCGAAATTTGGACAATTTCTTACTAGGAAAAAAATTCAACTCCGATGTGGCAGTCCAAACCGCCTTCAAAGAGTTATTGATTCTCGCCCCTTTTTTTTTTTTTTAGTAAAGGGATCAATGAACTGCAAATTGCTGGGCAAAAGTGCATAGATAACAATGGTGCATACTTTGATTAATTAAATATATTTTACAAAAATAATTAACCTTATTCCTCCCGTACAAAACTCCAATTTCATATGTAAGGACCTATTACAAATGAGAAGTATTAAAGTATGAAAACTGACTCCATAAACCAAAGATGAGAAAATAGTTAGCAACAGTTTAAGCCCTGGTTGACTTGGCTTAATGTATAATTTTTTTTTTTTATTTTAGCCTAATTAGTTAAAGTTGTTGATTATAATAATTTGCCAATATTTTATAATTGCGTAAAATATAGTTAAGGTTTTGGCTAAATAGGTGTTTAAAAAACTCCATTAACTATAAAGTGACCAAGTATATTATATGGCCCCTTCCAGATTTATTTCCCTCACACAAATTATATTGACACGACCTGGATTAAGGTACAACTACAGTAAGGTACAGTAAGGTACAACTGGAATCACTTACGAGCTTCTAATGTTCGACCGGGAATCCAACCCAGGTCCATCCGAAGTGAACTGCAGAAACTGACTAGGTATAGCAGAAATACTAATTAAAATGAATGTTGAGATGACTAACTATTTACTTGAGTTAACAAAAATAATAAGCATTACAAATAATATTGCATCGCCTTAAATACAAAACATTAAACTCCCGCTATACGCGCAATCTAAACGAAGTAGGGATACAAACATTATGGCTGCCTAACGTAAACAATGAATCGTGCAAACGTTGCGTGTGCGTGCAAATCAAAAGATGCGTATGCGTCCATCTTGTGAAGGTGGGGTCACCAGTGGGCAGAGCAACATCTTCCTGATAATAACTCAAAATAATAGAAACCCTGAAGTTGCCCAGCATGGCAACTTAGGTAAATTTATTTTTTATAAGGCAATTTATGGGGTAGGCCTATGTTTTACGGTAAACATTTGATAGGCTCTTATAAATGAAAGAATATACAATGGAACAACTGTTTTCATTTGAGTTACAGCAGTGTGGATAAATTTTAACTAAAAATATCAAAATCAGTTCTATTGTAAAACATAAACATATTAAAAATATATAAAAATCTAATCAAAATATATAAAAATAATTTAGTAATACTACTAACCCCCTTAAGAAGCTTTAATATAAAGAAAACCTTTTTCCCCTTAGGAAAAAGACTTGCATTCAGAAACAAATCCATTTGACATATTCAAAGTAAGACCACTACTAAAACTTAAGCTAAGCTGGAGTCAAGAACCAACAAATGGATTAGTAAATCGACCAAAATTATACCAACAGTCAAGTGATATGAATGGTGTGAAGAAAGATGGTTCGAATAAAGACAGGGTATCCACACAAAAACACCATTCTAATGATATTAAAAACGGTAAGTTATTTCTTAGTCATAGGTTTTTTCTTATCGAATTATGCTGCGAGTTCCATGAAAAATAACCCAAAGTAAATTTCTTAGGCGACAAATCAAAGGGCGAGTCCAGTGAAGCCGAGGGCAAGAGGCAGCAGATCATCTACCAGTTCCTGTATAACAACAATTCTAGGCAGCAGACGGAGGCTTGCGACGACCTGCACTGTCCGTGGTGCTCCCTCGACTGTGGCGCCCTCTACTCGCTACTCAAACACCTTAAACTTTGCCACTCGCGGTTTAACTTCACTTATTTCGTAAGGGCTACCTTCAAGATCTTAATCGCGCTAGCGAAATTAAAAAAAAAACCTATATAACATTGAGTTATATGTACTACCTACTAGAGACGCTATTCCAAACAAAAAATGTACACTACTCTATATTCGCCAATGCGCGGGAAACAATAGAGTCGCGCATGCGCAATAGAAAAGCGCGCGTTGCGCCTGCTCGGGCAGTTTTTGTCATCATAGATTATTACGTAGATAGAATAATCAATGTATGTAAAAATTGTTTATTTAGATTATATTGTTAATTATATCGAGTACATTTTTTAAATTGTCAATAATTTTGCATATGTGCTAATTCAATATAGGTAATAATACGTTACCGGTAACAGTAATATAGGGCACACTGAAATGATCGGGAATAGAATATTTGGGATTGAGTTACAATAAAACTAAGCCTAAGCGCCTTATTACAAAACTTAGTTGAAATTTACTTCACTGTGCAAGTGTATAGTGAAGTAAATTTCAACTAAGTTTTGTATTTACGTACTTACATACCTATACTTGTCTTTTGTAATAAAAATATTGTTACGCGCTCAAGTCGACGGCACTAGCGCCATCTAGTCTCGAACCGAAGAACTAAACTTCTTGAAGTCGAAACACGAACTCTCGGTACCTTGCGCGTGTTTACTTGAATATTCTGGATATTTCGCTGCTAATTTATATAAATAGGCGCTGCAAGATGCGATCGGGGAAGTATTGGAATTGGCGACACAAGCGAAGCTTCGGAGCGGAATAAAGTGAATCAGTGTGATTAATTATTAGTGTTTTTAACTTTAATTAGTGTAAAGTGAATTAAAGTGTTAATTTAGGTAATTCTATCGGCAATTTTTATTGTCACGAACCTCAAGCTCGTAACAATTGGTGTCAGAAGTGGGATAAAATCATGCCGATTTTACCTAAGGAGGAAACGGAGGGTGTCCGTACCCGAAGTCAACGCCAGCAAGAGACGGACCAAAGAAGATTTGGTGGTGCAACGCCGCAGACGTCGGAGGGCCAGCCACCGACTGCAGGCCCGTCAGTAGCCTCTACATCTGCAGCACCTGAATTAGGTGCTCTGATGGTGATGCTGCAGGAGCAGGCCCGCCGACAGGAGGAGCAGACTCGCCGACAGGAGGAACAGGCACGCCGATTGGAAGAGCAGCTGCGGGGCGGACAGGAGGAACAGGCCCGTTGGTTGAAAGAGCGACAGGAGGAACAGGCTCGCCAGCAGGAGGAACAGGCCCGCCGACAGGAGGAACAGGTCCGTCGGCTGGAAGAGCAGCTGCGGGGCGGACAGGATGAACAGGCCCGCCGACAAGAGGAACAGGCCCGTCGGTTGGAAGAGCAGATGCTCCTCATGAAGGACCTTCACGCTACCTTCGGAAAAGAGATACGGGAGGTGAAAGATAAGAAATCACTGGACGAACTCAAACTTGGAGATGGAGCTACAGCTCCCGTAGTAGCTACAACACCTTCGCTACGTGGGTTCAAGGTGCCACCGTTCGACGCTACCTCTTCCTGGTCAGCCTACAAAATCCAGTTCGAGGCTGTTATGAAGGCGAACGGCTGGAATAAAAGTCAGGCCATGACTGCTCTCACACTAGGCCTGCGCGACCAGGCCTTAACAGTTCTGGAGGCTCTCGGTGAGGAAGTGACTTATGAGCAACTCCTTGAGGCATTGGAGGCGAGATATGGCGACGCTCACCTGGAACACGTCTTTCGTGCGCAGCTTAAAGATCGCGTGCAGTGCATCAACGAAAACCTGCAGCAGTGGGGTCTAGAGGTGGAGGAGCTGGTGCGTAAAGCTTACCGGTCTGTACCGGCGCTCATTGAAGGGAATCTGGTGCAGACAATTATCGACGGCATCCGCGACCTGGAAGTCAGAGCTGCTGTGAGTCTCGGGCACCACGAGACGCTTAAGGACGCCTTGGCCCATGCACTGAAGGTGGAAGCCGTGCGGCAGGATCTTCGCTCCCATCGCGTCAGGGAGGTTGCAGCAGCTACAGTTCGCGACCGCAACAAAGGATACAGCCCTAGGTGCTATTGCTGTGGGGAAAAGGGCCACCTTCGATCCAGCTGCCCTAAGCGAACCCTAGAAAGGGAAGGTGAACGATCTCAGGAGGGTAGTGCGGCCAACAGCACCGCCCAGCAGCAGCAGGGAAACGAGTAAAAGCCAGAACTGCGGGGCGGGTGCTGGCTGATGTTAAAAAAGCCCCAAGGATCTCGATCTCACAAACCCATGATGGGAACAGTCTAATCATCAAGGGCGAGGTCAACGGAATGCCGTGTAAACTGACCATAGACACTGGAGCCTCTCGTACGGTTGTTAGTTCCCAACTTATAAGTCAGTTCCTTGGGGACTCCGCATACAACCGAGAACGCATTAATTTGGTAACAGCCACCGGTCAGCGAATACCCGTCCGCGGAGAGAAGGAGATGGAGTTGAAGCTTGGCAACGTGATCTACCTGCATAATGTCATCTCGGCTGATATAATGGACGACTGCATCCTAGGCCTAGACTTTATGAGGAATAATTGTTGTGAGATCGACGTTAAGCAAGGTGTTTTGAAATGTGGACAGGAGGAACTTCTTATGGAAGGTGCGTTACCAGGGAATGTGTACAGCATTAAGAAGATTGTTCTTCCGCCGAGATCGGAAACGATTGTTCCGGTTAGTCTTCCTCGAAATGCTGGGCAAGCTCACCGTTGTGTACTTGTGGAAAGGGTAAACAATGACCTTCCATGGAAAGTGGCTCGAACCTTGGTCAGAGCCACTAACATCTCAGGAGTACGTGTGCTGAACCTTTGTGACCGGGAGCAGATTATAGAAAAAGGCACGCTGGTAGGCAACCGACCGAAGGCACCGACGAGGCGCAGAAGTTGTTACTCAAGTATGCCGATGTATTCTCATCAAACGATGCTGACATAGGAAAGACTGGCTTAGTTCAACACAAAATAAACACAGGAGAAGAATTGCCTATCCGTCAGCGACCAAGAAGATTGCCGGTAGCACGTGAAAAGGAAGTGGAAACCATGATTGAGGGAATGGTGAAGGATGGTGTTATTGAACCTTCATCTAGTCCATGGTGTTCACCCGTGGTACTGGTAAAGAAGAAGGATGGCAGCATGCGGTTTTGTGTTGACTACCGCCGTCTGAACGACGTTACTAAGAAGGACAGCTATCCCTTGCCAAGAATTGACGACACGCTGGACATGCTTACAGGAGTAAAGTGGTTTAGCACGCTGGATCTAAAAAGTGGCTACTGGCAAGTTGAAATTGACCCTAAGGACAAGGAGAAAACTGCGTTCTCGACGGGAAAGGGTCTGTGGCAATTTAAAGTAATGCCGTTTGGGTTGTGCAATGCTCCAGCAACGTTTGAAAGGCTGATGGAACTTGTACTTACCGGGCTAATTGGTGATGCCTGTCTGGTCTACTTGGATGACGTCATAATCGTGGGCCGTACGTTTGAGGAACACCTTCAAAACCTGGAACGCGTGCTCATGAAGATTCAGAGTGCCCACCTCAAGCTGAGTCCGAAGAAATGTTCACTATTCAAACGGCAGGTCAACTTTTTGGGGTATGTAGTGTCGGAAGAAGGTATCCGTACGGATCCGGAGAAAATCGCCGCTGTCAAGGGTTGGCCGGTTCCAAAAGACAAGACGCAGGTTAGAGCATTTTTCGGTTTGTGCTCCTATTATCGGCGATTTGTGAAGAACTTTGCAGATATAGCCAAACCTCTGCACAAGCTAACCGAGGAGAAGCGACATTTCTGCTGGGATGAAAGTTGCAATATCGCAGTCCAGGAGCTCAAGGACCGTCTGTGCAAAACACCTATTTTGGGATACACTGATGCAAGCAAAGAATTTATAGTTGACACAGACGCAAGTGATATAGGACTTGGCGGTGTGTTGTCTCAACGGAATGGTTACCAAGAAGTCGTGATAGCGTACTTCAGCAAGTCGTTGTCAAAACCGGAAAGGAACTATTGTGTCACAAGACGCGAATTGCTAGCTGTGGTAAAGTCGTTGCAGCATTTTAGCAAATATCTTCTGGGGCGAAAATTTCACTTACGAACTGACCATGCTGCACTAAAATGGCTATTGCAGTTTAAAAATCCAGAAGGACAAGTTGCGAGGTGGATTGAACTGCTGCAGGAATACGACTTTGAGATCGAATATCGCAGCGGGAGATGCATTGTCAAGAAGACCTTGTCCTGAAGATTGCAAACATTGTACTAGGCAAAAGAGTAAGGAAGTGGTATCCGTTCCGCTCAGGGCCGATCACCTCAGCAACGAGTGGAAGGACAGCTTTCAACGTGCACAGCAAGAAGATCCGGACATCAAGCCGATCCTGGAGTGGATGAAGGCCAGTGCTCCCAAGCCCAGGTGGAGCGACGTCTCAGCGATGAGTTCGACCACTAAAAGCTATTGGGCCCAGTGGGACAGCTTGCTGCTTCAGGATGGAGTTCTGTGCCGTAAATGGGAAAATGTTCGGGGAGACAACTGTCATTTACAAATGGTTGTCCCTAAAGCTAAAGTACCGGATGTTCTACAGCTGTACCATAATGATTATTCAGGAGGCCATCTGGTAGTTAAACGAACTCTACTGAAGATCCGAGAACGGTTTTATTGGGTCCACTGTCGAAACGATGTCGAGGACTGGTGTCGCAAATGTACAAGTTGTGCGGCTGTAAAGGGACCTCAGACTCGTAGTAGAGGTGCATTGAAGTTGTACAATGTTGGTGCATCATGGGAGAGAATAGCCATTGACGTGGCGGGGCCGTTTCCGGAGAGTGAAAGCGGTAACAAGTATTTCATGGTTGTGATGGATTACTTCACTAAGTGGCCAGAAGTCTTCGCCATTCCAAATCAAGAAGCTTCAACAGTTGCAGATAAACTAGTTCATGAAGTCTTCTGTCGTTTTGGAGTACCTTTAGAGATTCACAGCGATCAAGGAAGGAATTTTGAGTCTCAAATATTCCAGGAAACTTGCCGAGTTATGGGTACTCATAAAACAAGAACGACTTCTTATCACCCGCAATCTGATGGAATGGTAGAACGATTTAATCAGACATTGGAGAGGTACCTAGCAAAAGTTGTAGACAATCGGCAACGAGATTGGAACAAGCACATACAACCGTTTTTGTTGTCATATCGAAGCGCTGTTCACGAAAGTACATCAGTGACACCAGCTTTCGCAAACTTTGGGAGAGAATTACGGCTGCCTGCGGACCTGATCACCGGGATACCACCTGATGCTCCACGCAGTATAACCGATTATGCAAATGACTTGCGGAACAAAATGAATGACGTTTATGAGCGCGTCAGACAATCGGGCCAGCAAAGTCTGAAAAGATGAAAACCCGGTACGACCGCAAGATGAACAACAAAGGGTTCGACGAAGGTTCACTTGTGTGGTTACACAATCTAGTCCGCAGCAAAGGGAAATCTCCTAAGCTTCAAGCTAAATGGGACGGCCCGTACCGGATTGTGACCAAGATCAACGATGTAACCTACCGGATACAGAAAAGCGCAAGAGGGACTCCTAAGATCGTCCATGTGGATCGCCTGGCGCGTTATTATGGGGCCGATAATGCTCGGGACGAGCATGTCTTAGGAGGGGGCAGTGTTACGCGCTCAAGTCGACGGCCTTAGCGCCATCTAGTCTCGAACCAAAGAACTAAACTGCTTGAAGTCGAAACACGAACTCTCGGTACCTTGCGCGTGTTTACTTGAATATTCTGGATATTTCGCTGCTAATTTATATAAATAGGCGCTGCAAGATGCGGTCGGGGAAGTATTGGAGTTGGCGACACAAGCGAAGCTTCGGGGCGAAATAAAGTGAATCAGTGTGATTAATTATTAGTGTTTTTAACTTTAATTAGTGTAAAGTGAATTAAAGTGTTAATTTAGGTAATTCTATCGGCAATTTTTATTGTCACGAACCTCAAGCTCGTAACAATATTTAAAGTACACAGTAGTTAACTTTGCAAAGTAGAATACGATCAACATGTCTATTAGGAATCGTATTTCAGGTTTATTTGTGTTTACACTATCTACCTATTTCTTACGAGCCAAGTATCGCGATTCCCGACGAATGGCTTTGCAAGTTGCATGCGTTGGGCATCGCAGAACTCACATAGGTGCGAAAATATGGTCAGTCGATCATAGTCAGAATAGGTACTTCACCTAACTAACTTAAAACATTTCGCAATTTAATCTTTTACTCTTTATTGGCAGCCCTTAGTAACCACGGTAATACGGACATTCGCGTACAGCGATATTTTTTTATAAAGTTAAAAGGATAAAGTTTTATTTAGCTTGCGTGCGCGATTTATCTTCTAATTAATAATAATTATGTAGACTATTAAACGGCACAGGACTTCAAGTTTCTGTATTTATTCTGTGGCATGGATTTGTTAAAAAAAAGATAACATTATGATTTACTTTTGTATTTTTCAATATAGTTTCCCATGACATCAATACATTAACTTGTTCGTGAAAAAAGTTTTTTTTTTGCCTTGAAAAAATATTCTTCGTCTTAACTCGAAGTTTGGGATTAACAAGTAGTCACTAGGGGTTAGATCAGAAATAGAATAGAACAGAAACTTTTTTATTCAATATAGATTATATTTATATAAAAAATATTTAAAAAATGTCACTTTTTTAAATTTACCACTGGTTCAGAAAAAAGCTCTCTATCCTGGCAAGAAACCCAGCGGGACTAAAAAAATAACAAATTAGGAATAACTTTGTAACAATCACCTTTCCCAGGGGTTATTATCATCAATAAATTCCTTAATATTATGATAACCCTTTTTATACAAACTTATAGTCTGCGTTGTAGCGTGGTGGGAATGACAGCTCACGCCTATGAAATTTCGTATGTTTTTATATGAACTATATTATGTATAGTATGTTTTTATATGAAGTACAACAATATCTGTATGACACAGATATTGTTGTACTTCATGGATGGGTACCGCCCACTTACGAGAGTGATGTGGCTCGCTAAACTATGCCATGCCATAACGAACAACCACTGACTATCAAGAATCGATTTTGAAATAAATCGAATATATGTAAATCACGTAAATATTATATATCAACAAATTTTGATTTAAAGAAAAAAATGCTCATAGACGAATATGCAGTGTTTCCAATACATGGACGATAAATTATTCGTTGGTCAGCTCAGGCAAAAAGAATAATTAAAAATGTGTCAAAACGACTTGGCTGCAAAAACCTATTTTGTATTTATATTAATTAGATTAGATTTGAAAACAAAATTCTCGACAATTTTTACCTTCCGTCCGTTATTTAGCACATTCGACCTGGCAAGACTAATACACATGTTGAGAAAGGCGCTAGTACGCGTACCTTGAAAAAATAACGATGCAGTGCGTACTGAAAACTACGGATGCTGGCAGCCATTTTATTTGTTTAAATGTTAATATCAATGTTGCAATTAACATGAAATATAAGATGATTTTATTTTCAAATTAATACATATCAATAGTTATACATTGAAGTGTCTGTTTGTAATTGCCAAATACCAGCCTTTTACTAAATGCATAAGAAAATTTATACTGTATTTATAACAAAAGACAAACACAATTATTAAAATAGTTTGTCTGTCTGTTTGTTCCAGCTTATAGTTGACACTAGCAGATAGCTGATGTTATAGAGAGTCGCACAGGCTACTTTTATTTTAGAAAATGAATTAGTTCCGCGCAAAACATTGAAACCTATAAAGTACGATCGTAATAAATAATACGCGAGCGAGGTCGCGGGAACAGCTATTATGTAACTATTATGTCATAATTTGTATTAAACTTCAAACTTAATTTTAAATGCATTGTAGTTTATAAAGAAATATGTTTCGGTTTTAATTTTTATATCGATAGCTAATCGATAATTTTTGCTTTGCTTTGTGTATCGTTAATCGCATCTTTAAAATCGATTTAACATTGTTCCATCTCTAGACACGCCTAACTGTAAGCTGTCACGCCCACCATGCTTAATCACCCACATTATAAGTAAATTACCCTAATACCGGGAATACATATATTAAACGCCCCTCGTACATGCCTTTTTTGTTAGATTTTATTTTGTACATAGCAAATGAATTCTGGATTAAATAAGCACATACAGTACCATTCTGCAGCCGATCCCGGGCGGCGCGCGCATCGATGTGTCGATCAACGAGTTATACGACGGGTCGTACACGGGGTCGCCGCATGACCTGATAGCGGCGCAGGGGCGCGGCGCGGGCGGCGGACCGCGTGCAGGCCCCACGCGCCGCGCCGCGCTCACCCGTGTGCTCGTGTGTCCCCGCCCCCGGCCTCGCGCTCGCCGCCACAGCCTCGCAGAGTTCCTCGAGCCGGACGACGCGGACGCGGACGCGCAGCGCCCCTTCATCACCGGACACAACCGGTTAGTGCTCGTGTGTCCCCGCCCCCAACCCCGCGCCCGCCGCCACAGCCTCGCAGAGTTCCTCGAGCCGGACGACACGGACGCGGACGAGCAGCGCCCCTTCATCACCGGACACAACCGGTCAGTGCTCGTGTGTCCCCGCACCGCCCCCGGCCCTGCGCCCGCCTCCACAGCCTCACAAAGTTCCTCGAGCTGGACGACGCGGACGCGGACGCGCAACGCCCCTTCATCACCGGACACAACCGGTCAGTGCTCGAGTGTCCCCGCCCTCGGCCCCGTGCCCACCGCTACAGCCCCGCAGAGTTCTTCGAGCCGGACGCCGTCGACGCACAGTACTCCTATCTTACCAGACACCCGGTTAGAGTTCGCACGCTCGAGTATCACAATCTCGCATTATCTTTCGAGCTTAATGACGTTGACGCGCAGTACCTCTACTTTCCCAGCATTGCCGGTCAGAACTTGCTCACTGGACACGCTCGTGTGTCACAGCCTCGCTAAGTCCTTCTAGATGGACAACCTCGACGCGCAATGCCCCTGTCTTACCAGGAATAGCCAGTCAGAATTTGCTCGACTCTCTTTACTGTCAGTCATGACTAGTCCTTCGAGCCGGACGACGATGACTGAGTTTCTTCTACTTACCACACGTAATCCATCAGTATTTTCTCGGGTCCCCATTATTTCTAAGCCTCGACGTGCTCCTCGAGCCAAATGCTGACGCGGATGCGCATTACTCTTATATCCCCGGTCACATTCGGTGGGTACTCGCTCGGCAGGCCCATGTTTCACAGTCCCTCGAGCTGGACTAAAAGGACACGGTCATCCAGCACCTTACTTCACTAGACACAATCGGGTTATGGCGCATATCGTATTCATCATTATTATCTAATTTTTTTATTGAATTATGTAACTTTAAAACTACGCTAAGAATCTTTTGAATCCAGTACTTGATCCTTTATAAAAATAGGCCTTCTCTTCTCAAAACCTTTACATCTGATTTGTTCCTTTCTTTGTTTGTAGACACTACATAGGGCCCGTTGAGCCCAGTGCTGGCATGTGCATTTCTCATTGTAGTGATCTGTCACACTTGACGGGTATATTGACAATCGCAGTACCAATGTCTCGCACCTTTGACGTTGCCGCCCGCTACTGATCTGCATTTTTTGTAGTCGCCTACACCTACGAGACAAAATGTGGTGATCAATTGTCTTAGCGCCAGCACACAACATTGCCACAAGACATAGTTGTGGTACAAGGAATGTTTTATTCAAAATTCCGTAAATTAATAATGAAGACAGAGAGATTTCTCACCCTGTTAATAGAAAGTCACAGCTAACATTCTTCTTAATGACCGCATTTCTACAGCATTAATTTAACTCTCACGCTTCTTTTGCCATACCCAACTTACACACAGACACACACACACACGCGCACGCACGCACGCACGCATGCACGCTCGCACGCAGTATTATGTATTGCCATATGTGTGCCATTTTGACACATTCTGACTTCTCACAATAGCGTGAAAAGTACCCACTCTATCTATCCTTGCATTTCATTATTCTTAACTAAAAAGTATACTGTTTTACTTTTACAGACTTTACCATCACACAATCACTTGTCTTCCTGTCTATCCAAACGAATTGGATATAGACTCGGAGAGTGAAACGGACCCGCTATGGTTGCAACAGAAAACTATGATGATGATTGATGAGTTCACGGACGTAAACGAAGGAGAGAAGGAACTCATGAAAATGTGGAATCTTCATGTTATGAAGTACAACTATGTGGGTGACTGTCAGATACCGCTCGCTTGCCAAATGTTCCTGCAAATGAAGGGCAAAGAGTTGCTCGAGAAGAACCTTTACAGAAATTTTATACTTCATATGTGTTCATTGCACGACTTCGGACTACTAAGCCCAGTCGCTTTATACCAAATTATACAAATGCTCAACCAAATGCTGGCGGACAACGCCGAAGCCAAAGAAAAAATGCGCCAATCGCTTAAAGCGCAGCGCGAACACTGGCATGCGGTTGGGAAATATCACCAGCCTGTGATCATCGAACAGAAGCCGCAAACTGCCACTGCCAAGTTAAATAATATAGAAGCGTCGCCGTCAGTTAGAAGGAAAACGTCTAACCTCCAAAATGCCAACAGAATGGCGAGCACAGGTTCCAACTTTAACAAGTCGTCAAGTCCAGGACCCAATAATAGTGAATCCAAAAGAAAAATGTCCTCCGGCAGTATACAAAGCCGCAAACGGTCGTCTATATCAGAGAGAAAAAGTTCTGTATAGCGAATATTCAGTCTTTAATTTTTAATAAGGACTGGTTTCCATCTGAGGCTTCGAAGTACAATATGAAAGTATTCTTTAGTTTACTAAATAGATTGCTAGGAGTTTCGAGTGTGCGCGGGTATAATATTAACGCGCTGTTTTAGAATAAAATTCCTGGCATTAATTTGAATTGTTGTACAATACGTTGAATGTATTACTGAATTTGTTGTGAAAAGTGATTAGATCAAATTATTATGTTCAATTTTTTTGTTACATGTCATAGTTTTTAATTTTTTGTTAAAAAAGAAATACCTAATTCGAAAAAAATTAATATCATTATTCATTGACTCATTATAATTTTGCATTGTGTAACATATTCTTTAAACTGTTGCTGTAATTAATATAACGTTAATGTTGTAATGGTGTTCTGAAATGGTTGGTCTAATTTCTGTTTCAATACAAAGTCATTGAAGACTTTCAATTTACCTACACACAACGTAAACCTATGTATTCTTACTGTCTAACACTGAGAAAGCATTTACTATTTTAATGTCATGATTATTGCAAACATTTTTCAAACATTCAACTTTTCCCTGAAAATTAGGCAAAATTTAATAGGAAAGTTTTTGTAATGACACTTGAAATTTTTATGTTGCCTAATTAAAAAATTACAACTAGGCTAGGTTTATTTAAAAGAAGTGAAAGTTATAAAAGTAGTCGAATTACGAACTGTACATTTTAAAAATAACTATTGAAGGAAAATTTTGGTGTATAAAGATTATTTTAATTTGATGCCAAAGGCAATATGTCAACTATAAGTGTAAACCCAGTGGGATTTATGTATTAACTGAATCAATTTTTTTTAAAATAGGTAATTTTTTGCCTTTGATCCGTGACAATGTTAGCACTGGCTATCATTTTGCATCACTGTTTAATGTGTTAAAAGTAATAACTTCATCCATTGATTTTATTTTATTTTTTATGCTACAAGGCATAGTTCTCATTATACTAAGAATATTTAAAATTTTTTATAGGAGAGGGGGCAAACGAGCGTACGGCTCACCTGATGGTAAGTGATTACCGCCGCCCATGAAGATTTGCAACACCAAGGGGATTGCAGATGCGTTGCCGGCCTTTTAAAAAGGAATAGGCTCTTTTCTTGAAAGTCCGTAAGTCGTATCGGTCCTGAAAAATCTCTGGTGGTAGTTGATTCCACAAGAAAGTTGTGCGAGGAAGAAATTTCTTTTAAATCGCTTAGTGGTGGACCGCCAATCATCCAGATGGTATGGATGGTATCGCGAGTTTTGTCGCAATGTGCAATGGTGAAAATGTGCGGCTGGAATTAGTCCGAACAATTCCTCAGAGCACTCACCGTGGTAAATGCGATTAAATACGCAAAGAGATGCAACATCTCTTCGCAGTGCCAGTGAGTCAAGCCGATCGGAAAGAGCACGGTCGCCGACGATTCGAACAGCTCTGCGCTGGATGCGATCAAATGGAAGGAGCTGGCACTGGGAAGCCCCGGCCCAGCGATGGGAACAGTATTCCATGTGCGGCCGAACCTGCGCCTTGTAAAGTTGCAGGCGGTGAGCCGGTATGAAATACTGTCCCGCTCTGCTGAGCACGCCAAGCTTTTTAGAGGCCAATTTGGCCTCTTCCAAGTGACCACGAAACTGCACGTCACTCGATATGTCGACGGCGAGGATTCCGATACTGGCTGAGGCAACAAGGGGAAGTGCCTTGAAACTAAGGAGATACGACGAAGGGGTTCTTTTTAGCGGTAAACGCGCAAACTTGTGTCTTCTGGGGATTAAACTGGACTAGATTTAGTCGCCCCCAGTCCGAGATTTTGTCCAACAAAGTCTCGACTTCAGACACAAGTTTGTCCCGGTACTCGGCGATGTTTGTAATATTGGCACGGCCGGTGTATAAAGCATCACCAGGGCTGTCGTCTGCATGGCAATGAGTGCTAAAGATTTGCAACATGTCATTGATATGCAGAAGAAACAGCGTTGGTGATAGCACGCAGCCTTTTAGAACACCAGCGTTAATGGGCTTGTAATCGGAGCTAGCACCGTCTACTACGATCTTGATGCTCCGATCAGCAAGAAAACTGGCGATACAAATGCACAATTTCTCGGGAAGCACATAGGAAGGAAGTTTCGTAAGAAGCGCTTTATGCCAAACCCGATCGACACATAAAAATACCGAAACATGGGTAACGCTTATATTGATTAATGAAATAACATCGTGCACCAAAATAAGAATATCACTACACCAATTTATATTTTCGATAATAGACTATTTATTACCACGCAACTCAAATAAAAACAGGAGACTTACCCGACGCCATATTGTGACGACATAGCTGTCAATTCAAGCAGGTTAGGTAGGGTAGAGCAAAGCAAAGATTTTGATATAATATTTATTAATAGAACTAAGAATCTAGCATTTCAATTTAGCTCATCTCTGCATCATTGAGTACTCATCATTATCATCACTGCCGCTTGTTCGTATGGAAATAGAACGTGTATTCATGTAGGTATTTAAAATATTCCATCGACTAGTATCAATATTTTAAATTAATTTATAAAAATAACTATGAGTTCAATAGATTTGGTAATACTAAAACTCGATTAAATAAAACGAAAAAAGTTAATAATACGCAAATTAGTTTTCTTTGCAAGCCGTACTGTTCAAGTGACTATTGATTTTTATTTGAATCACATTGTACAACAAGTTTAAGGAAAAGCGCTCTCATTGCAAGGATTTTGTTAATTGGTCAGGTTTTACATTTGATTATTTCATTTCGTACTTTTCTTATTAACATTAAAATGTAAATGACAGATACTTGAAAATTAATGACAATATTATTTATTTTATATTACATCGCATAACAAATAGTTTAATCATTTTTAAGAAAGAGTAATTCACATTTCCCTAACATACATTAGAGTCATCGCATAGAATTTTAATTTGTAAACTTCAGTAATCATCATTACTGTTAGTAATTTAATGAAATAACGAATTACATTGAATTTGGTTGGACAGCAGTTGCGGTTAAATTCACAACAAAGAAAAAAAATGATGAAAGTCAATAAAACAAAGAACCTAAAATAAGATTTTTTAATTCACATCGTACACACCAGAATAGGAACGTAAAGTACTGTGCAAACTAGAGGGAAAGAGGTAGGACGCTATTTTTAGATTCTATTTCTTGTTGGAATATTTAAAGTAACTTATGTAAGTTAAATTACCAATTTATTTAACAGTTCATTTGTATTTAGCTTACCATTTCATTTTATTAATAAATACTCATTTATATAGATTATATTAATGGGTAGGCTATATTACTGAATATAGCTTACTAAACCATTTATGGTCACCATACACCATTTCACTTCCATGTGTTCAACAGCTTCTAACGACAACGAGCAGGTCTCATTTTTACAATAGTATTTGAGTTATGAGAATGTCATTGTACTATAGGGGTTGAATGGCGAGGATATTGTTTTCTATTTTAGTCCAACCACAGTATTTTAAGATCTTATGAGTCGAGGTGTTATTCATACAATTTCGGGATCAATCCTTTAATAAGTGAAAATAATTGTATATTATACGAAGTAAATGTGATATCACATTTACCGAATAATGTAATATCACATGTGCCGAAGCGACTTGGGAGCATAGACTTGAACCTACCTTAATAAAGCTATTATTTATGTCGTCATCAAAACAAAAGGCTTGTTAAAATTTAAAAAAAAATTAAAATAAAATTGTTTTTCGGTAATTAATTGCCATATAAAAGTATTCGAATGATATCTGCATATTGTACGGTAAGATAATAATATAGAGATGAAGTAAGCTATAATAATAAGTAATGCTATCTTTACTGCCATTAAAAAGACTGAATATCTGATTGCCTTATTGAAACATTTCAATAGAACATATTGTTTTATAAGGGCCGATTTTCAAATCCTCCATAAAAATTATTCATGAGAATGTAACAAACAAATTGAAATTTACAATTGTATTAAGAAAACAGTTCAATTGTTTCGCTTTTATGTTCAGTTGGGTTATAATATATTGAATTGATAACTTTTTCACGGTAGAAAATCTGGCCTAAATATTATAAATTGATTAGATTGTTCAGCTGTAACGTTATGTTTACCGTAAGTTATATTTGCTTTTTCTATACTATTTGAGCAGTGATAATTTAAAATGGTTTTGTTGTATTATACTATTCTATTTTGTGCTAGGTTCAGTAATAACTTTGTACTTATGAAATGAAATATAACAATTATTTTCAGATAATTTTACTTTTATTCGATACTCTGTTATAAACTAAACTAATTTGCATTTGCTACCCATTTGCAGTAGAGAGTCTATCACACCTATCCTATCCTACGTACTGCATCTGTATGTGAGCATCTGAAGAAAATACCGTAAAATGTAAAAGGTTTTTATAACTATATAACTTCAACACTCCAAAAAAATAACGAGAAATATTCCTTGCTTTAGGTTAGCCTTTAGTACCAACATTGAAAATAAGTTTTCTCCTATAATTATGGGTATGATAGTTTTATCGTCATAATTATTATTTGCTTAAATCTGTTTAGCATAACACCCTCCCATTATTATATGGACTCGTAACTCCCTTTGGCCATAAAGAGTTGTGGGAGAGAACAACCCTCCCGCCTAAAACGTGGTGATTATATATATATATATATATATATATATATATATATATATATATATATATATATATATATATATATATATATATATATATATATATATATATATATATATATATATATATATATATTGTAAACTCACATGTTTGTATTGTGGGGGATTTCAACTTAAGTAGTGTAGATTGGAGTCTTATAGGAAACCAAACCTATACTTCAATACCAAATCTTAGCTAAACACTGATAAATTTTGCTAACGTTAACAACCTCGTTCAATACTATCGTGTGACTAATATAGCCGGTCGTATACTTGATCTTGTTTTAACAACGATCTCATCTTGTGGTGTAAGCAAAACTACTGATGCTTTAAGTCAAATTGACCTACAACATCCACCTCTTAATATTGTGATTCACGGAGATAATCAAACTAAATTACCATATAGGTATAGATAGGTAGTAGGACTGAGTATGAGAATTATAGACCAATAACGATATTACCTACCATAGACAAAATAGTCGAAAAATATATAAGCGCACAAATCCATAGGTATTATGAAAGTAATAATATATTAACTAGCAAACAATATGGTTTCCAACCTCAAAAGAATACCTCACAACTACTTTCTGCATTCACAGACAGTTTGTACACGCATATTGACTCTAAAGAGCACATTCTAGTAGTTTTCATTGATTATAGCAAAGCTTTTGCTATAATCAATGCAACAAATTAATTCAAAGCCTAAATGATAGCGGAATTAGAGGAAAATTACTAGCAAGGTGTGAAAATTATCTCCATGAAAGATCTTATCGAGTAAAAATTGGTGATGCTCTTAGTTTCCCTGTCCAGGTAACCGAAGGCACAGCACAGGGCCCAGTTCTTGGACCTTTACACTTTCTCACCTACGTAAACAATCTTTCTAATTTAATTAAACATTGTGAGATCTATCAGTTTGCAGATGATACCTGTTTAGTAGCTGCAGGGGCGTAGTATACAGGAGGTACTAATGAAACTTCAAAAAGAGTTTGACATACTGACGAAGTGTTCACACGACGTCGGTTTAGTACTCAATGCTGCCAAAACTAAACTTATGTATATAAGTATAGCACGCGTCACGTAAAAAGAACGCTGGAAGAAAGTGGTGGGAGTGTGTTTGCGCATGGGTACAGTCTCGCACGAAAGTTATGTGCCTATTAATTTATTTTTTAACTAGGCTTTCGCTCGCGGGTCGTGGCTTCGTACCTATATATTTGTTATTCTTATTAGTTATAACATTGAAAAATATATTAGATAAAATATCAATAAAATGAATTAAAAATATGTTTGAATTATGTATTATAGAATGTTTAATCGAAATAAAATTAAAGTAATGTTGAAACTCCTTCCATTAAGTCATCATGCGTGACGTGAAAACCAGATGAGGACGCGGTGTTGGTGCTAGAAGTGGCCATTTCATCGTCGTCGCTGTCGTCACTCGAGCTTCCATCCTCATCTGAGTCGGAATCATGATCCCCTATGTGGATAGCAAATGTTTCTGTCATCATGTCCACCACATGATCGCTTTTACAGTAATCAGCCTCTATTTCTTTTACCTTCGTGCATAGCTTCCCCCATTCTGTTGCTCCCATTAAATTTACTTTTTCATGAATCAACTCAGTTATACTTGTCAGGTTCCAAGTTACATTTTTACAGGCAACATAACTTTTTATTTGGGACCAGGCCATTTCAATAGGATTCAGGTCCGGGTGATATGGGGGCAAACGAAGTACAGAATGTCCTGCTTCGTTCAAAATAGCATCGATATTAAATTTCTTAAATTTATCTTTGCATTTTTTTATTAAGTTGTACAACTCCGGCTTTAGCATGGTCTCTTCAAATTCAATACCTTTTTGACGAAGCCAGGTTTGCATGTCTGCTTTCTTTGAATTGGACGTTGGTGCAGCATCGAGTTGTTTATTGTGGTACGATGCATTATCGACTACCACGACTGAATTAGGCGGTAAATTTGGTATCAGTTGAGTACGGAGCCACCGCTCGTAATTTTCAGAATTCATATTGTCATGGTAGTCGCCGCTTTTTGTACCGGCTTTAAACGTCAGTAAAGCATTCGGCACAAAACCTGCATCGCCACCCGCATGCACTATGACTAAGCGGCTACCTTTAGATACAGGTTTTTTATTGCCCTTGGTGGAACCGTCTGTCCAAGCATGGTGAGACGCATGGGAACTATCGACATATGATTCGTCAGTGTAAATGATAGGTCTTACTTCCTCTCTATATTTTTTAATCTTTCTCAGATATTTAATTCTTTGAAATCGAATTTGTGACTGCTAAATTAAGATTTTTCTATTGGTTTCCGTTTTTTTCCATTTAAAACCCAAGTTTTTCAATACTCGCCTGAGACTTGCTGCAGATCCTTGGAAATGTATGTCATCCTGTAACTTCCTTTGCAACTTGCCTATGGTAGGCAATTCTTTTTCAGTAACGTGAAAATTATGGATCATTCTTTTTATAACACCCTGGTCAAAGTTGTCAATGTCTGTTATTGGTTTTGTTTTTTTTCTTTTATTTTTGCCAGGAGTTCGGAAAACAGTAAGAAATTCCGAATCTTTTGAACCCTTTACTATTCGTCTCACTGTCGACTCGGAACATTTTGTTGCCTCTGCGGTCCGTTTCATACATTGTTTTAAATTATTAACTACATTATTATCAGCTTCCCTCTTCATAAAACAGTATACGTCATAAATCATTTTTCTCACTTCTCTATGTAAAACCATTTTGTATTTTTAAAACTTTTGTGCGCGATGGTATTTTTAAAAGGAACGTGGATACTACGCGGGAAGCAAAGCTCAACTGATGAACCAAACCAATAGCGCATCGGTAAACATGCGGCGCGTGGCTCACCCGCCCCGCGCCCTACCTCATACCACTAAGTAGACCGATAAATCGCCTACGCGCAGCTTGACCGCTAGCGTTCTTTTTACGTGACGCGTACTATACTATACGGCCGACGTATCTTGGCGAGTCTGAATATAGGCTCTGCGAAGTTTAGCGCATGAACACTCGTGAAGAAAACTGTTATTGTCATTTTTTTATATATACCAATGTACAAATAAAATTTCCCTAATACAGTGACCAAAAATATCAAAACACTTTGGAGACATTATAAATTAAAGATTCAATTTTGATACCTCACCTTTCGATAGGGGCAGATTTTATCACAAACACATACAATATTATTTACATTTAATACTTTTTATTTATTTACACTTATTATTATTTAATCACTGTCGCTGAGGGGGGAAATTCCTAACATAAAGTCGTCGGCCCCTTGTGTACCATGTGAGGTACTTGGCATAGGTTCATCTTCGTAATCGTCGCTCTCACTTTCAGACTCACTTTCTGAATCTGAAGCTGTATTAATGATGAATAATTGATCCGTCATTTCGTCAATAATATGGTCGCTCTTCCTATAGTCATGTTCGACCTCTTGCACTTTTCTGCATAAAGCACTCCATTCATTCTGACCCATTAAATTTACTTTTTCTTGTATGAGCTCCATTGTCCGGGTTACGTTCCAGTCGACGTTTTTAGCGGCTACGTGCCCTTTAATGGCAGCCCACACCATCTCGATGGGGTTTAAATCGGGATGATATGGGGGTAAACGAAGGACATCGTGGTTGTTTTGTTTAAACATTTCATCTATTACGTATTTTTTATTCACGTCTTTGTTTTTTTTTATTAGATCGTAAAGTTGTGGTTTACGCATGTCCTTTTCATATGGTATACCCTTTTCTAATAACCACGATTCCATTTTTGCCTTCTTGTCATTAGATGTAGGGGCAGGATCCATTAATTTGTTGTGGTACGGAGCATTATCGATAACCACCACCGAGTTAGGGCTCAAATTTGGAATCAGTTGGGTCCGTAACCATTTCTCATAATTTTTGAAATTCATGTCATCATGATAGTCTCCGGTTTTGCTGCCAGATTTGAACATTAGTAGCGCGTTCGGAACAAACCCTGCTTCTGACCCAGCGTGTACCATCACTATCCGCTGACCTTTTGATATCGGGCGCTTTAGTCCTTGAGCGGAACCATCTGACCACGCCTTACCTTTTGTATGTGATGAGTGGGCATACGACTCGTCAGTGAATACAATTGGTCGCCCTTCGTCCCTGTATTTTTTCATTGCCTTCAAGTACAAGATCCTTTTCAGGCGAATGTCGGTCTTCTCTATAAGAACCATTCTATTGGTTTCGGTCTTTCGCCACTTGAAACCCAAGTTTTTGATAATTGTCTTTAAGCTCGTTTTACCACCTTGAAAATTTATATCCCGTTTGAGTTTCGCTAGTAATTTGTTTATCGTCGGCATTTCTTTTTCAGTTTTGTGGAAGTTGTGTATGCATCTTTTTACTACTCCCTGGTCAAAATTATCCATATCAGTAATAGGTTTTGATCTAGACCTTTTTTTACCAGGCGTGCGGAATACTGAAAGTAAGCCCGAAATATTGCCTTCAGTTGCGATCCGCTGTACTGTGCGTTGGGACACACCAGTTGCGTTAGCAACTCTTAAATAAACTTTATCGACATCTTTTACGCCTTCTTCTTTTTCTTTTTTCATATATTGCGTTAATTTTGGTGGCATGTTTGGCGAATAATATAAGTGCTAACTGACACTTGCAAATAAAACAAATAAAACAAACAAAACAAACTTAACACTATTAATAAAAACAAACAACAATAACAACGAAAACTTTTGTAACCGACTGTGCTCAAGACAGAGATAGCGACACGAACACGACACCAATGCTAACGTGTGACTGAGAAATATTACCGTGTACCGAGCATTGCCGAATAAGCACGAAGCTTTACGAAGTAACCAGAAAGGGATGTCCAACACGCGTGCCTGAGGGTGTTGTTTAATCGATTTTTATTCAAATCGATTAAAATTAAGACATAAAAATATATTTATTTGCAATTTATAAGGAGGTTCTAAATTTTCTCAAATAGTCGTTACTCAAGAAGACGTTAATAGATAATTGATATTTAAGTACATTATGTCTTTCAGCTGAGAAAATAATATGTTTTTAGTTTTTTTTTTATTTAAGTCGAAATCTTGTTTATTATCAACAAAATTCACTATATTTGTAAATCTATTTCGTTTAATATCTTATATAAACAAAAATCAATAACTTCTAAATAAAACTAATCGATTGCGATATTTTATGACTAAAGGGTCGATTGTGTTTACTTATGGTCAATCTCTAGCCTAGACCACCGCCCCCCGTACGTCGCCTCATGCCACCATTTTGTTCCTTAAAAAAGCTATTGCGCAACCTTCTGCGCGAAGGTCGGACTCGCCAAGATACGTCGGCCGTATTATACAAGCCACAACAGAAGTTCTTTTATACCTAAACTAATAGCGCACACACATCACTGCCTTCATATACAAAATACTAACAATTCGACACCCTGTAATTGCGATGCCATAGAAATTGTAAATAAGCACACCTATCTTGGTCTAATAATTCACGATCGGCTAAACTGGAAAGAGCATGTAAATCGTGCTTGTGATATATTAAGAGGGATATTAGCAAAATTTACATTAATCAAACAAAAAATACCTTACAAAACCTCTTTAATGCTCTATAAATCCTTAGCTGAATCTGTTATACAATATGGCTTGTCAAGCTATGGGAGAACCTACAAAACATATCTAGATCGAATATACTCACTTCAGCTGCGCATTTTAAAACAAATAGTCCCTAATAAACTCAAAATTAATTTTAAAGATGATTATCGAAAACTATTTGCATTTTGTAAAATTATACCTATTCACGACAAAGTTGAACTAACATTACTAACTGAAAATTACTTTACTGAAAATTTAAAAAAAGTAGATAAGTTATTATACTCCACACGCAGAACTGATAATTTAAAACTGCAATTACCTAGATATAATAACTTATACGGAAAAAGAACTTTAAACTATGTTATACCTAATCTAATCAATCAGTTACCTAAATCTTTGAAAGACGTCATTACACGTAAAAACATAAAATATAAACTAAATTTTTTTTATATACAATTAACTCTTACTAAATACTCGTAACACTTTAAACAACTTCTCGTTCTATATTTTTGGTTTACTTTACCAACATATGATAATATGTTGGTAAAGTAACTACTATAAAGTAATTACTATAAATTTATAAAAATATATGATATAATCATCCTGTGTCACGATTATTCACAGAATGTAATAAGTTCACCATGTGATTTTACGCTCATCGCCTAAAACTATTTTATATTTTTGTACCCATAAATAGTTTGTCAATTAGAAACATAACATTTAATGCACCTAATTTAAGTTGGTCATAATATTAATGGAACTTTAGTAATGTAATGTATTATAAAGTGTTAATTAGAACAATGTGTCGACAGCAATTGTGTACGGAAAAACTCTAATGAGTTTATGTTTACACTAAAACTATTCATCTTTTTAATCATAAATTTCTTAAATAAATAAATATAATATCAATAATAAGAGACCAATTTTTTATAAAGCAAATTACGAATTAATCCGTAAATTTTTACGAGATATAAATTGGGTAGAGAAGTTTGATGGACTGTGTGATGTGGATGAGCTTCTAGAGATCTTTTACGAAATATTATACATAGCAGTACAAAATTTTGTACCTCATTATAAATCGAAAACTTACAAATTTCCATCTTGGATATTATATATATCCACCAACACACGTCTAGAGTGGTCTAGTAGCTCCGAATGAGCTTGGCGATGGCGAGCCTCCTCGGGCCGGCCACAAATTATAAAGTAATAGGATATTCGCCTCTAGCACAGAATAAATAATAGTACTACGCCTCTAGCCAGTCATGGTATTGGCTTACAAATACAGGTTACTTAGTTACGCTATTGGACCAGTTTCGTTTTGTTTTATTTAAAATTGTTTCAAATAGTTTACATATACTAATTTGAAAAGAATTCATTATTACAGAACAAACCAAAACTAGGGTCAAATAACAATAAAAGCAAATATAACCAGTCCACGATAACTTGAGACCTGAGCGGCTGTTACATCTGCGTCATAAAAAATTGGTGTTCAGTGCTCACTATACAGCACTGGCACACACGGAGAACAAATGACTGGTAGTGCACAGATAATCGCATTCCATTCTGTTCTCAAGTTATTGCTCTTGGGTGTTTCCATAGGGTGATGATTTCTCTTACGCCGCCACCGTACGAGAGAATCGTAATCGTAGTTTCCTTAGTTCGGAATGTAGTGCAGGTGAATATGGTAGTAGTTAGGTTGTACCAGTTCTGGCGCACTTGTAGTTACGTTGTACCAGTTCTGGCGCACTGAGTCAGAAGTAGTTTAAGTACGACGTTCGTCGACTCACGATCCTAAAAAAAAAAAAAAGAAAAAGGTTTTGGCATGCTCTGATCACGAATCTGCGGTCCATTTTTGCGTCGGATGCACGGTTCCGGAGATGTGCAGATCAATTAACTCTTATCTAATTGATATCCGCTGCGAGCCTCCACCGTCATTAGCGCTCCATTGTTCTTATCTACTTATCTATTGTTCGTTCAATACCGTCATTATCTATTCTTCCTCAGCGTGGTGCTATTGTATTATACTCCTTTGTTCCTATCTACACTAATCTGACTCATTAATAAAACACATTACCCAATTTTGTTAAAATTTTTATTTATAAAATACAAAATCTTATTACTTATTATCTATAAAATAGGAGCGAAACATCTCATCCACTAAAATATCGTTGTACAATGTTTTCCCTGTAAATATACTCGTAAAACTATGCATTGAACATCCCTGAAACTTATATAGCAAATACATTAAGCAATATTCGCCACAAACTGAAGTCCACTCATTCTGAATTCTATCAACATTCCAGTTCCATCTTTTACAATTCCTTTTTAAAAACTCTAGATGATATCATACAGGTGCTCGTCTGTATGAATCAAAATATTGAACGACGTCATTCGTATCGATATATAAAGCTACCCAATGTGACCCTGGTTTATCATCAGTACCCAAATTGCATATTACCTAGTCAGGTCATAAATTCCATCACATGTTCAATATAAAATAATTGAAACAAGTTTATTCATTATGTAACCATTTATATACCAAAATGAACTTAACAAAACATAGATTCTTATGACACTATAGTTTATTCAAAATGACCTCCGTGATTTTATGACCTAGTCAGGTCATAAATTCTATCACATGCTTAATATAAAATAATTGAAACAAGTTTATTCATTATATAACCATTTATATACCAAAATGAACTTAACAAAACATAGATTCTTATGACGTCATAAATTCTATAACATGCTTATTATAAAATAATTGAAACAAGTTTATTCATTATGTAACTATTTATATACCAAAATGAACTTAACAAAACATAGATTCTTATGACACTATAGTTTATTCAAAATGACCTCCGTGATTTTGAATACAGGCCTTCAATCTGCGCGGCCAGTCGTCTATCGCACCACGAACGAGGTACATGTCAATATTGGCGGCTGCCTTAATTAAGGATGTCTTGAGTGACTCGAAATTGGGATGAGGCTTTGAGCACGCCTTTTCCTCCAAGTGTTGCCATATCTTGTAATCTAACGGATTCAAATCTGGACTGGAGGAGGGCCAGTCTTTGTGTCGGATGAAGTCGATTTCACGCGCCACCAGTCAGTCTTGTGTGCTCTTCGCTCTATGAGCTGACGCCGAATCTTGTTGGAATACCCAGTGCCTGTTATTGAACGTGGTATGAGAAACAGGTTACACAAGGTTCGTCAGGACTGTATTTTGATACGCAACTGCATTCGTTTTTACATTTTTCTCACAAAAATGTACCTCAGTTAAACCCCAATAAGAAACTCCCAACCATACCATGAGCGAGGATGGAAAATGACCTCGTTGGACACGCGGAATACGGTTGCTCGCTTCTTCACTACTGTGTGCGTAGACCCTATCATTTTGTTTGTTGTAGCTCTCTTCTACGGTAAAAATTTTTTCATCCGAAAAAAGAATTTCCCGATATTTTTTTCCCGCGTACCGCTTCAGCAAAGCGCGGCATCTCTTCAGTCTCAGGTCCATTAGACGAGCATTCAAACGATGTCCTGTTTTTCTTCGATATGCCCGAAGCCCTAAGTCTTCATTTAACACCCTTTTCACCGTGGTTCTGCTTAACCCCATTTGAAGGGCCAACAGTTTCTGCTTACGTTTGGGCTTTCTTTGAATTCGCGCCTTTACAGCTTTTATCACTGCTGGAGTCCTAACGGACCGAGGGCGACCACTTCTTGGCCTGTCATCTACACTAGAGTCTTCATTGTATCGTTTGATGGTACGATAAACGAATCTCTTGGTTATATTCAAATTTTTCAATATATCAAAAAATTTAATTGGCGCGTAATCGCAACGATACAACGCAATAACTGCAACACGGTCTTTTTTAAGCGTCCACTCCATATGTAAAAATGAGTAAAATTCTAAAAACTATACAGTTTTATTTTCATGAACAATTCGAATTCAATAAACTTTTTTGTGGCCAGCATTCTAAAAGAAAAGTTTTTACTGTGTGACAATACTTATGACCTGACTAGGTATATACGTTGGTATGTGGGTATACATGGGCAGTCTGCTAGCAGCATATACATTATTTTCTAGACTGGTGTGAATCTTTTTCAGATGTTGTTGTACATCTAGTGTATCCATGATATTACTGCTATTAGTAGATTATTACAGTACAATCTACTCAATGACTAACATAGGATCAATTATCTGATTTCTAAATATTAAATTGCATTTTTTTCTGTTATACAAAACGTACGAGGGTGGATTGAAAAGTACTCGGCCTAAACAAGAAAATAAACACATACTAAATCAGTTATATTTTTATTTTTCTACATAATCACCATCAAGTTCAATACACTTTTGCCACCTCCCCTTCCAAGCATTTAGACCGTTGAAAAAAAATGATTCTTCCTTAGAGTCAAAATATGCGTCTACAGCTGCTTTGACCTCGTCGTTTGTCGAAAATCTTTGACCTCCTAAGTGCTTTTTTAGGTTAGGGAACAGAAAGAAGTCTGATGGTGCCAGATCAGGTGAATACGGAGGATGCGGTAACAGTTCAAAGCCACAGTTGTGAATTTCAGCCTTTGACTGTACTGACGTGTGAACACGGGCGTTATCTTGATGAAACAGGACTTTTCTTCTGAGCATTCCTCGACGTTTTTCTTTTATTTCCTCTCGTAAACGACGTAGTAAGTTGCAGTAGTAATCAGAGTTTATAGTCTGACCCCTTTCAAGATAATCAATCATAATCACACCTTTCGAGTCCCAGAATACTGAAGCCATCACCTTATTTGCCGACAAAATCGACTTAGCCTTTTCAGGGGGTGGTGAACCAGGTCTTCTCCACTGTTTTGATTGTTGTTTTGTTTCCGGTGTACAGTAATGAACCCATGTTTCGTCCATAGTAACAAAACGATTCAAAAAATCATCTGCATCGGCTTTAAATAACTCTAAACAGTCGCGTGAAATAGTCAATCGCGTCCTTTTTTGTTCAACTGAAAGCAGTCGCGGAACCCACCTCGCAGACACCTTGTGGAAACCCAACTCGTTGACAATGATGTTTTGAGTTCGTTCATAAGAGATGCCTATAATCTCGGCTATCTCTCTAATTTTTAATCTGCGGTCTCCCATTATTAAATCAAGTACTTTTTTAATATTTTCGTCAGTAGTTGACGTCGAAGGCCTTCCAGAGCGGGGTTCATCTTTCACAGTCTCTCTACCACGCTTAAATTCTGCTATCCATTTTTTGACGGATGAATATGACAGAGCACAATCGCCTAATGTACTGACCATGTCATCATGGATGGCTTTTGATGATAGCCCCTTCTTATGGAGGTACTTAATGCCGGCACGCTGCTCGATTTGCTCCATTCGCGGAAATTATGTCCGATTACTTTGTTAATAAATTTATAAAATCACAACTAATTATCGCACACGTTTCGAACTTCACACAATGAACTAGTCTGAAGTGACCTAAATAATGTGGGTAGATTTGATTTTTAGAATTGAATGGATCTGTGTTAGGCCGAGTACTTTTCAATCCACCCTCGTATTTGAGTCATCAATACACTGAATAAGACGCAACACGAAGTAAGGCTGAGATAAGCAACAGAATGTGAGATAAGGTTGTTGACGCATAAAGTTATTATCAATTCTACTGTAGAAATTCTTTAGATTAGAATTATTACTTACTGATACTATATAAGACCAAGCAACTGCAGTCATGGAGTTAGTGTATGGTCGTTTGACCGCAGTGTATCTATCAATACTACATTTGTGTTACTTCAACGCATCAAAGGCCATAGATGTAAGTGTTTAATCTATTGACAAACTTACTTTTCTTTCTGTTATTTTCTTACGTGTGTATGATTTAGTGTTAACAAATTATATTTAAATATTTTGTGTGTGTATATGATTAAGCCGTGGTAGCTCAGATGGTTAGCGCAAGCTGTAAATTTCACAGTACGCGACCCGGGTTCGATCCCCGCCGGCACCAATTAAATTGTTAATTGCAATTTTAAGTGTTTATTCTATTGACACACTTTTCTTTCTGTTATTTTCTTACGTGTGTATGATTTGGTGTTAACAAATTATATTTAAATATTGTGTGTGTATATGATTAAGCCGTGGTAGCTCAGATGGTTAGCGCAAGCTGTAAATTTCACAGTACGCGACCCGGGTTCGACCCCCGCCGGCACCACTTAAACTGTTAATTGCAATTTTAAGTGCTGATTTACCACGTGCTCGGCGGTGAAGGAAAACATCGTGAGGAAACCTGCATGTCTGAGAAAATTTCGAAGGCATGTGAAGTTCGCCAACACGCATTGAGACCGTGCCGCGGACATTTCCTAGCCATAAATACAAAGACAATAGTAGAAAGTAAAAAGTTAAAAAATACTTTTTTAACAATGACAGTCATTAGTTGATCATTAGTGAATGTGATTCTGTTTTCTTAAATTACAGGAAGAAAAGAGCAGAAGGAAGAAATGGGATGATGGGAAGTAATGAAGAATGAATTGTTATGTGAAGTTTGTTGGAACAAACATATTTTAGTCACGTGTAAATATTTTTAACATTTTGGTTCAAAATGACACAAAATCTAAAAAATATTAGTAGTAGAGTAACTCCATGACTGCAGTTGCTTGGTCTTATATAGTATCAGTAAGTAATAATTCTAATCTAAAGAATTTCTACAGTAGAATTGATAATAACTTTATGCGTCAACAACCTTATCTCACATTCTGTTGCTTATCTCAGCCGTACTTCGTGTTGCGTCTTATTCAGTGTATTGATGACTCAAATACGTTTTGTATAACAGAAAAAAATGCAATTTAATATTTAGAAATCAGATAATTGATCCTATGTTAGTCATTGAGTAGATTGTACTGTAATAATCTACTAATAGCAGTAATATCATGGATACACTAGATGTACAACAACATCTGAAAAAGATTCACACCAGTCTAGAAAATAATGTATATGCTGCTAGCAGACTGCCCATGTATACCCACATACCAACGTATATACCTAGTCAGGTCATAAGTATTGTCACACAGTAAAAACTTTTCTTTTAGAATGCTGGCCACAAAAAAGTTTATTGAATTCGAATTGTTCATGAAAATAAAACTGTATAGTTTTTAGAATTTTACTCATTTTTACATATGGAGTGGACGCTTAAAAAAGACCGTGTTGCAGTTATTGCGTTGTATCGTTGCGATTACGCGCCAATTAAATTTTTTGATATATTGAAAAATTTGAATATAACCAAGAGATTCGTTTATCGTACCATCAAACGATACAATGAAGACTCTAGTGTAGATGACAGGCCAAGAAGTGGTCGCCCTCGGTCTGTTAGGACTCCAGCAGTGATAAAAGCTGTAAAGGCGCGAATTCAAAGAAAGCCCAAACGTAAGCAGAAACTGTTGGCCCTTCAGATGGGGTTAAGCAGAACCACGGTGAAAAGGGTGTTAAATGAAGACTTAGGGCTTCGGGCATATCGAAGAAAAACAGGACATCGTTTGAATGCTCGTCTAATGGACCTGAGACTGAAGAGATGCCGCGCTTTGCTGAAGCGGTACGCGGGAAAAAAATATCGGGAAATTCTTTTTTCGGATGAAAAAATTTTTACCGTAGAAGAGAGCTACAACAAACAAAATGATAGGGTCTACGCACACAGTAGTGAAGAAGCGAGCAACCGTATTCCGCGTGTTCAACGAGGTCATTTTCCATCCTCGCTCATGGTATGGTTGGGAGTTTCTTATTGGGGTTTAACTGAGGTACAATTTTGTGAGAAAAATGTAAAAACGAATGCAGTTGCGTATCAAAATACAGTCCTGACGAACCTTGTGTAACCTGTTTCTCATACCATGTTCAATAACAGGCACTGGGTATTCCAACAAGATTCGGCGTCAGCTCATAGAGCGAAGAGCACACAAGACTGGCTGGTGGCGCGTGAAATCGACTTCATCCGACACAAAGACTGGTTCTCCTCCAGTCCAGATTTGAATCCGTTAGATTACAAGATATGGCAACACTTGGAGGAAAAGGCGTGCTCAAAGCCTCATCCCAATTTCGAGTCACTCAAGACATCCTTAATTAAGGCAGCCGCCGATATTGACATGGACCTCGTTCGTGGTGCGATAGACGACTGGCCGCGCAGATTGAAGGCCTGTATTCAAAATCACGGAGGTCATTTTGAATAAATTATAGTGTCATAAGAATCTATGTTTTGTTAAGTTCATTTTGGTATATAAATGGTTACATAATGAATAAACTTGTTTCAATTATTTTATATTAAGCATGTTATAGAATTTATGACGTCATAAGAATCTATGTTTTGTTAAGTTCATTTTGGTATATAAATGGTTACATAATGAATAAACTTGTTTCAATTATTTTATATTAAGCATGTGATAGAATTTATGACCTGACTAGGTCATAAAATCACGGAGGTCATTTTGAATAAACTATAGTGTCATAAGAATCTATGTTTTGTTAAGTTCATTTTGGTATATAAATGGTTACATAATGAATAAACTTGTTTCAATTATTTTATATTGAACATGTGATAGAATTTATGACCTGACTAGGTAATATGCAATTTGGGTACTGATGATAAACCAGGGTCACATTGGGTAGCTTTATATATCGATACGAATGACGTCGTTCAATATTTTGATTCATACAGACGAGCACCTGTATGATATCATCTAGAGTTTTTAATAAGGAATTGTAAAAGATGGAACTGGAATGTTGATAGAATTCAGAATGAGTGGACTTCAGTTTGTGGCGAATATTGCTTAATGTATTTGCTATATAAGTTTCAGGGATGTTCAATGCATAGTTTTACGAGTATATTTACAGGGAACACATTGTACAACGATATTTTAGTGGATGAGATGTTTCGCTCCTATTTTATAGATAATAAGTAATAAGATTTTGTATTTTATAAATAAAAATTTTAACAAAATTGGGTAATGTGTTTTATTAATGAGTCAGATTAGTGTAGATAGGAACAAAGGAGTATAATACAATAGCACCACGCTGAGGAAGAATAGATAATGACGGTATTGAACGAATAATAGATAAGTAGATAAGAACAATGGAGCGCTAATGACGGTGGAGGCTCGAAGCGGATATCAATTAGATAAGAGTTAATTGATCTGCACATCTCCGGAACCGTGCATCCAACGCAAAAATGGACCGCAGATTCGTGATCAGAGCATGCCAAAACCTTTTTCATTTTTTTTTTTAGGATCGTAAGTCGACGAACGTCGTACTTAAACTACTTCTGACTCAGTGCGCCAGAACTGGTACAACGTAACTACAAGTGCGCCAGAACTGGTACAACCTAACTACTTATGGTTGTACCATAACAACTCATGCTCGATGAACACTTCTACGTAGCTTAAAAGTCAGAAGACCTTTAAAACCACGGGATCGTTTTTACTAGAACAGCATCTTACAATTAAGCATCTCAGGCAATCAAATGAACTAATAAACGTTCCAATTTGTTTCTAGTTAGTGGTACGTTAAGGAAAAATTTACCACGCTGTTTCCGTACAGGTTTCAATTGTCTACTTTTATTTAAGGGCTTTTTATAAAATGGAACAAGACCGCTCTATGTATATTTGGGATATGCCAAAAACATTTTATGGCACTCGATAGACCTTTGTTTATTTCAGTAAAACACTCAGACCGGCAATGAAAGGTAGCTTCAAATGTGCGAGACTAATACTATGATCGTTAATTCGTCTACTAAGCATAACGATATCCTCCCTGAAATAAGAGAGTTCAATTTCCAGTGGCCTCTTACGTGCTAAAGCAGTAGTAGCTTAGGGGCTTATCGCGCGCTGTGAATTTCAAAGCACGCGCGCCACCTGGGTTCGATCCCCTTCAATGAAATTGTTAATTGAAATTTTAAGTGCTAATTTACCACGTGCTCGCCGGTTAAGGAATACACCGTGACATGCGAAGTTCTCCAAGACGCATTGGCACAGTGCAGCGGACATTTCCTTGCCCTAAAACCCTGTTATAAATGAGAGGAGGTCTGTGCTCAGCAGTGGGACGTATATAGGCTGTAACTTTTAGGTGCTAATGATATTATCACCGAAACATCCGGAATATTCAAGTAAATACGCGCGCCAATCGACCAGGCGCCGAAAGTTCGAGTGTCGGGCTTCTAGAAAGCTTAGTTCTTCATTTCGATACTAGATGGCGCTGTCGGTTGAAAAATTGGTGATGTCATTTTCTGGAAAGCTCTCCTCGCTCTATTACCCGACACAGATACGAATATACACGCCGTGTAGATAGTGGCGAAGTAAGAATATCCACTACCTCATATCACTCCTTAGGTGTCGTAAGAAGTGACAGAGAAAACTAATCAGGAAATGGGCACCAGCGTCATCCAAATAACGGCTAGAAATAAAAACTGCGGTTGCCAACCCGCTTGCGAAGCGTCGCAAATATCACCCCTATGAGGCAACCTAAGGGGGAGGCCTACGTTGTTCAGCTGTGGACTTTTATAGACCGTAACGGTAATGGAAGGAGGGGGTCAGGGAAGAATGATTTATATATCCTCTAATTGTACTCTTAACCTTTAATGCGGATCGCAACAATGTGTTATTAGGATCAGAGCTTCTTTGTTGTCCTGTGGTTGTGACACACAACAGTCTTGTTCGGCTGATAGCTTCGGTATGTGAAGAGAATTTGTGGATCTTATCACTGCATTTTCATTTTTCACACATGCTAAACACAGCAACGGTAGCTTAGCAATGAGTTGCAGGGCTAAGGGCCGTGGGTTCGAATTCCGAACGCAACAAGTATGTATATTTATATGTCCTCTAAATAATTGTTCCGGGTTTTTTTTTATAGAATATGGGTAAGAAACGAGCACACACTCCATTTTATGGTAAATGGATACTATGGTCCATGGATATCCATATATATCCCCGATTAAGAATCAAAATGCAGATGCGTTACCACCCCTGAGGGCTAAGATATAATTCCTCGTTTCCAGTAAAATGGTGTCCAGTTCTCTACATTTACCATACGAAACACAGCAGCATTGAGCTGATATTTTACGCTGGTATTCTGAGAACGTGGTCCTTCCCCAGTGAAGCCGACCCATTCGTGCTACAACCATAATACAGCTTCAGCATGGCTTTACCACTTATAAAAAAACGTGGATGTTTATCCTTGTGAAATTTATGTATGTAAACTGTCGATGTCGAAGAGCCGTGGTAGCTCAGATGGTCAATGCTCGTCGTAAATTTCATAGTACGCGAGCAAACGGGTTGGATTCCCGCCAGCACCTATGAAATTATTAATTGCAATTTATGTGCTGATTTATTACGTGCTCGGCGGTGAAGGAAAACATCGTGAGAAACCTGCATGTCTGAGAAATAAGAAAAAAATATTTCAATGACATGTGAAGTTCGCCAATATGCATTGGGCCAGCGCGGCGGACAATTCCTTGCCCTGAAATGAGACGTATATAGGTTGTAACTTTAACTGTCGATGAACGATATAGGAGAAAATCCTAGCTTGGAGGTAACGGTTTTTTGAATAAATACAAAAATAAGATTGAGGGAAAGTGTTTATCTTCCAAAGACTAATTAAACTATAATATCTATAAATGCTATGTGGGCTCCTCTACACCACGGAGCTAATTCTTGCTACAGCTAGAATACGCTGCAGTTTTGCTCTGACACTTTACAAAAATTGCCACAAAATTTATCATCACCACTGTCACTTAAAATCGGTCAACTAGTGGTAATCTTGTATAATATTTGATATTAGGTTTTTCTGTAAAGAAATTCTCAGTAGCAGACCGAAGTCATGTAGTTGGCGGTGTTTTCAACCCCGAGCCTCGGAAAGCTCGTAAAGCTGTAGGTCCTGTGCCTAATCTCTCTCCGGTCGTGTTGGATTACCATCCTAGTGAACTTTAAAAGTGAGGGAATAGAGACTTCACATGTGCTTGCGCATACACGTGGGCACCATAATCCTGTCTAGAGTGCACCTATACTTACGCATACACGTGGGCACTATAATCCTGTATAAAGTGCACCTGTACTTGCGCATACACTTGGGCACTATAATCCTGTCTAGAGTGCACCTGTACTTGCGCATATACTTGGGCACTATAATTCTGTCTAGAGTGCACCTGTACTTACGCATACACTTGGGCACTATAATCCTGTCTAGAGTGCACCTGTACTTGCGCATACACTTGGGCACTATAATTCTGTCTAGAATGCACCTGTACTTGCGCATACACTTGGGCACTGTAATCCTGTCTAGAGTGCACCTGTACTTGCGCATACACTTGGGCACTATAATCATGTCTAGAATGCACCTGTACTTGCGCATATACTTGGGCACTATAATCCTGTCCTGCCCAGATGGCTAGTCTGTGTAGAGACACCCACCGTAGAGTCCACCGTAACTGGAATTCGGTCTGGAGGAAATTATTACAATATAATATTTGCGCAGTAGTCGGTCTTATATGGAAAAACTAATGAAGAGGCAGCGTAGGTAAGATCGATAGAGTGCCTATGAGTTCACAATCCCGTGCAATTGACGTGAAGATTAGACAAGAGACGTCTTCGTCGCAGCTTCCTGGCGCAGTGGATAAGCTTTTGGTTGTGATGCTGCAGAGTCGCGGGTTCGAATCCCGTACAGACAAATTTTTTATATGGCCTACAAATATGAAATTATTCTGAAAGTTGATGTTCGCTCTTGAAAAATTAAGGAATGCAAACCGGTTCTACGATACAGTAGAAAATCAGATTTTAAAGGTAACGCTTTCAAAAAAAAAAAATTTAATTCCGGACATTGCCATACTCGAAAATCGACTAGAAAAATGTCATAATGGATACTATCCAGTGGTATATATCCAGATAGTCACTGGACTGTCAGGATATATACTACTGGATAGCACAGGTTAAATTCACTTTTTATCGAATTTTTTTTCATGCAGATATTTCCTTACGATGTTTATATACATAGTCAAAAACAATCAGCATCTTCAGTGGGGAATAAAAAACCTTTCTTTAGTATATAAATATAAGAAAACTACCCGAGAGAGCTTACTACAAAAAAAAATAAAAAACAAACACCTTAGCTCCTAAACTGTCCCTGACTAGAAAAATAAATAATTTTTTTTAATAAAGTCTCTTTTACAACGTTCACGATGCTATCGAAAAATGTATACATTGAAAAAAGAACTGTCATTTCTATGCAATTAAGAGAAAAATGGGAAGACGTTTGATAAAGTTCACGCTGAAATTTATTGTTTAAATATGTCAAATTCGAAGGATTCACAAAAATTATCTGATATAAACACAATAGAATCTTTATTGAAGTCCCGGAATGAAGATGGAAGTATGGCAATTTGTAAAAATGTGTAAATATAGCTGCATATAATAATTTTAAAATACGTAATTAAAGTATCTTTGTTTATAGGTGAAAGAACTGACAGTGAAGCTGCAGAAAACTGCTTGTATGCTGGTATGTTCGTTAGTATAAAACACAATATATACCTACATGTATTTGATTGCTATAATCGAGTTATAATATTTTACAGTAACCGTGACAAAGAAATCGTCCAGTATGGACAATGAAGATACAACATTGGAGTCTGCACAAAAATCATTCATAAGTATTCATTCAACCGATCAACTATATCAAATACCAAATGTAAGAAGTCAACCTAGCTTTGAAGAATGCAACGTGGAAGTAATAAGCTTAAACGAAGTATTTCCTTCGACATCAGAAGAAAGTTTTTCGAACGACGACGTGTCACCCACGAGAAGGAACGAAAAACACAGGAAAAATAAATTATTAGTGGAAAAACCAAGTAAAGAATGCGCTAGCAGATTTTCATACGTACCGACAAACAGTAAATCTGCTACTGGACCAGGAAGGCATAAGGGGACTGTGGAAGCTCAAGCCCCGGTCTATTCTGATTATGACTTACCGAAGAACACTCTTAGGGTGCTAGGAAGTAATCCTGGAGAACCAAAAATGATTTATCCGGATCCACCGAAAAAAATATCAAAAACGGTAAAACGTTCATTTCCACAATTTCATTTATATGCTTACAGAATTAGAACAAATACATTTTTACTTTGACTTACGAAATTTTAAGTGTTCCTCTGTACAAATATAAGCACGCATTACCAACACATGTATGAGGGCAAGAACGCGAAAAGATGTACATTGGACTTTTCTACATGTCCCCAGGTTATATCGTACTGCTGTGCGACTTTGATAAGTTTTACAAGAATCATTACCATATTAGTTGATTTTAGATGAAATAGGCATGTCATATTTATTAAAATTTTACGCATGAAATTATACTGAATTGTAAAAATTTAAGTTTAAAAAATCGTGATTTTGTTGTATAGTACTGTCCCTTAAAAAAAACCGGCATTTTTAACAGCGTTTTGTGAAAAAAAAAGTTATTTCACTGGCAAACCTTTAGTTACATATTTGAAATTTGGCGGAATTTTAATTATTTTTTAAGTTAATTGTGCTGCCAAAGCTAGAATTTCTACTAAATAAGTAATTTTTAAATTTGTCCCCGGCATATGAACCTACCGGACATGTCCAGGTACCGTTACCGCATTTTCGTTTAAATTTATAGTTTTTTTGTTCAATGTGGTATTTATTTTTTTATTTAAACGGCAACATCATAATGAGACCGAAAAAAGAAAAAAAAAGATGTCTATGGTTAAATCAGCCATTTTATTCAAACAGCTGTTTCATTTTCGGCGTTTTTGAGAGGTTGTGTTTTTACGGGCACTGTCCGGTGAGTAAATTAATTTGTTTTTTGGTGTTATAACGTGTTTCCAACGCATATTTTATGTCTAAAACTTACATGAACTATTTAAGATTACTATAATGTGAAAAAATGTGTGATAAATATCAGCAATTGTAGAAATTTTATAGTTTTGTATAAGAAGTACTCGATTCCGTTACCTCATGTCCGTTACCATCGCGGTGGTAACGTATAGGCCGGACTTGAAAGTCACGAACAGGATCACGTAAAGCAAGGTTTACATGGTGTAAACTTGATTTTTTTCTATTATTTTATTTATTGTTTTTAGGTACCTCTGAACTCCTTCATTTATATAGTTATTTCGAAAATCATTTTTTATTTAAGATTTATTATATTCTGGATTGGTCAAATAGAATTTCATCAAAATCGGTCTACTATTTTTGTTTTGGAGTCAAAATAGCTAGAAAAAGTGTGCTATTCCAGATACTAATTTTTGTTTTATTGTAGTTCTATAGAGAAAGTTACTGAATTTTTTGTTAGGCTTGTTTGTTGTTGGCTCATTTTTCCTGAAAAAAAAAATAATAATACATGTATGTAAGAAATATAATTTAGGTATCAATTCAACAGGTAAATAATTGTACTTAATGGAATTTCAGATTTCAATATGGTGCTCACTGCAGCTGAAAAAATGCGCCGTTATCGCCAAAAAATTAAAGATAATCCCCAAAAATATGAACAACAGAAGAAAAAAGACCTACAACGCATAAAAACTAAAAGAAAGAAAATATCACAACTCGATGATGCCGATAAAGATAAAATAAGAAAACAATGGCGAGATCAAAAAAAGAGGCAAAGAAAAAATAAAAAAATAAACAAAAGTAATGAGAACCAAGATAAAGACAACGAAAACATTGATAGGGATGGAGTATCATTCAGGGAAAATTCGCTCAGCAGAAAAAGTCGAGAGTCAGATTCGAGTTTAAAGTCAAAATTGAAATACATGAAAAAAAAGTGTTACATATTATTAAAAAAAATTGAACAATCTCAAAAAAACGAACAATCACTGCAAAGAATAAAAGAGAGGTTGAAAAAAAGATTGTATAGACAAAAAATGCCAGTGAAACTATAATTAAAAACCTGAAACTCACTATCGATAATATGAAAGCGCGCGAAGAAATTTTAGAAGCTGCTTTAAAAAAGACGTATAAGAATTGCAAGAAACAAGCAGAAAAGAGAGTACTGAAAGGGATAGTAGAAAACGCTGAAGTAAAAACTTTCGTAGCTAAATTAATGGGTTTATCAGGAAGAACCAAGTACAAGAAGAAAACAACATCTAAAGGCAGAATAACTGAAATTGAAAATTTTTTCATCAGAGACGATGTTAGCCGTTGCACCGCTGGCAAGAAGGAATGTCGATCCAAAAACAAAGAAAAGCGTCAAATCCGGTATTTGTTGGACACATTGAATAACTTATACGTTAAATATAGGAGTGAAGGTGGGAGGTACAAATTAACAACTTTCCGTAAATACAAACCATTTTTTGTATTGGCTCCTCATCTTGCATCACGTGACACTTGCCTCTGCGTTAAACACGATAATATCCAACTGAAATTTAAAGCTTTGAGAAAGAGTGGCTTAACTGAACACCGACACATAAAAGATGTACTCCAAGAACTATCCTGTGACCTAAAATCTCCCTTGTGCATGCATGGAAAATGCAGAACATGCAAAAATAAGCCTCTTAACTTTGAACCCGGTATGTATTTAGACGAAATGGTTACTTGGACTCAGTGGGAGCGAAAACGACATGGATATTTGAAAAAGGACGGGACTGAAAAGAAGACTTGTGTTTGCATAAAAACAGAAAAAGTCAAAATCACAAGCACATTGCGTGAACTATTACGCATATTTAAGGCGGAGTTAAAATTATTCAAAAAACACCATTACAATGTACACCACCAACAAGAAAAATATCAGGAGGGCGTTACGTATTTGAAAGAAAATGAAGCTTTAGTCATTTGTGACTTTTCTCAGAACTACGAATCAAAACTAAGCTCAGAGATTCAGAGTTTGCACTTTGGTGGGTCTAAATGTCAGATTTCGCTACATACCGGCATGATCTACTTCAAAGACACATCCCAATCATTTTGCACTGTGTCGCCAAGCACCGTTCACCAACCACAAGCAATCTGGGCCCATTTAAAACCTGTGCTTGAGTACATTAAAGAACATCAGCCTCAAGTTACTGTTATTCACTTCTATTCCGATGGCCCTACTTCACAGTATCGCCAAAAAAACAATTTCTATCTGCTCAGCGTTTTTAGGCAAAAACTGAATTTGGACCATTGTACGTGGTCATTTTTTGAAAGTGGGCACGGTAAGGGCGTGGCGGATGGTATAGGAGGCACAGTGAAAAGAGTTTTAGACAGGAATGTTTGTTTCGGAAGAGATATTTCAAATGCTTCGGACGCTTTTGAAGTTTTAAAGGACTCTCTGTGCACAATTAAGATTTGGTATATCTCTGAGAAAGATATTGACGAAATTGCTGCTCTTTTGCCTCAAAAGCTATCAATTGTAGTTGGAACAATGCAATTACATCAGATTGCAACACAACAACCTGGAACTATTACTTACAGAGACTTGGGATGTTTTTGTGGGTCACAAAGGGGTTTATGTTCATGTTACGAACCAAAAATCCACAAATTCGAATGTCCTACGACAGAAAATAGAGGCATTGAAGCAGCTGATACATTAGATGATATTGAACCATCAGATTTAATGAATGTGGATGTTGAGATAAACCTTGAGGAACTGTCAGCGATGAATGATGTAAACTTTTCATCAATTGGTGATCTCACAAAGCCAAACCAAACTAACTCAGCGCTTGAAAATGTGGACGAGGACTTTTCTTTCATTGGAGATTCTTCGAAACCAAATACTATCAAAGCCAACTCATCGATGGACGAGGTAAATAGTTGTTCAAACGGAAACACTGGTAAGCCCAATATTAGCCAAGGCGATTCAGCGATGGATGACGTGGACTTCCTTTCTGTCGGAAAGGTCAAAACGCAAAACAATGGTGACATTGTTATTGAAGTCGTGGACAACACAAAGACTGCAAAAGATAAGATGAGCGTTAAAGAGTCAACAGTGATGGATTATCTGAACATTTCATACACAAATTCTACAGCTGATAATAAGCCGAATGTTTTCAAAACTGACTTGGTAAATGACATTCAAATGTTGGACCAAAATACCACCAATGATGAGATTATTGTAGAGGAAACAACTGTAATGGAACGTCCACATATTTCCCCTACACATCCCGCGGATTACACACAGACAAATGCAGTTAGCCAAGCCGATTCATTTAAAGAGAATTTAAGTACTATGAGGAAGATCCCATGTATTGTCGACCTAACCATTCATCCTTTGGAGATGAAACTTACTTATAAGCCTAAAAAAAGGTCTAGCAGCAGCGTGTTATGTGTTTCGCAACCAAAAGTGAAGAAAAGTATTGAAGAAGAAATAAACTCGAAAAATAACAGCAAACCATGCACTTCAAAAAGCTTGCGAAAAAGTACAGTTTCTATTTTGAGTAATGTTTCTGTTGACTTAAAATCTAAAACCGAACAAACGAGATTACCGAAACAATCAAAAGGATTAAAGATGATTGTGAAACGCGCATTTACATGTTACAGTTGCAATGGTCCTCTCCTCTCGAATTGCATTACTAAATGTATATCTTGTTGTAACCGATTTTGTTTGGCCTGTGCCACGGGAGAAGTCACCAAAGATTATATTTGCGATAATTGCCTTATGTAAGTGATTTGGCAATTTTTCTACTCGAAGAGCTTTACTATGCCCTTATATTTTGTTTTTTATTTTTTATTATGTACACACTACGACTTTAAGATAAGTTTATTTTGTAGACAAATGATTCATGTCTTTTTCATCGAGTCCAAATGATTATTTGTTTTAATGTTTAAGACATCATAAATCTGAGACTGAACATATTACTTTAATAGTCTGAGCTTATTGTGATTTAGAGCTATCTCGTTATCACCAAAAATAGTAGTTTAATGAAGATAATACATGTTTATTAGCAAATAGGTACAAAATATTACAAGTCACATATTGATAGAATTAAGTTTTAGCTTCGATGCATACTAAAAAAGCAGTTATAATTTATTTTTAATAAAAACTTTGTTACTGAAACATGGATCGATTACATGATTTTATACATCTCCTTTGAAATTGCATGACGGGGCAGTAAATTTTTGAATTAGAATAAATAAATAAAAAATAATATTATCGATCCATGTTTATTTCTACGAGTTACCTAAACGTTTTTTATTCATAAGTTCTAGTTTAAAACTAAAATAATTGATTATATGTAACGATCTCATACTAAATATTTAAAAAGTTTTTTATTTATTTTTTTGTTTTATATGGGCTTGCTCTTGACCCCAATCTTGCCCTAGAGCAGAGATGGGATCTGCGATGGAGCAAGCTTGCCCAGAAGGCACTGATACTCCCGCACACCGACAGAATACAGCAGAGCTGCTTGGCGCCGGACTCCGGTGGGATGGTGGTCGCGAGCCAGGCGGCCCCTTTCAGGGCCTACCACTGCCTTTGGGATCTTTAACCGCCATCACAAATTGTGTTGACGTTGCCCAGGGTGGACCGCTAGGAGGTAGATCCCACCCACCCCAAAGTGTATCCTAATATTAAGCGGCATGTGAACTCAACCTTACAGGGTCCTGTTCGTTGTTAGCATGTCCTGTTACGAGACTGTACCCTAAGCAAATGTTGCTAAAAATGTTGACTTTATTTGAGAAGGTTTAAAATATGTACACACATTATTTTAGGAAATAACGTAGTTCATCAAAATACTATAAATTAAAATAGTTAAATATCAGAACCGCTAATTTTGTGAATTTTATGAAAAACTTTTGGATACATTTTACACCTTTAGTAACGTACAGGACAGGAAAAGTAGATTAATCTCGTGTATTTCTAAGTTATCAACCTGAAAATACATTTTATAAATAAAAAAATCATGTTTTCTTTAATTCAATAAATAATATTTGCATACAATTTAAGTTTTAACTATACTAATGAACCAAAAACCAGCGGTAACGAACAGGATTAATATTTTAACCTACTTTAAGAAATTTGCAAATTTCTCACAAAATAACCACTTTAGGAGAAAACTTTTACGATTTTCGGAAAAAGGAATTATTGGAGATAATATTAAGTGAAAAATTCAAGGAAATTCTATCAAAAAAATATTAAAGCTCAATTTTGAAGCAGTGTACTACTTTTCGCGTTCTTGCCCATAAGCGCGTCTTTGTTATATATAAATTATGCAATGGAAAGTTTTTTCAGATGAAGAAGTTCCTCCGTAACAAAGACAAGAACAAATTCAAAGAAAATGCTAAAAGCAATGAGAAGGCAATCAGTAAGTTGACAACGACAAGGGGCATACTAAAGGATAACCGCAGTGGCCTCGAGTGTACCGGTGACTCTACACACGAACCTGATGATTATAATGCAGGTGTACGATTTAAGTAATTGTTATTATTTATATGGTCATTAGACTTTTATAACTACTGACTGACTATTTATAAGTCTTTTCTATGATCACCTTTTCCACGCATAAAAGCCATTGCTGAGCACCCTAGTTTGAATCCCAGGTTGGAAAAAAAGGATTTTTCTGTTAAGAAATATTTAGTATCAACCTAGAGTTGAAGTTGGCACTGTTTTACCCCGTGCCTCAGGAAGCACGTAAAGCTGTTGATCGTACGTTTGATCTCTCCTCGGTTGTGTCGGATAACCGTCCAATCGAACCATGAGAGTGAGGGCATTGTTAGTGCACTTGTGCTTGCAGGACAGTACCTATTGTAGTGGTCGAGCATATAAATACTCGAGCACTACTATAGGTACTGTCCTGCGCAAAAGGCTAGTCTCCGTTGAGAATGGCCACCGTGACCGAAATGCGCTCTGGAGGTAATCAATCATTAGACATTTTAAGTATTTTCTACGAGTTAATTTACACCTATCCAAAGCACGTAAAGCCGTTTGTCCTGCGCCTGCGATCTCTCCGGTCGTGTCGGATTGCTGTGCCACCGGACTAGAAAGTACTACAACTCGAGCACCATAATAGGTACTGTCCTGAGCAAAAGGCTGGTCTCCGCTGAGGATGGCCGCTGTGACCGAAGTTCTATCTGGAGAAAATTAGTATCAACACTTTCCAACAATGCGCAATAGGCAAGCATTTTACAAAAGATTTACTTTTTTTAATGTGTACGTAACATAAATAAATGGTGTGTACGTGTGGTAACGAATTTAATCCAGGGAATATTGACCCAATATAACAAAAAATAATCACAAATTTATATTTACGAGTAATGCATTTAACACATTTGTACTTAAATAACAAAAGAAATCACATTACAGCTGGTGAAGTTGTACCATTGGAAATGGATTTTGAGTCACAAAGTAATTATGCGAAACAGACACCAGATAAAAACGTTTCCTTCAACACGCAAGTGGTGATTATTCACTTTACGGGAGATCTGTGCGTTGGGCAAAGTATTGAAGAACTCAGCAAAGAGAAGGACCAACAGGCGAGGAATTCTGAACTTCGGAAAACATTCCTCACCAAATACAACGAGTTTTGGCCCACGCAAAAGTAACATGCATTTGTAAATTTCACTCATACAATATTTATTTATTATCTGTACTCTTGTGCTACGTGATTATTAGTGTTCAAAGTTTTTTCGTATAATTATTTAAATCAAGTAGAAAATGTTAACAAAATGTACATTCATTGACAATAAATGTACCAAGAATCCATGAATATGTCAGTTTTTTAAAGCTCCTTTTAAGAAAAAACCTAAAATCGATAATTTGTAGTTATATCACATTAAAAAGTATTGAGATTACAAACTTACATTTTGAAGTTGGGGCGGTGTACATCAAGGTCAATACCGTGATGTACACCGAGTAAGTCAGTTCTTCAAAAGTTCTTTACCCATAATTCTACTAGCACTTATTCAGTTTTGTTAAATTCAAAGTATAGTACCTGGTTGACCGAGCTTTGCTCGGTATTTTTCGCTCAATTTTTTTAATTCATGTGTTTTGATAATTATATTTAGATACAAATTACATACTGATGAAATATAAATAATATTTTTTGATCTTAGCGACATAACAGAAAAAACGGAACTGGTTATTTGAATAAAAAATCATGAGTGCAATTATTTTAATTTAAATTTTCGTGTTTTTAAAAAAATACTAAAAAAAGAGCTCGAAAAAATAGATTTTCTCAAAAAAGAAAAGAACATGAAAAAAAATTAAAAAAAATCGGCCGGTCGGTCTGGGCTCGAAACGGGGTCTTAAGATTCTGTGACCGACCATTATACCAATTAAGCTATTTATAATCACTAACAATCCGTCAAAATTTACCTTCTTATTCTAACGATATTGTAGTAGTTTTTCATTGCCTAAAAACACGGACAAAAAGACATTTTCTAAAAATAAATCCTAGCTAGATCGATTTATTATCCCCGAAACTCCCTGGACACTAAATTTTATGAAAATCGTTGGAGCCGTTTCCGAGATCCCGATTATATATATATTTATATACAAGAATTATATACAAGAATTGCTCGTTTAATATTATAGGATAAACAAAATTTTTACTGCGTGAAATTTATACTAGTGTTTCTTTAGTCATATAGGGGAGATTTTTGTTTTCATCTCTCTAACATACTACTCAGTAATTGATCGATCACGTAAAATTACGATCAAATTCTTACTTTCTTTCATGTTCTCTCAAAAAGTATAAAATAAGTGTATCCGCAAAAATGTCTAATGTTAAATGCGGGTGTTAACAATAACGAGAAGTTAAAAGCATCCAGGGCTTCATCATCACTTACCACCATGTTGAATTGTGCTCAAGCAATGGCAACACTATGGAAAAATAGTAAGTTAATATTTTTCTAACGCATTAAGATAAAAAGCTTGAAAAAACAAAGTAGTTACATTAAAAGACAAGAAATAATAGCAAAGATTTATTACATATCACAGATTTCATTACACTATTTTCGAAAATATCTTCCAGAGTACTAACTCTTTGGCACGATCATAAGTAAAATACTTCGGGAAGTCCAGAGGTAGCTGCTCAACAGTCCAATTGGAATGACTATTTTCCGACTTGATTTTATCGAGCAACGTTAGGAATGTCTCGTAACAGGGCGCCACTGAGTCCATATGCTCGATGGTGAAAACATATCGCTTCTCCATCACAACGTACAGCACCTTCGGGGGCCTTGTGTTTAATATCTTTTGTACGGTGGAAAAAAACGCTGCAGTGATGTCGTCATCGTAGATTACTAGAAAAATTATATTCTATTATATATAACATAGATTATACGTGTATATGCTCGGTGTGGGTATTATCTGTATACAGAAAACTTGGAAGGGGTTTCTACGATTCCTATGGCGCCATGATTTGAAGATTTAAGTACCGCTATCTCGGAAACTAAGCGAGATATCGAAAATTTTATTCTTACTTTTCAGTGTATCTCATCGAGATTTATGCGAATCCACCTTCAAATCGTGGCGCGATAAGAACAGTAGTCGTGCCCGTGGAAATCTTAAAGTATTTTTTTTTCATAAAATTGAAGTGACAAACGAGCCGACAGTCAATTTGATGGTAAGTGGCTACTGCAGTACATGGACACCTACAACTAACGTCGCCAGGTGCCCGGATAAAGACGGACACATTCAGGCTTTTTAAATTAGACGGTGTGCGGCCCGCCCGGCTTTTGTTAGGCTTTTTATATTTGACTATATTTTTACATTTTTTTGACGAACTGAAATTTGAAGACTGATTTATTAAATTTTATTGTTATTTCACTAGAATTTAAGAAATTTTATGGTACATAATAAAAAGCATTATTTTACTTTAAAAAAATTGTGTTATACTAACACTAAAAAATTAAGGGCGTCCGACCTTTTTACCAAAATGTCCGGCTAAGCTCGCTGATCTGTCCGGCTTCACTGTTTTAAAACCTGGCAACCCTAACTGCAGTACATGAACACCTACAACCATCTTCATCCAAAGTAAATTAAAGATGCGTTGTCACCTCTGTGGACTAAAACGGAGTGCCTCGCGGCCTGTAATTAAATTGACTCTCTCTACCCTTCCCGGAACACAACAATGCAAGAAATACTACTTGTTTTCGTTTACGTTAATCCTCACATTCATTTCAAAATTTAAATTTTAGCACTCATTTTCTTTAATCTTTTATTTGTTAAAAATAAAGTACACACACACACACAAGTAATTTCTTTCGTATTTTGAACAGACATCCAGTTCAGAAACAATTATTTGTACGGCGCTCAAAAACTCGTTACACCAAAACGCAAATTGCGCTACCAAGTTATCAGTAATTTGCATGCAATTGTAATACGGTAAATAACCTTTTTAAATAGAAGTTATAAGTAATTTTGTTTTACAAAAAGTATTACGAATGTCACGGTGAATAATAATACAGTTGTATTGATAAGTTCTTTTTTTAAAGTCGGTTAAAATAAGATAGCACACCAAGGCCAAACTCGACATTGGGGGACTACTTACAAGTTTAATTATGACCCACTCTATCCACTTACCATCAGGCGGACTGTATACACTTGTCACCTTTACTTGCATATTAAAAACTCTCCATTTCTACTTGGAGGTTGTATCGCCGACGGGTACCATGAGGCGACAAAGGGAAACGGAAACAGGAGATGCGTGTATTATCTTTGGGAGAGAGAGGCAACATCTTCCTGATAGCAACTTATAGTAATTAAGAATTGCGGTTGACAACACTCTTGCCAAGCGTTGCAACTATGCTAAATATCCGATAACGGAATGTCCAAAAGTAACGGTAATTGAATGTCCAAAAGTAACGTAACGGAATGTCCAAAAGTAACGGTAACGGAATGTCCAAAAGTAACGGTAACGGAATGTCCAAAAGTACCGGTAACGGAATGTCCAAAAATAACGGTAACGGAATGTCCAAAAGTAAAGTGAAATCACTGATAGTTTTTGCAAGAGCAATCATTCACAAAAGTTAACATTCATATTTAATTGCAATCATATTAACTTGTCTATACTTATCACAATAAATTAATGGTTTAAAATTACTTTACACAGATAGTTAACCTCATTAAAAAAGTAATTCAAATAAGAATACATATAAAAATTTATTATACATATTTTTAAAAATAAGTTCATCCGAAAATATTATTATAAAACAAAATTGTGCCTCAACTTGAACTGATTTTTCCTTCGTCAGATAAAAGTTATCCATCAAATGAATTAAAAAATGAATTTCATTCATACAACCATAATTCCTAATAAGTTACATTTTATTCTATAAATAAATTTATCTGGGGATTAAAAAATCGACTTTAATCAATCGATCTTAATAAATAAATAAATGAAAATTTGTACTATATAATGCACAAATACTTATATTATTAATTCTGTATTCAATAAAGAATTATTATTATTATTGGAGGTTATTGCTAGAGTAATCACATCTGGTTGGGCTGGATAAATATATAAAATGAAATAATAAATATACATACATATATATTTAATATACTAACATTAATAAATAAATAATACATAAATAAAAGCCCAACCAAATGGAAGCCCTCGGCAGGGGATACCAAACGGCCGAGGGTTAGGGGGAAAGGGAAAGAAACCGGCGGACAACGCGGGCGGTATCGAGGAGCACCGCCTTCTGCATTTGAGCCCGGAACGGTCCGTCACGGAGTCCCAGTCGCCTCAGATGACCCGAGAGGCTAACTGGGATTAGCCCATTCGCAGAGACGACTACAGGAATAATTTCGGTCTTCAGACCACCCCATATTATTATTATTATTATTATTTTGTACATATCTATATTCTCCATATTAAAGAGCTTAAAACCTAATGATATCTTAAATTTACGCGAACACTACACATTGAATAAAACAAAATTTACGACCAAACCTAAGCATACCACTGCAAGACTTCATGATACTATAAGCTCGTTTTGCGTAAATCGGACCAAAAATTAATATTCAAAAACTGAAGGTAGCCGGACTAACTATGACATTGGGACGTCAAACATCTCAGTTCCCCCCGTGACCAAACGTCGGGAATTAAAAAAAAAATAAGTAAAAGTAGTGAAATAAACGCGATAAAATCCGTAAATTTAGATTTATTCAACTTAAAACCTAATCACACGGGCCGAAGCCAAGCGTGAGCAGATGCTAGGTGATGGTGTAAGCAGAGATGACGGATGACGTGGTGAGGAATTTGCGTGTGAGTCGGCAGGTGTTGAGAATGACAGCTTTCTGCAGGGTGTGAAGTGTGTGTTGGGGTACTTGCAAAATATCTACACTGCGTTGTAGGCTTTTAGGTATGACTCCGATAGACGAGATAACTATTGGGACTATATGGATGGTTTCTGCTCTCCATTGACGCTTGAGTTCTATAGCTAAATCTTGATATTTTTCAGCTATGGTGGATTGAATGTTATGGGTGTTTGGTATGGCAATGTGAATAAGGTAAGTATTTCTTTGCGTCTAACTCGACTCTCGATGACGGGGGGAGTACGCCGCCGACCATCCCGCGGTGTGAGTGCTCCATGCCGGAAGTGCAGTTCACTCAGCGCTCGGTTCGCAAAGCACTCCTCTCCCTGGACATCCACAAGTCGAGTGGGCCTGACGGAATCCCCCCAATTGTGCTGAGGACGTGTGCTCCAGAGTTGGCACCGGTTTTAACGCGTCTTTTCCGGTACTCCTACTCCCTAGGCGTAGTCCCAAAATCATGGAAGACGGCTTTCGTCCACCTGATCCCTAAAAAAGGCAACCGCTCAGACCCGTCCAACTACCGGCCTATCGCCATCAACTCCTTGTTCTCCAAAACAATGGAGTCCATTTTAAACTGTCAGGTCATGAGTTACCTCGAGGATCACCAGCTGATTAGTGACCGCAAATACGGTTTTCGCCGTGGTAGGTCAGCTGGTGATCTTCTGGTCTACCTAACTCACAGAAGGGCGGAGGCAGTAGAGTCCAAGGGGGAGGCATTGGCCGTTAGTTTGACATTGCGAAGGCCTTCGATCGGGTTTGGCACAAAGCGCTTCTTTCGAAGCTCCCTTCCTATGGGCTTCCCGAGAAATTGTGCCATTGGATCACCAGTTTTCTTGCAGATCGGAGCATCAAAGTCGTTGTAGACAGTGCAAGCTCCGATTGCAAGCCTATTAATGCTGGTGTTCCACAGGGCTGCGTGCTATCGCCAACGCTGTTTCTTCTGCATATCAATGATATGTTGCAAACCCGTAACATTCATTGCTATGCAGATGACAGCACTGGTGATGCTCTTCACACGGAAAACGTCTCTGAGTGCCGGGACAAACTTGTGTCTGAAGTCGAGTCTCTGCTGGACAGAGTCTCGGATTGGGGGCGACTAAATCTAGTCCAGTTTAACCCCCAGAAGACACAAGTTTGCGCGTTAACCGCTAAAAAGAACCCCTTTGTCGTATCCCCTCAGTTTCAAGGGACTCCCCTTGTTGCCTCAGCCAGTATCGGAATCCTCGGCGTCGACATATCGAGTGACGTGCAGTTTCGTGGTCACTTGGAAGGGAAGGCCAAATTGGCCTCTAAAAAGCTTGGCGTGCTCAGCAGAGCGAGACAGTATTTCATGCCGGCACACCGCCTGCAACTTTACAAGGCGCAGGTTCGGCCGCACATGGAATAATGTTCCCATTTCTGGGCTGGGGCTCCCCAGTACCAGCTCCTTCCACTTGACTGCATCCAGCGCAGAGCGGCTCGAATCGTCAACGACCGAGTGCTTTCCGATCGGCTCGATTCACTGGCACTGCGAAGAGATGTTGCATCCCTTTGTATTTTCTTTCGCATATACCATGGAGAGTGCTCTGAGTAATTGTTCGGATTAATCCCAGCCGCCAAATTTCGTGAACGCACTACGCAGCAAACGTCCCGATACCATCCACACCATCTAGATGCTTGGCGGTCCACCACTGTACGTTTCAAAAGGAGTTTTCTTCCGCGTACAACCTCTCTGTGGAATAATTTACCACCGGCGATTTTTCCGTACCGATACGACCTGGGGACCTTCAAGAAAAGAGCTTACTCCTTTCTAAAGGGCCGGCAACGCACCTGCAATTCCCCTGGTGTTGCGGTTGATTATGGGCGGCGGTAGTCACTTAACATCAGGTGAGCCACATGCTCGTTTGCCCCCTCTTCTATTAAAAAAAAAATTGTTATTTTTGTCATACACTGTGAGGTCCTGTCCCAGTAGATTCTATGATTATTGTTTTTTAATATGATGTCCGGCTTATATTTGTAATATGGTGTCATTTTTTGTATGAATTTAAATTTAAGGGCAAGATATTGGTGTATTACAGAGGCGACCTGGTCATGCCAATGCTTATAGTCGGTTTGTGCAAGGGCTCTACAGGCTGATGTTATGTGTTGTATGTTTACGGGGCTAGAGTGGCAATATCTGCAAGTATCAGTGGGGTGGTTAGGTGCACGTACTATGTGTCTCTGGAAGTTTCGGGTACCGATAACCTGGTCCTGGATCACTAACATGAATACCTCCGTCTCTGGGAAGAGTTCACCGCGCCTCAACCAGGCGTTCGACGCTTTTTTGTTGGCATGTGACAGCTGCAGGTCGTGGTAGTGCCTTCCGTGTAGGGACTTCTGTTGCCATGACGCCATCTTCTCTTTTACGTCAGTGATCCGTTCACTGCGTTCTGTGTTTCGGTCCGCGAGGTTAAGTGGTGTGAGGCGTTTGTCGGCTAAGGTTACTATTTCGTGGAGATTTTCGTGTTCTGAGCGTTGATGGAAATATTGTCGAAGGGATTTGATTTGTTTATTGTGCAAGTTGAGGACATCTATTATACCTCGTCCTCCCTCGAATCTTGAAAGAGTCATCCTTTGCACGCAGGATCTAGGGTGTTGCCTGCGGTGAGTCGTTAGAGTGGTATTCATAATAATGCGTCTTTCGGAATCGTGTACGTGAGGCCTCGTGTGAAATGTATCGGGGCATTATGTCTGGCTTTTGTATAGTCATTGATATGGTTATGAAGTAGAGGATGAATTGATGAAAGTTTCTTATACCAGTAGTTATGTATGCGGTCACTTCCGGGTGCTTTCCAGCTATGAGTTTTTTTTTAATATATGCACAAATACTTCCAGAGGTATTTGTTCAAATGCCATTGGTGTGATAGAATCAGTTACTTTGGATTATTATTATTATTACACTACTCAATTTCAAGATGTTTTTAAGTCTCGTGCAGTCTCTATCAGTTTAAGTCAAAGGGACTGTCACACCAGGGATCTTATCAACATTTTAGGATTGAGTAGTGTTTGGGTATTTCACCACAAGTGTAAATTTAAACGTTAATACCAATTTGTATTTCAATACGGCAATTGTGTAGTGCGTCTACATATTCGACGTCAATTATTTTCTGTTGTACCTTATAAATAATATTCAAATAGAGTAAATAGGGCTCTACACTCTATTGTGGAAAGTCAATGTGTCAAAAAAGGCATGTATGGCAATTCACAATGCTATGTTAGTCCCTACTTTAACGTACGGTAGTGAAAGTTGGGTGTGGCAAAAGAAGCACGAGAGTAGAATAAACACAGTAGATATGCCGTCGTTAAGGAGTATGTCAGGGCTGAATATGAGTGACAGGGTGAGAAATTGTGTGATAAGTAAGAGTGTGGTATGCAAGATAATGTTGTGACGAGGATTAAGAAAGGAATGCTTCTGTGGTTTTGTCATGTAGAAAGAATGAATGAGGAAAGAGTGACAAAGCAAATTTATATGGCAGATGTGATCGGCCGAGTCGGGAAGGGACGCCCTAGAAAAAAGTTTATCGACCAAATTGGCGATATTTTGAAAATGGGCCAAATTAAGAGTACCCTTGCGACGCGCACGTATGCGTAGGTATATGGATGTGAAGGAGGCGAGAGGTGTTTCAGGATCGTGCCAAATGGAAGCCTAATGTATGTATGTATATGTATGTCTTTAAGTATCAGAGGTCAGATTAGTACATTATTCAAGTTAAGTACGTGTTAAATAATGACGATACGATAGGTAAGTATCGCAAAATATAATGAATTGCATCCTGCAATAGCTGAGATAAATGAGCTGATACGCTAAGGGTCCATGTGATGGTAAATAGTTATTGCAGCCCATGTACACTTGTATTAACTTTAAATAAAGATGGCTACAGAAGCCTTATCAGCCCTGAGGACTGAGATGAAATGCCTCATAAATATCCTGTCTCTATGTAGAATATCTTACCATCTGCTGCAACAATAATATCAACGTTACTGATTTCATCTGATAGCTGTCTACTCCATTCCGTTTGAGTGAAATCCAGAGGCATTATATTAAACTGTGATTTAATTAAATGGCTATTATATTTTGCGTTCAATTTGATAAGCTCCAATATTCCGCCCAAGTCAATATCTGAAAGAAAATAACTGACAGTGATTATACAATAACAGAGGAACCATTTATTGTGTAGTGGCGGGGTAAAAATATTCACTACCATATATCGTCCATTGTGTTATGACACACAATGGACAATATAGGGTAGTGAATATACTACAAGTGACAAAGGGAAGAGACGGAAAGTACCTTTCTAATAACAACTAGAAACTAAAAAAACTGCGGTTTTCAGTGCGCCTGCCAAATAGCGACAAATAATATCCCCTTTATATGGCAATCTATGGCTCTCCACAGCCTATAGACTATAGACGTCTATAGACTTTAAGGGGCTATAACGGTAACGTTTATAACATCTTCATAAGCCCGCAAGAGTCCATCGCTGAACATGGGCCTCATCTGATGCATGGAGAATTTGTCTTAATTATCACACTAGGCTGGCGGACTCAGTACGAGACGTGGACCTTCGATGCTGCTGCCCAACGCCGGTCTAAATATTTTACATTGTGTGTAAACAAGATTTATGTATTAATATCGCCTCTTACGATGCCCACAGTAAGAAATTAATTGATGGATTCTTTTACGCCGGAAAATGCATACTTCGATCAATCACATTAACAAATAACTGGAAGAAAAACTCAGAAGTGAATAAGGGAATAGCTAACAAATATTAAAAGGACCATCCCTTTCCTGGCCCGATTGATCCTTGAAACTCTTTCTTACAATAAATCACATAAGATCTGATGATACACTGAGCTTAAAACATTCTAAAACCTAAATTTAGTTTTTGAGCGTAAACTCGCATCAGAATCCCTGAGATTAAGTAAGAATAATCTGCGTATTTTGGCAGTGAGTCCTGACTGGACACTGTTGTTTTATATAACACATGTCCAGAGATTGTTGGGACTAAGTAACTCAAGGATGTGCCGATTGTCATATTGTAGACCTTCTGTATGCGCAAACTAACACTTATCTGGAAAACTACGTACTTAACCCAGAAGAAGTGAAATTTCTTACAGCTAAGCAACTCCTTCAATTCATTGAAGTTTAGCAGTGAACTAAAAAATAGAAGCGATCAGCGAGAAGTGGTCTATTAGACATGCCTGTTTGTGCAATTAAAAGAAATCCGCACTTATGGGTAAGACTACAACACTCACTGTTCGATTTGCAGACACAATAGTAAAATAATACCAATGACCCATATATGGTTCACGGGATGGGGTAAGGGTTAGTCTTACCTATAAGTGCGGATTTTTTTTAATTGCACAAGCAGCCATGTAGGTGTTTATTTTTTTTAACAGATAGATATTTAAAATATATAAGATTATAAAAATTCAATATTTCGAAATACTTACTCGAATTATTAATGACAGATTTTTATTGTATTTTACTGAATGCCATCCAGTATAAGAAAAAGTCAAAATTCCTTATCCTAACAAAATACAAATTTAAGTTTTTTTTTTAAGTTATACCTGTACAAACAACTTTTTTTGCATATAAAGCAGCAACAAAACTCGTAAGGCCGGTACCAGCACCAAGTTCCAGCACACTTCTGCCTTCTAGCTCTCCATTTAGTCCAAGATGTATGAGTAAATCACCAAGGAGAAATGCACCCCTCCATACTTGAAGACCAACAAGTGCTATTTTTGTTTCAGAACTGTGTTCTGAAATGATAATTAAACGATGATGCAAGTTGCAAATAAGTTAGTATATCATCATCATCATTGCAGCTCTTTACAAGTCCACTGCTGAACATAGGCCTCCCCCAAGGAATGCCACAAAGCACGGCCCTGAGCCACCTGCATCGATCGACTTCCTGCATGTCTTACCAAGTCGTCACGCCATCTAGTGGTGGATCGCCCTACACTTCGCCTACCAGTACTAGGCTGCCATTCGAGAACCCTTTTCCCCATCAGTTGTCGGTCCTTCGAGCTATATAGCCGGCCCATTGCCACTTAAGCTTACTAATCCGTTCGGCTATATCGGTAACTCTAGATCTACCTACTGCGGATATCCTTATTTATAAGTTTATCACGCAGATAAACCTTGAGCATAGCCCTCTCAACAGCTCTCTGAATGACCATGAACTTCCTCACGGCCAGCAATGAAGGACCACGTCTCAGATCCATAGGTCATAACTGGCAACACGCACTGGTTGTACAATCTCGTTTTCAAGTTTAGAGGTATACCTGACGAGAAGATGTTTCGTAATTTCCTGAATGCTGCCCAGCCGAGTTGAATCCGTCGATTAACCTCTCGGTCGAAGTTGGACTTACCTAGTAGGACTTTTTTTTTGTTTTGTCCATGTTCATTTTAGGACTTATCCGTTTGGAGACACTATTGAGATAATTGAGCATAGTGTTTAGTTCCTCCAGCGATTCTGCCATAAGGACTATACCGTCGGCAAATCGAAGGTGAGTGATTTGCTTGCCGTTGATGTTAATACCGTACCCTTTCCAGTCCAGTAGCTTGAAAACGGCTTCCATTGCAGCGGTGAAGAGTTTCAGGGATATAATGTCACCCTGTCTTACACCTCTCTGCAGTTGGATAGGTTTCGAACTCTGGTTCTGTACTCGGATAACCATTGTAGCCCTACTGTACAGACACTTCAACACTTCAATATACCGACAGTCAACTTGGTACTGCTGAAGGGACTGTAGCACTGTCCAAATTTTGACGGAATCAATGGTTTTCTCATAGTCATATGCATCATGCAATCATATGCAAAGTAACAAGCAAAGTGGCAGACTATACTCTTCAGAAACTTCTTCTGTACAAAATTCCCACCAACCCCATGTTAGGGTCGACATAACAAAATGGAACATTGCATAGAAGAGAGATTTGTAATGCAATTTTCAAATTATAATGGAGAAGTACAATGCGAGACTATCCTGCATCTAGGATACCTTCCTATATCCTCATAAGAGTTTATAAAAAAAAATCGGAATTAATATAGGTAGGTAAGTTAGGTATAGTATGAATGGGTCAGCTCAACCGGGGTAGGATCATGCTCTCACAGAATACCAGCGTAAAACAGCAGCATAATGCTGCTGTGTTTTGTATGGTGAGTGTAGAGAACCGGGACCTTGTACTGGAAGGAAAGATTTCACTGGAATCCAGGGATTCCATCTTAGTCCTCAGGGGTGACAACTCATTTGAATTTTTGATTCTTAATTGAGGATAAATGTGGATATCTATGGACCAGCATCCACTTACCATAAGGTGGACTGTGCTTTTTTGTCACCCAACACTATAAAGAAAAACTCTCTTTATCTTCCATAAAACTACCTACTATAGAAGGAAGCATTTGGATATACTATATATGTGTTGTAGTCAACTAGCTAAGTAGCTTTTCAGTTAACAGCCTAGCCTTTTTAGCCATCTAGTTTAATGAAATTAATAAGGTGACAATGCAATGTAATGTCACTAGTGTGTGCCTAATTATGCATTATATGCTATATTATATATAGCGAATTTAGGGTGGCCCAAAGGCCACCCCAGCGGCATCATAACCTACTGTCACTGATATTACAAAATATATGCAATGTTGTATTAGATGCTACGTCTGAATATCATTCAGGCCTCCAGTTGAACGGCGTCATTTAGTAAAAGGGCTAGGCTGTTAACTGAAAGGCTAAGCAAGCTAGTTGGTTGCAAAATATACATCAAATTATTTGTCAATAAATTTAGAAGCGGTAAAAAGGTACTCACCAATTTTAATAACTGCTTTATGAGGCCTCTCAACATCTAAGTCATCATCTTTGTCAAACTTATGTTTATCTCTGCTTTTTGGCAAAAGGAATGGAAACTCTGATATAACATCTATAATTATATTTCAAAATTAAGTTATATTGCCAATAATGTTTATTTTAATAAAAATACTAACTAAATAAAAAAATATAGGGAGTGCTTTGGAGGTAGTTGAAAAGCATTTGGAGGCAGGAAGTAGGTTTTATTCTAGCAAAATACAGTTAATGTACATTTATATGTATGTCTGTATTTTTTTATAAGTAATCTACTCTTTCTAAGAGTATATTTTTTTATCTAGTAATTTCTAAATATAACATGCATTTTCAATTTATGTAAGTCTCAATAAATGTGTGAGTGAAAAATATTAACATTTATAATACATAGTAAAGCTAATTTCGTTTTGTAAAATGAATTTTATAAATATTAAAATGAGGGTATTTAATTATTTAATATTTAAAAAAAATATTTCTAGTTCTTTTTATTTTTTGTCATTATCATCACAAGAATATTCTACAATTTACATTTCACAACTATCACACACTCCACCCCAAAAAAAACTTTTAACAAACATTAAAATGTTATTTTACTTACTCCCATCTTGGCTTGGTTTAATTTTTGTTTGATATTCATATTCTTCATATATCTCAGATGTTACGGTTAACTCCGGCATCTAAATTATTTTGGAAAAAAACTATTTTTAATTATAAAATATAACATATCAGTTATATTTCACTTTTATTTTTTATTTTTTTAAATACTAAAGTATAAAAGTGGAATATATTATAAACCCACCTTAACTAATTTTCATGTGAATATCATCTATGGAACTAAATGTGATGACTATCAATTATAGTGCTGGTGAAAATTTGGATGGTATCCAATTTTAAAATTCTAAAATAAAATCTTCAAACATTCTGAAGGTCACTATCATTGATTTAGCAACTCTGACAACAAATGGCACTGGCGCAAGATGTCTCTAATCAAATTTAAAGACTAAGATATCTGTTAAATAATACATCTCTTTATTTTTATTTGGAATAATTAACTGTTTTTACTAATTACTCTTACATACACTATTTTTTTAATAAGTAATGAAGGTTTCGTTCTATTGAAATATTTGTGAAAATAATATTTTTATTGCAATACAGTAGACTTGTGTTGTACCTTCAAAATTATTTCATGACATGGGGTCTAAATAACAGTGCTACATTTATCAGAATAAAATTACCCCTTCTGTTTGCATCTTCTACAAGAACTTTCCATTTCTTCTATGTTATTACTATTTACAAAATTGTTTAAAAGTTGTTATCACGATCACAACATAATTCAATATCTATATAATAACAGTGCTACATTTATCAGAATAAAATTACCCCTTCTGTTTGCATCTTCTACAAGAACTTTCCATTTCTTCTATGTTATTACTATTTACGAAATTGTTTAAAAGTTGTTATCACGATCACAACATAATAAATCAGTGTAAATCAGTGTCAGTGTCAGTATCAAATACTAGAGTAACCACACGCCTAACTTTTTTCTCTCGTACTGTTCTTGACGATAGGAGGGCGTATTTTTTACAGTTCTTCTATTTTCATCATCATCGTCAGTACAAGTCATCATCTCTTATAAATAAATATCACTTTTATATGGAATGCTAAATATAAACACCTAACCTCATAACATAAGTTCTCATTGTTACTATCTTAGAAAAAGTCATCAGAGGATCAGAGCTGGACCGGCTGGCTACTGTTTCTAACACCGTATTATATTATTTAAATATTAGTCAAATATATAGGTTATTAAGACCAACAACTATCGGAGAATATATCCTAAAGGATGGCGACGTCGACATTTGAGCTTGACACTTTCAATTTCGAGCTTGACACTTTCTGGTTAGTCGCTTAGGCATATCATCTCTGGTTGTTCGGCGCTTTCTGACTCTGAGTACTTGCACAGGCACAACCTAGAAGCCAGGATTTTATACCAGAAACTCGCTCTGAAATACGGTCTCGTGGATCGGAAACTGTCTTACTATAATACTTGCCCAAAGTCGTGCTCGAAAATGACCGCGCTAGGCTCTGCTGAGACCGGACCATCATCACAGATAGGACTATTCTTGTGAATTAGTCTGATATTGTGCTGATGATACCCGGCATAGTCAAGGATATTTTCGGTCAACATTACTATTCCGTATAACAAGATTATCCTATTATTAATATTATTCAAACCAATATCGTGGTTAACTACTCCACTTCAAACGCATGCAGCAAAACCACTTCGTGCTTGGTGCAAAAAATCATAGACAAGGATAACGATATTGGATTAGTCTTTTGTTAGTTTTGTTTTAGAATAAAATTTGATCAACATTACGTTTAAGTGTTACTTCAAGTTTTTTTTTAATGATTGTCTATATTTTAATAAATCAGAATGTGATACATATAAATTAAAGTTGAATCGGTTCACTATTATTTAAATAATATTTTATATGTTAGATAGTATAATATTATCAAAGCGATCAAAGCGATATTTTATCTAATTTTAAGTTACTATTCGGAAATTACTGCTGCTGCTGCATACCTTCTGTTTTATTTCCCTCTATCGCTTGTTATGACACCTGCGAAATATATGATAGTAGATTCTCTCACGCCGCCACTACATGGTTATCCACTGCATATGAAGCAATCATTGGAATAAGCCTATGTTTAGCAGTAAACTTTAGATAAGCTATGATGAGTATATTTAATAATGTGACTTACAGTCTGATTGATACTTGCCTTCTCCTCGACTCGAAAAGACGGGATGATATGTTTAATTTTTGCTAAAGCTAAAAATCTGTTATCATGTTATTTATAATTTTCTATTAAAAAGGTTTACATTGCATTCAGAACACTTTTTTATTTTTTTTTTCGGCGTCAATTTTTAAAACAATGTTAATTAAACGAATTATAATTACATTTTTATGAAAAGAAATTAAAATATCTGTAAAACTCTGTAAGCGGAATAATTTTAATTTTTATTTTTTCACCCGATAATATAAGCTCTAGTTTCATGACTTAAATCCCGTTATTTCAAGAAGGGTCATATTGTATATGTTATGTGCTATCTTCCCTAAGCGTTATAATTATATTTTATCAAATAGATTCTATTTCAGTGTTTATCTCATATAACTTTGATGATAAAAAAACACCCCTAATTGTAAAAATAGGGGATAAAGTTTTTTTGAAGTGAAAACTTCTTTAGCGGCGTTGTAAACTTTTTGTAATGGGTAAAAAATTTTAAACTTGCGTCAGAACACGTGACCTGATCGAAAATTCGTAAGACGAAAACTTCTTTAGCGGCGTTGTACACTTTTTTGTAATCGGTAAAAAATGTTAAACTCGCGTCAAAATATATAAATATTGTATTCTACCACATAAATGATAGTACTTTTATACCCAAAATTATTCCCTAACCATTCCAAAATATCAAAAATGCACAACATTAATATTCAAGTTTTCACTTCTGCCGACACTCTCGGAGTGCAACCCGTCGTTTTTTTTTTATATAATTATTTAGACGACGTTCTAGTTTATACTTTGAGCTTGTGACATTTATTAGTCTGCTATAAAGGATGAAAGATTATAATTTGAATAAAGGCGACTTTAAATAACCAAATAGAACATCATAAATTCCAAATTATTTTGTGGTTCTAAATAAGGGGCCTTAATTTTTTTGTACACTATGTCTCAGCATCGATTTTGATGCAAACAACGTCAATTTAGTAATAATAATAATGTCCTCTAGATCGAATTTCGGCCACGGCGACCTGCCTCAACAGAGGCTAGCCATCGACGCAGGACAGGATTATAGTGCCCAAGTGTAAGTTAAGTGTGTGCGCAAGCACAGGTGCACTCTCTATTCCCTCACTCTCATAATCCGATGGAATGGTAAACCGAGACGACCGGAGAGAGATCAGGCGCAGGACCAACGGCTTTAAGTGCTTTCCGAGGCACGGGGGTGAGACACCGCCAACTTCCCGACTCCGGGCAACTACTGAGAATTTCTTGACGGAAAAATTCAATAATTAATTTTTTGGCCCGACCCGGGATTCGAACCGAGGACCTCATGATCATCAGTCGCACTACTACAACCATTAGACGAGGCAGTAAAATTTAGTAATTTATTTATTAAAAATATTTACCATTTTGTCTTGCAGTCTTTAACTTATTCGCAATTTTTGAAGTTAATATATATATTTTATGATTTATGAGCTTACATGATAATACATTACGGAAAGTCTTAAATGTTATTAAATTTGGGGTGTTCCTAATTAATGTACCCTAACCAAGTGTCAAAACGGTTTTCTGTTGTAGACAAATGTAAGAAGACCATGAAGCCTTGTATTATACGCGTGTATCGTACTTAAGTACTTACTGGATTTTATATTATATTAGATATGTATGATAAACTTTCTTAAGTGCCTCAAACAGTAAAATAATGATACTGCAATTTAAATATAAAATTTATTTTAATTTTAAAAATATACTTTGCTGTGTTGTAGCTTTGTTATCTTTGTATCAACAAGATTTCATTAAAAAAAACGTCAACCAAACCAATCACAGTCCAACACACGATCGACGCTGCCACGTCAAATAAGACGGTGTGAGTGTGAATGAAGTGGCATTTTCGGTGTCGGCGTTTTGTTGAGCTTCGTTGTCCGAGTAAAAAGTAGTTGTATTCAGGCACTCCTTCATTTAAGATGCGAGTAACATTAATAGCAGTAGCGATAGCCCTTTTGGGTGCCGCGCTCGGCGATGAAATACCAACCGAAGACAATGTTCTGGTTCTCAGCAAAGCCAACTTCGATAATGTTGTTTCCACCACTGACTTCATATTAGTCGAATTCTGTAAGTTCTAACATTTCTTTATGCTTTCACCTTTTTAGCTATTTTAAAGTATTTTAATCTTTTAAGTATTTTATAGGTAGTATTAATTTACACGTCTACCGGCGTTCTAGAGTAGAAATGTGAATTTATATTTTATGCCGCAGATGCACCCTGGTGTGGTCATTGCAAGTCGTTGGCGCCGGAATATGCTAAGGCTGCTACAAAACTGAAGGAAGAAGAATCTCCTATCAAATTGGCGAAGGTAGATGCCACACAGGAGCAAGAGCTTGCCGAGAGCTATGGAGTCAGGGGATATCCAACACTAAAATTCTTTAAGAACGGCAACCCTATTGATTACTCAGGTAATGTTATTAATAATTTAGTCATACTGAAATATAATTAGCTAAGCAAATTGTTTTCAGAATTGCAACAGAATTAGTTTTTAAACAATGTTTAATCAGCTTTTCATGCCCATAATTACAGTTCTTAATCACCTTTCATGAGTTGGAATTCTTTGTCATTAATAAATTTATATTTAATGAAAGTAAAAATAAAAATACACTAAAATTATTTTTATTTATGTAATTAATTTTTGCTTATAGTGTAATTTCAAATATTTGAGCTGATACATAATACTTTTCTTACAAACAGGTGGACGACAAGCTGACGACATTGTCGCATGGTTGAAGAAGAAAACTGGTCCTCCTGCTATAGAGATCACATCAGTAGAACAAGCTAAGGAATTAATTGCTGCTAACACTGTTGCTGTATTTGGTTTCTTCCCCGACCAGGCAACTGAAAAAGCAAAGGCCTTCCTGGCTGTTGCAGGGCTTGTTGATGACCAAGTATTTGCAATTGTTAGTGACGAGAAAATCATTGACGAGTTAGAAGCTCAACCAGAAGATGTTGTTCTGTTTAAGAACGTGAGTATAACATAATATCTGAAATATTAAATAAAATTATATCCTAAAAAATTCCTTTACGCTCATATATAAATTCATATTACTAATATATCTCTTCATTTAAAATTATAATGTTGCCTGCTGACACATGGACAGATAAACAGGTTCTTGATGATAAATGGCTATGGAACTTTACCAGATATCAAAATTTGTTTTAATATTTTGCAATAATACTTGTTAAAAATGACTACATTTTGATTTTTTTTATCTATGGACTATTGATTGCTGTAAATGTGTATGTAAATGGAAAATAGAGCTCGAAATTATTTTAAATCAACCATCATTGTATTGAAATTTATATTTATTTGCTTTGTCACTTATCTTGAGGTTAAGATAAGTTCTGACCTTTTGTAATATTTTTTTGGTGTTCTATTTGTTTAACCATACATTATAAATTTAGAGGTAATTAAGGACATAGTTCCTTAACAACTTCAACTTTAATGTAAATAACCATGTGCTTAATAACTATATTATGATTTTTTTAATGTAAAAAATATCATTATATTAAGATAAAAAAACTCAAGATTTTATATTTTACGAGTGAAAAAATTGAAAAATTTGTACAACTGACTTCAATATAAATAAAATAAGAACATCATCAATGTAGTCAAAGTCAATTAAATACACATTATTAAGGATTACTCAAAAACTACTGGTCTGATCTTGATCAATTTTATATGGAACACAGGTAAAAGTTCTGAGGTATCACACTTAAAAAAAAGATATTGTTGAATTGAGAACCTCCTCCATTTTTTTGAAGTCAGTTCAAAAGGTAGAAGAGGGAGGACAAGGATGACACTTGCTCAAGAGCCCTTTGCGACAGAAATCAATACTATGCCACTATTCCTAAATATTTAAAAGTTATTCTGTCTAATAAAAGCTAGAAGGAGTACATGTTCACATCTCTTAAAGTTCAAAATATCTTTCATTTCTACCTTTATGACAATGCTTCTAAAGTCATTGTATTGCAACGGTACTAAGTTACTAATGGTACACATTTGTTATCAGTTTGAAGAGCCACGTGTCAAGTATGAAGCAGAGTCATTTAATGAGGATCTCTTCAAAACATGGGTCTTCGTTCAAAGCATGCCTGTCATTGTGGAGTTCTCCCATGAGACTGCATCCAAGATCTTTGGTGGGCAGATCAAATACCATCTGCTGCTGTTCCTATCCAAGGTAAACTATATTTTGTTATGTGCATAAAACAAAGCAAAAGAAACCTGATGGTTGATTTGGACTGCTAGTTTAGAAAATCACTCCTCTGTCCTCCGCACAAGAATTTTTAGCTTACTTAGAACAGTTAAGGGGAGTATTATACATAATAGTAATCTTCATAGTGTTACAAAGTAATATTCTCTTATATATTCTTTTTTTTTTAACATGCATGCAAAAAAAGTATTCAGCTCTTCATTTAGAAGCGTGAAACTCAAACCTTTATAGCTTATTTATACAAAAACCTTTTTTAGTTATTTAAGTATAATAATGAAATAATACCATATTAGGTAATAGGACAGTGATGCAGCGAACCTTATTGAGGTCGATTTTTATTTATTATTTCTTTTAGTAATAGCTTGTGGGTCACTAAGTCAGTGCTTTTTTGGGTCTCATTTTTGAAATCTCCTAAACTTTTCAAGTGAAGAGCGAATAATAAAGATTGTCGTTTAAATGTTATATAAATGGCGTGGAACCATGTATTACCACATCATGTGACACCATGCCCAGTCGGCAGTCACCAATGAGTAAAAAATTAACAGGGATAAAATCTTTTTCCCAGCTTTTATATGTGCTAACACACTTCTTAAAAAGCCCTGCCTATTTTAATGCGCGTAACAAAATTATAATTTGAGGCGCGCAAATATGTGCTAACTTAACACTTCGAAAAAGCCCTGCCTAATTAAATGCGCGCAACAAAAAAAGTTTTGTCGCACGCAGTAAATTAGGCAGGGTATTAAATTGATATACTTATATGAATATTGTTTCTCAATTCCGCTTTTTTAAATTTTTTGTCTGTTCTTTCAATGTTTTTTAGTTTAAGAAATAAGTTAGTAAAAATCAACGCGTGAGTCATTTAAAGAGTCCACGTGGGTCTGACTCGCGGGTCATAGGTTCGCCATCACTGCTACAGAATGTTTATTTAGGTATTTTTTGACATTTAATTTTAAATGTACTCAAAAATTTTATTATGTGTGAATGGCTGAAGAATTATTGCAAACGGATCATGCCATCAGTTTTGCGTCCGTACCTACACTTTGCGATTTCTTATTGTGAAAGTAGATAATCAACTTTTACCAATAGATAACTGTCATGACATTAAAAAAAATTGAATATTATAGGCTAGTCGTTTTTTATTACTGTAAACACAATGTAAAATAAGAAAAAAAAACAAAATTACATTGTTTTTAATTATTAATTATTGATACATTTATTTAATGATTTTAGATAAGTTTTACCTATAGCTTTCTTAAACACTGATAAATGAATTACTTCTTTCTTAAACATTAATTTAATAAAATTACTTCATTTTAGTTATTATCAACTTGTTACTTAGTTAACTTCTACAAAGTTAAAAAAGTGATATACATTAATAAATAATATGTGTAGAAAAAAATCGGATATTAAAAAATTGAAGTAGCATTTATTTCTAAGTTGGTATAATAATAATTTCTTCAACTGTTTTTGGGTATGAACTATTTAAATATTGTTCCCAAGTTCCTTCTTTTACCAAATAAATATATATCTCATTCCCCTATCGAGTAAAAGACAAGGTGATTGACCTAATAGACTCATTGACCTCCATAGCACGTTCTGTCGATGAACTTTACGTAGCGAGTATGCGCCATTCGAATTTCGATTTTATTACGCTTAAATTATAACTGTGATTGCGTTATCGTAAATGTATGCTTGCAGAAAAATGGTGATTTCGAGAAGTACATGGAAGAGTTGAAGCCAGTCGCCAAGAACTACCGCGACAGAATCATGGCCGTTGCTATCGACACAGATGAAGATGACCACCAAAGGTCAGTAAATGTGTAATATTATGTACATTACAACTTTTTGTCAATGCTACTTTTACTAGAAATATTTCCTGTTTTGTAGAGATGTTATACATACATAAATTGTATATATAAATTAAAAAAAGATTTATAGGCCTTACAAGTCCTTTGCTGGATTCAAACCCGCCAAGCCTCAGTCAAGTGCTCAACCTTTGCGCTACTGAGCAGTTAGAGAAATTAAAATTTTACAATTTACTAATAGTGATAAATTATTCGAGTAAAAATAATAAAGATAAAAAGCATTTAAAAACAAAATCACTGCAGAACAAGAGAATTTTTATCATTATGAGCGATTAAAATCGTCAGCGCCAACGACGGAAGTAGGTATGGAAGTAGGTACGCGTTAAACAGTTCATTACAAACTTTATTAGTATCTCTGTCTATTCAATAATGTCAGTGACATTATTGAATAAACAGATTGTAAAATGTGGAATATATATAGATTAAACATATAGACATTGATATTTAGACAGATCTTAAATATGGTATATAAATATAATATATATTCAAGTATATACCACAGCCTGAGTCGGCGGCATAAGTCGCATATAGGTCGCGGCATATTGAGAAAAAGTTGACATACCTATTCCTCCTTACTGCACAAAGCATAGGAATAAAAGTTGGGTAGAGTGAGGTTTGTCTCATACCACCACCATATGACTCGCCCCATTTCGTTCCGTGGGAAAAGTAAGTTTCAATCAACAAGTAGTATTCACATAAATGAAAGAAATCATTATGGGAAATCAGAAAGTCTGTGATAAAATTAAATTGGAAAAGGTAAAAAGTACATTTTGTATCTGAAGGTCTTTAAATCGATTTTAAAAAGAATTTATGAGTGAGATTGTATTTTTTTTAAATGAATAGCTTGATAATATCTCAGAGATTAGTTGACCGATTTTAATTCGACAGACCTTTTTTGTTTTCCCCTTTTTTCTTTTTTACATATTTTCTTTTAACATGCCCTTTCTTCTCAGCCAGTCTGTTTATACAGCTAAAAGAAAACAAATTTCCAGTTGTAAGTGATAACAACCACGGTATACTAATTTGCAATGTCTAAAAGAAGGCATTGGTAAATAGATAAACGTGCATGTTATGTCGTTATTGAAAAAGATTTACAGTGTAATATGAACTGTACCCTGATTTTAATTTAAAATAAGTATGCTAATTTTGGTTTTGCTTCTAGAATTTTGGAATTCTTCGGTATGAAGAAGGACGAGGTGCCATCGGCTCGTCTTATTGCACTCGAACAGGACATGGCTAAATACAAACCAACGAGCTCAGAACTCAACGCCAATACCATTGAGGTAAAGAGATTTATTTTAAATAATTCCTGAGATTAGGAACTATTACTTTTAGTGTACCACTTTATTTTGTAGTGTTTTGTAACACTGATATTTATATTGTGTAACCAACATTCTTGTCTGCAGAATTTTTTGCACAAGTGCTTGCGCTGCAAGTGCTTATTAACTGCTGTAGACACTCACCACCAGGTGGACTGTATGTTCCTTGTCCCATCAGTTTTATCAAAATTATAAAAATGATATTATCATATTCCCATTGCAATTGTCATTTTAATAAAATGTAAAATATAAAAGCATGAGTCTATGGGAAATAGCTTTTTTAGCCAATTCATTACTGTCACATGAAATACCCATACTACAGTGGAATGTACTATTAAAAGTGTAAGATATCTAATACTGTGATCGGCAATTCACATGCCTAACATGATTATGGCAAACTTTATTAAGAAGAAGCAAATATCTAATCGTGGACTGTTTATAAGATGATGATGAGAAAGAAACATTTACTAGGAGTGACAGTAAATAGTATTTTATCCATGTTTATGTTAACTACTATCTTTTTATTACAATAAGCCAGTGCTTGATTACTATCCCAACTGATAGTGAGTGGTGATATGGCCGAGGTTGGTAAAGCCCCTGACTTAGCCTAACAAAAGCATATTCACTCTTGTCTTGAAGACAACCACATTACAATCAGATGTAAGGACAGATGATGGCAAACTGTTACACTCCTTCATTATTAATAGAAAATACGTGAAATATTATATATTTTCTATTAAAAATGGTCTGCTTTTGGGCAATATATTAAAGTTTGTAAAATTAATTAGCTTATTTGAAACTTATTGTAAAGAAGCTTATTGTAAAGGAAAGGAATTTAATGATTACAACTGCAAGACTTCAAGATACTATAAGTTCATACTGTGTAGATCGGAACAAAAATTAATAATTTTAATCTGTGAGTAACATGGTTAACTATGACATTGGGACGTTGAATACCTCAGTCGTCGGTGATATAAAAAAGTTTATATGCGCGATAAAATCCGTAAAAACTAGTTTGAATTAAAACATTTAGATAGTGTTTTTTCATGAAAAACAAATTAGCTCGAAGCGCATATCTGACGTGTTTTTTGCGCTATGATTTACTGTGACTTAGTAATAAAAGTTTAAAAATATTTTCAACAACTCACAATTATATATGTTACCATGATATAGAGGGTATGTGAATTAGTAGAGCTGTTTATAGTATATACCTATGTATGTTGTATAAGTATTATTGGTACTACTGAACGTAAAGCAATATATATAATTTCATACTGAAAATTAAATTCTATCAGCGTATCTAATTGTTGCCTGCTGCACTCGTAAGTGGCATGTCCAATCAGATGTTTGCCATGTAAAATCAAAGCGAGAAATCGTAAAACTGAAGTTTTATGGCATCGTCATAATATTTTTGATTTGAAACATTGATCCGTTTTGGCGCTTATAGTTGTATTTTTTTGAAGATCTGTCTCTCTTGTGTTACCCACGCTGTAAGTGTACAGCGGACTGTACATGTCTATGCAAACCCTGTGATGACCAGTTCCCAGCTCGAAACATTTCTTTCGTTTTCTTACGAAAAATAATATATTGTACATTCAAAGGCAATTTTATAATTAAATTCTAATAAAAGCTGGCTTAAATAATATTGAGATCGCCAAGATCTATGCTATAAGCTCTAAATATGTGTATGTGAATTTAGAATTAATGAATGATTAACTTTATTTGATTTGAACATGTACAATATAATATAATAGATGAACCATATTATTTTAATAAAGAAAACACCTGGTTCAGGTATTAAAATGGCATGCATTAATGCTAACAATTTTCAATTACTTGTTATATTTTTATTACATTAAACTTGATTATTAATTTATACAGAAAATTAAATAGTATTTAAATTCCATTAATTCTTTAACACTGTAAAAAATGTGTTAAAGAAGCAAACTGTGAAGTATTTTTTTTAAATTCTATTCATTAGTAATCTACACTATCTATTAGATCTACTACTTTTTGTGTCACCATAAATTGTAATAATTTAATTACTCTGTTAACAGGAATTCGTTCAATCATTTTTCGCGGGAACCCTGAAACAACACCTACTGAGCGAGGAGTTGCCCGAGGACTGGGCTGCCAAGCCCGTTAAGGTGCTTGTGGCCACCAACTTCGATGAGGTGGTATTCGACAACACCAAGACAGTTCTCGTTGAGTTCTACGCCCCATGGTAGGTATTTTCTCATTCCTCTCTCGTCTTATTTTCGCCCGCCAAATGATTTCGTATTATTTTGTCCGTTATTTATTAATTTCTGCGATATTTATGAACAAATCACAGTGATAATGGTTTAAAAAAAATATTACCCTCATAAGGATTTTCTCCTGTATCATGAACAAACATCCAGATCCTAAACAATTATTTGTAGGCCTTTAAACACTTGAACCATACAAGATTTTAACTTGCGGCCAATAGCCCATACCTTTCGCCATTTTTTCTCCAGATTGAGAAACCTCATTTTGAAACTGGTAGATAAAAAAACATGTTGGCTTTGATAAACGAAGTTTTAATTTACGTTGAAAAATAAAGTGTTATCATTTCATTTTCATTTCATGGCGCTGCGCTACCGATCCATGAAGTCGACAAGCCGTTGTTTTATTTGCTCATTTCACTTACAACTGTACTATTTGAAAATAATTCGTTTCAGATTAAGCTTAAAACATAATATGATTAGCGACAAGGTGGATAATATTTTGTTTTGCAAAATAGTATAACTTGCATGGAATTAGAAGTAAAATTTTTAATAATTAACTCTAACTCCTCTAACTCCACTCTAAAAACGAAATGTTTATATTTGTAACAAGTATAATATTAAAATAATTTTATTAATATACATGTGATACTACGTCCGTTACATTAACTATTTCGCCTTATAGGTGTCGTAAAGGGCTATTTAGAACATACTAGAAATCTTACCTATCGTATCGTACCGACGTGAAATGCGCCGACGGGCCACGGGAACCAGTTAAGATGCGAGACGTACTAACAAAATTTGAATTTATTACATCGAAAAATGAAGTTCTCATTTCATTTAATTTCACTGTGATCTTCAAATCACCTGCCAATAAGACGCGACTATATACGCAAATTCTCTCCTCAATGGGGGAGGCCCATGTACAACACAGGTTTTTTATGAGCTGTAGAAGAACATATATAACAGAATCGTTGTCGATAATAGGTATATACTCTTTTTATTTAATGTAAGGTTTGCACATTGGTTATATTATAAGAAATATAATTACTTTTACGAAGAGCGCTCTCTTTCTTATAACAAATTATAAAAATACGACATAACGTTTAATTTAAATCAACATTTGAAAACATTTTATGAGTTCAGTAACTATAAATAATTTTATACCTATACTATCAGGAAAAAAGATTTACCTTTTGCAAAAAATTAGGTACAGGGGAATGAAGTAGAAGCATAGTTTATTTATTTATTTATAAGTATTTTTAAATTCGATTAAAAATATGAAAATTAAAATCATATGCAGCCATTGAAGTAATATGTACTTACATACTAGAACAGCTATTTCAAACAAAAAATGTGCGCTACTCTGTGTTCGCGCGGTTTGTTTTCTTATCATAGAATAAACATAGGTAGAATGATAAGTAGGTAATAAAAGATTGTACTGTTAAATAGGTAAATTATATCGAGAACAATTTTTTAAATTTTGTTATTTATTTTGTATATTATATTTGCTTATTTAATATAATATTATATCACAATTACATTTTAATGATATTTTTATCTCAATATTTTAAAAGGTATCTATCTCAAATATAAAAAAAACGTACTAAATGTATGTTTAACAAAACTTGTTAATATAACATTTAAATTACAAATATTTATTTAAATTAGAATAAGAGCCGTTCATAAATACTGGGCACGCGAGAGTTATAAATTGACGAATTTATTCCACTTTGACTTTGATGTGGAAACCTAAAAATAAAATATAAGAATAATTAGCAGATTTAAATATAAAAAAATTGGCCTAATTATGATAACTCATATATGTTTCTACAAAAAAATGTGTATAATAATATATCCGTTCCATATTTAAGTACCCACAGAAATGTCGTATCTGAACAAATTAATTTCATAATCTATATTAATATAGATTATATTACGTGACACAAGATAGCGTCTTAGGAATAATTTGTTTTATTACTAATTTATAATACTTTTTTTTATTATAGCTATAGTATCTTATTAATCAATGAAAAGTAATTCCTTGGTTTTTACTGACATTTCTTGAATTATTTGTGCAATATATAAGTACGCACGACGGCATATTTTTATCACGAGATTTTTTTTTAAATCAACACAACATGTGTCAACTCTACAAGCGCCTAGCGAGTGACTGATTAAAATGCAGTGTATGCACCGTAGTTGAATGGAACATAGTAGCTGAATGCAGTGTCGCCTCTAGTACGTAGTACAATACGGCCGACGTATCTTGGCGAGTCTGAATATAGGCTCTGCGAAGTTTAGCGCATGAACACTCGTGAAGAAAACTGTTATTGTCATTTTTTTATATATACCAATGTACAAATAAAATTTCCCTAATACAGTGACCAAAAATATCAAAACACTTTGGAGACATTATAAATTAAAGATTCAATTTTGATACCTCACCTTTCGATAGGGGCAGATTTTATCACAAACACATACAATATTATTTACATTTAATACTTTTTATTTATTTACACTTATTATTATTTAATCACTGTCGCTGAGGGGGGAAATTCCTAACATAAAGTCGTCGGCCCCTTGTGTACCATGTGAGGTACTTGGCATAGGTTCATCTTCGTAATCGTCGCTCTCACTTTCAGACTCACTTTCTGAATCTGAAGCTGTATTAATGATGAATAATTGATCCGTCATTTCGTCAATAATATGGTCGCTCTTCCTATAGTCATGTTCGACCTCTTGCACTTTTCTGCATAAAGCACTCCATTCATTCTGACCCATTAAATTTACTTTTTCTTGTATGAGCTCCATTGTCCGGGTTACGTTCCAGTCCACGTTTTTAGCGGCTACGTGCCCTTTAATGGCAGCCCACACCATCTCGATGGGGTTTAAATCGGGATGATATGGGGGTAAACGAAGGACATCGTGGTTGTTTTGTTTAAACATTTCATCTATTACGTATTTTTTATTCACGTCTTTGTTTTTTTTTATTAGATCGTAAAGTTGTGGTTTACGCATGTCCTTTTCATATGGTATACCCTTTTCTAATAACCACGATTCCATTTTTGCCTTCTTGTCATTAGATGTAGGGGCAGGATCCATTAATTTGTTGTGGTACGGAGCATTATCGATAACCACCACCGAGTTAGGGCTCAAATTTGGAATCAGTTGGGTCCGTAACCATTTCTCATAATTTTTGAAATTCATGTCATCATGATAGTCTCCGGTTTTGCTGCCAGATTTGAACATTAGTAGCGCGTTCGGAACAAACCCTGCTTCTGACCCAGCGTGTACCATCACTATCCGCTGACCTTTTGATATCGGGCGCTTTAGTCCTTGAGCGGAACCATCTGACCACGCCTTACCTTTTGTATGTGATGAGTGGGCATACGACTCGTCAGTGAATACAATTGGTCGCCCTTCGTCCCTGTATTTTTTCATTGCCTTTAAGTACAAGATCCTTTTCAGGCGAATGTCGGTCTTCTCTATAAGAACCATTCTATTGGTTTCGGTCTTTCGCCACTTGAAACCCAAGTTTTTGATAATTGTCTTTAAGCTCGTTTTACCACCTTGAAAATTTATATCCCGTTTGAGTTTCGCTAGTAATTTGTTTATCGTCGGCATTTCTTTTTCAGTTTTGTGGAAGTTGTGTATGCATCTTTTTACTACTCCCTGGTCAAAATTATCCATATCAGTAATAGGTTTTGATCTAGACCTTTTTTTACCAGGCGTGCGGAATACTGAAAGTAAGCCCGAAATATTGCCTTCAGTTGCGATCCGCTGTACTGTGCGTTGGGACACACCAGTTGCGTTAGCAACTCTTAAATAAACTTTATCGACATCTTTTACGCCTTCTTCTTTTTCTTTTTTCATATATTGCGTTAAATCGTAAATAATTTTTCTCGCCTGGCGATTTAACACACTGTTATGTTTTGGTGGCATGTTTGGCGAATAATATAAGTGCTAACTGACACTTGCAAATAAAACAAATAAAACAAACAAAACAAACTTAACACTATTAATAAAAACAAACAACAATAACAACGAAAACTTTTGTAACCGACTGTGCTCAAGACAGAGATAGCGACACGAACACGACACCAATGCTAACGTGTGACTGAGAAATATTACCGTGTACCGAGCATTGCCGAATAAGCACGAAGCTTTACGAAGTAACCAGAAAGGGATGTCCAACACGCGTGCCTGAGGGTGTTGTTTAATCGATTTTTATTCAAATCGATTAAAATTAAGACATAAAAATATATTTATTTGCAATTTATAAGGAGGTTCTAAATTTTCTCAAATAGTCGTTACTCAAGAAGACGTTAATAGATAATTGATATTTAAGTACATTATGTCTTTCAGCTGAGAAAATAATATGTTTTTAGTTTTTTTTTTTATTTAAGTCGAAATCTTGTTTATTATCAACAAAATTCACTATATTTGTAAATCTATTTCGTTTAATATCTTATATAAACAAAAATCAATAACTTCTAAATAAAACTAATCGATTGCGATATTTTATGACTAAAGGGTCGATTGTGTTTACTTATGGTCAATCTCTAGCCTAGACCACCGCCCCCCGTACGTCGCCTCATGCCACCATTTTGTTCCTTAAAAAAGCTATTGCGCAACCTTCTGCGCGAAGGTCGGACTCGCCAAGATACGTCGGCCGTATTATACATATTAGCTCAATGTATGCAGCCTACTTAACGCGTGGCATTTATCAAGGATTTCGTGGTGCACCTGACCTTGAAACTAGCTGCTAGGTAAAACTACTTAAAATTAGATTTTTAAATATATCAATGAATTAGAAAAATATCTGTTATGGGTTTCTTTCTTCCTTTGATAATGGACTCCTAGGCACTGTTTAATTATTGCCAATGTCAAGTAATAAGAGATGCACTTGTTTTCACTGATAATTCACATGCGCAGATATTAATTACACAAAATTGCACCACTTTTACACATCGAATTTAAACCTCAGGGGGCTGACAACGCATCTAAATTATAATTCTTAATCAAGGATTGATGTAAGTGTCTATAGAACACAAGATCAGCTAACCATCAGGTTGACCGTGTGCTTTTTTGTCACTCTTACTTCTATAAAAAAAGTCATTCGGTTTTAGTCCTGTGTCGATCGCGATTAATCGAATTTTTTGATTCGGTTGCAACCTGTACACGAGTGATCGAATCATGGGTCTCTAAAAGATTCGATCTTATTTAACCCCATTTCAAAGTGACAAGACAAACCAAATTCTACTTTTTTTGCATTGTTTACATACATATAATCGATCGAATCGTGCACATTCACACAACGATCACACAACGTCTCCTTCGTTTACATACAATTCAACCAATAAACAAATCGTAGTATTATTACTATTGTAGCACATGTTGAGCATTCTTCATTCGTTCATATAAAGTATACAAACGAACTGCGACCCAAATGATCGAAGCGATCGAATCTTTTTAACCCGATCACCATGTAAGTGGGGCATGATCGACCCAGGTCACGAGAAATGATGGATCGACACAGGTCTATTCCGTTTACTCCCGTGTCGCTTTAAACTGCGCCGGCCGCTACAAAGCAGTAACGCATTACACTATGTACCGCGCTGTCCATAGATCATTATTCGAATTGACTCAAGGAGTCATGATTATTTACATAAACACTATTAAATTACGCACATACATACATCAACCATCACGCTTGTTACCCATAGGGGTGGGCAGAGATAGTAGACTTGCATTTGTCACATTGCTGACACACCTCTAACTTTTTTCACATCCATACATCTACGCATACGTATTCGTTGGTTAAGGGTACTTTTACTTGGTCCATCTTCATTATATTGCTAATTTGGCCGATAAACTTTTGTCTAGGGCGTCTGTTGCCGACTACGTCTATTATGAGACCATAATGGTGGAGCACCGTCAGTTCAACTGATCATTCCAACTGATCAGTTCAAATGAAAACTGTTGATGTTTTTTAAAATATCGGATTTTCGATATATCCATAAATAAACTTATATGTAAAACTCCGATATTAATATATTTATAATGATCGATATATGGAAAATACGATATTTAAAAAAAATATCCACAGTTTTAGTTTGAACTGATCAGTTGGAATGATCAGTTAGAACTGACCGTGTGTGGCGACCATGAGACTCGACTATTACAACATATAATTATGTCTAGATAAGAGATTTTACTATGAAAGCAGACGTGATGTTTTCTTGAGTTATTTACTCAAGTGTTCCGTCCAAGGTTAAAAATGTCTCATTAGAGTGTATTCAGTGGACCGAGAATAATAAACATTTGTTACTTGCCCATTGGTTTGGAAACTATACTCCTATTATGTTAATTCATTTCTCCATTGTATTCACTTGTCAACTTGTCATATTTGCATATCGGCAGATGTTTGATGTAATATTACGCAAGAGGTCGCTTATCGAACGAATCCGGTTCACCTTGAGTCCACTATCTTTCAGGTTACCTATATAAAACAACCTGTTTTTTACCATTTTAATTTTGTAATTGCTGGAAATTTCAAATATGGCTTCAATGCATTTAAGAATAATCATTCCGAAAGTTTGTGCAAATTGTTAAATATAAGAAGTGATTAAAATCAGGTTCATAAATGAAATGCCACAAGCTAAGGTTGCACCATTTGTTTCGTAGGTGTCGAAAAGATAACTTATAGTAGCAAAAACCTTGAGAGGATATATCAACTCATACACTGAATTTATCAAACCTGATAATTTTGGTTTAATCTACACCTATTTTCTAATCACCCTCCTTTTGCGTCTAATAAGTACAGCAACTTATAAACGTTTTTAAATGATTTCAAACAGGAGGAGAGGTTCTCAATTCATGTTTATGTTTTTTTTGTATGTATGTATGTTACGCGATGTCTTCGCAGATTGTGAACGAATTTCGATAATTCTTTTTTTATATAGGTTGTATTTCAAGAGTGCTCCCATATAAAATTCCACACTTAAGGGTTGCAAATAAATAATTTCTTTTCTAGCAATTTTAAGTCGGTTTTTACTTTTTTAAGTTATAATTATTTTTAAAATTACTATATACTATATTTGTAAAATTACTTTGTACATGTTGTTGTAGAGCCGTGGTAGCTCAGTGGTTAACGCTCGCTGTAAATATAACAGAACGCGAGTAACCCGGGTTCGATCCCCGCCGGCACCAATGAAATTGTTAATTGCAATTTTAAGTGCTGATTTACCACGTGCTCGGCGGTGAAGGAAAACATCGTGAGGAAACCTGCATGTCTGAGGAATAAGAAAAAAAATATTTCGAAGACATGTGAAGTTCGTCAACACGCATTTGGGCAGCGCGGCGGACACTTCCTTGACCTAAACCCTTTTAGAAATGAGGGGAGGCCTGAGCCCAGCAGTGGGACGTATATAGGCTGTAACTTTACTTTAATTTACTTTACATGTTGTTCAATTTTGTGCTAAGTTTACATATTCACTTAGCTTTATTTTGCGGCCTAATTGTCCATATCCATATCCATATCCCAAGCTCAAATAAATCCCAAGAAGTAGTTCACTAGTATTTTCACAGTCGTATTACTAGTTTAGACTTGTGAGCTGCACTGTGAGGCATTTCATGTTTATCCTTACTAGAGAAATCAGGCATCAGTAATGTTTGTTTGAATTTGCAGTTGATTGCAGAAGTTCAAGAGCTTTAGTAGCTTTATTTGGATTGTTTATCTATATATTTTAGTTATAGAGAAATTGTGTCTAGTATGAAGGTATAACGTATTTTTGTCTGCAGGTGTGGTCATTGCAAACAGCTGGCTCCCATCTACGACAAGCTGGGTGAGCACTTCGAAAAGGATGAGGATGTCATCATCGCCAAGATGGACGCCACCGCCAACGAGCTTGAGCATACTAAAATTACTTCCTTCCCCACCATCAAACTGTACACTAAGGACAACCAGGTATTTTTTTTTCAAAATAATAAGTTTTATTTTACTTACAACAAAGTTCTTTTGCAGCTGATATCAGTTCGGTCAAAAATGATTGTGGCAGGTTCATGCGATACTTAGGGGAAGATAAACCTACTACTTCTATTTAGAACATTTTGGACTTCTTTTCACATGCAGCCTTTTTTATTGGATAAGGGTGACAAAGGAGCACACAGTCCACCTGATGGCAAGTGGATGTTGTGGCCCATAGACATCTACATTTATCCTTAATTAAGAATCAAAATGAAAATGCGTTGTCACCCCTGAGGACTAAGATGAAATACCTCGATTCCAGTAAAAAGGGTCTCCGGTTCTCTACACTCACCATACGCAACAAGAGTTGAGCTGCTATTTTACGCTGGTATTCTTTGAGAGCTTGGTCCTTCCTCTGTCGAGCCGACCCATTCGTGCTACAACTATACTACTAATATATTATCTGCAATATGGCTCTACAATATAATAAAGTGGAGGTATTATACGTCATGGACCTTTTGGTTTTGTGCATAAAATGTGGATTGTTTTTACGCAACTATCTATGTGTAAAATGTACTATTAATAAAAATGTCTCGTGCGCAGGATTAGGAGCAACCCTTTATTCCTCGAATTATTCCTTTTTGTAACGTTGTTGTTAGATATAGCGGCTAATTGACTTTTTGTAAGTTAATTAAGTGGATGGAGCTTTAAGATATATTATAATAGTCTAAAAACATGTCATATACATGTTTTTGGTAAAAATGAAATAATAGGTAAACAATTAGTCAATTAAGATAAATCCTTATATTTTCTAACTATAAACTCCCGAAAAATGTGTCATATTTTGATTATAAATATTTTATTTTCCTAATACATACAAGAATACATGAAAGAGATAAACTTATGCACCTATTAAAACTACTGATATGCATCATAAATATATATATGAACACATAAAATATAATATAAACACTCACGCCTGTCACCCAGAGGGGTAGGCAGAGACTACAGACTTCCATTTGACACGATCCTGACACACCTCTCTCGCCTCCTTCACATCCATACACCTACGCATTCATGCTCGTCGGTTAAGGGTACTCCTAATTTGGCCCGTTTTCAAAATATCGCTAATTTGGTCGATAAACTTTTTTCTAGGACTTCCCTTCCCGACTCTGCCGTTCACATCTGCCATATAAATTTGCTTTGTCACTCTTTCCTCATTCATTCTTTCTACATGACCAAACCACCACCTAGATAAATATATAGTATTAAATATTCCAGTATATTGAAAATTATACGGAAAATAAAGTCTGATCTCATAATTATTAAAATATTTCTTGTCAGAGATCATCTGATTTAAAACTGCACGCGCCCGCTTGTATTTTTATTAGATTTTTTTTACATTTTCAACCTTTAATTAAAAAGGACTACCAAACATTTAATATTATATTATATAAATATAAATATTAAATGTTTAGGAAGTCTTTGAGTTAACGTGTACTTGAGTGTGTATTTATTTATATTGTGTACTTATTTTTATAAATATTACCTAGTATATTAGATATTATTAATATTAGTGATTATAATAAATTGATATTCAACAGGTGCGTGAATACAACGGTGAGAGGACGCTCGCCGGTCTCACTAAGTTCGTAGAGACCAACGGAGAAGGTGCAGAGCCTGTACCAAGTGTTGTAAGTATTTTTATTTTTATTTAAAAATATGTATTTAATGTATATTAGTTTTATGTATTGGGTTGAGATAATATTATAGAGGGTAGTAAACAAAATTCACGCATTTATCTATATAAATAAAATGATTGAGGTTTGCAGTTGTGCGCGCATCACGGAAAAACTACTGGATAGATTTCAATTACTTTTCCTAAATTTTATTTCTAGGATACTTGACGCTTATCTAAAAAAATATTGCGATATCTTCATTTAATATTCTTATTCTTACTCTTAAAGTTCTAAGAAACAACGATTTTTATAAACACTATGTGTTTAGTGACGTGTTTTGTTTCCGTGTTAATTGCTACAAATATATAAATTCAACTATAACTTTGCTGATAAGTTCGCTGAACATTACTAGCTAGCTGTTTTTCACACGGTCAACTGTACGTCGCTTGCTCTCGCGTTACTAACATAGATAACACTGGCCGGCATCAAAATAAGAGCAAAAAATGTATATATGGAAGCTTATTACGTTAGTTACGTTAAATCCAAATATGTACTTAGAATTCACCTAGCACGTCTAGTTTCGACGCAATAGCATTTTTTGTTTGTATTAGAATTTACACATTAGCTATATTAACGTTGGTATGTACATGTATTTAGTTGTGTTCTGAGTCTGTTCTACTGTTCAAATCAAAGTTGGTAGATAAAGAAAGAAGAGCATGGGTAGCTTTTGAAAATGTATGTCACAATTTTCTTGGCCATAAAAAGGCTGAAAATTACACAGAGCTGATAGAAGAACTGCTTTCGTCGTATCATCAACTTGGATGCAATATGTCTTTAAAAATTCACTTCTTGCATTCGCATTTAGATTTTTCCCCAGAAAATCTTGGTGCCGTGTCTGATGAGCATGGTGAAAGATTCCACCAAGACATTGCACATATGGAAAAAAGATACAGCGGCAAGTGGACCCCCCCCCCCCAGCAATTCTAGCTGATTTTTGCTGGGAAATAAATCGAGAAACAGCAGTTAAAATCTATAAAAGAAAGCGATCTACCAAATAGTTATCATTTTTATGTTTTTTTTTTATATTTTTTAATTCATATTTCATTTTAATTTGTATTGTAAAAGTCATCAATCAGTGTAAATTTTTTCGTTCTAAAATATATACATATTTAATATATATATATCAATACCGATATTTTATTTAAATGTAAATGTCTGAAAAGCTAGAGGTGATAGTTGAAATCTTTAAACAGATTTGGACTCAACAAATCAAAGCCAATAGAAATCACATAGTAAACTTTTTGCTCCCGGATTTTAATTTTTTTTTTTTGCCGACCGGTGTAATTTATATATTTTAGCTACAAACGGAGCAACAAATAACATTGTTTATAAAGAAAGTTTGTGAGTAAAGTATATTTTTGCTTGCAATCTTTATGATCTTTTTCCTTCGCACATACGCAATCTATCAGCTTGTTAGATATATGAAAAATAAAACAACTCATTTAAAAAAAAAGTAGAGAAGAAATCAGTATTAGTAAAATTGCACCATAAAATATACTTATCGCATTATGCACAGTTCAGGTAACAACCGCGGACCCAATAAAACTGTTTAATGTTACAGTGAAAATTTGTGAAGCATCCTAGGTCCTACAAACGATATAATGGCCACTGAGTATTTTATGCTGACGTGCACTGCATACCAGCGCCGATTCGCGGATTTTGATGTATTTGTGGGCGTGTATCTCGCGTACGATAAACAAAATTATAGGACATGCGGTGCTCGCACATTCTCAGTGTAATAGTCCGTGGTAACAACATACACTTGTCCCAGTGTCTAAAATACATTTTTTTTAAATTAAACAAAGCTCAACAGTTAATACATAAGGTCTTACTGCCAAGTTATTGCAACAGTATAAGATTACTTCACAAAACAATATTTTATTAGCATTTTTTAGTGATATTTATGTACATAACATTTTATACATAATCATACAGTATAATGTAATAATTCATAGATAGCACTTTGATCTTTGATCCTTTTAGTACCCGGTCCTTATTCGTCAGCTTTTAGAACCTATTTCTTGAAATATATCAGTTAAAGTAGTAAAGAAAAATTACAGAATATGTTTCTTCGCTCTTTTAAAAAAATATAAAGCAGTAAAGTTACAGCCTATATATGTCCCACTGCTGGGCACAGGCCTCCCCTCATTTCTGAGAGGGTTTTAGGGTTAGGAGGTGTCCGCCACGCTGCCGCAATGCGTGTTGGCGAACTTCACATGTTTTCGAATTTTTTTTCTTATTTCTCAGACATGCAGGTTTCCTCACGATGTTTTCTTTCACCGCCGAGCATGTGGTAAATCAGCACTTAAAATTGCAATTAACAATTTCATTGATGCCGGCGGGGATCGAACCCGGTTTGCTCGCGTACTGTGAAATTCACAGCGAGTGCTAACCATGTGAGCTACCACGGCTCTTAAAAAATGTATCTACTTTAAAAGGCCTACCCTAGTAAAGGCCTACTGCAGTAGTTGCCCCGCTTGGCAGGCGGGTCGGTGACCACATTTGCTATTATTTTAAGCTGTAGTCAGGAGGATGCTGCCGCCAATCTACTGTTTCAATTACTCTTTATCACCTCTTACGACACTCACGGGATGTAGGTTAGATAACTTATCGCCAATTTTTATTAGTTATAGTATTTGTTTTGCTCTGTATCATAATTGATCTTTACAAGAGTCTGCTTGAAGAGAACTTTTATTCGAGTTAATCTCGCTCGCGGTACACACTAAATGATGGCACATAGTGTTTACCATAAAGAATAAAAAAAACGACGGGTTGCACTCCGGGAGTGCCGGCAGAAGTGAAAACTTGAATATTAACGTTGTACATTTTTGATATTTTGGCATGGTTAGAGAATAATTTTGGACGAATTTCTTTGATTATCAGTATAAAAGTAATATCATTTATGTGGTAGAATACAATATTAATTGCGCTATCGTACACAAACATGACAATTTATATTAGGTACATTCGCGCAAGCGCCCTGCGCCGCCTAAACGACATAGCGGGCGCAGGCATATATTTTCGCCGTGCCGTAGAAAGAGAGGGGGATACTTCCTCTCCTACGCCGCGCCGGCTGTCTCTCTCTCTCTCTCTCTCCATCCGTCTTACGCATTTTCTATCAGGGTCACGTCCTGACGCGAGTTTAACATTTTTTACCCATTACAAAAAAGTGTACAACCCCGCTAAGGAAGTTTTCACTTCAAAAAAATCAATTAAAAACTTATATTGATAAGCGAGTTGCATATGTTTATGGTCTTTAATTGGTTTATTTTAATTGCAGAGCGAGCACGACGAAGACGATGAAGCGCCGGCCCGAGATGAGTTATAAGAAAACAGTGCCCAGTACACTCTAATGAGACTTCCATAGCATAGTTTTGTATAGAATATAATTACTAATTTTACACTTAATCGTACATTTAATATTGCATTTCGTCTGCTAGACTGTATTATTGTGTTATTTGTGTTGAGGGTTGTATTTGAATTTATAAATTAGTTGCTTACAGGCACGGAGTTGCGCCTGAGTAAAATATTATACTACAAAAGTTCAACAGAAAGTTTCCTATTATATTTGCAGTAATCGTTTTATTCGTTAATCTTTGTTGAGACTTGAATATTTCAATAGAGTTCTCTTTCTTTGTAATGATATTCAGTGTTAATACTCTCTAAAGTCTGGATCTGTTTCGGGAAAATAATTTATTCAATATGCATAATTTATTGAGAGAGAACAGTAATATAATATATATGTACAATGTTTATAATTTCTGTATCATAATGGCGTTTGAAAATCTCACATTCCCCTATAGTTTTAGTTTGTATGACATCGAACAATCAAGTTTGACCTAAAGTAATTTCGCGTCTAATAAAAATTTATATTCATCACAAGAAATAGCTTAAGGCAGACTTAATATTATAACAATTCGATATATTTTTGTACGTGATTTTTATAAGGTTTTTTTTTGTTAAATTAAGGCATTAAAAGTTTATGTTAGTGTGGTTTTACAGTGACGCTTTCGCCAGCGCGGTTTATAAGCGTCGCGGGCCACCAGCTTTGCGTTTCTTGGATCGTTACATAGTGCACCAACACGTGCTGGCGGCATTCAGCCGCGCGGTTCCAATAGTATACAAAACCGCGCGACTCTAAACTCGTTTTATAGTTTCGAGCGGGTCATCCGCGCGCTTACGGGCCGCGCTTACCACCCGCGCTATCGAAAGCGTCACTGTAAAATCACACATACTAGTATTCGGAAATTGAAGAAAATCTTTGGTTATATAACGAAAACATTCTAAATATTTTACTACATTAATACATTAATTCAGACAGTATTTGTAAGTAACAAAATATTAAAATTGCCGAAACTGTTTTGTGTATCTATTGTGGATACAGAAATTGATAAATAAACGTTAAACATAAGGAGTTTGTTTTATTATACTAGTATTATACTCAGTACTCCACCCAGGTATTTATGTTGGTTGGTTACGACTTTTTTGACTTTGCAAATTCTCTTTAACCGATTAAAATATAAAGAACCCTTAAATGTGTACAATTTACAGTCAGCGTCAGATATAAGAGAGCAGTCAAGGTGGACAAATATTTTGAAACATCCAAAGTGATCATAAACATTCAACCATCTATAGTGGTCAAATTATTGAGAAAATTAATATAATTGATAGAATCAGGCGTTACTTTGCGGAAATCCATTATAATAAAAAATAAAAATATACATTTCTTCGCAACCTTCCGCTAAATAAATACAATGATGTGTCTTACCTGGATTGAAGAGCACCTCCCGCCCTCCCTCAATTGCATGCACTAACTCAGTCACCACTAATCCCAGCACCACTACTCCCAACACCACTATTCCAGGTAAGACATACCATCAAAGATAATACGACACGTGTTTCTCTTCTACACGAGGCATCCTCCGGTAATGTAGACTACGGCGGCTGACCGCTAAGATAACTCAGTGTGTGAAGAAATTTATATTTTTATTTTTATGAGAAAATATTGCTCAAATATAGCGGAACACGCACAACGTCAAATATATGCGATCATTTAAACCGTTCAATATTATAGTAACAAACAGAACGCCAATGGTATCCAAGCAGTCAAAGTTTTCAAAAATTTGGAACACTAGGAAAAGAAATTTTATCTTGATAATACAAGATTGTATTTGGAATAATTTTAAAATTCAATTCATGCATTTAGCACAGCAAGAAAATAAAGGAAATTTTCTTTAATTAAAATAAAATTAGATTGATAAATAAAATTAAATCAGAGAAAAATGCTATCTTTATTTTTATTTTAATAAAATTGTTTAATATAAAAATTATAAAATTTTGTCTTTGATGCTGATGAAACCAAAGTAACAGCGTAGTTATAATGGCGTTTATAAGGACAAATAGGACGATATGTCTGCGTTTCTGTGTCATTTATAAAAAAAAACAGTATTGTAGGTATTAAAATTTGAAGCTAAATATGAGAAAAAAGACCTCTCTATGAACAGTTAAATATTTAAAGCTGCGATTTAAATAGTAATTTACGCTATAAATTTTTTCATAGGAGTTTGTGATCATCAAAGTTTATCATCTTTAAGCTAAAATAATATCCATCCAATTTAATTTGACAAAGCCTCAAGAGAGACTTTCAAATATTTTCGAAAAATACCAAATGAGCAAAAGATTTTAGTATCAAAATCTACCTATCTACACTCCATATAAAAAGTACACTGTACTATTCCTAACCTATATACGTGGTAGAGCCATGCTACAGTTATATTAGTAGTATAGTTGTAGCACGAATGGGTCGGCTCGACCGGGGAAGGACCACGCTCTCACAGAATACCAGCGTGAAATAGTAGCTTAATGCTGCTGTATTTCGTATGGTGAGTGTAGAGAACCGGAGACCCTTTTTACTGGAAACGAGGCATTCCATCTTAGTCCTCACGGGTGACAACGTATCTGCATTTTAATTCGTAATCGAGGATAGATGTAGATATCTATGGGCCACAGCAACCACTTACCATCAGGTGGACTGTGTGCTCGTTTGTCACCCTATCCTATAAAAAAAAAAAAAAAAAACCTAACGGGTATCGGGCATGGGTATGGAAAAGGTAACCAATAGGATTGTGGTAACATAAGTATTCGGATGTAGTGTGTGCTACAAGGCCAAGTGCTTAAAAGTACCAAGTTGCAGATCCTCAGTTGGAATACGAATAGAAACTGTGACAACACAATTTTGTTGGGCTTTTTTATAGAAAAAGGCTGACAAATACACATTCCGCCTGATGGTAAGTGGGTGCTGTGGCCCAGAGACGTTTATCCGTAATTGAAAACCACAATGCAGATGCGTTATCATCCCTGAGGACCATCGATCACTAATAAAGAGTTTTTTTTATTAGTGATCGATGCTGAGGACTGAGATGAAATACTTCGTTTGGAATAAAAGGGTCTCCGGTTCTCTATACTTACCATACGAAACACAGCAGTATTAAGGAGTCATTTTACGCTGGTATTCTGTGAAAACGTGGTCCTACCCCGGTCGAACCAATCTATTGTTGCTACAATCATAATATAACTACAATCTATCGAAGAAAAAAAAAGAAAAAGATAAAAAACGAGAATGTGTCGCATGTCTTGAACGCTGCCCTACAAAGACCTGTCAAATGACCTGAGTTGAAACAATAATAAAGAAACATACTCGTCAATAACTTCAAGCGTAGCGTAGTTAATGGGAACACCATTAACTACCGGCATAGCATAGCATTGCATGTTACATGGACTTTTATTGGAATTATTACTGCCAATCAAAAGTTCATAGGATCTATTAACTACTTATGAATTTTTCTTAAAGTTTGTCGGATAAAATGTAACCCAGGTCTCTCTTGGTATTGCTCTCTATCGTAAAGCTTTATCACATAGCTGATTGTGATAAAACAGAAAAATAGACAGAGTCTCGTCCGGACCGCGCTAACAAGCGGTCTCGTCCGCCGGTCGTCGACTCCCGCCCGGGTGGGAGAAGTACAGCGCGTCGCTTCGCAGTGGGTGCGCGTGCTGTGGGGCCAACTCGGCTTGCGTGGAGCCTCGAGGACGCCCCTGACCCCACCCGGGATGTTGAGTTCCTAACGCTGCGTTTAACCTACACGCTGGGAAGCGAACTCCGAAGGCCCGGCGCGCTGCTGGGAGCGCGTGCCTGTTAGTAACTTCGGCTCCGCGTCGAGATGCGTCTCCGCGGGACCTGGAGGTTGCTGACCCTTCGGCAGATCCCTTCCCAGAGGCGCGAGATACGCCAACCTCTGCCTACTAGGGATACCAGGCTATCACATAGAGCCAGGAAGGAGCACTGGAGGCTCAGAGCAGCTGCTGTCCGGAGCGCACTCCTGTCGGCAAGATTGGCCCTGCGTCGACTCCTTACCTCGGGACTCTGCGGGGCTTTGAGACGGCCGACCCTCCGGTAGCACCTACCTGGTGGCGCGCAATACGCCAATGAAGATTACCGACAATGTCGTACATGTCCGGCTCCCAAGACCGGCCCATAGATATGGGCTGTGAGGATTACTCGGGTAATGGGGAACTCCCCGAGGCCCGAAACCTGCATGGGATAAAGAACAGTAGTCCCATAGTACCTAGATGACAATACGAAGAAAAATACATGGACAGGTAAACAGACAGACAGACGAAAATTTATTCTTATTAAAAATGATTGTTTTTTATCGTAAGTATTCAAATAATTTCCTGAATTTAATAGAAGCCATTTATTTTAATATTGCCGACAGACATCAATTTTATTTGATGTGTAATGTGATATTTTTCCCGGTTACCGCCGTAACAAACCACGGTATTTAAATACCTAGGCAGCCTAATTTTCTTTAAACGCTCGCTCAAAAAATGTCCGGTCTTCTTACGATAAGCTCGTAGTCCTAGGCCTTCATTGATCACTCTTTTGACCATGGTTCTGCCAACTGAAGAGCTAAGATTTTTTGTTTACGAACAGGATTTCGTTGGAATCGCGCCTTCACTGCTTTGATGATCGCGGGTGTCCTAACTGTACGAGGTCGGCCGGTCCTCTTACGATATTTGAAGCTTGAATTTTCAGTGAATCGTTTGATAGTGCGATAAACAAGTCGTAGGGTTATTGTCAATTTTTGTAGAATATTGATAATCTCTTTTGGCGCGTAACCACAGCGTTGCAACGCGATAACCGCTACTATATCGTCTTTCTTCGACCACTTCATATTTAAAAATGATTGAAAATTATTAATGTCTTTTTTATTTTCGGCAAGCGCAAACGTTATATTTTGAAAATTGGTGAAGCTCATCTATTATAGTATTCAAAAAATTTAAATAATAAGGTTTTGACAGAACTTATGACCCAACTAAGTATTAAACTGCCCCCACGATACAGGAGAAAATTCTACCGTGGAGGTAACGTTTTTATTAATTTAAATACAAATCTAAAGTTTACCAACACGCACTGAAACAGCGAACGAAGTGGACTAATTGCTCTATAAGCCTCTTAGCAATGAGAGGAGGCCTACGCCCAGCCGTGGGAAGTACGCGTTACATAGGTTGAAACTTTACTGCAGTCACGGACGTTAAAATAGAACTATAAACATTATTATGATAAAACACTCGTGCCCCAGAGAGAAGCACAACCTCAATCATTCTTGGATATTGTTGCTTATTTAATAACTCAGTTCTCCCAATCATTTTGCCTCCCAATCCCAATGTGACTTAATTTTTCATCTTTATTAAGCAAAACTAATAAAGATTTTCTCTTTAGGGTAATTTAGTGATAGAACGGAAATAATGCATGATGTTATTTAAAAGACTAGAATTGAGCAATTTTAATGCAATTAGAATTTAGGTTCTTCGTATTTCCCTCCTTACACAAAAAGACGCAGTATTTTACAAAAAAATAATTATATACGGAACGTGTATTTATATTTACAAAATTATTTTAGGTTAAAAAGATCTATAACATACCTATGTAAAACGCCTTCTCTTTCTGACAGACATCAAAAAAAATTCCTGACCCATCGAAGGACTAGGCCAGGGTGCAGTCTCAAGTGCATATATTGTCTGAACTGCAATTCTCCATACGTTTGTAACTACACTAACCTACCTATGTAACTAGTACACTTAGTATAGTACCTATATAACTGAATTGTAGTCAGTGACGATCGGGCCGGCACTGTTGTTACACGCGAATAAAATGTAATTAAACGCTATCTCTTACAAGGACTTATTTCATTTCTCAACACACTACACAGACATTAGTTAAAGTGGTGACCCCGACGTGATCCAGTGCTGTGCTCTCATGCATCAACATGCCTGTGTAGTTATAACGTCAAAAATGACGTCCAGGGAAGAGAAACCGGAAGCGGAGATATCTCAAATAACGGTTTCGTCGAGAATCCCGGAATTTTGGGAAGATCAGCCGCGCACGTGGTTCATACAGGCCGAATCCGTACTATACTACCAGAAGCTCTCGGATGCTGCTAAATACCATCTGGTTATTGCAAAGCTGGGGAAGAATGTCGTACAGCAAGTCACGGATATCCTAGTGAATCCTCCAGCTGAGGGAAAGTACGACCTGCTGAAGTCAACGTTGCTCACTATCTTCGAGGAGTCCGAAACGCGCCAAATCACTAAATTCATTGGCGAGATGGACCTCGGAGACCAGCGCCCATCCCAGCTGCTGCGTAAAATGAAGGACCTGGCCAGGGATCGATTTAAGGATGAAACTCTGAGCGTTTTATGGCAAAACCACCTACCAGCCGCAGTTCGTGCCGTACTGGTGGTTACCGGTACCAAAGACCTCAAAACGCTAGCTTCTGTAGCAGACCAGGTTATGGAAACAATGCGACCCATCAGCGTGGCAGGGGTAGAAGCGATTTCGTCAGATAACGCTTCCATCATTGCTGAAATCGCTAAGATTAACAAGCGACTGGATAAAATGGCCATGAGCAAATCGCGGTCCCAATCACGCGGACGTGACAGGATCCGAGCCCGTTCGCAGACTCAAGGTCGCCGCAGCCATACTCCTGGACGCGCTGCTGCTCGGGACAAATGGCTGTGTTTCTACCATTATCGCTTCAAGGATAGGGCGCAGAAATGTGTTCAGCCGTGCGCTTGGAAACCGGAAGAAACGGTAAACTAGATGCCATGCAGCTGGAGAAGGCGAGTAGTCGCATAGGCATCTCTAATCATCGCCTCAGCATAAGAGATAAGTCCAGCAACCTTATTTTCCTAATTGATACCGGTGCCAATATATCTGTTTTACCGCGAAATAAAGTGAATGTTAAATCGTGTGGTAATGGATGTTCTGAATATATTTTATATGCAGCAAATGGCAGCAAAATAAACACTTACGGTGTTAAAACTTTAAGTTTAGATTTAGGGTTGCGCAGAGTGTATCAGTGGACATTTGTTATCGCGGACGTGCGTCAGCCAATTTTAGGTGCAGATTTTTTAGCGCATTATAAGTTGTTGGTCGACGTAGCGTCTCGCAAACTAATTGACGAGGTAACAAATTTAAAGGTTTTAGCTCCTATTGTTTTCTGTCAAGAACAGTCAGTCCAGACCATAGATAAGTGTCATCCTTTTTATGATTTGTTAGCACAATATCCTGATATCACCAAGCCGGTTTCATTTAAAGAACCACCCAGACATTCGGTATACCACCATATAGAGACTAATGGCCCACCGGTGCACGCTAAAGTAAGACCGTTACCGCCGCATCGATACTTAAAGGTTAAGGAAGAGTTTAGGCTTATGCAACAGTTGGGGATTTGCAGGCCGTCGAAAAGTGCGTGGGCAAGCCCTCTACACGTTGTGCCTAAAAAAAACGGCCAAATACGACCATGTGGCGACTATAGGGCTCTTAACGCGATAACCAAGCCCGATAGGTACCCTATACCGCGATTGCATGATTTTAGATATTTATTGGAAGGTAAAAAAATATTCTCACGAATTGATATTAATCGCGCGTATCATGTTATAATGGTCAATCCTAACGATGTAGAGAAGACCGCCATTATAACACCTTTTGGTCTATTCGAATTCCCACGCATGACGTTCGGTTTGCGCAATGGAGCACAAACTTTTCAGCGGTTTATGAATCACACTGTTTTTGATGGCCTAAATTTCCTTTATACTTATATCGACGACGTTATAATTGCAAGTTGCACGGATATGACGTCACATAGAGAGCATCTTAAGATCGTGTTCGAGCGACTAAATAAATGCGGTTTGACCATGGTTTGACTATCAACCTGAATAAATGCTTATTTGGAAAGTCTAAAATAGATTTTTTGGGTTTCGAGGTATCCGCGGAAGGGATTCGTCCTCTTAAAGATAGAGTTGATGCTATTTGTGCTTTTCCGAAACCAGTAACTATTGAAGAACTCAGGAGATTTTTGGGTATGGTCAACTTTTATCGTTTACATTTGCCCAATGCTGTAGAATATCAAATGGAGTTAAATAAGTTTTTAAAAAACTCTAAGAAAAAAGACAAAACTAAAATTAAATGGGATGATAAGTCAAATAAGTAAAAAACTAAGTTGCAAAATGCCGCAAGCTTATCGTATCCGAAACCCGACACCCCGCTCGCACTTATGACGGACGCATCGGATTCAAGCGTGGGAGCGGTATTGCAACAGCAAGTAGGTAATGCATGGTCACCGCTAGGTTATTTCTCAAGAAAATTATCGCCTACTCAACAAAAATACAGCACTTACGATAAAGAACTTGTAGCTATTTATCTTGCAGTGAAATATTTTAGAAATATGGTTGAAGGTCAAGATTTAGTAATTTTTACGGACCATAAACCCTTAATTTTTGCGTTTTCAAAAATAAATAGTAAAGATGAGTTGCCTAGGCGCGTGAGACAACTACTTTTTATTAGCGAGTTCACTACGAACATTAAACACATTGAAGGTGATAAGAATGTAGTAGCGGACGCGTTATCAAGGATAGAGACCGTAACTTGTTCGACCGTATTAGATTATGCAGCAGTCAGCAGTGCACAAAATAACGACGAGCAGCTAGTTAGTCTACGCAATTCTAATAAGTGGAATTTTAAACAGATATGTATTCCTGGCAGCGACTTACCCGTTTGGTGTGAAATGTCTACCAATCGGGCGAAGCCATATTTACCGGAACAATTTAGACGCTTAGCTTTCGACTCTGTTCATAGTCTTAGCCACCCCGGAATCCGTACCTCGCGTAAGCTAATGAGAGACAGATTTTTCTGGGTTAATATGAACAAGGACGTAGGTAAATGGGCCAAGTCATGCGTTGCATGTCAACGTGCTAAAGTTTATAGGCATAATACATCGGAACTAGGGAGCTTTCCTTTGGCTGAAAGATTTTCCCACATTCATGTCGATATAGTTGGCCCACTTAGTATTTCCTTACAAGACTATAGGTATCTGGTCACAATAATAGATCGACAGACCGGTTGGCCAGAGGCATTTTCAGTAAGAGATATATCTGCGGAAACGGTTTCTAAGGTAATTTTCGAGGGGTGGATTTCGCGTTTTGGCTGCCCCATTCAGCTTACCAGCGACCAAGGCAGACAATTTGAAAGCAATGTTTTTCAAAATTTAATGAAATATTTAGGTGTTTATAAAACCAGGACTACCCCGTACCACCCACAGAGCAATGGGCTGGTTGAGAGGTGGCATAGATCCCTTAAGGCCGCGCTTATGGCCAGTTTGGATTCTAAGACTTGGGTTGAGGAACTGCCTATAGTTTTGTTAGGCCTGCGAGCAGCTCCGCGTTCAGACACAGGCGTTAGTGCCGCCGAATTAACATACGGTCAGTCTCTAAGGCTGCCCGGAGATTTTTTTGATGATAAATGTAATTCAAAAATTTTAAATCACAGCGAATATGTCGAACGTTTACGAAAAATGATAAGCGAGCTGAAACCTAAGCCTACGGCACATAAGGACTCTCGTACAGTATTTGTTCATAGCGATTTAAATAGCTGCACGCACGTTTTTGTTAGGAGTGACCTCATACGGAAATCATCCTCCATACGAGGGGCCTTTCAAAATTTTGGAACGAAAAATAAAAGTTTTTCTAATACAAATGCCCGGTAGAGATGTATTTATATCCGTAGATAGACTTAAACCTGCTTATATTAGTGATAGCCAAAATATAAAAAACGTAGTTAATAGTAGTGATAAGGAAATTTCTTTAAGATATAGTAATATTAACATAAGCGGAGCGGATACAAGTGATCGCCCGCTCAGCTACACCACGCGTAGCGGCCGTATTTCAAAGAAGCCCGTACGTTTCAATTTATAATTTACATAAGCTACTCAATAAATATTATTTAGCGTTATTAGAAAAAATAGTTCTTGTCGGCGCTGACTTTCGTGTAGTACATACGGACATTCTCCTAATAAACAAACTATTATTTTAATATTTAATAATGGGTAACACGGTGAACAAGGATGAGGTAGTTATCGCACAGTCTGAAGCAGCAATGAAAGAGACAATAGTGCGATCGTATATTGGTTGGGCTGTTGCGATTTTGGTGATAACCGTTATGATCCTGTATTTTTTCTGCCGTTACGGGACGGCTCAGGTTAAGAAGTGGGTGTGGAAGCAGGTGGGGTTCGTGCAGGAACAAGCCTTGCAAATGACTCAAGCTACCAGAGCCAGCTTCCGAAGAGATCACGGCTCGCCCAAATCGCCGACTAAAATAGAAATATGTTAACGGGTTGCGTTAAATGGTGTTTGGCGATATCAGACGTACTGTTTCGTCTATCTAGCTTGTAAGTAGTGTTTAAGAGAATATACCCTAACAATGTAAGCAGATTCAAAACTTGTATTATATACTGGTGGCAATTAATTTTTTTTACTGAAATGAATTAAAATGTGTAGTATAATATACCTATGTTTTAACGTTTATCATTGCAACTCGCTGTTATTGTTAAATGCATGTAAGTCGAGTGTTGATAGCTACTGACGCATCAAATGTAAATCTCAGTATTAAGACATATGATACCAAGTGTTAGTGCATTACGAGTGATAAGCAGTACGTTGTCACCAGGCTCTGCCTATACCTTATTGTTTGTATATCCAAATTTAATTGTATCTTAAAATAATTTTCTTTTTTTTTTGGGGGGGGGGGGGGGGGAGTGATGTAACTACACTAACCTACCTATGTAACTAGTACACTTAGTATAGTACCTATATAACTGAATTGTAGTCAGTGACGATCGGGCCGGCACTGTTGTTACACGCGAATAAAATGTAATTAAACGCTATCTCTTACAAGGACTTATTTCATTTCTCAACACACTACACAGACATTAGTTAAACGTTAATGACGTATTCCAGTCAATAGAAAGATAATATGTTAAATACTGAAACACCTGGTGATGATGTTGTTGGTGATAAATTTCTATTACTGAATATCTGTACTTATTTGACTTAAAAATATTTATTGTTTTTAAATTATAACTTTTTATTTCTTTCCAATTTTACTCTTATCTCGTTTCCAGCATTTTCTACTTGGGGAACCACATAAGGACAAAGATGGCTTAGGTGGATTGAATATAATTAATTTCTTTGATAGGTACTCATAGAAAATCCCTACAAATAAACTTATTTTCCTTGTAGGTATAGTTGTTCCAATAAAAAAAACCAAATCAATTATCGTAGCAAAATGTTTAGAGCTTTACGGGAAATCTAACAATTATAATTTATAACACATTAACATCATAAATGATTTTATAAAAATAATCTGAACAGAACATGTCAATGACGTCAAGCATAAAATAAGAGCAGGCGAAGTAAAAATACTGAGTTGTATTAAAATGAACATTGATAATTTAATATGAAGTATAATTTATAATGTATATTTTCTAATAAAACTTAGTGCAAAATAAATTACACCCAATTATATTAAGATAAATTTATTTTTCCTGTTGTGTCCCGCATTTTTGAGTATTTTAACTGCTTCGCTACCATTGACGTTTTGTTTGTTACTGTATTAAGGACGGTTTGACTGAAATCATATATTTGACGTTGTGTATATTCCGATATAATTGAGCAAGATTGGTGATCACAAGAATTTGCCTAATTTGGATGGTTAAATATTACACACACTACACACTTTGGATGTCTCTAAGTATTTGATCACCTTGACTGCCACCTTCCTATTGACGCTGACTGTATCACAACAAGAATACAGTTAGAGGTGGAAGTTCGAAAATTCTATGAATAACGGAAATATTTGAAAATATTTGCAACATCACAAAGATGCTAATTAGGGCACGAGATATTTAAATCGAAAAATTCAAAATGGCATTGATTTCATTGCAAATGATGTCAATTTTTTTTTCAATTATTTTTAATGAAAATCCCAATGCAACTGAAAGCATTGTGTGTATTTCTCAGAAATTATAATTAGTAGTAAGTAAGTTATTTGCGTTATAAGAGAGTGCTATGGGAAACACCAATATATGAGATGTATATAATATAAGATGGTACAACTTGTAATTATGCCAGATTAAATATACCTTTTTCAAACATCTTGTACGATAATCATCATTCTGCCTACTGAACCTAGGAGCGATCGCAGATCCAATTCCAGTAGTGATCTATGATGTTATAGATTGATTTTGACGAATTTTTTAAAACCATATGACAACTTCAGACAATTCGAAGTGTTGCCAGATGACAAACGGAATTGGCACGTAGTTAATATAACAGGCCATTTGAGGGAGCTAAAAGCTGTTCCATTAATTTGTCGGGCTATGCTTGGAGTTTTTATGGATGATATATGTATGGTTTATAAGGCCACACACTTTTAAGAAGTAGAGTTGTAGTTAGTTGATGAGCACGTCAGAAGGAAAAGAACACTAAAATTAAAAGTTTAATTAAAGTAAAATAGTTAATAAAGTTAGAGTGGCAAATCTTTCCTTGAGTAGTTGGTGTTAGAAGGACGGTTGTTGACGTACTGCCGATCGTCAGCTTGCAATTAAATAGGTAAATTTAAATACACGCATACACATTTTTATACGTGGTAGAGCCATGCTACAGTTATATTAGTAGTATAGTTGTAGCACGAATGGGTCGGCTCGACCGGGGAAGGACCACGCTCTCACAGAATACCAGCGTGAAATAGTAGCTTAATGCTGCTGTATTTCGTATGGTGAGTGTAGAGAACCGGAGACCCTTTTTACTGGAAACGAGGCATTCCATCTTAGTCCTCACGGGTGACAACGTATCTGCATTTTGATTCGTAATCGAGGATAGATGTAGATGTCTATGGGCCACAGTAACCACTTACCATCAGGTGGACTGTGTGCTCGTTTGTCACCCTATCCTATAAAAAAAATACACGCGACGCCCGGCTAAAGTAGGTTACAACGTTTACTAAATAAAAATATGTGGTGTAACCATACAATATAATCGCATATTGAAGTTATCCTCAGTGGAACCGTAGTTATCGACATAGCCATAGGGAGGTCTGTGTATTGTAGTGAAATAGTGGCTGCAATAATTATGATGATCGGTTTTTTTAAATAAAGTACTCCAATTCCTGTACCGTTACAGCATACCAGTCCACTGATGAAGGTAGGCCTCTCCCATAGATAACCTCATGGCTCATGTTTACCATAACTGTCACGTTTCGTAGGCAAGTTAGCAATCGCAGTTTACTTTTATTTACTTGTTAATTTTTTTTAAAAATAATTTTTTTTTCTCTCAAGTCCTAGTCACCCGTGTCATGTGTGGTGCTCACTGTTGGACTGATCACAGGCTTGTTGTTATTAAATTAAATCTTCATCTTCCACGTCCACAGATACACGTCCACAGATACGTCTAAACCTTGAACGATCCAAGACACGAGGGCTAAATATGCCGAAACCTTGAGCATTGCTCTGCAGCCCCTCGACCTAAAATCAGGTGAGATCAATACTGTCTGGGAATCTCTATCTTCTCATGTTCTCGACACTGCTAAATCTACTTAAGGTTTGAGAGTTCGAAAACATGAGGACTGGTTTGATTTTTTTAAAAGCAGGGAGGAAATACTCGAGCGATGGGCGGAGCATTTTGTGACGGCCCAATATTATTATTAATAATTAAATTCATTATAAAGGGGCGTCAAAATAGTTTTAAAAGATATATATTAAGCAATTAAGTTAAATTAATAAACATAAAGTTAATATATTTCAGATATTAGCCCAATAACATAGTAAATTAAAGGCAAAATTATTGTTTTTCGTAATAAATAAATTTATTTAAAAACTTGAAAAAATGTTTAAAATAAGATAAATAATAGAAATACAAGTCAAAAAATATTATAAAATAATTTAAATAACGTTTATAAGATAATTAGAAAATTTGTTAAAAATTGTTTAAGTCATGGGAGGTGTTCATGTATAAAAGAAAATTTTCCTAAGTTATTGAAGGTGTTCATGTATAGATGTTTTGTATGGAGGAGCTGCCGGAGATACATTCATAATACATAAACACTCACGCCTGTCACCCAGAGGGGTAGGCAGAGACTACGGACTTCCATTTGGCACGATCCTGACATACCTCTTTCGCCTCCTTTACATCCATACATCTACGCATACATGCTCGTCGGTTAAGGGTACTTCTAACGTGGCCCATTTTCAAAATATCGCCAATTTGGTCGATAAACTTTTTTCTAGGGCGTCCCTTCCCGACTCGGCCGTTCACATCTGCCATATAAATTTGCTTTGTCACTCTTTCCTCATTCATTCTTTCTACGTGACCAAACCACCGAAGCATTCCTTTCTTAATCCTGGTCACAACATCATCTTGCATACCACATTTATCTCTTATCACGCAATTTCTCACCCTGTCATTCAGATTCAACCCTAGCATATTCCTTAAAGACCGCATTTCTACAGCATTTATTCTACTTTCGTGCTTCTTCTGCCACACCCAGCTTTCACTACCATACGTTAAAGTAGGGACTAACACAGCATTATGAATTACCATACGTGCCTGTTTTGACACATTCTGGTTCTTCATAATAGAGTGCAGTGCCCCATTCACTCTATTCCCTGCATTTACTCGTCGTTCTATATCCCTATCATATCTACCATCCCTGCTAAATACACATCCCAAATACACAAACTCATCCACTTGCTCAATTAACTCTCCTTCTATTCTTATTTCACATACCGTTTTGCTTCTTCTCTTACGGAAAAGTGGATTACGGAGATACATTCCTGCAGTTGTACATATATATGGGGTGGTCGGGAGCCCGACTGCCTGAAGTACTGTAGCACAATGACTAGTCCTATATTAGGGACTTATGATATTAAACTCAATGATCCAAAAGCAATACTATAGAAGGTCTCTATGATTAATATGCATTACAATAGTAGGGTCGTGGGTTCGAATCCTATATATGAATGACTTATGAAAGTAAGGTCTATGATACAAAAGCAATACTATAGAAGGTCTCTATGATTAATATGCATTACAATAGTAGGGTCGTGGGTTCGAAACCTATATATACATGACTTATGAAAGTAAGGTCTATGATACAAAAGCAATATTATAGGAGGTCTCCTTGATGCATAAGCATTGTATGGGGTGGTCGGGTGATTGACTGCTCCTAGTACTGTAGCAAAATGACTAGTCCTTATTAGGGACTTGAAAAGGAATATTATGGTGGCGTGTGTGCTGCTTCACGAGCAATTGGTCCGAGGTAAACTTGGACTCGCTAACCGATGTGTCCTAGACATATCATCTTAGTGCCGGTGGTAAGCGGGTTTGTTGTAGCAATACGGCTTTCCCGTGGACATCGCACACCCATACCGTTTGTGGGCGGCGTAGTAGCGCATAGCGATGCGTCGTCTATATTTCGGATTGGGATGATGAGTGTGTTTGGTAGCACTTTTAAGTGTAACAGGCATACTCAACTTTATGTCTTAGTGCATTAGCGCTATGATACGTGGAGTTTTGTCCACTGACGTCTTAGTAACGTGCTACTATGATACGTTGGTGATATTTTTTATATAACAACAATAAAAACTTTGTTACCAAAATCGATAGGAGTCATGTGGGTGTGTTGTGAGGGGGCGCCATCCGTATGATGGTTGCATTGATGCTTACTGCTACTTGCGGTATTGCGTCCTGTGATGGATCTGCGGGTGTGCTGCGCCTGATTCGACGCATTCTTGTGGTTCTGGTCGATGGAGGTATACAATTAACATCTTAGTGCCGGTGGTAAGCGGGTTTGTTGTAGCAATACGGCTTTCCCGTGGACATCGCACACCCATACCGTTTGTGGACGGCGTAGTAGCGCATAGAGATGCGTCGTCTATATTTCGGATTGGGATGATGAGTGTGTTTGGTAGCACTTTTAAGTGTAACAGGCATACTCAACTTCATGTCTTAGTGCATTAGCGATATGATACGTGGAGTTTTGTCCACCGGCGTCTTAGTGGCGTGCTACTACGATACGTTGGTGATATTTTTTATATAACAACAATAAACACTTTGTTACCAAAATCGATAGGAGTCATGTGGGTGTGTTGTGAGGGGGCGCCATCCGTATGACAGTTGCATTGATGCTTGATTGCTTGATTGATGTTGCGTCTTGTGATGGATCTGCGGGTGTGCTGCGCCTGATTCGACGCTCTCTTGTGGTTCTGGTCGATGGAGGTATGCGGGTGGTGATGTCTGCTGGGATGTATGGGGGACCTTGGGATGGTGTAAGCCCGATAGTCGTATTGATGCTCGTTGCGTTCTGCAGCATTGCGTCTCTGCGATGGTTGTTTGGCGGGACGCTATTCTCAATGGCGCTCTCTGCGTCTTGGTTTGACTCACACCTAAGTAGCTTTGCCCAAGTCGGGTCACTTCATTGCGGGGCTGCAGACTGTCTGTCCTCCACGATGTTTTATACATAACATACACATACATAAACACTCACGCCTGTCACCCAGAGGGGTAGGCAGAGACTACAGACTTCCATTTGGCACGATCCTGACACACCTCTCTCGCCTCCTTCACATCCATACACCTACGCATGCATGCTCGTCGGTTAAGGGTACTCCTAATTTGGCCCGTTTTCAATAAATCGCCAATTTGGTCGATACATTTTCGCCTAGGACGTCCCTTTCCGACTCTGCCATTCACTTCTGCAACATAAATTTTCTTTGTCACTCTTTCCTCATCCATTCTTTCCACATGACCAAACCACCGAAGCATTCCTTTCTTAATCCTGGTCACAACATCATCTTGCAAACCACCCTCTTATCTTATCACACAATTTTTCACCCTGTCATTCAGATTCAGCCCTAACATACTCCTTAACGACCGCATTTCTACTGCATTTATTCTACTCTCGTGCTTCTTCTGCCATACCCAACTTTCACTACCATACGTTAAAGTAGGGACCAACACAGCATTGTGAATTGCCATACGTGCCTTTTTTGACACATTTTGACTCATCACAATAGAGTGCAGGGCCCCATTTACTCTGTTTCCTGCGTTCACTCGTCGTTCTATATCCTTATCATATCTCCCATCCCTGCTGAATACGCACCCCAAATATACAAACTCATCTACTTGCTCGATCAACTCCCCTTCTATTCTTATTTCACATATCGTTTTACTTTCATCTCTTTCAAAAACCATAATTTTCGTCTTACTTGCGTTCACTTTCATACCCCTTTCTTTTAATGATCTGTTCATTAATGTAACCATCATTTGCAACTCGGCCGCCGACGACGCAAGAATAACTTGATCATCGGCGTACAAAAGGCATTTGATGGTTAACTCACCCATTCTTAATCCACATTCTTCAACTTTCAAATTTTGCAAACAACTGTCTATAAATAGGCTGAACAACCACGGGGAAGCCACACAGCCCTGTCTGACACCTTTATGGATGCCAAACCAGTCCGAGTAGACCCCGTTAATCCTAACACAAGCACTAGAGTCCCTATAAAGAGATTCCAATGCCTGTATTAAGCCAGCGCTCAACCCAAATGAGTTCAGTGTTTGCCATAGCACATTCCTATCCACTCTGTCATAGGCCTTCTCCAAGTCCATGAACGCACAAAAAACCTTTTGGTTTTTGGCCAAAAACTTCTCCGCGATCATGCGCATGGAGAAAACTTGATCTGTACATCCCATTCCCTTTCTAAATCCCGCTTGCACATCCCAAATTTTTCCATCGGTTTCTTTCATGACCCTTTCAATTAGTACCTTGGCATACAGTTTTCCCACGATGCTAAGAAGGCTGATACCGCGGTAGTTTTTACAGTCCTGCTGCGACCCTTTTCCCTTATATACTGGGACTATCACGGCTTTGCACCAGTCTCCCGGTACCCGTTTCAGTTCCCAGCATAAATTAAACAAGGTGTGCAGCAGGCCTGCCACCACTTCCTCTCCAGCCCCTAGCATTTCGAGTGAAACTCTATCATATCCGGCAGCCTTACCTGCTTTCATGCTTTTCATTGCTTTCATTATTTCATCTATACTTATCTCGCTACCTCCTTCCTCTTCTTTCGGAGTTCCTATTTCATTCAGTTCATACGTTGTCTCCTCACTCATAAACATGCTTTCAAAATATTCCTTCCATCTCTTTAAACTCAAAACTTCATCATTCAGAATATAGCCATTCTCATCTCTTATAGCATTCATTATAGGCTGTTTTGAACATCCCCTGGCAGTTTTTACGAGTTTCCAGAACATTTTAATATTTGCCTGGAAGTTATCCGATATTCTTCTATCATTTTTATCCGTTCTTTCTTGCTTTTACCTTTCAACTACTTCTTTTACTCTTTTATTTAGATGTCTAATGACTGCCTTTTTTCTTTCAAAATCATCATTCGTACCGCTGGAATTACCAGCCTTAGTTGCTAGTAAATCTAGCCATGCTCTCTTCTTTGCTTCAACTTCCGTACGTATCTCATCATCCTACCATAACCTATTATTTTTCCTTTCATTCTTTCTTTTACTAACACCACATACTTCGGTAGCTGCATCTACTAAACCTTTCTTAACATTTTGCCATACATTCTCCAAGTCTAACTCATTCATACATAATTCATCCAAACCACTTACGTTTTCTTTCAGTCTACATTTAAACTTGTTTTTCTCACCTTCATCTTGTAATCTTTCTGTTCTAATACGCTGTAACGCAGTGGTAGACACAGATGACCGATGGCGCCACCGCCTGAATAGACCATTAATTCGGCATAAAACCAGAAAATGATCCGTTCCTACGTTTGACCCCCGGTAAACCCTTGTATCCACCACTGCGCCCCTCAATCTTTCATCCACAATTATGAAATCTATCATGCTTCTATCATCACCTCTTTCCCAAGTGTACATGTGAATCCTCTTGTGGCGAAAGAAAGTGTTCGTCACAAAAAGATTCTTTTCCATACATACAGTGAGGAGGCTTTCACCATTCTCATTTATACTTTCATCACCAAACGTTCCCAATATCCTTTCATAATCAAGACTCCTTACCCCAACTCTTCCATTAAAATCTCCTAGCATAACAACATTTTCATTTCCCAAAACTGCTCTCGGATATGAGTGGGCTTAGACATGTCTGGGGCGTAGACCCCTAGCAAAAACAACTTCTTTAAGCCCACTTTCAATCGTATCCATAGCAGTCTTGGGCTTACACATTCATACTCTTTCACACATTGCACCATTCCTTCTGATAGGATGATACCTACTCCCTGGCATGCCCGCTCGAGCTCGTCTACACCAGACCAGTATGCGGTATACATGCCATGTGTAGTGACATCCTTCCCCTTCCGTTTCGTCTCATTTACACATAACAAATCTATTCCTCTATCATACATCACCTCGCATACTTCATCCATTTTATCATTCATTGCTCCACATACATTCAACGTAGCCAGACGGGCCTCTGCAATCCACTTTTCGCCCCTCCGGGAGACAGAATGTGACGGGTGGCGAGCCTCGTCGCCGGTTTTCCTCCCGGAGATTCTTCGCACCCCTGCCCCATTAAAGGGGCGCCGGGAACTCGGGGCCATTTCTTTAATTTGATTCCTCATGGTGCGAATAGGGTGGTATATTTAATAATAAATATATATATAGAATATATATATATATATATATATATATATATATATATATATATATATATATATATTCTATATATATATTTATTATCATAAAGGGAAATTAATTATATTCAATATCATACATATTTTTATATGTTGAGAGGGGGGATCGTTACAATTTGGTGCCGTGACCAGGATATATTTTAAAAAGAAGATCGTCTAAAGAATTATGGAGTAGGTGTTATGCCTACAATTTGTTGTCCGTGAAATGTAGAGGTGTCTTGGAGTATGGTGTTTGCTGGGGGTGGTTGAGAGTCTGGGGTGGAGCTTTAATATTAATATTGATTTTTTTTGTTATAAAGGTTGTGTGCATAGTTAATGCGAAATAAAATATAAAGTGAAATAAATGAGAAGACGCAGTAACATTTGTGTAAGTGAAGGACATAACAGTGCTAAAACTGATAAAAGTATATAAATATAATAATGGCTAAAAAAAGAAAAGTTCTAAGTGAGTGAAGGCTAAGCCTGAAAATGAATTTAAGATGCTTCAAAAATTAATTAAAAATGCAGTGAAAACCTTTGAGGTTAAAATAATTTCTCGAAGATAAGTTTATTAACCAAATGAAAGATCACCAAATTAAAGTAAACCAAGAAGAGGTGTACGGGGCGAGCACCTCATATGTTACTGATCCTAAAAGGACTAATTTATATAAAATACATAATGTAACAATAGAAAAGCTGAAGATGGAAAATGAAATACTCATCCAGTAACATTTTATAAGATCTCACCAATTAAATAAAGGACGTTCCATCTAATAATCTCAATATAATCGAAAGTTATGAGCAAGATTTAAGTTAAATTTTTAAGAAAATATTAAATTAAGTATTTTATTATATTAATTCATTAAAACAAATAATTTTCATGTGTGATATTTGTAATAATTTAAATTAATTTAAATAGAGAGAATTATGAACCTGGGTCAGTACGCCTGACTCAATAACATTAATAAGTTCAAGCAGCCACTTAAACTAAATAGTATAAGCAAATATAATGTCGGACAAATTAGATAACAAGTGCGAAACTATTTAAAAGAGGCAAGTCGCATTAGAAACACAAAATTTGATAAGCGTAAAAAATTAATGAAATATCACATTGGCGATTTAGTAAAAGTTTCTAGATCTAGTAAATCAGATGCAGATAACAAAGTTATGAGTAAATTTAATCTGGCTTATTAAGGGCGTTATATAATAGCAGCCGTACCATCTTACAATGTACTTTAATATACCTTAGCAAGCCCAGAAACAAATGAAATTATAGGAAATTTTAATGCTATTCATTTATTAAAATTTTTTAAATAATAGTTTTGTTTTATATACATACTAGAATAAATATTGTAATATAAATTGGTCTCGTGGGTGGCCTTTTGAGAAAATAAATTTAAAATTATTAAAGTTATGAGCGAGACACAAAACTATTAAAAATAAGAAAAATTATATAATAATTATATTAACGACTATCTGTAAATATTGAATGTATGATAATTTTGTAAAATATTTTTATTTGAATAAATTTGGGGAGTTGGGTCAGGGTGAATGGCTCAATCAAATTTATCCTGTGGGTGTGTATCCATCTGATTTCAACTCATATTCAAAATACTGTACATATAAAGAAAGCACTGATGAATAAATATTTTAAAGACTTAAAAATGTAAGTCAAAATCTAAAGAGAACCACTATATTAACGACATAATATACAATAAATTTAGCAAGATAACAATTTATGGTTTATTGCATTGGGATAGATGTGGTTGAAGGGGTGTTTGGCGGCGGCCATTCCCTGGGGTAGGTGGGATGAAAATATATACTGAATTGTAACAGATTGAAAGAGGAAAGAACAGATACACATAAGTTCAAATTTTTGAGTGTAGTGCATATGCTCTCAATATAGTAAAATTTTATATCAACGACTCCACTGTGTGGGTCATTAACATAAAATTTGGGGGTGGATTGTGACGGCCCAATATTATTATTAATAATTAAATTCAATATAAAGGGGCGTCAAAAATAGTTTTAAAGGATATATATTAAGCAATTAAGTAAAATTAGTAAATATAAAGTTAATATATTTCAGACATTAGCCCAATAACATAGTAAATTAAAGACAAAATTATTGTTTTTCGTAATAAATAAATTTATTTAAAAACTTGAAAAAATATTTAAAATAAGATAAATAATAGAAATAAAAGTCAAAAAATATTATAAAATAAGTTAAATAACGTTTATAAGATAATTAGAAAATTTGTTAAAAATTGTTTAAGTCATGGGAGGTGTTCATGTATAAAAGAAAATTTTCCTAAGTTGTGGAAGGAGTTTACGTATAAAAGAAATTTCCTAAGTTGTGGAAGAAGTTCACGTATAAAAGAAAATTTTCCTAAGTTATTGAAGGTGTTCATGTATAGATGTCTTGTATGGAGGAGCTGCCGGAGATACATTCCTGCAGTTGTACATATATATGGGGTGGTCGGGAGCCCGACTGCCTGAAGTACTGTAGCACAATGACTAGTCCTATATTTTGGGACTTATGATATTAAACTCAATGATACAAAAGCAATACTAAAGAAGGTCTCCATGATGAATTTGCATTACAATAGTAGGGTCGTGGGTTCGAACCCTATATATTAATGACTTATGAAAGTAATGTCTATGATCCAAAAGCAATACTATAGAAGGTCTCTATGATTAATATGCATTACAATAGTAGGGTCGTGGGTTCGAATCCTATATATGAATGACTTATGAAAGTAAGGTCTATGATACAAAAGCAATACTATAGAAGGTCTCTATGATTAATATGCGTTACAATAGTAGGGTCGTGGGTTCGAAACCTATATATACATGACTTATGAAAGGTGATATTTTTTATATAACAACAATAAAAACTTTGTTACCAAAATCGATAGGAGTCATGTGGGTGTGTTGTGAGGGGGCGCCATCCGTATGATAGTTGCATTGATTGTGGTGATGCCATGCACTTACATCACGTCTGCAGGAGCGGCGGTCTGGCAGGTGGTGGCGCTCACGGAGGGTTTAAGGCCAGTGTGCCTATTTGCCTAAACCGTGTGACGTACATTCACTGTGGCTGGATTCGTGCGTATTCTACATGGCGTTTACACGCATTGACATGCACGACTTCGGTCGATGTTAGTTCTTACGCACTAACAAGGGGCCAAGCCTCTTTTACTGGTTCGCCAGTTATTTTGCTGTGGACTACGGTCCAGTCCCCAAATTAGCGTTCCCTTCGGGGGGAGTGCATCAAAATGGTTGGCGCTCACCGTGCACGGCGTGTGTGGGGCCGTGTACCTCTCCTACATTTTTTTTAAAATAAATGTAGGAGAGCGAAGCCCTTGTCCGAGCGGGAAGGAATAAATAATTAATAATGTAAACCTGATACAAGCGGAATAGGGACGTTTTATGTTCTTAACCTTTTTCGAGCCCTGTCTTCATGAACGGGGTTCACTTAGCTTATAAGGCACTACCAACAGCTTTCAATTGCCCTAGTGAATATTCATTCATCCAAAAGACACCTAAAAGAACTAAGTTACTAAACAAACACAACGTAAATAAGGGTCCTAACTCCTAACGATCACGCCAAAATATTAAAAACGGCCGATTAATAAACCTTTTGAAAGATCATTTAGAAAGATCAAAACATATTTTATTAATCCTGGTCACATATTATATATATATATATATATATATATATATATATATATATATATATATATATATATATTATATTATATTTTATCATAAAGGTAAATTAATTATATTCAATATCATACATATTTTTATATGTTGAGAGGGGGGATCGTTACAATTTCAACACCCTACTTAACGTGGATCATTTTGTTGACCTAGACCATGTTCGCTGTTTACCTCAGCAACCTTTCGCCCTCGAGCTCGATGAGCCAGTCTCGCCTGACGAGGTTGCTCTTGGCATTAAGCAACAGCAAAATAAACGCGCGGTTGGTGTTGATTTTATACCGGGTGAATTATTGAAGTATGGCGGTGTGGATTTGTATTCGGCGATATGGGAACTTTTTGTCGTTATGTGGGAAATAGAATAAGTTCCTAATACTTTTAAGGTATCCCTCATACGAGCCCTATATAAGGGCAAGGCTGACCGGTCAAACTGCAATTCTTACCGTGGCATTTCTTTACTTTCTGTGCCTGGAAAAATCTTCGCCAGACTTCTATTAAACCGCCTCAAGAAATTTTCTGAAAGGATTTTGCCGGAATCCGAGTTCGGCTTTCGACCAGACCGTGGTACATGTGAGGCGATTTTCTCATTGCGTCAACTACAGGAAAAAAGCAGAGAACAGGGTCGTAATATGTATCTCTGTTTTGTAGACCTTGAGAAAGCATTCGATTGTGTACCGCGAGAAGCCCTGCGTATAGTGTTGCGGAAAATTGGATGCACGGAGAAGTTCGTGAGACTTATGCCCGCATGACGACATGCTGAGCTGCGTCGCGGTAAACGCTGATCAGTCAGAATTTTTTCCCGTTACCTGTGGGGTAAAACAAGGGTGTGTCTTTGCACACACACTTTTCGCGTTATACTTTGCAGTTGTAGTCCAGGAAGTCTTAAAAACTACCCCTGAGGGAATCCGCATTTGTTTCCGCAATGATGGCAATCTTTTCAGCTTAGACAGACTTAAGGCCCGTACGAAAGTGTCTTACGCACTTATTACAGAGATCGTCTACGCAGATGATCTATGTTTTGTGACTGATTCCCCAGCTGGCCTACAACAGCTCGTGACCACCTTTCATGAGTCGTGCCGTAGTTTTGGTCTAGTTTAGTTTAGTTTACAACGGGCTGTTTTCCGCAACTCCACGTCTAAGCGCGTATTTTGCGTGTGGGCAGGAATAATATGCTTATTCGAGCCATGATATCTCCCCGAAGAAGCTCAGCAGTCCCTTGATGTTGCAAGCAACTTCGGGGAGCGATCCCGGCGTGCCGAGATGTTTAGCCCTGTATGAAGCGACTTCTGGACATGTCAGCAACACGTGAGCCGCCGTTTTTTCCTCTCCCATGCATGCCCTGCACAGGGGGCTGTCAGTAACACCTATGGTGAACAAACGTTTGTTAAAAGAGCCATGTCCTGTGATAGCACTTGTTACTATCCTGATCTGTGGCTTGTTCAGTCTCATTAGAACCTTGGTTAGACGACTGTTTATTTCAGGTAGGGCCTCCCTAGCTTGTCTACAGTCTACTAAATTTTTCCAAAGCTGAGCGTGTAAATTATTGAAGTATCTACGTACCAGTGAACGACCGTAACCAAAGGGGATTAGTATTATTGGTTCCGGCCCTATAGTTGCTAGGGCCGATCCCCTTCTGGCCTTTCATTTGCTGCATCGTTGCCTCTAGATCCACTGTGTCCCTTGATCCATTGCAGAGTCACATTGTTGTGCTTACATACCTCATTCAATCGTTGATGGCATGGCACTCGTATATCAGTCCCGAGTTCGTCACATTGCAACTAGAACTTGTAGCACCGCCATACTGTCGGTCAGTATTCTGATGGAGAAGTCTTTCACATTCCTAGCATCTATTGCTATGGCCGCTTGGATGATACATATGCATTCAGCCTGGAAGACTGTGTTGTGGGTACCCCGCGGTGTGCATATGTGGATATTAAGATCTTCAGAGAAAGCCCTTCATTTGTCTTAGAGCCATCCGTGAAAACTTTGAGCTCTCTTGGACCCAATCCTCCCAGATGGTTAGTTTCCTTCAATCCTGTACTTCTTATCGAATACAAATTGTTTTGGGATCTTATCATAACTTGGCTTGTAAGATAGGAATTTTTGAGTAAATTCTATCGATTATATCTGTATGGGAGACTCTACTCTTACTTAAAAGATTTAGGGTCTTGAGTCTAATGGCAGCTAAAGTTGCTTCTTGTTGTATATGCAGATGAAGCGGTGTCAGCTCCAGCATAGCCTCCAAAGCTGCTGTTGGTGTTGTCCTTATGCAGCCCGTGGCAACCATACAAGCTAATCTCTGGTAACGCTGAAGCTTTCGTATAGTGGTGGCTTCATTGGTTTTGGTCCACCATACCAGAGAGCCGTATGTGATCATGGGCCGAATTACAGTTTTGTACAGCCACAGTATAATTTTTGGCGTCAAACCCCATCGTTTGCCAATCATATTTTTGCACTGCCAGAAAGTTAAACTAGCGAAACCTATATATACATGACTTATGAAAGGTGATATTTTTTATATAACAACAATAAAAACTTTGTTACCAAAATCGATAGGAGTCATGTGGGTGTGTTGTGAGGGGGCGCCATCCGTATGATAGTTGCATTGATGCTTACTGCTACTTGCGGTATTGCGTCCTGTGATGGATCTGCGGGTGTGCTGCGCCTGATTCGACGCATTCTTGTGGTTCTGGTCGATGGAGGTATACAATTAACATCTTAGTGCCGGTGGTAAGCGGGTTTATTGTAGCAATACGGCTTTCCCGTGGACATCGCACACCCATACCGTTTGTGGACGGCGTAGTAGCGCATAGAGATGCGTCGTCTATATTTCGGATTGGGATGATGAGTGTGTTTGGTAGCACTTTTAAGTGTAACAGGCATACTCAACTTCATGTCTTAGTGCATTAGCGCTATGATACGTGGAGTTTTGTCCACTGGCGTCTTAGTAGCGTGCTACTATGATACGTTGGTGATATTTTTTATATAACAACAATAAACACTTTGTTACCAAAATCGATAGGAGTCATGTGGGTGTGTTGTGAGGGGGCGCCATCCGTATGATAGTTGCATTGATGCTTACTGCTACTTGCGGTATTGCGTCTTGTGATGGATCTGCGGGTGTGCTGCGCCTGATTCGACGCTCTTTTGTGGTTCTGGTCGATGGAGGTATGCAGGTGGTGATGTCTGCTGGGATGTATGGGGGACCTTGGGATGGTGTAAGCCCGACGATAGCCGTATTGATGCTTGTTGCGTTCTGCAGCATTGCGTCTCTGCGATGGTTGTTTGGCGGGACGCTATTCTCAATGGCGCTCTCTGCGTCTTGGTTTGACTCACACCTAAGTAGCTTTGCCCAAGTCGGGTCCCTTCATTGCGGGTCTGCAGACTGTCTGTCCTCCACGATGTATATCTCTGTAACTTTCACACCTTTATATATACAATACATAATATTATATCTCTGTAACTTTCACACCTTTGAATGATTGAAGGCAACTTGTTGGTGGGTGAGACAAACATGATCGAAAAGGCATTTACTCAACGTCAGTGACACAAACCCTTTCTGATGGCGAATTATTACTCTTATCTTATAACTGCCTTTTGGCTATATCTGCCGTTGTATTGGTTGGTGGAGCATATGCGTCGACCTCATGCGGGTGGTAGCTGGCGGGAGGATCTGAGGAGACTCTCAAGGCTGCAGCCGAAAGCCGCACAACGTAGGACCCCATTCCCTTGAGGTGAGCAGTAGACTCATGACACGCTCTGCGGCTAGTAGCCGTGCTGATCATGCAATTGGTGGTGATGCCATACACTTACATCACGTCTGCAGGAGCGGCGGTCTGGCAGGTGGTGGCGCTTACGGAGGGTTTAAGGCCAGTGTGCCTATTTGCCTAAACCGTGTGACGTACATTCACTGTGGCTGGATTCGTGCGTATTCTGCATGGCGTTTACACGCATTGACATGCACGACTTCGGTCGATGTTAGTTCTTACGCACTAACAAGGGGCCAAGCCTCTTTTACTGGTTCGCCAGTTATTTTGCTGTGGACTACGGTCCAGTCCCCAAATTAGCGTTCCCTTCGGGGGGAGTGCATCAAAATGGTTGGCGCTCACCGTGCACGGCGTGTGTGGGGCCGTGTACCTCTCCTACATTTTTTTTTAAATAAATGTAGGAGAGTAAAGCCCTTGTATCGGGTATTTTGTATAAATATATTTTGAGCCTTTTCCGAGCGGGAAGGAATAAATAATTAATAATGTAAACCTGATACAAGCGGAATAGGGACGTTTTATATTCTTAACCTTTTTCGAGCCCTGTCTTCATGAACGGGGTTCACTTAGCTTATAAGGCACTACCAACAGCTTTCAATTGCCCTAGTGAATATTCATTCATCCAAAAGACACCTAAAAGAACTAAGTTACTAAACAAACACAACGTAAATAAGGGTCCTAACTCCTAACGATCACGCCAAAATATTAAAAACGGCCGATTAATAAACCTTTTGAAAGATCATTTAGAAAGATCAAAACATATTTTATTAATCCTGGTCACATATTATATATATATATATATATATATATATATATATATATATATATATATATATATATATATATATATATATATATATATATATATATATATATTATATTTTATCATAAAGGTAAATTAATTATATTCAATATCATACATATTTTTATATGTTGAGAGGGGGGATCGTTACAATTTCAACACCCTACTTAACGTGGATCATTTTGTTGACCTAGACCATGTTCGCTGTTTACCTCAGCAACCTTTCGCCCTCGAGCTCGATGAGCCAGTCTCGCCTGACGAGGTTGCTCTTGGCATTAAGCAACAGCAAAATAAACGCGCGGTTGGTGTTGATTTTATACCGGGTGAATTATTGAAGTATGGCGGTGTGGATTTGTATTCGGCGATATGGGAACTTTTTGTCGTTATGTGGGAAATAGAATAAGTTGCTAATACTTTTAAGGTATCCCTCATACGAGCCCTATATAAGGGCAAGGCTGACCGGTCGAACTGCAATTCTTACCGTGGCATTTCTTTACTTTCTGTGCCTGGAAAAATCTTCGCCAGACTTCTATTAAACCGCCTCAAGAAATTTTCTGAAAGGATTTTGCCGGAATCCGAGTTCGGCTTTCGACCAGACCGTGGTACATGTGAGGCGATTTTCTCATTGCGTCAACTACAGGAAAAAAGCAGAGAACAGGGTCGTAATATGTATCTCTGTTTTGTAGACCTTGAGAAAGCATTCGATTGTGTACCGCGAGAAGCCCTGCGTATAGTGTTGCGGAAAATTGGATGCACGGAGAAGTTCGTGAGACTTATGCCTGCATGACGACATGCTGAGCTGCGTCGCGGTAAACGCTGATCAGTCAGAATTTTTTCCCGTTACCTGTGGGGTAAAACAAGGGTGTGTCTTTGCACACACACTTTTCGCGTTATACTTTGCAGTTGTAGTCCAGGAAGTCTTAAAAACTACCCCTGAGGGAATCCGCATTTGTTTCCGCAATGATGGCAATCTTTTCAGCTTAGACAGACTTAAGGCCCGTACGAAAGTGTCTTACGCACTTATTACAGAGATCGTCTACGCAGATGATCTATGTTTTGTGACTGATTCCCCAGCTGGCCTACAACAGCTCGTGACCACCTTTCATGAGTCGTGCCGTAGTTTTGGTCTAGTTTAGTTTAGTTTACAACGGGCTGTTTTCCGCAACTCCACGTCTAAGCGCGTATTTTGCGTGTGGGCAGGAATAATATGCTTATTCGAGCCATGATATCTCCCCGAAGAAGCTCAGCAGTCCCTTGATGTTGCAAGCAACTTCGGGGAGCGATCCCGGCGTGCCGAGATGTTTAGCCCTGTATGAAGCGACTTCTGGACATGTCAGCAACACGTGAGCCGCCGTTTTATCCTCTCCCATGCATGCCCTGCACAGGGGGCTGTCAGTAACACCTATGGTGAACAAACGTTTGTTAAAAGAGCCATGTCCTGTGATAGCACTTGTTACTATCCTGATCTGTGGCTTGTTCAGTCTCATTAGAACCTTGGTTAGACGACTGTTTATTTCAGGTAGGGCCTCCCTAGCTTGTCTACAGTCTACTAAATTTTTCCAAAGCTGAGCGTGTAAATTATTGAAGTATCTACGTACCAGTGAACGACCGTAACCAAAGGGGATTAGTATTATTGGTTCCGGCCCTAAAGTTGCTAGGGCCGATCCCCTTCCGGCCTTTCATTTGCTGCATCGTTGCCTCTAGATCCACTGTGTCCCTTGATCCATTGCAGAGTCACATTGTTGTGCTTACATACCTCATTCAATCGTTGATGGCATGGCACTCGTATATCAGTCCCGAGTTCGTCACATTGCAACTAGAACTTGTAGCACCGCCATACTGTCGGTCAGTATTCTGATGGAGAAGTCTTTCACCTTCCTAGCATCTATTGCTATGGCCGCTTGGATGATACATATGCATTCAGCCTGGAAGACTGTGTTGTGGGTACCCCGCGGTGTGCATATGTGGATATTAAGGTCTTCAGAGAAAGCCCTTCATTTGTCTTAGAGCCATCCGTGAAAACTTTGAGCTCTCTTGGACCCAATCCTTCCAGATGGTCAGTTTCCTTCAATCCTGTACTTCTTATCGAATACAAATTGTTTTGGGATCTTATCATAACTTGGCTTGTAAGATAGGAATTTTTGAGTAAATTCTATCGATTATATCTGTATGGGAGACTCTACTCTTACTTAAAAGATTTAGGGTCTTGAGTCTAATGGCAGCTAAAGTTGCTTCTTGTTGTATATGCAGATGAAGCGGTGTCAGCTCCAGCATAGCCTCCAAAGCTGCTGATGGTGTTGTCCTTATGCAGCCCGTGGCAACCATACAAGCTAATCTCTGGTAACGCTGAAGCTTTCGTATAGTGGTGGCTTCATTGGTTTTGGTCCACCATACCAGAGAGCCGTATGTGATCATGGGCCGAATTACAGTTTTGTACAGCCACAGTATAATTTTTGGCGTTAAACTCCATCGTTTGCCAATCATATTTTTGCACTGCCAGAAAGTTAAACTAGCTTTGCTGATTTTGTTTTCTATGTGTTTGTTCTAAGTTTTCTGTCCAAGGTAAGACCTAGGTATTTTACCTCGGAAGAAAGTAGAGGAGTTTTGTGCTGAAAAGACTTGGAAGATGATAGTTATTCAGCATTCGTTTTTGTGTGAACATTACTATAACCGTTTTATTTGGATTAACGGTTAGGTCAAAAGTTTTGGTCTAAAGATGTGTTAAAAAGACGGAATTGACGTCTTTAGATATCTACGGTCAAGAGACACTTGCCATCAAACTTGGTGATGACACACTTAAGCAAATCTATACATTTCGTTATCTGGGGAGCACGATAACATTAAAGTGTGACCTTGATGCTGAAATCAACAGTCCGATCGGTGTCGCTGCTGCGGTATTCGGTAAACTGGATCGCAAGGTCTTTGGTTCACATGACCTAAAGCTGGCTACTAAAATTGACATTTATAAGGCGGTAGTGCTGCCTAACATAATGTACTCTTCAGAGTCATGGACAGTTTACCGCCGTCACATACAACCGGATTGTAGCACCGCCCAAATTTCGACGGAATCAAAGGCTTTCTCATAGTCCACATACGCCAGGCAAAGTGGCAGATTTTTCTCTTCTACTACAGTCATTATAACTTATCGAAATTATTTATTAAAGGAGGTAAAGTAAATTAAAAAATTCCTTATACGATAATTTATTTATTATCTTAAATACAACGATTAAAACATAAAATAACTCTTTTAAATAATTAACATTAAGCTTGTTCTTTTACAAGTTATCACATTAACACCAAAATACTATTTAATTGAGACAAAGAGTGGAATGAGTAAGTTTTCTGTGAGCTTTGTCCCATAAACCGTGAGGAAGAATACAGGTAAAAAACGTAGCGAATGGTTTAAAGGAAAACAGACGATTCATTTGCCTAACACTAGTTATTAGTGTGCTGGTGTACTCGTACTACAAATAGTACAAAACAACATCCCTCATATATCATGTCATTTTCGATCAAAGCATTTTTATGTTTACAATCTGAGCAAGTTTTGATAAAGATGTACAACTTACAAAAGCCTGAATTATTCATTCAATAAAATTACTTGAATTGTAGTCTCTGAAGATGATTATTATGTGAAAAATGTCTTATTAAAAATGTAAACAAAAACATTTTATCGTAGGCAGATTTTTCCAAAACTAATTTTTAGAGATATGTTATACCAATAAGTTATACATATTATATGTACATATTTTAAGAACCTGGTCGAGATTATTACTGCACAAATTTTGCGCATGAAGAAAATGTATCAGCACGTTACCATCCATGGCTGCACGTGTTCTTACATGAATAATATAATATTTCGATTCCTACAACATCTTATTACATTGCGTATCCTTCCCAAAGAGTAAAAAATAGTAATTTCATTAAGCGGGCTTATAACACCAATGTTTTCAATAAATGCTCCCAATTTCGCTTCAAGTCTACCACAGTTAATACATAACATTTATGAATCTATTTAGTTTTAAATATTATAAATATATAATCAATGACAGTGCAGGCCTGCTACCGCTACAAAAGTAACCGTTTGCACATTGAAGTATTTTAAGTTGAAGTCATCAGATATATGTATTTAGACAGAAATACGAACTTTCGTAAAGGCTGTAAATAATAAAAGTAAACAAAAATAATATAACTTCACTTTTATTTAAATTCAAAATGTAAATGTTGGAAGTAAGTTTTTTTCTGCAACAATACACATAAAAAATTATTTAGTTGTGTTGTGGGTAACCGTATCGGTATTTGTTAATTTATAATTCAAAACTTTGGTTTTAAATTTTTAAAGTAAATTCAGATAAGTATGTAATCTTAATATTTTATTGCACCTTCATAAGTATTACTGATAATAGTAATTCTATTAGGTTTGATTTTTTAAGGCGAAATATTTCGCTATCCTTTCGCAGGGTGTTAGTGTAAACACCGTTATCCTTGAAACCAGCGGTTTGGTTTCCACTTATAGAACGTAAATTAAATGAGAAATAACAACATTTTTTTTAGTAAAATCTAAATTTTTCCTAAATTCCTCAATTTTTGCCTCTCCTAAGCCAGGATGAAAGTATGAAGGAAAAGTTACTTCACAGGTTATGTGTACCTATTGTGTTTTTATTGGAATGTTGTGTAGGTAGCTAGCGTGGGCGGTGATCTTTACAGTGATTACGTCACTCGGGCGCATAGGGTATCCATGAATTTACGGACGGTGTCGGACAAAAACTTTTAAAATTTTATGAAAGAAAATAGCGCTTTTTTTAAAATTCATTGAATTTACGTTCTATAAGTGAAACCAAACCACTGGTTTCAAGGATAAGGGTGTTTACACAAATACCCTGTATGTAAAATGAAAAACATATAGTCAAAAGTCTAAGTAAATTATATATTTTCTGTGTGATATTATCTTTACAACAATCGGAAGTAAGAGCTATACAGATAAAAATATCAACTCGAATATTTTTAGAAACAATTTCATCATAAAACGTAAATACCCATAGAACAATATAAACCTCAGTCAAAAATGTTATACTTAAAAAATATGTATGGTCCAAATGGATTGATCGTTGATCAGCTTAAAATAATTCAAATATGTGTACAAAAAGCCAGGCACGATGGCGCATCGATTACACGTGAACGATAATAGTAATTAATACCTCATATTATCACTATAAAACGACGTATTCTTAAAGTTAAATAAATAGATATATCGATGAAATAAACAACATTCGTACTTGAAACATAATCGCGCCATAAATATAGGCCCACCAAAAAAAATGATTTCAGGTTAGTTAATTTATTAAAAATATAAAATAATAAATAAATATTTGATAAAGAATCGACATGATTTCATTTATAAATATTTCATTTGAAGATTCAATTTAAAAAAGTGTTTTTATTTAATTTATGATAAAGGTTGATTTCCAGAATATAAATATAATAATAAGCATTCTGGCCTAAAATTGTTCTTAATTAAAAACACTCAAAATTAACACGGCGGTGTAAGTTCTAAATACTAGCAATACTCTCGTAAGATACGTATTATTACGGCAAGCCATCTTAAATTACATTATAACGTTTTGAATTATTTCAAAATTATATACGGCAGGCCTATACTACTGTAACAATTCAAGCACATCAGAGCGCGAACATAGAGTCTTGGTCTTCCTTTTTAATCTGCCTATGCCGTGGTGTCTGCTGCGGCGAATTTTGGACTCTATCTTCACTGATATTAGGTAGGTTTTCCGCTGCAGCTGCTCTCTCGGCTAAGAACTTGTCGAAGTCACTGCTAGTGACGCTCTCCTGAGTTCCATTTGCCTCTGAAGCAGCCTATAATAATTTATTTTACATTAAAATATATTGACAATACTTTATTTAATATATATATATATATATATATATATATATATATATATATATATATATATATATATATATATATATATATATCAAATCAAATCAAATCATTTATTTGCAATCTAAGTGTCATAATTGGTATTAAATTAAAAATGTGCTTACAACTTAGACGCCCTTTTCAGGCACTGCAAATTTGACAAGGGCACTGCTTATATACTATTAACATACATAAAATAAAATCAAATTAAAAGCTATAAAAAGATATAAAAAATATATAATAGTGTTATTTTTTATCTAAATACTCTTCTACTGAGTAGAAGGGGTTTTGTTTTAAATATTTACCGAGTCTTGATTTAAATTTGGTTAATTCTGATATATTTTTTATTTCCTGTGGTAATTTATTATATACTTTTATTGCCATATAGTAGGGGCTTGTATTTAACATTTTTGTTCGCGACTGTGGTAGGTATAATTTATTTTTGTTACGTGTATTTAAGTTATGCGTATCTTTAATTTTCTTAAAACTATTATTATTTTTGTGGACAAACAGGCATAGATCATAAATGTACATACAGGGTAAGGTAAGAATATTTAGTTGTTTGAAATACGGTCTACAGCTAGTAGTGTTATCTATCTGGGCTAGTATTCTAACGCACTTCTTCTGGGTAATAAAAAGCTGCTGCACATCGACGCTACTTCCCCACAACATAACTCCGTACTTAAGCCACGAATGAGCATAGGCATAGTAAGCTGACAATGCCGTGGCTGTGTCAGTGGTGTATTTAATTTGAAATAAAGCATACGTAAATTTTGAAATTTTAGACTTTATATAATTAATGTGCGTTTTCCAATTGATGTTTGAATCTACTTTCAAACCTAAAAGATTAAAAGTATCAACTTCTTCTAGTTGTATATTATTAAAGTTTATGTTTAAAGTTAATGGGCTGCTTTTATATGTTTTAAATTGCATAATTTTGGTCTTTTTAAAGTTAATTTCTAAGTTGTGATCTTCAAGCCAATTTGTTATAGTGTGTAGAGTGTTGTTGATAATATAGTTATAATTTGTGTTTTTATCGCAGTTCACTAACACTGACACATCGTCGGCAAAGAGTACGCTTAATGTGTTTTCGTTATTTATTATCAATAAAATACCGAGCAAAGCTCGGTCATTCTCATATATATACATATATATATATATATATATATATATATATATATATATATATATATATATATATATATATATATAATGATAATGATCGAGCTTTGCTCGGTATTTTTCGCTCGATTTTTTTAAATTCGTGTGTTTTGGAAATTATATTTAGATACAAATTACGTACTGATGAAATATAAATAATATTTTTTGATCTTAGCGACATAACAGAAAAAACGGAACTGGTTATTTGAATAAAAAATCATGAGTGCAATTATTTTAATTTAAATTATTCGTGTTTTTAAAAAATACTAAAAAGAGAGCTCGAAAAAATAGATTTTCTCAAAAAAGAAACTTGAAAAAAAAATTAAAAAATGTCGGTCGGCCGGTCTGGGCTCGAACCGGGTGAACCGGGAATACGATTCTGTGACCGCCCATTATACCAATTAAGCTATTTATAATCATTAACAATCTGTCAAAATTTACCTTCTTATTCTAACGATATTATAGCAGTTTTTCATTGCCTAAAAACACGGACAAAAACACATTTTCTAAAAAGAAATCCTAGCTAGATCGATTTATTATCCCCGAAACTCCCTGGACACTAAATTTTATGAAAATCGTTGGAGCCGTTTCCGAGATCCCGATTATATATATACAAGAATTGCTCGTTTAATAGTATAGGATATATATATATATATATATATATATATATATATATATATATATATATATATATATATATATATATAAACACTCACGCCTGTCACCCAGAGGGGTAGGCAGAGACTACAGACTTCCATTTGGCACGATCCTGACATACCTCTTTCGCCTCCTTTACATCCATATATCTACGCATACATGCTCGTCGGTTAAGGGTACTTCCTCGTGGCCCATTTTCAAAATATCGCCAATTTGGTCGATAAACTTTTTTCTAGGGCGTCCCTTCCCGACTCGGCCGTTCACATCTGCCATATAAATTTGCTTTGTCCCTCTTTATATATATATATATATATATATATATATATATATATATATATATATATATAATATTTGACGACGCATTAAGTTCATTAGTGAGCTGATTATCATTTAATAGGTAGGATTAAATTTACAGAACAAATAAATAATAAATTGTGTCCCAATACAAAAACAACCGCAATTTGTGCCTTACTCAAAGTAATTTCCAATCAAAAATACTGTTATAAAGGTAATCTGAATTAAAATTTAATTGTGATGGGGCAGTGTGCAAGAAAAATGTGTAATTATTGATATTTGCTTGAAGATCTCTCGTCACCGATTTTGGCTAAAACTACCACTAGGTGCATTAATAGATTTTAGAAAAGTCTTCCTATCGTTTTATTTTAGCCGGGACTCAAACCTACTGTCTTTTGAGCATAAAACAGTCCACGTATATGTGACATACTACAGATCAAGTTTTCATATCAAGCATTGAGGAAGCAATTGAGGAAAAGGAATTCTGCTTTATTTGTATATTTTGTTATAACTTTTACTTGAAATTAGAAAAAAATTTAGTCAAGAAAATATTTCAAAAGATATCCTTAAACTAGCAGTAATTAAGTAGAGCTAGAAGAAACCCAGTATAATAAAAATTAAAAATTTACATCCTTATCTAACTGATATATTATTACTTATACATAGAAATTTAATTATATTAACTTTTAAATAACCTCAACCTCTGTATTTAAATTAATAAGTTAATAGAAGTAAATAAAATAAGTTAATAAAAGTTCCTTACAAATATAAAAAGGTATAATGTTAAATTTTAAAAGACTGCTGAATCTTATTTTATATAAGTAAAGTAAGTACTTAAGTTAAGACTTCCCATTAAAACTCCTAACATATTAATACATTTTTTAAAAAACAACATTAATAACGTTACTGTAGTTGATTGCTTCGTATTCAATTACGTTTGAAATAATTTACAAAGAAATAGGGCGTGTCGTCTAAGAATTTTAGAGCGTGCTAAAAGTGTACTACAGCTGTATTATATTGCCGAACGAATGGATTCTTTACGAGCCGACCGGCTCGAAGAACCACGCACGAACATAATTCCAGCGTGAAATAGCAACATAATACTGCTGTGTTTGGTGTGGTAAGTTAAGGAAACAAGTCATTTTATTGGCATTCTAACTCTTAATCGAGAATAGATCGAGAGTAAGTGTCCATGATCACAAAATCCACAGGTGGAATCTGTGACCATCGTAGACCGTTGTGTAAATAGTACGGAAAAGCGTCATGCTCAGCAATTAAGTGAACCCTCTATGTATTAAGAATAAAAATGTGTGAAGAACAAAAAATATATAAATAAAAGAAAAAACAAAAAACACACACCTTTTCTTGCGCTAACCAAGCTGATATTTCATCAATCTCTCTTTGATCCATTCCCGTAGGCTGTCGAAAATGTATATCTATTAAAACTAAGGAAGGGATAAAACAAAAAATATATACATGCCGGTAGTTTGGGTTAATTGTTGACCCCTTATCACAATATATTTATTATTAAACTAGTCAGTAGGTAAGTCAACATTTAACACATCCATAGGTATGGTACCAGAAATAGTTATAAAAAAAATAGTATAACTACAAACCAACGTATAAAAGAAAAGTAAAAAGCCTATACCGCAGCTGGATAAACGCCCAGCCACGCCATTAAGTACAGTGTCGTTTCACCGCGAAGTTGACAAAATGGCAGAATTCACATTATGTACTCGGAACGACATAATTTTTCAGACACGAACATTTCATAAAGTGTTACTTACATTATTTTTACATTATTATAAATTATAATAACTGAAGTGTCGAATTGAAATTGCTTGAGGACTACGTAATCTATGGCAAGACAGTGGCGTAGCATGGGTTACTGCTGCAAGAAAGTTCTAGGCCCAAAAACTATTGTTTGAACTTCCAATATTACATGTTTAATATATTTAAGAGCCTATACCACCTCAAATGGCTTAGCATGATCCTTCGTTATGCCGCAAATCTTGCAGCATTAATTTTGAAATAAATATATGGTAAAGTTGAGGATTAATGTTAAGTACTATGTTAGACGAAATCACGATTCCGTAAAATTTTCTCGATAGAAAAAAATCCAAAGTTACCTCCAAACCGAAAAATAAACCGCTGGCATTCACAAAATACTTCAAATTAGATCATGAAACTTTGCATATTAACTGAACCAACTATAAAGCAGGTCTAATGTTTTTTATTTTTTTTAATTATCATTTTTTTTAAAAATCAATTATCTAAACTATTGACGTCCTGAAGCTTGTTCCGCGCCACCCGATACCCCCTCACCCCTCAGTCACCGCTCAATCTCGCTTCGGCTTTTGAACAGGAAAGCTGTGTCGCTTGCGCTCAGAATACACATTACGCAACAGGACGACGTAAACTTAATACGGGAAGTAACCGTAATAAAAATAGAAAGCGACTGGGTTTGGAGTAAAGAAACAGGTAAAAATATGATAAACCTAATGATAAAGTATCTACCGACCTATCTACTTCTAGTATTAGTGATTACAAACATGTCGGTAGATAGCAAACGACGCGCGGGGAAGTGGGGGCGAAATTAGAATATGAGCTGAGGTAGTATATCTCTTAAATCAACAATATTCAGTAGAAGTTATTTTATGAGATTGTAGAAAATGTAGGAAAAAGACCTCAAATTTATTTTCCCACATTTTCTACAACTCACGAAACTACGCGAAGAAAAATATTATACCCTCATAGAGCGACTACCGTAAACAATACCGAATCTAAGAGTCAAAATTCAAGCGACAGTTACCAGCGGCTGCGCCTGCGTGGCGCGCTGGCTGGCGGCGGCGGCCAGCCCGTCGCGCTGCGCCTCCAGGTTGTCGGCGTAGCTGCTGCCTCTGCACACAATACACAATTGAATGAATGTGTGAATGAATGTATTTTTATTGTACACCACAAAATTACAGCGATGACTCTGTGGCGCAGTGGTTCACCAGTGAGATGCAGCGCTGAGGACCGCGGATTCGAATCTCGCACGGAACAAGTATTTGCATGACCTACATATAATTGTTCCAGGTCTCAATGTTTGTCCTTGTGCAATTTGTTTGTAAACATCCTCATCGATGCGGTAAAAAATTCCCCGTGTAACGTAACGTTTAAAAAAAGAAGAAGAAAGAATACAAACAATATTGAAAAGTGTGTACTAATAAACTAGAAATACGTGTAAGTGTACAATTTGGCGGCCTTATCGCTATATAGTTGTTACATGCTTGGGGTTCGAAACAATTAAGAACTACGGAGTGAATTACCAAAATTGACACTTTAATTACAGAACACCAATTACAACTTAAAGCCACACTAATAACAAAACACAATTGTACAACAGATCACCTTAGTACGCAGTTGTATCGCATCGAAGTATTCGCTTGTATCGCCAAATCAGCACTGACTCGGGTCGCGATCGACACCGGCCTCACACAAGGCCTCTTCTACTGAAACATCTAGAATGTTCAAGTACATACCGGTCCCGACTAAGTGTAGAAAGTTCTGGCATGGAAATCTCTAAAAGGATCTTGACTCTTCTAGTTCTGCTACACGATACTAGAAGGCGCTGGAGATAACTAATGTCTCCATGTACCAGGCATTCATTATGGTGGGCAACACTGCCCTCTCCTAAGACATGCTCGTCCCGAGCATTATCGGCCCCATAATAACGCGCCAGTCGATCATCGATGATCTTAGGAGTACCTCTTGCACCTTTCTGTATCCGGTAGTTACGTCATTAATTCTTGTCACAATCCAGTACGGTCCGTCCCATTTAGCTTGAAGCTTAGAGGATTTCCCTTTGCTGCGAACTGGATTGTGCAACCACACTCGTGACCCTTCGTCGAACCCTTTGTTTTTCATTTCGCGGTCATACCGGGTTTTCATCTTTTCAGACGTTTGCTGGCCTGATTGTCTAATAAATGTGCTTATAAATGTCATTCATTTTTAATTAATACTACTTTTTACGGATTTTATCGCGTATATTTAACTTTTTAAATACGAGTTTCGAGCACTTTACAGCACCCATGGTCACGGGAGGGACTGAGATGTTCAACGTTCAGATGTCCATAGTTGACCGCGGTTACCATAAATTAAAATTATTAACTTATGTTCCGATCTACGCAGTTTTTTTTATTTGCAATTACCAGTCCGTACTGGTTTACATAATGATTTCTTATATTTACGCGAACACTACACATTTAAATAATACTAGTTTTTACGGATTTTATCTCGTATATTTAGCTTTTTAAATACTCGACGTTTCGTTCTTATGTTCCGATCTCCATGCAGCGTAGATCCGTAGAACCCGTGACCATGGGTGCTGGCTGTAAAGTGCTCGAAACGTCGGGCACGAACGTACAGCTGTAGAATATCCAGTACTTTAGCTTTAGGGATAACCATTTGAAAATGACAGCTGTCTCCCTGACTATTTTCCCGTTTACGGCACGTAACTCCACCCCGAATCAGCAAGTTGTCTCATTGGGCCCAATAGCTATTCGTGGTCGAACTCATCGCTGAGACGTCGCTCCACTTGAGCTTGGGAGCACTGGCTTCATCCATGCCAGAATCGGCTTGATGTCCGAATCTTCCTGCTATGCATGTTGTACGCTGTCCTTCCACTCATTGCTGAGGTGGTCTGTCCTGAGCATGCTCACAGATACCACTTCCTTAACCTCTTGCCTAGTACAATTCTTGCAATCTTTAGTACAAGGTCTTCTTGACAAGTCATCGTTGCCCTGTTACTGATGGGCGGTGTTGTTGGCCGCACTACCCTATCGAGATTGATCACCTTTTTCTACAGTTCACTTAGGGCAGCTGGATCGAAGATGGCCCCTTTCTCCATAGCCGTAGCACATAGGGCTGTATCCCTTATTGCGGTCGCGAACTGTAGCTGCTGTGACCTCCCTACGGTGGGATAGGAACGATGATCCTGCCGCACGGCTTTCACCTCCAGTGCCCCATGCACTATAGGTGAAAGCCGTGCGATCTTTAAGCTGCGCACAAAAGCCTTGTTCCAGGTGAGCGTCGCCATATCTCGCCTCCAATGCCTCAAGTAGCTGCTCTTAAGTCACTTCCTTACCGAGAGCTTCCAAAACAGTTAGGGCATGGTCGCGCAGGCCTAGGGTGAGAGCAGTCATAGCCTGACTTTTATTCCAGCCTTTCGCTTTCATGACAGCTTCGTTGGCAAGTTAAGTTAAGGTCAGCCAGCGCTTACGCGTATAGAGTACCTCTACCACGTGTTTTTTAGAGCTTTTTATATTCGCTATCCCATTTTATTTTTGTTAAGTTTTGTTATTGTTATCATACTTATTCTGTTACAATTAGTAAGAAAGTCATTAACAGCCGTGCTCGTGAAATGATTATTAAAGTGGACAATTATTTTGTAAAGGAGAAAGAGGACTCTTAGTTATTGATTCAAAATATAAACCATGCCCTTAAAAATCCTTTAGAGGACATACTGAGGACATGTTAATTTCAAAAAGACATTTTAAATCTTTTACAAAATTCTACCAAAGTGACGGAACGTGTAGCATGTGCTACGGGCATTGCAAAAATACAGTGACAAAATTACGACGAGAGCATGAATCTGTAACAGCTAGTGGCAGCAAAATGAAAGGTTCTACAAAAACAAAGAGACATAGAAAGGAATATTCCGACGGATTTTCTTTAATAGCATTAAGAAATATAATTCGTTTTATGTATACCGTAAGAAAAGAAATACAATGAGCAAGAGCGATTCGCTCGACTAATATCTCGATCTCTTTTAAAGAGATGTCGGGCTGATATTGCCGCTGAAGGAAAGCAATTTGAACATCTATTGTAATAAAAAAGTTGTATTGGTTCATTAGCGAATACCTGGCGTCACTCTCTGTCTCGCTCGCACTTGGTAAGGTGATTCTTTCCGTCTCAGCCACTGTTGCATCCATACCTGTCTCACTGTGACTCTATTCGTCTCAGTCACTTTAGCGTCAACACCTGTCTCGCTTACACTTCTTGAGAATGACTTCTTCACTTCATGCTACAATTTATGACCCTTTGGAAAATTTTGGGTACATTAGAATAATTTTTAACCAAGTAAGAAAAACTTGTTAAAACTGGGTTTTACGAGAGAAAAAAACAATGTCCACGATTGAGCTACAATTTACCAAGTGTTAAACCACTTTTTTTTAAATGACCATAATTTTGAAAACATGCAACTTAGATTTTTTTTAATTTTCTGATAACCAGCATGACTTGCCTTTTCACCCGGTTCCGGATTGACGTGGTATTTTAACACATTCGTTAGATTTGCCTTAGTTGTATAAATAGTAATACGTAACATAATTAACGCATTTTGAGAAAGTAGTTTGTTCAGAATTGTTTACTGAATCGATGATTCCTATCATTTTTAATATAGGTAATTTTTTCCCAAAAATAATTAAAACTACGTAAATTACAGTCACACTAAATCTGTACAGTTAAAACAAACTGAAATGGACCGTAACTTAAGGCAATAAGACTTTTAAGAGTGCAGTTTTATTTGTATTATTACTAATTCTGTCATTCAATAAAAATAAAGAAAAGTGAACTTTATTTCAAGCACGTTAAAGTCTTTGCGTTCTTGGATCTGTACTGTGACCACAACATTCTTCCGGAATTAGTGTAACTAATTTGAGAAACAATCAATTACTTTTTTGTAACCGGGACGACGGTCACGGTTATATAAAAATAACACTTTTGCTCAAGTGTAGTCGCATCTTACGAGACCCACGGGATGATATGGATATTCATACACCGCCACTACACGGTTATTGATAACTTCTCAAACATTTTACTTATCGACAACGTCTGGCAATCGTCGTTTTTCTAGTGCCCACTTGACCTTCATACAAATAGTTCGATATTTTATTGTATGTATTTTTTAATTTTTTGCCAAGAACAAAATAATGACTCTAAGTCATATTTACCTTTATTTAAAACAAACATTATAATAATAATAATAATATAATAATGTTACGAGCTTAAGGTTCGTGACAATAAAAATTGCCGATAAAATTACCTAAATTAACACTTTAATTTACTTTACACAATTTAAAGTTAAAACACTATTAATTAAACACACTAATTCACTTAATTCCGCTCCGAAGCTTCGCTTGTTTCGCCAAATCAACACTACTGCGATCGCATCTTGCAGCGCCTATTTATATAATTAGCAAAGAAGCGTCCCGAACATTCACGTAAATGCGCGCCAGGCAACGAGAATTCGAGTGTAGATTTTCCAGAAACTTAGTTCTTCGGGTGGCGCTGTCGGTCGAAAGATTTGTGATGTCATTTTCTGCAACGCGCCCCTCGCTCTCGTTCCAGACTAATTTTTAACCAAGTAAGAAAAACTTGTTAAAACTGGGTTTTACGAGAGAAAAAAACAATGTCCACGATTGAGCTACAATTTACCAAGTGTTAAACCACTTTTTTTTAAATGACCATAATTTTGAAAACATGCAACTTAGATTTTTTTTTAATTTTCTGATAACCAGCATGACTTGCCTTTTCACCCGGTTCCGGATTGACGTGGTATTTTAACACATTCGTTAGATTTGCCTTAGTTGTATAAATAGTAATACGTAACATAATTAACGCATTTTGAGAAAGTAGTTTGTTCAGAATTGTTTACTGAATCGATGATTCCTATCATTTTTAATATAGGTAATTTTTTCCCAAAAATAATTAAAACTACGTAAATTACAGTCACACTAAATCTGTACAGTTAAAACAAACTGAAATGGACCGTAACTTAAGGCAATAAGACTTTTAAGAGTGCAGTTTTATTTGTATTATTACTAATTCTGTCATTCAATAAAAATAAAGAAAAGTGAACTTTATTTCAAGCACGTTAAAGTCTTTGCGTTCTTGGATCTGTACTGTGACCACAACATTCTTCCGGAATTAGTGTAACTAATTTGAGAAACAATCAATTACTTTTTTGTAACCGGGACGACGGTCACGGTTATATAAAAATAACACTTTTGCTCAAGTGTAGTCGCATCTTACGAGACCCACGGGATGATATGGATATTCATACACCGCCACTACACGGTTATTGATAACTTCTCAAACATTTTACTTATCGACAACGTCTGGCAATCGTCGTTTTTCTAGTGCCCACTTGACCTTCATACAAATAGTTCGATATTTTATTGTAGGTATTTTTTAATTTTTTGCCAAGAACAAAATAATGACTCTAAGTCATATTTACCTTTATTTAAAACAAACATTATAATAATAATAATAATATAATAATGTTACGAGCTTAAGGTTCGTGACAATAAAAATTGCCGATAAAATTACCTAAATTAACACTTTAATTTACTTTACACAATTTAAAGTTAAAACACTATTAATTAAACACACTAATTCACTTAATTCCGCTCCGAAGCTTCGCTTGTTTCGCCAAATCAACACTACTGCGATCGCATCTTGCAGCGCCTATTTATATAATTAGCAAAGAAGCGTCCCGAACATTCACGTAAATGCGCGCCAGGCAACGAGAATTCGAGTGTAGATTTTCCAGAAACTTAGTTCTTCGGGTGGCGCTGTCGGTCGAAAGATTTGTGATGTCATTTTCTGCAACGCGCCCCTCGCTCTCGTTCCTGACACTAGATGGCGCTAGTGTGCCGATTTTAGCGCGTAACACTGCCCCCTCCTAAGACATGCTCGTCCCGAGCATTATCGGTCCCATAATAACGCGCTAGGCGATCCACATGGACGATCTTAGGAGTCCCTCTTGCGCCTTTCTGTATCCGGTAGGTTACATCGTTGATCCTGGTCACAATCCGGTACGGGCCGTCCCATTTAGCTTGAAGCTTAGGAGACTTCCCTTTGCTGCGGACTGGATTGTGCAACCACACAAGTGAACCTTCGTCGAACCCTTTATTGTTCATTTTGCGGTCATACCGGGTTTTCATCTTTTCAGACATTTGCTGGCCCGATTGTCTGACGTGCTCATAAACGTCATTCATTTTGTTCCGCAAGTCATTTGCATAATCGGTTATACTGCGTGGAGCATCAGGTGGTATCACGGTGATCAGGTTTGCAGGCAGCCGTAATTCTTTCGTGAACAGCGCTTCGATATGACAACAAAAACGGTTGTATGTGCTTGTCCCAATCTCGTTGCCGATTGTCTACAACTTTTGCTAGGTACCTCTCCAATGTCTGATTAAATCGTTCTACCATTCCATCAGATTGCGGGTGATAAGAAGTCGTTCTTGTTTTATGAGTACCCATAACTCGGCAAGTTTCCTGCAATATTTGAGACTCAAAATTCCGTCCTTGATCGCTGTGAATCTCTAAAGGTACTCCAAAACGACAGAAGACTTCATGAACTAGTTTATCTGCAACTGTTGAAGCTTCTTGATTTGGAATGGCGAAGACTTCTGGCCACTTAGTGAAGTAATCCATCACAACCATGAAATACTTGTTACCGCTTTCACTCTCCGGAAACGGCCCCGCCACGTCAATGGCTATTCTCTCCCATGGTGCACCCACATTGTACAACTTCAATGCACCTCTACGAGTCTGAGGTCCCTTTACAGCCGCACAACTTGTACATTTGCGACACCAGTCCTCGACATCGTTTCGACAGTGGACCCAGTAAAACCGTTCTCGGATCTTCAGTAGAGTTCGTTTAACTCCCAGATGGCCTCCTGAATAATCATTATGGTACAGCTGTAGAACATCCGGTACTTTAGCTTTGGGGACAACCATTTGTAAATGACAGCTGTCTCCCCGAACATTTTCCCATTTACGGCACATTCTTCCTTCATCCATCCCAGAATCGGCTTGATGTCCGGATCTTCCTGCTGTGCATGTCGTAGGCTGTCCTTCCACCCGTTGCTGAGGTGGTCTGTCCTGAGCATCCTCACGGATACCACTTCCTTACCTTGCCTACTACAATGGTTGCCATCTTCAGGACAAGGTCTTCTTGACAATGCATCTGTGTTGCCGTGAGATTTCCCGCTGCAGTGCCTGATAGTAAAGTCGTATTCCTGCTGCTGCTGGGCGGTGCTGTTAGCCGTACTTCCTTTCTGAGACCGTTCACCTTCCCTTCCTAGGGTGTGCTTAGGGCAGCTGGACCGAACATGGCCCCTTTCCCCACAGCCATAGCACCTAGGGCTGTATCCTTTATTGTGGTCTCGAACCGTAACTGCTGCAACCTCCCTAGCGTGAGGTGAACGATGATCCTGTCGCCGCCAGGCAGTGCCGTTAGCTGCACTACCCTCCTGATATCGTTCACTTTCCCTTTCTGCGGTTCGCTTAGGGCAGCTGGATCGAAGGTGGCCCTTTTCCCCACAGCCATAGCACCTTGGGCTGTATCCTCTGTTGCGGTCGCGAACTGTAGCTGCTGCAACCTCCCTGACGCGATGGGAACGATGATCCTGCCGCACGGCTTCTACCTCCAGTGCATGGGCCAAGGCGTCCTTAAGCGTCTCGTGGTGCCCGAGCCTCACAGCAGCTCTGACTTCCAGGTCACGGATGCCGTCGATGAATGTCTGCACCAGGTTCCCTTCAATGAGCGCAGGTACAGACCGGTATGCTTTTCGCACCAGCTTCTCCACCTCTAGAGCCCACTGCTGCAGGTTTTCGTTGATGCGTTGCACGCGATCTTTAAGCTGCGCACGAAAGACGTGTTCCAGGTGAGCGTCGCCATATCTCGCCACCAATGCCTCAAGGAGAGAGCTCATAAGTCACTTCCTCCCCGAGAGCTTCCAGAACTGTTAAGGCCTGGTCGCGCAGGCCTAGTGTGAGAGCAGTCATGGCCTGACTTTTATTCCAGCCGTTCGCCTTCATAACAGCCTCGAACTGGATTTTGTAGGCTGACCAGGAAGAAGTCCCGTCGAACGGTGGCACCTTGAACCCACGTAGCGAAGGTGCTGTAGCTACTACGGGAGCTGTCGTTCCATCCCCAAGTTTGAGGTCCTTCAGCGTTTTCTTCACGTCAGCCATCACGTTGTCAACCCGATTGTTCACATGATTGATTCGGGTCTCATGTTCTTCGATTCGGGTTTCAGCTTCCGACAGGCGGTTGTCATGTTGAGCAACCCTATCCTTCACCTCCCTTATCTCTCCCAAAGGTAGCGTGAAGGTCCTTCATGAGGAGCATCTGCTCTTCCAACCGACGAGCCTGTTCCGCCTGCTGATCTTCCTGTCGGCGGGCCTGTTCCTCCTGTCGGCGGGCCTGTTTCTCCTGTCGGCGGACCTGTTCCTCTTGTCCGCTCTGCAGCTGCTCTTTTAACTGACGGACCTGTTCCTCCTGTCGGCGAGCCTGCTCCTGCAGCATCACCATCAGAGCACCTAAGTCGGGTGCTGCAGATGTAGGAGCTACTGACGGGCCTGCAGCCGGCGACTGGCCCTCCGACGTCTGCGGCGTTGCACCACCAAATCTTCTTTGGTCCGTCTCCTGCTGGCGTTGACTTCGGGTACGGACACCCTCCGTTTCCTCCTTAGGTAAAATCGGCATAATTTTATCCCACTTCTGACACCAATTGTTACGAGCTTAAGGTTCGTGACAATAAAAATTGCCCATAAAATTACCTAAATTAACACTTTAATTTACTTTAAACAATTTAAAGTTAAAAACACTATTAATTAAACACACTAATTCACTTAATTCCGCTCCGAAGCTTCGCTTGTTTCGCCAAATCAACACTACTTCGATCGCATCTTGCAGCGCCTATTTATATAATTAGCAAAGAAGCGTCCCGAACATTCACGTAAATGCGCGCCAGGCAACGAGAATTCGAGTGTAGATTTTCCTGAAACTTAGTTCTTCGGGTGGCGCTGTCGGTCGAAAGATTTGTGATGTCATTTTCTGCAACGCGCCCCTCGCTCTCGTTCCTGACACTAGATGGCGCTAGTGTGCCGATTTTAGCGCGTAACAATAATATTCCACAACTATCACACAACGCCATCTAGTCCCAAGCTAAGCAGAGCTTGTGTAATGGGTACTAGACAACTGATAAACATACTTATATATTTCTAAATACATAAATATTATAGATAAATTACACCCAAACACAGAACAACATTGTCCTGACCTAATATACTCTTTGGCTTGGCCATAGGTCTGTCTAAGTAGGTCCAATACAACGTCGGGGCCTGAGAGGTTGAATTATTCATAATTATGTACAAATTATAATTATATTTTCTCTCTTATTTCACGATTACACTTTCTTTTATAGGTCGGCCCGACCAAGCTAGGACGCCTTCACAGAAATACAGCGTAAAATACCTGCTTAAAGTTTCATACTGGGAATGAAGCATTACATCTTAGTCCTCAGGGGTGACAATACATTTGCATTTTCATTTTTAACAGACGATAGATGTAGATGTCTGTAGATTACAGTATCCATTTACCATCAGGTGGACTATATGTTCGTTTATCACATATATTCTATAAAAAATAACCTCCGTATAATGCAATCTACGTTCAGCAGTGGACTTTTGTCAGGCTATAATTGTATTTTATTAGGCTGTAATGGATGAATGAATAGAATAGGCTTATCAGTAAGAATAAATAATTATTATTATCCTATAGTTATAACAACTGTCATCAATAATAAGTAAAAACTTACCCAGTTTTGGAGCTTTCGTAAGTGACATTGCGTGACTGTGCGAACATATCGAACTCATCCTTTGAACTAGCCGGTGACTTCTCGGGGAGCCCTTCCTTTACACCTGTAAAGAAAAATGTTCAAAGCAAAAAATGTTGAAACAGAATTTTTTTTAAGATTACACATAACAATAACACTTCTTGAGTCTCTTTTTTGATTTAATACTGGTTCGGAAAAAAGTTCTGTCCTGTTTTAGAAAAAATAACAGCTTACAATCATGTATATTACAATTAACAATACAAAACAAATTAGAAACAGCTTGGTATCAATCACCTTTACCGGGGCTTATTATCATCCATAAATTCCTTAATATTATAATAAATCTTTTCATACAAACTTAGTTTAATAAAGTTTTTGAACTTTTGGGATTTTGTTTTTAAAGCCGTATACATCGGTTTGCGTCTGTTCCTAGTATTTACAGAATTAATTTCACCTATTTTTGTAAAACTACTTTTATTTTTGTGTACGTACATTATTACATTTTCATAAACGTACTGAGAGGCCAAAGTTAATATATTAATTTGCTTAAATTTTTTGTCTGAGCGAACCTTTAGGTTTTAAAATTTAAATCACAGATTGCTCTTATGGCCCTCTTCTGTAAAACAAATATAATTTGAGTGTCAGTCGCGTGTCCCCATAGTAAAATATCATAAGATATTATGCTATGGAAATAACTAAAGTAAACTAGCTGTTTCAACACTGGTAAGAATTCCAATCTTTTTAGAGCATTTGTGCGGAACTAAGGGTATGTTCCGAAATACAACACAGTACACTGTCGAATGCGAATGACGTCATAAATCGACGCCATATTGGTGATTCGTTGTATCGAATATGGTCGAATACGACGTCAATTAATGACGTCATTCGCATTCGACAGTGTACTGTGTTGTATTTCGGAACAACCCTTGGTCTCCTAGTTTGGATATATGGGGGCCCCATTGAAGCTTCGCGTCTAGTGTGAGAAAACTCAGCTCCTCCCCATTTAAAACTACATTGGTATTTAAATGTTTGACATTTAGAGTTATGAATTTGATACATTTTTAGTTTTAGTGCCATTTAAATGCAAATAGTTAACATTAAACCAATTTACTAATTTAGATATAACATTATTTACTTCTTCATATTTTGATAATTGTTCTTTTAATTTGTAAATTAAGGAAGTATTATCAGCAAATAATACTATATCATGGTCATCTCCTACTACGAGAAGGTAAGTCATTAATATATACAAGAAACAGAAAGGGGCCGAGAATTGGGCCCTGAGACACGCATTTATACTATCGAACCGGATGAACTCATTATTAATGACAACTTTTTATGTTCTGTTACTTAAATATGAAATAATTAATTTCAGAGCATCACTTCTTACACCATAGTGTTGAATTTTCCTGATTAATGTTTCATGGTGAACACATTCGAAAGCCTTGGATAGGTCTCAGAATTTACCCAAAGCATCTTGTCAATTCTACCATGCATTGAAGATATATTTGATCAGCTCAACAGCAGCACCAGTTGTCGACCGATCTCTTGTGAAACCGCATTGGTTTTTTTTTAATTTATTTTATGTACACACATCAAGATACAGAAGCAGTCTTATAGTAATTTCGTACAAAGGTTCTACTTATTCCATAATTAGCTGAAATATCTTCCAGTAGACCCATAAAGGATATTGAAATAAAAAAAAAACAATATACACAATGTTACGTAAATTATATAAAATAAAACAATAAATAAAAATAAAATAAATCAATACATAATAATAATAATAAATACGATAGTTACATATGATATATATAAACTAAACTAATATAACAGAATAATATATATTAATTAACAGGATGCAAAGTAGTTATCTCTAAGACGTTTCTTGAATACCAATAAAGATTCGGCATTTCTTATATTTGACGGTAGTGAGTTCCATAACCTTACCGCGTGAACTGAAAAGGAGTGGGAGTAAAAACTGGAATTATATACGGGAAAGTCAAGAAGAGTTTTAACAAGGGATCTGCATGGTTTGTCCGGAGGATGGGTGAAGGAAAATCGGCTTCTGAGGTATGTGGGAGAGGAAGGGTTGTGCAAAATGTTATAGAGGAGACATAACAATCGAGTGTTCCTTCGAAGTCGAATTGGGAGCCACTTGAGTTGCTTACGAAACTGAGATATACGGTCAAATTTCTTGAGCCCAAATATAAAACGGATACACTGATTTTGCAAGCGCTCAAGTTTATTAAGAAGCTCCTCTGTAGCATCCAAATAACAGGCATCCGCATAATCAAGGAGAGGTAGGATAAGAGTAAGCACGAGTGATATTTTAGCTTTAAGGGGTAAGAAATTTTGTAGACATTTAAACGAATGCAAAGTAAAGTAGACCTCGCGAAGTAACCTCAGCGATATGCGTGGTCCATGTGAAATGGTGATCAAATATGACGCCTAAGTGTTTGACAGTATTGGCAAAGGACACCATTAAAACAAACTAGATGGTTTTAATGTAGTAAATTAGTTAAATTAAAAAAATAAACATATGGTCAAATTTTTTTTAAATTTTGTTACATTTTGGCGGTACAGAAATAGGTTTAAAATTAGCGGGGTCCAATGTACTACCAGATTTAGATAACTTAACTAGGCTTCATTAAATCAGGAAACACACCAGATTAGACACTAGTATTAAAAATAAAAGGTAGTTGAAGTGCGATTGTATCTATTATAGACACAATAACTTTAACGGAAATCTACCACAGATCTGCGCTTTTCTTAAAATCAATAGTTTTAAAATATTTTATAATATTTTTTGATGATACTGCATGAAATTCTTTGTAGACGCATTTACATTTTGTTAGTAATGATTCGGCGACGGCAGGAGAAGAATTCAGTGACTTAGTGGTTAAGATTGGAAATATTAGTATAGTATTTCTCAAAAACCACTGCAACGTCCTGATCTCATTTATTGCCATTATAGCCTCAAAAGTCTACTGTTAAACATAGTCCTTCCCCATAGATTGCTTCCAGGGATTTTTTCTATACATGTCACTTGGTAAGCGGCCTGTTATTTTTAGTCAATGGTTATCAGGAAGATGCGGCTGCCCATTTTCTGGTTCAGTTTCCCTGGTGCTTCTTACGACATCCACGAATGATATAATCATTCTTAAAGCGCCACTACACGATTCGGTTCAAAATCATAGAAATTATAAAACATATTTGACATCAAAAACATGTCTTTTTGGTTAATAATTTAAAGTCTAATCTGCCCACTGATAATATATTAGAGGGCTGCAGTATTTTGACTGTACAAAGATAGCATAAACATTAGTCTCTTAATTGGTGACTTGTATGAAGGATTTGATGAAATACATACTGTCTCTTTTTAATTTATATGCTGCCTTTATATTAAAAAAAATTAAATATCGTATTCTTAACAAAGAATCATGTCTAATTATGAATTGAAAATTTTCTAACGCGTCTAGTGATGAAATATGAAAGGCCTGTTGGTCTAGTGGTTAGTGACCCTGACTGCTAAGCCGGAGGTCGTGGGTTCGATTCCCACCCAGGACAAATGTTTGTGTGATGAGCACGATCATTTGTTCTGTGTCTGGGTGTAATTTATCTATAATATTTATGTATTTAGAAATATATAAGTATGTTTATCAGTTGTCTAGTACCCATAACACAAGCTCTGCTTAGCTTGGGACTAGATGGCGTTGTGTGATAGCTGTGGAATATTATTATTATTATTATTATTAATATCTTATAAAATTGCCTTTATTTTGCTTATTTCGTATCGCATAATTGAACTTTCCAATAAAGCCAGGATAAAAGTAATATTACTATGTTTATCATTCTCAATAGACTTTTGGAAACGGAACGCGTTTTACAATGAATTAAAAGCCCAGAAACCATGCCAATATACATTTAAAAAAAAAAAACGTGTTACAGACATTTCGTTTCACAGACTACGAAAATCTTATTAATTTGTCATGTGGTTTATGAATGTTAAAATAACTAATTGTTTTTTTACTTCTTATTATTTTATGATTAGATATGATTTTTTGTGGTTTTATACTGTGGTGTGGAAAATTATTTTTTTTTCCTCACCATAGTCTACCATAGTGTACAGTTGGCAGGTTATAACCTGAAAAACTTATTTACATTATAGCATTTTTCCATGGCCTCTAAATGAAAAGTTATTATGTTATTATAAACTATATTTGATTTTATGCAACAGTAGTTGTAGGTAGACGCGACCTGTAAAACGAATCAAGTGACAGGTCAATCAATGTATGGAAAGTGGGCATACTTCTTTACTTATTTTTTTTAATACGATAATTTACCCCCCTACCTATTTCTTATCAGCAGTATAAATAGTTTCATTTGCTGGGCATAAGCCTGCTGTCATCACAAAGGACTGTCTGACCACACTCGTCGGACAGCTACTGGTACCAGATATCTAGCACCTTTGATGCTACATTTCGCTTCCGGCCTTATTATAATTCAAAGCTGGTATAAATATGAGATACTGCCGTGTAGTGGTGGCGAAAGAGAATCCACTACCATATTTTCCTAAGTCACCCTTTTCAACATTTATTGTGTTTTAAAAGGGAAACTGATACAGAAGGTGGCAGCAGCGGCGTTTGTTGGATAACAATTGAAAAATCCGGTTGCTGGCCAGGCAGAGTGGCAACTGTGGCAAATATCCCCCTTATCGATATATGAGCAGGCCTCGGTTCAGCAGTGAAATTTTGATGGACTGTAATAAATTAACGAATAGATAAGAGATAATTATACCGAGAAGTCATAAGATTTTCCAGGTATTTATTTCAATATAATATAATTCCTCTTACTAATTACTACTTCCCCCATTCAATTCCGAGGGGTTTTTTGGTGGTAAGTGACTACTGCCGCCCATTAACAACCACAACACCAGGGGAATTGCGGGTGCGTTGCCGGCCTTTCAGAAAGGACTTCCCTTATAAAAACTTTAGAATGTGTTATACATTACGTCAAAATGCAAATGTTTATATTTTCTGTATAAAATTAATCAAGTACACAAGTTAAGTATAAGTGAGTCTAGTGAAGGTTGAATCCACAACAATAGTAATGATGATATGGTCGAAATAAAAAACAACTTACTTAGTTTACCGAGGTCAGGTACATCATCGCTGAGGTCAATGAGTGCGTCGTCATCAGTTTTCTTTGCTGCAATTAATTTGTGAGAAACAAAATTTTATTTTCTTACGGCGAAAATTAAAAACGTTTAATTTGAAGCACGAGTGTTTTATAAGTAGGATTATTTATAAACTAAGCGTTATGAGCAAGCCATAATTTGTTGATATATCGTAAAAAAAAACAGAAATTAAAGAATTTATTATATTTTGAAAACACTTTATTTCGAATTTCAACAAATAAACAACATTTTATTTTATTTTGTTTTCTCTTCAATATAAACCATCCAGCCAGGTTGACGAGCTAAAAATTATGACAGTTTTATTTTCTATTCCTTATAGTTATATTAGTTTGTATAATGGAAGTGAATTTCTGTTTCATCATAGATGACGACACATAAAAAATTGGGAGAACCAATTTTTTTAATGTGTCACAAATACTTTAAAATAAATCAACGACAGTAACTCCTTTTGGGCTTATATAATAAGCAAATTCGAGTTCGAATTATGGTCAAATGATACCAAATAATAAGTACAGTTTATTTATTTACTACTTGTGAAATTTATCCCATCGGATAAAAGAATAAACTCTACATTACCAAATTTTTTAATTAATTTTTCGTAATGAATTCTCAAACTGTGTGACGAGTTGCTAATGTCGTCCTTAATAACACACGCTAAGAATACACTGCCTTTTCTTGTTGACAGTTAGGAAGAATGTCTATCCCTTTTCTATGGCTATTTACTAGATTGTCTCTATCTCATCGATAGCCATTCATCCTATAATTAGTCAATATATTATAATCAAATATACACTAAATTCCAACCTACAATGTGATCAACAGTAGATTGTCATGAGTGATGAAAAGGAAATCTACACTATGTTCCTTGTTAAAAACTATTTCCATTATAAATAAGTGTCATCAAAAATCAGACATCTATTATAATTATTACATAGGTTGCACTAAAAGTATCGGGAATGGAATATTTCCACTGTTCCTGGCATATTAAAATCTTTTTAATTGAAAACTCCTTGGTTTTAAAAATCGAATACCATTTATTTATTTAAAAAAAGATTCTCGGTCTTGTCACAAGGTTTTGTCAAACTTGTTTAGTCGTTGAGAAAACGGAATTGACTCGAGAAAATTCAAGAGCGATGATTTATTATGATTTCGAAGTGGTTTAACACAAAAACAGTGTGTTGACCGGATGATTTCTGCATTTGGTAATGAAGCCCCATCCAAAACCACAATTTATCGCTGGTTTGCTGAATTTCAACGTGGACGTGTCAAGCTCAGTGATGATCCCCGTCAAGGTCTTTCAAAAACTGCAGTCACCCAAGAAAACGTTGATGCTGTGCGTAAGCTAATTGAGGAAGATCGACATGTGACATACCGCGAAATTCAGGCAACTTTAGACATTGCCATGAGTCAAATACAAATAATCTTGCATGAACAATTAGGTGTAAAAAAGGTGTTTTCCCGATGGATACCGCACTCGGTCTGTGAAGAGTAAAAAGCGGCTCGCGTTACTTGGTGCGTCAGAACTCTCGAAAGATTCCACGCAGGATCCTCAAATGCTGTATACAACATCGTATCAGGTGACGAATCCTGGATATACGCGTACGAACCCGAAACAAAAAACCAGTCACGAATTCGGGTGTTCGAAAATGAGTTAAAGCCAACAAAAATTGTTCGTTCACGGAGTGTTGCAAAAAAAAAAATGGTGGCCACGTTTGTCTCCAAAACCGACCATGTTACGACTATTCCTCTTGAGGGACAAAGAACGGTTAACGCAGAATGGTACGCTAGCATTTGTTTGCCACAGGTCGTTTCTGAACTCCGTAAAGAGAACTGCAACCGCCGCATCATCCTCCATCACGACAATGCGAGTTCTCACCCCGCACACAGAACAAAAGAGTTTTTAGAGCAAGAAAACATAGAATTATTAGACCATCCGCCGTACAGCCCCGACCTAAGCCCTAATGATTTCTATACTTTCCCTAAAATAAAGAATAAATTGCGTGGACAGAGATTTTCATCACCTGAAGAAGCTGTGGACGCCTACAAAACGGCCATTTTGGAAACCCAACTTCCGAATGGAATGGTTGCTTCAATGATTGGTTTCATCGTATGGAAAAATGTGTCAAATTTCGCGGAGAATACTTCGAAAAGCAATAAATACATTTTTAAATAGTAATGTTGTGTCACTTCCTTGATTCCCGAAATTTTCAGTGCCGCCCTCGTATTTGTAGATACTATGATAATGTATGATAAAACCAGGACGTAGTAAAAATTGTAGTCATGAAGGCAAAACAGTCGAATGACTATTGTGTATTTTGTGAATTTTTGCTTGTATGAGGTACCTAATGCGGTCGTTTCTGCCATAGTCAGGTTTTTTTTTCATCACGAGAAATCCTGCATGTCTGAGAAATAAGAAAAAAATTACTTCGAAGACATGTAATGTTCGCCAGAATGCATTGGAGCAGTGCGGCGGACATTTTCTTGCCCTAAAACCCTCTCAGAAATGAGAGAACGCCTGTGCCCAGCAGTGAGACGTATAAAGGCTTTAAACTTTTTTCAGGTTTATTTTCTCTGGTAATGGACTCGTACGATTGTACCTTTGCCAATGTTAAGTAGTATAATATGATCGGGTCGAGTAGCTACTGCACTTTCTAACAAAGAAGGCCAATTAATAATTCTATTAATTAGGCTTCTTTCTTTCCTATTCTCTAATTCCATCTTAGTCCTCAGAGGTGACTAAGAGGAGGACTAAGATGGAATGCGCCATAGCCGTTTAATTCTATATTATCCAAAGCAGCAAACCCAAAAGCCAATTTGTATTAAAGTATACATTATAAGAATTTTAATCTAAATCGCATAACTTAAACCACAAAACATACAAATCAATCTCATAAGACACCAATTTTATACTTACGTAACTCTGTGGAGCCGGGCACTCCCATGGCTGCACCCAATATAGCTGATGGAGTGGCCCCCCCGGTCGCAGCATTTCTGTAACGATACTTCTTGTTAGGAAGAAGTAAATTTATTTAAAACGAAAGAAAAAGCAATTATGTAACATCTTTTTTTACTCGAATCATATTTATAGTAGGGCCAGATCAGGCACAGGACAAACGACTTTACGTGTTCTCACGAGGATGAAATACCTCCAATTTCCTGACTCATGGTTGGTACTCAGAGTTTCTTGATACAAAAATCCAATAACTGATTTTGGCCCGACCTCGGATTTAAACCCCATGATCAACAGTCCTTTTTACGAGCACTAAACCAGCCCGTTACTAGTAGTATTATCACATTTTTATATATTGACAACCCAATCACTTTCAAAAGCTTTATTTTTATATTTAATCCCATACTATCTATACGAGCAATATTGATAATATAAGTATTTGTTTGTTTGTAACTGCGTTCTGCAAAAAGAATAGTACGGAGATGTATTATTATTTTTTGTAAACTTCTGGAAAGATCCTTATATCATTATATCTATCATTTTTTTAAATATTTTTTTTTATTTTTAAATAGCGTTGGGTCCAGCTATTTGACCACAAGAATAAAAAAGCAGGTGTTTATCCTTATCATTTTTGTTGGGTGTAGTTTTAGCGTGCAACATGTATCTACTTTTTCTGGAAGATGTTTGTCTCTAGGATGAGAAATGGATGTATTCTTCCACACATGCAGCAAGTATACAATAACGTTGTCCAAAATCGATAAGCTTCTTCGGTGCGGTCTTTAATATTCGCAGATGTCGTAGTGATTGAGGGTGGTCACATGCCGAAGTAGTGTTAACTTTTCCTTAGCTTCCTAAAATATCCCGTAAGGAGAATAATCTAAATAAATCCGGGTCACTCTAATCTTTTAATAGGAAGGTACTAAAACTCTCGCGATTAATATAGTCCAAAGGAGATTTTTTTTTTAAATAGTAGACATAAGGTTGTATCTTGCTTGCACCAACAGTTTGAATGTTGACTTCACAGTGTCCATTGACCCATATCTTTGGGAACGTTCTCGAATAACGTGAACGCAACCGGCTGTAGTAACAATACTCACCTGTTGTCAATATTTTATTTTATAGAATGAGGGTGACAAACGAACACACAGCCCATCTGATGGTAAGGGGATGCTGTGGCCCATAGATATCTACATTTACATCTATACATCTATTTATTGTTATTCCTGGTGATTAAAATGGAATACCTCGTTATCAGTAAAAAGGGTCTCCAGTTTCAATTCACCATATGGAACACAGTAGCATTGAGCTGCTATTTTTTTGCTGTAAGATGTAAAGAGCGTGGTGGTAGCCCGGTCGAGATAACTCATTCGTGCTATAACCACAATATTCCTATCATTGTTGAGATTGACTTTAGCTCACCTGCTGATGACGAAGTGCGAGTGCCGCAGCAGTAGATTGTTGAGGCAGTCGTAGACTATACAATGTGCGACTTTAGCTCACCTGCTGTTGAGGAAACGCGAGTGCCGCAGCAGTAGATTGTTGAGGCAGTAGTAGACTATACAATGTGCGACTTTAGCTCACCTGTTGTTAAGGGAGCGTGAATGCCGCAGCAGTTGATTGTTGAGGCGGTCGTAGACTGTACAATATGCGACTTTAGCTCACCTGTTGTTGAGGAATCGCGAGTGCCGCAGCAGTAGATTGTTGAGGCGGTCGTAGGCTGTCTAATGTGCGACTTTAGCTCACCTGTTGTTGAGGAAGCGCGAGTGCCGCAGCAAGAGATTGTTGAGACAGTCGTAGACTATAAAAGGTGCGACTTTAGCTCACCTGTTTTTAAGGAAGCGCAAGTGCCGCAGCAGTAGATTGTTGAGGCAGTCGTAGACTATACAATGTGCGACTTTAGCTCACCTGTTGTTAAGGAAGCGCGAGTGCCGCAGCAGTAGATTGTTGAGGCAGTCGTAGACTATACAATGTGTAACTTTAGCTCACCTGTTGTTGAGGAAGCGCGAGTGCCGCAGCAAGAGATTGTTGAGACAGTCGTAGACTATAAAAGGTGCGACTTTAGCTCACCTGTTTTTAAGGAAGCGCGAGTGCCGCAGCAGTAGATTGTTGAGGCAGTCGTAGACTATACAATGTGCGACTTTAGCTCACCTGTTGTTAAGGAAGCGCGAGTGCCGCAGCAGTAGATTGTTGAGGCAGTCGTAGACTATACAATGTGTGACTTTAGCTCACCTGTTGTTGAGGAAGCGCGAGTGCCGCAGCAGTAGATTGTTGAGGCAGTCGTAGACTATACAATGTGCGACTTTAGCTCACCTGTTGTTGAGGAAGCGCGAGTACCGCAGCAGTAGACTGTTGAGGCAGTCGTAGACTATACAATATGCGACTTTAGCTCACCTGTTGTTGAGAAATCGCGAGTGCCGCAGCAGTAGATTGTTGAGGCGGTCGTAGGCTGTACAATGTGCGACTTTAGCTCACCTGTTGTTGAGGAAGCGCGAGTGCCGCAGCAGTAGATTGTTGAGGCAGTCGTAGACTGTACAATATGCGACTTTAGCTCACCTGTTGTTGAGGAATCGCGAGTGGCGCAGCAGTAGATTGTTGAGGCGGTCGTTTGCGTGCAACAACTCAGCGGTGAGCGGTGACTCCCCCGCAAGTCGCGCCACTAGCTCAGCCACGCGACTTTGCATTGCGCGCAAAGTATCCGCCAGTTCCTAGAAAAAAATAAAAACAAGGCTTATTTTTGGAGCTTACACCTTAAGGATCGATTTTCATATATAGCCACGGTGCCTCTCCGGTGCGTCATTTACAAAACGCGTGTACAATAAACGCGCGATAGCCTAACTTAAGGAGTAAATTCCAATCGCATGTTGGAGCTGATTACGCACCATTTTCAACCGACTTCAAGAACGACTGTTTTTTTATGTGTGTTATTTTAGAAATTTTTTAGGTTAACCGATTTTGATGATTCTTTTTTATTTGAAAGCTGATGCTTCTCATGTGGTAGAACCAAGATAAGATAATATCTGACCAGTAGTTTTTGAGTTATCCTTAATAATTCGTATTTAATAACAACAGGTGAGCTAAAGTCGCTTTGAAGCGAAAGTAGCCTAATGGCAGGGCGCGGACCGCGAACTCAAAAAGGTCGTGGGTACGAATCCGCCATTCGACTACTGGCGTGAACCACTCGTAACACAAGCAATTTAAGCTTACCACGAGTGGTTAAGGGGAATATTAGTAATGTTTATTGCATTGTTAATATTCTTAAAAAAAATTACTTCAACTACATTATTGATATTCTCATTTTATTTATATTGAAATCGGTTATACAATTTTTTTTATTTTACTACTTGTTTTATAGTATTTATGTGACAAACGCATTTATAGTCAGTGGGGAAGCTAGGGCTCCAAACTAGGGCAAGCCCAAGATATGATTTTGTTGTTTTTAGCAGTTTTATAAAATACACCAATCTTGATCTGTCTCCACTCTTGAGTTTCATATTCAGTGCTGTCAAGGACGTGTTTAACAAAGCACACAGAAGGCATACTACCGCTAGATAGATTGTATGACATATGCAATGGAGAAGATAACAAGGTTACAATATTAGATTTTTAAGTACGTAGGTAAAAAGTCTAGACCAAACACATAATTCTAGTTTTTATTTCACATCGATCGATGCACTATTACCGAAGTTATAAGCGTGGAAAATTTACGTACATTTCTAAAATCTCGCCCGTGCCCGCGAGTAGCGCGTGACGTCATTCGTTCCATGCGGCCGCGCCGCCATACCATTCCAGCGCGCCGATCATACGATTGTAGTAATATTTCGCGGGTGAGTTGTTTGCCCTCGTTCGCTCTGGTGTTTTTAAGTATTTAATGATGGAAGAAGGGTTTCAAAAGGGTCAATCTGACAACCTTCCAATAGTCCGTGACATGATGGTGGCGGAATATTTTCTAAGAAACAAAGATTTTGTCGCGGCTGAAATACGCGGAGTCAAAATGAAAAGGTAGGTATAAGAATAAGATAATATTTTTATAACCTAGGTACCCATTATTACATTAATACTTCTGGGTTTCATTTGCTAATGATAAGAATAGGTTCAGCCTCTCGGTCTCGTCTGTGAGGTGGCTGATTTCAGCCAGTAAAAAATTAAAATTAAATTTATTTAAACACGCCATTAAAACAAGGTCGCATTTCGCGGCTAAATTCGTTTATTTCTTTATCTTTCTCTGTGGAATAAGACCGTGACTATGTTCATTATGAACTTGGCTGTATGATATACGTTACTACTAGTAACGTCTATAGAAAAAATAAAAAGAATCTTGTCATTGTCATTGAAGTTCCGTTGATTTCGTTGAATAAACGTGTGATAATTTTGCTTTTAAAATTGTGAATTACAAAAACATCTTTTTTAAGTTTGAGGCGACCACCAACTAGTTTGTACTTCACGTAGTTTTCCATATCGTTTTCGACCTAGAACAAAATACAAACTTATTTAAAATCTATAAAAAAATAAGGAACCTCGTAATTTGTATTCCATCAATATTTAAAATATGTACTAACTATGTAATACACAAAAATACGACAACACGAAAAAAAATTTAAGTGCTCCACTTCATAATCAAACTTATTCCATTACTTGCGGCCCGCAAAGTATGAAAGTTGAACAGCTCTGCGTGTGTTAGTTTTTGCTCGAAATATCGTAAAAATATAAAAACGTTTGTTAACATATTCCCTATTTTAACCTTTATATGCATTATAAACATTTTAAAATTTACTGCAAACATAGGTAGGTATCTAAACTTACGAACTCACGACAGGTCATTGACTTATCTACATTACATAGGTACTTTACCCAAGTTTGGATGTTTATTTACACTGAAGTAGTTTTAGTTAAATATGTAGGTATTAGGTATTGTTTCTTCTTGAAATTATAATGATCATTAAGCGTTCAATGAATCGTTAGTTACTTAAACACTGCGACTCGAGTAGGTACCTACATGCCTAATAGAAAGCATTTACTAGCAATAACCAAGATCTATCATGTGAAGGTTATTATTATTTGAATACTTACATCGAAATGATCCTCACAACAAAATGCTACCGTGTTCGGTCCTAAAGGATGTGCTCTTCTCATAACATTTGTCCATTTTTTTCTGATGGTAGGGTTTCTAGGCACATTAAAAAACAACTTTTCAGGTGTTTTTGTGGCCGTATTTTTACATTGAGGCACAGCACAATATTTAATAGATGGTGTCATGTTCTACTATAATGTTTCTTGTTAAAAATAGATAGATAGACCCGCATGCGACGGGCACATTCGAGTGAATGTTTTGATTTTCTAAGTGCGCGTCGGGTCGCTCGCACGAAGATGGAACTTGTGACGTCATCAACGATGTCGCGCTCGGCCCGCGGCTTAGATCGAAAATGTTGACTTTGCGCCTTTATATCTCGATCAGTTTTGAAGATAGAAAAAATTTAAAAACACAGTTATTCTCATATTTTGTAGAATTTTTTGGCATATAAAACAAAAAATGGGTTCTCCATTGTATACCTTCGGTGGCTTTGAAAAGAGCCGTTTGGGCTTGTATCAGCGAAAGAAAAAGATATTTACATCCAATACAATACATGAACAAAAGAAAAGTATGAACAAAGTACAAAAAAACTATGTACAAAATTAAAAAAGGGATACCTGACAGATGTGAAATATCGAAATTGTTTTGTTTAAGTTATAACACTAACTAGAACAAATTACGGCACGAATTAGATACGGTATAATGAGAAGATAAAGTTTTGCAAATTTTACCTTAAAATAATGACTATTTATTATATAATTATTCATTTTCAATTTTAATAAACCGTACAAAATGATATTTTTATCTCTTAAGGTAATATAAATATTAAATTAGCCGATAGCGTGTTTGTGCCATCTAGCGGAATCTTTACTTACCATCGTGAGAATCGATCAATTTTCGTTCCATAAAATGACTTCACCTATAGAATTAAGTAGATGGCGCTATTAAAATTGTATATACTGAACTGAAGGACTAAAGTAAATATTCTTTAAAAACCTCAATACATTTATTCATTTAATTTATTACATTAGAATTTGGGCTTCACATTATAAAAAGATTGTAACAATTATTTGCTATAAAAAACTTATCCCTAGATATCTCATATTTTATGCTGAAGTTCAAAATGATACTTTTAACTCATATGGTAACATAAGTATTAAGTTATTAAACCTTTAAATACGCCTAGACTAATTAAACTGTAATATTAAAGAGTCCTGTACCTATTGAAGTATGAAGAAATGTTTATTGAATTAAAATTTCATTTTTTTACCTTTTCCTCGCCGATTAGCACTTTACCACACTTATACTCAACACTATTTTCCTCCCATTTTCACCAAAAATCTTTGAAAAAGCATAAATTTTTAACAGACACAACAAAAACAAACAAACATTGAAATGTGAAGTGAACTTGCAAACGCATCGCCCGTACCCCCCCCCCCCCCCCCCACTCGCACTCCTAAACAACTTCAAAAAACGTCGGGCAAAGCAAAACTTTTGGTTTCATAGTAATTGCTATATAAACATTTATATTTCATTATGGAACATTTTGTCACAGGTTAGAAAGGGAGCGATCGTCTTCTCGAAAGTCCGGTAAAAAGCCAACGCGTGCTAGAGAGACGACAAAATCGACTCCTTGCGTTCATTAATTTTGACAGTCCAGTGTATTTCGAATTGAAAGCAAACTGACTTGACGTTACATATTATATGCTACGAGGTCATGCCCTGCGGAGCGCGCAGGAAATTTGAAATAGTTTGAAACAGTTTACGAGTTATTTCATCAGTTGATATTATTGATTGAGCAGTTTTATAGAGCAAGCCCGGCTTCTGGGCTTCTATGGAGGCTTCGCCACTGCTTATAGTCCACCTGATGGTAAGTGGTATTTAAATTTAAACAAAGAAGACTGATGAGTTTTCACTTCTGAGGACTGAGATGAAATGCTATATAACCTGTAATTATATAGTTCTCTATCCCCTTTAGACCGGAACACCACAGTGTTCAAACTGTTGTTTGGCGGCTGAAATAAAGAGACGGTTTGGCAGAAAAGAATTTCTACCACTTAATAAAACCATGGTCAATAAGTAATTGTTAATATAGTAATATTTAACTAACATTTAGCAGCTCGATGTCACTATCATGGTGCTGTGTGTGCGGCTGAGTGGTGAGCTCGTTGAGCATGTCATTCATCACGGACATGTTGCCTTCCACTACCGACAAGTCCGCTCGGAGCTTAGTCGTCTGACTCTCCGATAAGGTCACCTGAAACCGAAATAAGAAATATGCTCTGTATAAGAAATAGGTTCTCAAACTTGAATAAATACTGAAGAAATGTATTTCGTTTGGTGAGTAATGAATTACCGTTGTGGTAACAGGCTCCTGTGTCTGCCGAGTGGGTGAATGCTGCAATGTAGCAGATCTTTGTGGAGATCCTACTATTTGCTCAGCACCATCTGGGACGCTCTGCGGAATAATATTATTATATTTTATATATATTTCTATTAAAATAACGCTTAATTATTCAAATGAGTATTAGGTATATTTTAAAAGTAAAGTGAAGCCTCATGTCGCGAGTGCTTGTTGTTCACAGGTCTCGAAATATATTATTTTTCAGACTTGCAGTTTTCCTCACGATGTATTCGTTCACCGCCGAGCACGTGGTTAGTCAGAACTTAAAATTGCAACTTACATTTTGATGCCAGTGGAGATCAACAATGTTACGTGCGCACGTGATTGACCAGAACTCAAAATTGCAACTTAAGTGCGTACTGTAAAATTTACAGCCGGCGCTTATACGCTGCTTCACGTTTATTTATAAGCAACTTTGATTAATTTAAAATGGACCGCATGTATTTTTAATAACATAATATTTTGTTTAATATCAGCTAAGTTTTGTATTTTATAGCACTTAACCATAAGCTGGCTCATGTTTAATTATAAGCAACTTTGATTGATCAATATAAAATGGCCCGCAAGTAATTTTTTAATAACATAATATTTCGTTTAATATCAGTAAGTTTTATAGTTTATAGCGCTTAAATCTTAAGCTATCTAATGTTTAATTATACGTAAATTTGATGAATTAATATAAAATGGACCGCATCTATTTTTTTTAATAACATAATTCTTTTTATATGAGTTAAGTTTTATACTTTATTAACATACCCTCTGCGGTGTAAAAATAGGTGCCATAGCGTCCAAGTCCGTCATAGGAAATTCTACGCCTTTAGATCGAAGTTCATTGTAAATTTGACCAACGCCCTGAAAATAAATTATAACAGCTAATTTATATCATATTATACAAGTAAATACAGTGCGCATTGCCATCTTTGGCAACATCACAACGCAAAGCAACGACTTAATTACAGTAAAAAAATATTGTTAGATATAATAACTAATATGTATATTAGGGATCCAACAGACATCTGCTTCTTCATCCGCAACTGCGGAAGTTCTGTACGCTTTTTGACATTTAGTTATTACTCAATAAATGACTTCTTAAATGATAAATTTGACTCGAATTGTATTTATTGAATTGCTGAATTTAATTTTTTTAAATGTTTTAACTAAAAATATTATGAATTGATTGATGATTGTTTTATATAGATTTAGTTTCCGTAAGTATTGCTGCAAATGCAAATGCTGGTTTCGGAAAAGGCTTCAGTACCATAGACCACATACATACCCTGCGGCAGATTGTACAGAAGACTGAAGAGTACAATCTGCCACTTTGCCTGGCGTATGTGGACTATGAGAAAGCCTTTGATTCCGTCGAAATTTGGGCGGTGCTACAGTCCCTTCAGCGGTGCCAAGTTGACTGTCGGTATATCGAAGTGCTGAAGTGTTTGTACACTAGGGCTACGATGGCTATCCGAGTACAGAACCAGAGCTCGAAACCTATCCAACTGCAGAGAGGTGTAAGACAGGGTGACGTTATATCCCCGAAACTCTTCACCGCTGCATTGGAAGACGTTTTCAAGCTACTGGACTGGAAAGGATACGGTATTAACATCAATGGCGAGTACATCACTCATCTTCGATTTGCCGACGATATAGTCCTTATGGCAGAATCGCTGGAGGACTTAAACACTATGCTCAATGACCTCTATAGTGCCTCCAAACGGATAGGTCGTAAGATGAACATGGACAAAACAAAGATCATGTTTAATGTCCATGTCACACCTATGCCGGTAGTTGCTGGGAGCACTATGCTCGAAGTTGTTGACAAGTACGTTTACCTGGGACAAACAGTCCGACTAGGTAAGTCCAACTTCGACCGAGAGGTCAATCGACGGATTCAACTCGGCTGGGCATCGTTCGGGAAATTACGACATATCTTCTCTTTAAGTATACCTCAATCTCTAAAAACTATATGATGACTTACGGATCTGAGACGTGGTCCTTCACTGCTGCCCGTATGAGGACGCTCAAGGTCGCTCAGCGAGCTATGGAGAGGGCTATGCTCGGAGTTTCTCTGCATGATAGACTCAGAAATGAGGATATCCGCAGTAAAACCAGAGTGACCGACATAGCCCAACGGATTAGTAAGCTGAAGTGGCAATGGGCCGACCATATAGCTCGAAGAACCGATAATCGATGGGGAAGAAAGGTTCTCGAGTGGCAGCCTCGTACCGGTAGGCGTAGTGTAGGGCGACCCCCCACTAGATGGAGTGACGACCTGGTAAGATATGCAGGAAGTCGATGGATGCAGGTGGCTCGGGACCGTGCTTTGTGGCATTACTTGGGGGAGGCCTATGTTCAGCAGTGGACTTGTGAAGGGCTGTGATGATGATGATGATGAAGTATTGCTGCAAGTATCTTTATACTATATAATAATTAATGTCTTAGTTTTCTACTTTATTCGAAAAATTATCTGTCTGAAAATATTTGTACGCCGGAAACGGCAGAATATTTAGGATCGAAATTTTTTTGTAACAACAGTAATGTACCATATTCTGACAAATTAAGCATCTTATCTTATCTTGTCTTCATTTCTACTTCTGTTTCCGCAACTTTAATAACGGAAATTTGATCGAAACTTTGATGACGGCATACCTTTCGCCAAAGGTGCCAATCTCAAATTTAGATTGAATTCCAATCTACGTCAACATCAATGATGAATTCATATTACAAATGTTAGAATCCAAGTTATACCAGTAACAAGAGTGAAAATCTCTTTTATAGACGTAATCCACTTACAGGAGTATGTGGTGGAAAAGAAATGCACACAAATATAGTAGTTAGTTCGCCAATATTTAGCGAAGCTATTCTTATACACGAGGAACACCGAAACAGATTTCTAAGTCATAAAATATAACTTACCGATACTTAATATTAAATGTTAATTTAATACCAAAATATATTTGTCATAAATTGTACTTTTCGCATAGTACTAACACTGTATCCGATACCATTTCTGTTCCCACCTAAATCTACTTTTGACTTTTTTCGCTGTTTGTGCTTACGTTATGACACTTCCGTTGCATCAGTAATGTATACGTATTAATTTTTGTACGTGGTAGAGCAGTGCAGTTATATTATGGTTGTAGCACGAACGGGTCGGCTCGACCGTGGAAGGACCACGCTCTCACAGAATACCAACGTAAATAGCAGTTTAATACTGCTTTGTGCTAATGTTTCGTATGGTGAGTGTAGAGATCCGGAGACCCTTTTTTACTGGAAACGAGGCATTTCATCTCAGTCTTCAGGGGTGATAACGCATCTGCGTTTTGATTCTTAATCGAGGATAAATGTAGATGTCTATGGGCCACCACATCCACTTACCATCAGGTGGACTGTGTGCTCGTTTGTCTCCCTCAAATAGACCTACTTTAGATTTCTGTTAATGAGTTTATTCTTATATTTTTTGTATGCTTACAAAATTGCGGCTGTACCATAAGTACATACAGTTACAGCCTATTTAAGTCCACCGCTGAACATCACCATAGATTGCCTCATAGGGAGATATTTACCATAATTGCCCACGCTTGGCAAGATCCTGGCAACCGCAGTTTTTTATTTTTAGTTGTTATTAGAAAGACGCTCCTGCCCATCTCCGGATTTGTTTCCCTCTGTCGTCTCTTATCCCATCATCATCCATCTCTTATCCATCCCACAGGATGATATGGGGTACTGGATGTTCTTACACAAGCACTACACCGTAAGCACGAATCGTAAGCACATACCATACAACAATCGCGTGGCTCAATGGTATTCACCTCTTTAGTTGTGTTTTTTTTAAAACTAGTGACGAACGAACTTACAGATGCAGCCTATAGACACCTGCAGCTTACTTCGAACAAAGAAGACTACCGATACGTTGTCTTCTTTGAGGACTAAGATTGATATGTCTCAAAGCCTACCTGCCTGTGTCCAATTCGACTCCTGGCTGTGATTATTATTTCTGAAGTAAAGAAATTGTGGCTTATTACTGACTCAGTTAATGTCGTTTTTATGGAGTTAGTTGCATCCGAACACAATATTAAATAATAATGATTTCTTATATTTACACGAACACTACACGACTTGAATGAAACTAGTTTTTACGGATTCCGTTCACCAAACGCGATACTATTCATAAAAAATTTGTTTCATTTAAGCTATTAATTTATCGCATAAATGTATAAAAGGTGTTTTTTCTCTCACTTTATTAAGGATTATAAAACGGTCCGTTACATAAGTAAATAAATTTGTGAGAGGAACTTAATAAGTATGTACAAACTTTATTCAATAATTGTTGGTGTGTTTGTTAGTGATAGTGTAACTTCTGAACTAGGTACTTGATGGATTAAAGTCATATTTCACAAATGATATTTGTTTTGTCGAGACTCGAGATGATGTTTCATAGCTGCACTCCGATAGGTGGTGCTGTAATCTAGCTTTTAACAAATTTTATATTTATTGACCAAAATGACTCATATTCACAATATGTTAGCGATAAAAAAGAAAATCATAAAATTTACCTGCAACTCTGGCTGATTTTGGAAAGCGTCAGCCCAGCATTGAATGAGACTTAGTACCTTTTCCTGCACTACTGTGGGAGGGTCATTTTTAGGTCCAATAAGTTTTACCTGTGAAAACAAACATTGAGATAATTCATATCAAATACCTACCTAAAAAAACTTAACTTTACACAAAAACGCAAATTATCAATCAATTTAATATGTCATTTATATTACATTAATAATTTTTTGTGATAAACAAAAAGAGCTTTGCATTACACCAAATTAATGCAAATAAAGAATTTGTATTTAAATTAAACTATAATCTGGTCGCACGAAGAACTTCGCACAACATTTGCAAATATTGCGAAATAGTAAAAAGATGCGAATAGAAAGATTATAAAAATTAAAATAATAAATTTATTTTGCTTTTTATTGAGTAGGTAATGTATATCAACATTTTCTGTATACATAATAATTCTATAGAGCAACGGCTATCGAATTTGGCTTGGTCTGACTTAGAATAAGACAGACAAATCGTTGAATCTCGTTAGTAAAACGTATAACTGTTTATCATTTACGAGAAAATAACAGAAACCTGAAACCTGTTCCTTGAAATAAATATTTAATTAGAATCAGTTTCTATTTTGGTGCTGAGGAACTGACAAACGTCTGTAACCTGTTACATTTGAGATGAATGAATCGATAGTTTTATATATTTGGTTAACCAATCTATTATCTGGTGTAATAAGGCCAACCAAAAGACGACTGCGGACAGACTAAATAGTCCCGTGGCGCAGTGGCTTAGCAATGAGTGGCTGCGCTGGGAGTCGCGGGTTCGAATCCCGCACGAAACAATTATTTGTATGGCCTACAAATAATTGTTCCGGGCCTGGATGTTTGTCCTTATGCAATTTATGCTTGTAAACTGCCCCCACGATACAGGAGAAAATCCTAGTGTATGGGTTACGTTTTTTAAAAAAGATAATTCTACAAAGCAGATAGAAGAGTTTAGGAAGCAGAGAAACAAGAGCGATGGGATCATCGCTTGCAGCGCCTCTTAATGCACTTCTATGCCTAACGCCCCTTGATATTTAATTGGACAAAGAGGCGAGCGCGAGTTTGTATAGGATTAACGCCCAGAGCAGTCTGAGCTTGCTTTCCTATAGATTGAGATCCATGCTCGACTCAATTAAAGAAACATCGACCTTATGCATTATCTCAGATATCATGAGCCACTATACACCTTTAATAAAAAGTACATAGTGGAACTATCTTCTGGAGAAAACTGGCTGAATGAGGTTGGTAGCCTTATATGTTATATCGATAGGTCAAAAACGGGCCCCGACGTAGATTTTGGAATTTATGGGAAACGTCCCAAATTCAAACTTAATATCAATTTGAGTAGTTTTACCTATTTTTCAGGCAGAAATTTTAGCCTGCAAAAACACTACGTGAACCATATCATGTATATAAACTCTGATAGTCAAGCAGCACTGCTAGCGCTGAGATCAAACTTAGTGAACTCGAAGCTAGTTGGGACTGCGTGAACCGTTTAAACGCCCTGAGATATAACAACAGGATCGTTTTAAGATGGGTTCCGGGCCACACGGGTATTGTAGGTACGGGAGGGCTAAGAGTACACAATTTTGACCCGAGCCTTTTTGTGGAATCTCAAGAAGCCTAGCACCATTGACCCTTGAAGAAACTCTTTATCACAATAAATCACTTATCTGCTCTGATACACCAGGCTTAAAACATTCTAAAACCTTAATCTGAGCTTATGATAGTAAATGCGCTTCAGCCTTTCGCTTCGCCCTGGGATTATGTAAGAATAAACTGTGTATTCTGGCAAGAGCCCTGACTGGATACTGTTGTCTTAAAAAGCACATTTCCATCCGGGGACTAAGCAAGTCAAGGATGTGCATGTTCTGTTCCTTAACGGAAGAAATGCCTCTGCACATCCTAACTGATTGCGGACCCTTAATGCGCAAACGTAACACTCATCTGGGAAACTACGTACTTCGCTAAGAAATGAAATTGCTCACAGCTAAGCAACTCCTATTCATTGACATAGGGCTTTGCATGAACATAGCCATAGCAGCGATCACAATAGATCTTTTAGTTCGCAGCAACACTGGTCTTTCTAGACCCGCAAAGCTGCTCGCACATAGTTAAAAAAACAATATATCCAATTTTGACTCAGTTCTCTTTTTAACGTAACATACTATTTTGTCATTTTCCACACAACTCAACCGCAGAAACTAACCGAGAACCGAGTAATCATGCCAATATAGAATGTCGTTAAACTTCAGTTTAAATATGAATACCAATGTCAAGTCAAATTAAAGAAACACGTGCACAGGAACCATTATTATTTTTATGGCTTAAAGGTTTCACGATATCTGTTGATAGCGGTATATGCAAGTAAGGATTAAGTGCGAGCACGGCGGTAGCACATTCAATAAGTAACGTCAGGTCATTGTATGAAATTTTATAAGTTCGGAGACCGGGCTATAGTTAAGTTATATTGGTACAATTAGTGATGAGCAAAGCAATACCAAGACAAAAACAGTCTTGGTATAGGTCTCGGTCTTACTTGTCCGGCCTTGGTATTGGTCTTGCTCATGGTCGCGCGTATTCAATATTGGTCTTGATCTTAGTCTTGCTCATTCAGTCTGTTATTATATATACTTACATCGTTTTGAAAAAATTTCAAGGCATACAGGCACATAAGTACAAAAATAAATGATCAACAATGAATACCCTCAATCGTTTTTGGCTCTAATTTTAGTTCTCCAATCCCCAAGGTGTTAAATCAAATGTTTTACTTTATGTTTAGGATATAAAATAAGTGTTGTGCAATAGATACAATTAGTTTTTGTATAATACTTGAGCATTTTATCTCTCGCAGCTTGAAAACCCAGGACCCACTGCAATAGATGAGCTGCTCATCTATTGTAGTGCTTTCAACTTTAGAATCTAGTTGATTTTTCAAGATTCTATCCGATCCAGCAAAAGATGGAACGAAACTATAACAAAAGGAAGCGTTACATATTTGTCACCACCAAGTCTGGTCGTCAAATATTTGAAATTAATTAAAAATTTATATTTTTTTCAAAAATTGTCTATTCTTATTTCCAAAATTTAAAGTCGATCAATTCAGGCACACTGTTGTATAATGTTACAACACCTAGCTTTAATTTTAATGCTACGCCAATCATGTCATGCGTGGAGTTCCATCTGGTTGGGCAGTCTAGGATTAATTAATTAATTCAAATTAGTTGGTTAGTCAGTTAGGTTAGTTAGTGTAACTGTTTCACAAGCGGAGTGAAATTTTAGTTGTGACAAATATTCTCATATATCCTATTTACAATGGAAGTTATAATTTTTAGTTTAGTCTTGCACTTTGGTCTTGGTCTTACATTCTCGGTTTTGGTTTAGGTCTAGTTCTTGATCATTCGGTCGGGGTTTTGGTCTTGCTAGTGTATCTATGATCGTGGTATTGGTATAGGTCTTGCGAAATCGCAAGACCAAGACCGATTTTGCTCATCACTAGGTACAATTTTTAATACAATGACAAACTTCAAAATATTTCATTTCACGAGTAAAAATAACTCAAACTGCCGTATACATTTTTGAAAACCTAGGTTATGGTATTAGCAAAGACGAAAGTGCATAGTCAACCACCAATGTCCGTTTAATAAAAAAGAATATCCTACCGCCCAGTGGTAAATGCAGAATTTTTTTATACGAGTTAGTCACGCTGCAGCTATATTATGATTGTAGCACGAATGGGTCGGCTCGACCGGGGAAGGACTACGCTCTCACAGAATACCAGCGTAAAATAGCAGCTTAATGCTGTTGTGTTTCGTATGGTGAGTGTAGAGATCCGGAGACCTTTTTTTACTGGAAATGAGGCATTCCATCTTAGTTCTCAGAGGTGACAACGCATTTGCATTTTGATTCTTAATCGAGGATAAATGTAGATGTCTATTGGACACAGCATCCACTTACCATCATGTGGAATGTGCGCCCGGTTGTCACCCTTATTCTTTAAAAAAAAATGCTATTCTGCCTCAATTTAGTCTATGGAGAAGAAAATGGTTAGGCACTTGATATAATCGCCTATCAGCAACATGGTTTAACAAAAATATTCAATCGTACTATTCATCTTGGGTCATCATCAAAATTATCGAGCCTTTGACAATGTACCGATAAGTAGACTAGTAAATAAATTGGAGGTAAACTGTAAGCTTGTTTTGATGCTTTTTACGACTAAAAACCATCAGGGCAAGGATTTGCAATACATTTTATTTATGAATACATTACAATTCTTACATTCTCAGATAAAAAGAAATACAAAGCAGCGTATCATATTGTTTATAATATTTACCTTTGATCTACTCAAAAGCCTGTACGCTAATGACACGAAATGATGTTATATATATATATATATATATTATTAGCATAAAAAAGCATGGACGCTAATGACACGAAAAAGTTCGCAAATAGACTTTGATAGCCTCAAAGCAGACCTAATTTAAATATAAGATTGTAATTGCACAGTCCTCCATATAGAAAGTCGAAATCACAAATTGACCTATAAAATCGATTATGTACCTCTAGAAGAAGTCAAAGTACAAAAACATTTTTAGGCTTGGATATAAGTAGTGTGACCTAGGGTTGCCACCCGTACTATAATATATAGTATCGTACTATATTTCAGTCAATTGTACTATATAATATAGAAAAATAATATAGTACGAAACATACTATATTTTTATCCTTAATTCAAGTGTCCCGTTTTTTTTATATTAACTGTGAACTGTGTCTGGCAAAAGTATTACGGAAAACCTTTTTTTCAATCATTAATGTAAAATTGAAAGAAGAAAGAAAAAGAGCGTGTATTAATTTAATTAAAAACCAATTACCAACTTGTTTTAATATGAATCTAAATTGCTCAGACCTATAATTATTTTAAAGGTAAGGTGGTTAGATCATTGGTGGCCAAAGCAAAGAGCAATAACAAATGTATATGGAAAAATATATAAAGATTAAAAATTAATGTGTACTATTTTTCTCTTGAATTTCTCAAAAGTACTATATTTTTTCATGTTTTTTGGGAAAAATACTATATTTGATCAAGAAAAAGGTGGCAGCCCTAGTCTGACCAAAGGTCGATTTCCGGCCGAAACCGATTAATCAGCTATCGTCACGACCTTCGACCCAAGCTTAAGCCGAAGCCTTAAAAACCCTAAAAAATTCAGCTCAAGATTAGCTCAAAGTAATAATCAAAATATATATTTAAATAAAAGAAGATGTCCAAAGTGACTGACTCATCTACTAACGCACAGCCCAAACCACTAGACATAGAAGTGTGAAATTTCGATAGTAGTTGCCTTTTATGGGGTAGGCATCCACTAAGAAAGTTTTGGAAAATTCAACCCCTAAGAAGATAAATAGGGTGTTAGTTTGTATGAATCTTTTTTACTTTACGGGGCGATTTTTTAAAAACAACTCCTTACGGGGAAGCCAGAGGATGCTCAATTGTATGGAGAAAAAATAATTAATATTTATTTAATTCGCAAACTGACGTAAATATTCTTAATTTAAAAAAAAACATTTCTTTTAAGAAAATCACTAATAGGTGTTTAAAACAAAGTTTCTAAAAATAGTAATAAATATTTATAATTTTATATATAAAAATTTGGTATAATAATTACTTACAATTAAATAATAAAATACGCAGTTTTTTTTCATTTTCCGAAAATCAAAAATATTGTGTTACTAAGACAAGGTACAGTTTGCGAGAAATAAATGTTTTTTTTTTCAAAGGAGGATGGATCGACAAAAAATCGGTGTTTGGGCATTTGCTTGAAAACTAAAAAGTACGTGTTTTATCGCGCTCTCGCTCATTCCTACATTCATTAAATTTCGGCGCGCTCGTTAGAAACCTTTGGATTTGGCCAAAATTTCGGCCCGTTTTGTCTTCGGTCAAAGCGAATTTGTACGTGGCAGCTATATTATGGTTGTAACATGAAGGGGGTCGGTTCGACCGGGTAAGGACCACACTCTCACAGAATACAGCTTAAAGCTGCTGTGTTTCGTATGGTGAGTATAGAGAACCGGAGACCCATTTTACTGGAAAAGAGGCATTCCATGTTGGGCCTCAGGGGTGGCAATGCATCTGCATTTTGATTCTTCAGGGCCGATCCACATTATATTGCCGTTCACAGTTCGTTCTCGGTCCGATCTCGGTCTGATAAAATATTATCAAGTAAAAAATATGTGTGTGCATTTATACTATCTATAACAGTCAAGTTTCATTCGAATCCCATTCCAATAATATAATACATCAAACCTAGATCGGACCGACAACGAACTGTGAACGGAATGGAAAGATCGGTCCTAATTGAGGAAGAATATAGATGTCTATGGGCCACAACATCCACAAGCAAATCATCCACCAGCCGACCCGAAGCCGAAGCTTCGGTATCCAATATGGAAAAATCACATCATAGTGATAAAAAGCGAAAAGTTTTATTTATCTTTTGAGGAAAGCTGTCAGAAAACACACCAGAAACGATGTTAATATATATATATATATATATATATATATATATATATATATATATATATATATATATATATATATATATATATATATATTTTAACTAACAATATATAAGTGAAGTGGCAATGGGCCGGCCATATAGCTCGAAGAACCGATAACGACCGAAATGATGGGGAAGAAAGGTTCTCGAGTGGCAGCCTCGTACCGGTAGGCACAGTGTAGGGCGACCCCCCACTAGATGGAGTGACGACCTGGTAAGACATGCAGGAAGTCGATGGATGCAGGTGACTCTGGACCGTGCTTTGTGGCATTACTTGGGGGAGGCCTATGTTCAGCAGTGGACTTGTGAAGGGCTGTAATGATGATAATGATGATGAAGTGAAACACCACTGACTGACTAACACATTACGAGATCTTTAAAACTATACACCCAAATGACTTGCAATTTAGTATAAATTCTCATTTCGCAATGCAGACGTTCACTAAGAATGATTTACGGATTTTACAATAGTCCCATCCGAAAAAAAAATCTTGATATTTTACATCTATGTTTCGCAATAAAATGTTATCGTGCGCCCAGCGAAACGTGCGGATATCAGCTAGTAATACTAATACTAATATACATGGTTAAGGAAGCCTTATTTTGTCAAAAGAAATACATTATTTCACTTGATGAGAAACTTAAAAATGTTTTAACAAGGACTTGAAGGTCGATGAACACAAACATATAAGGGATAAAATAATAATTTTGTTTCTGTGTAAAATAATATATAAAATATTTATATTCCATGAATCTCTTAAAATCTCATATGTAGTTCTTATTTCAAAAAACCACCAGTTTTCACCAGTTCACCAGTTTTTTTTTTTGCAGATCGGAGCATCAAGATCGTAGTAGACGGGGCTTGGGGCTTTTTGTTGCTTTGGGCTTAAGGTGCATGCTCCGATTATAAACCCATTAACGCTGGTGTTCCACAAGGCTGCATGCTATCACCAACGCTGTTTTTTCTGCATATCAATGACATGTTGCAAACCAGTAACATTCATTGCTATGCGGACGACAGCACTGGTGATGCTTTATACATCGGCCGTACCAATATTTATATAATAAACGTCGTTGAGTACCGGGACAAACTTGTGTCTGACTCGGGTCTTTGCTGAATAAAGTCTCGAATTGGGTGCGACTAAATATAGTCCAGTTCAATCCCCAGAAGAAACAAGTTTGCGCGTTTACCGCTAAAAAGAATCCCTTTGTCGTATCTCCTCAGTTTCAAGGCACCCCCTTTGTTGCCTCAGCCAGTATCGGAATCCTCGACGTCGAAATATCGAGTGACGTGAAGTTTCGTGGCCACTTGGAAGAGAAGGCCAAATTGGCCTCCAAAAAGCTTGGCGTCCTCAGCAGAGCAATAGAGTATTTCATGCCGGCACACCGCTTGCAACTTTACAAGGAGCAGGTTCCGCCGCACGTGGTATACTATTCCCATCTCTGGACTGGGACTCCCCAATGCCAGCTCCTACCATTTAACCGCATCCAGCGCAGAGCTGTTCGAATCGTTGGCGACCGAGCTCTTTCCTATCGGCTCTATTCACTGGCACTGCAGAGATGTTGCATCTCTTTACGTATTTTAACGCATTTAGTATGGTACTAGTGCTCTGAGGAATTGTTCGGACCATCCATACCATCTGGATGACTGGCGGTCCACCACTGTGCGATTTAAAAGAAGTTATTTTCCTCGCATAACTTCCTTGTGGAATCGCCTACCACCAGATATTTTTCCGGACCGATACGACTTAGGGACCTTCAAGAAAAGAGTCTACTCCTTTTCAAAAGGCCGGCAACGCATCTGCAATTCCCCTGGCGTTGCAGTTGCTCATGGGCAGCGGTAATCACTTCGATCAGGTGGGCCGTATGCTCGTTTGTCCCCTCTCCTTTAAAAAAAAATATATCGAGTTACTCAAAAGAAGGTAAAATGTAGATTTTCAGAAGTTGCTAAGGTATTGAAAAGCAAATACCATATGAGGAAAGGCAGAAAACACAAAAACATACGATTTTAAAAGAACATAGAGAACAGGGAGAATTGAGATTGAATGAAACATATAAAACTACTAGATACCTACTAGGTGCTAGGACTTCTTTCCTGCCTCGGAAATAGTCTGTCTATATACTGGTACTACCCTCTTACCAACTTCTGCCAACAAATAAAAATGGCATTGCTGTGTTCCCGTCAAAATTTGGACGAACATCTTCTCAAAGAGATGTGTCACATAATAACCCACACAAGCACTTATTTAGTCAAAGTATTTGAAGAGCATAGGAAAACAATTTAAGAACATAATGGTTTTTTATATTTACGCAAACACTACACATTTAAATAAAACTAGTTTTTACGGATTTTACCGCGTATATATATATATATATATATATATATATATATATATATATATATATATATATATATATATATATATATTAACTTTTTTTCATACTGTTTAGATCTTCTTCTTCTTTCTTTTGTGGCGGTTTGATAAAATTCGCCAATGACGTATTGAGTAGAAAATGAAAGCTTATGAGTTTAATTAAAATAAGAGTCTGTGATAATACAAGGATTCAGTTTTCCTCCGAGAATTTTGACAAATCTATTTGTTGAATTACCTAGAACAAATATGACAAACACAGGTGTTAGACTCTTACCCGTATGTTAAAAGTGACAAGGATTTAAAGTTTCATATTATTAGTATTAATAAAATCACATAAAATATACACAAAAGGAGTACTGGTATATGTTAAAAGAGAATTAAAATCTATAGGTCGAGGAATATAAGGAGGAAGGTAATCATAAAGGGAGGAGGATAATTTGGGACAGTTGAAAAAAATATGGTTTGTGGAACCTTCATCTAAGCCACATTCACACAATGAGCTATCCCTTACTCTGATTTTTGCCAGATGTGCATGTGTACAAGCGTGTCCAATTCTTAATCTACAAATGATTGAAGTTGCACGTTTATTTGCTTTGTTAAATTTAAAGAACCAAGGCTTGGGAGCAATAACCTCTTGGATGGCAGCATAGTGCTTACCTTTAACATTTTTGGAAACTTCCCATAATTTATTCCAATTTTCATTCAGTTTCCTTTTAGCTAGCAAAATTAGGTCATGTGAGTAAATTAAATTTTGTAGAATGCCATTAGCAATTGCATTTTTAGCGAGTAAATCAGCTGTTTCGTTACCATGGATACCACTGTGGCCTGGAATCCAGGCCACTGAAACATGAATTCCTTTAAGATGGCATCTGAATAGGGTATTTTTTATTTTAAGAATTAGTGGAAATTTATGTTTGTTATGGAATTGATTGGACAAAATAGCTAACAAACAACTTTTTGAATCTGTGAAAATAACTGTTTTATTAAGATTATGTGACTCTACATATAACAAAGCTTCACTGATTGCAGTTGCTTCACCGGTAAAAGTGGAGGATAGTGAGGGGCATTTAAAGTTAAGAATGATTTTGAACTTAGGAATCCAAACAGCAGCTCCAGTACAGTCTTCATCAGACTGTTTTGAAGCGTCTGTGTACATGACAAGCCAATCTTTAAAGGTGTTTTCTATAATTTCTTTTAATTTCAAATTTGCCATTGGAGAATCCTTTTCTATACCTAGATCTAGATGAATGTCGGGTTGGTAAATAATAGCCTCGTAAGGAACATCAAAGAGTGGATTTATTTTACATTGAAAGATTGGGTAAGGATGCTGAAGAAAAATTACAAAACTTTTAAACAAGCAGGGAGAGTCTTTATGGGTCCAGTATCGGTCAGATGAGATATACTCTGAAAGAAGGTGCAATTTAGGAATTAGGGGATGATCTGAAAGCTGGCAGATCTTAAATAATCAGAATCTGTCTGAAAGGTATTGCCTTCTTAGTCTTAAAGGAGGATCTACGCACTCAACCTGAAGAACATTTATTGGTGAGGATTTCATTGCCCCTGTAATAATGCGAAGGCATTTCGATTGAATTTTGTCCATTACTTTCAGGGATGATTTATTGCAAGGCCCCAACAGAAAACATCCATAGTCAAGGTGGCTTCGTATTAAAGCATTGTACAGTAATTTCTGAGAAAAAGGATGGGACCCCCACCAAACACCTGACAAAGACCGAAGAATATTTATGTTTTTTTCGCATTTTTGTGTTATATATTCAATGTATGGACCAAAGGCCAATTTGGAATCAAGGATAACTCCCAAAAATTTAACATTGCCTCTAACTGGAATAGGTTGCTTATCATATACAACAGATAAATCGGGAACTCGCCTTTGGCGGGAAAAGATCACCACACTACTCTTGGCCACAGATAAAGAGAGGCCATGATTAGTTAACCATTCTTGTAAATAATCCATGGATGAGTTTAGACGGGAACATGCCACTGTGAAGTTGTTTGAGGAGATGTATAGAGCTAAATCGTCTGCATATTGAAGAACATTACAAAAAGAATTTACTGAAAGTTCTAAATCGTGAGTATATATAGAATAAAGGAGAGGACTAAGAACTGAGCTTTGTGGAAGTCCTTTCCATATAGTTTTTGGGGGAAGCAGGAGATTTTTAACATTTATAGATATTGATCTAGAAGAGAGAAAGTTAGAGACGTAATTGACTATCCTCACTGGAATGCTCAGATTAAGCATTTTCTGCCTGAGCACAGGAAGAAGCACATTATCATATGCAGAAGAAATATCCAAGAAAGCTCCTATGAGAAATTCATGTTTTGAAAAAGCAATACGAATATCTGTGACCAAAGTACTTAGGCTATCCATGGTACTTAAACCTTTTCGGAAACCGAATTGGCTTTTAGGTAAGAGATTATTCCTTTCCAAAAACCACTCCAACCGATTTATTATTAAATGTTCCAAGATTTTTGCCAAAGTACAAGAAAGGGCAATAGGTCGGTAACTGGAAGGGTCATTGCTAGACTTACCTGGTTTGAGAATGGGCAAAATAATTTGGGTTTTCCATTCAGCAGGAGGATCACCAGTAATATAAATAAAATTTAAAATGGATAGTAAGACAGTTTTAGTGTTCTCACTACTATTAATTATAAACGAATAAGGAATCCCATCAATACCTGGTGAGGAGTCTTTAAGGCCATTGAGTACAGTAAACAATTCCTGAGAAGAAAAGGGGTAATCAAATTTATCATTTGTTTTTAAAAAAGCAGAATTAAAAACTAGGCATTCATCATAAGATGGGACTGTTTGTGGTGCAAGTTTATTAGAGAATTCATCTATCCACGGGGAAGGATCATTAGAAATTATATTTTCACTAGAAACTGCACAGCGATATTTTTTAACATTTCTCCAGACCAAAGATGGGGGAGTCCTAGGTGACAGTGACTCACAGAATTTAAACCAACCAGTTCGCTTTTTGTCTGACAGTAATTTTAAGGTTTCTGCAGCAATTTTTTTATAGGAGATATAATTCTCTGCAGTCATAGAACGGGAGTATATTAATTCAGCCTCTTTTCTTCTCCTACAAGCTGCTGAACAATCTTGGTCCCACCAAGGAGGGGAAGGATAATTATTTTTGAAAGGTTTTTTTAAGGGGATTGACTTATTAGCAGCAGAAATAATTGCATTTCTGAACTCTATATATACAGGAGCAATATTATCATTGTTAATTGGGGGAAGAGTTGAAACCTCTTGTTCCAAAACTGTAGAATATAATTGCCAATTAGCTTTGGATAGATTATACTTTAGTCTTGGGCAAAATGTAAAATTTATTCTAGGTGAAGTAGGAGGAGTGATGAATATAGGAAAATGGTCACTGCCATAGCTAGAAGGTAATATTTGCCACAAAAGAAGGGAAGCAATATCTGGGGAGCAGAGAGTTAGGTCAACGGCACTTCTAACATTTTGTAATGAGGATACTCGACGGGTAGGAGACCCGTCATTTAGAATACAGAGATTAAAATTATCAATAAGATCTAAAAATAAGGGAGCCAGTGAATCACACAGATGGGAGCCCCAAACAGTATGATGCATATTAAAATCTCCCAAAATAACCATAGGAGGTGACAGAGAAGAAATAAGTGTTGCAAGTTCTGTTAAAACATTTACATCAGGATTAGGAATGTAAACAGAGAGAAAAGAGACATCAAGGGCCTTAATAGCAACAGCATTTACTGATGGACTATGAGGAGGGAGAGGAATTTGTAAAAATGTAACTGTTCTTGAAATTAAAATAGAGGTGCCAGCACGACCATCACTCCTATCATCCCGGAGGCATGCGTAGCCTGAAACCCTAAAATGAGACTCAGGCCTAAGCCATGTCTCCTGGATGGCAAGAATGAAGGGGTGAAATTTATTTATGAGGTAAATGAGTTCATTTTTTTATTTCTAATGCTCCGACAATTCCATTGAAGAATTGGCGGGACTGCGAATGTTACGGGCTAAGGAGGAAAGCTGAGTAAGTTTTTGGTGTAAGCTGAGAGGAAGTTCCGTGTCACTAAAACGGGAGATCATGTTAATTAGAATTGATATCATAAGTTCGCAGAAATTATCATTACTAGAGGAGTTGTTGTCATTTCCCAGTAGAGCACACCCATTAGGAAGGGAAGAATTAGGATTCTCAACAATTGCCTGATGGGCTGCCATATCATATCCAGAATTTAATGATTGGCTGTAGGTACGTTGAGGGATAAAAATTGTTTTTTTATATGATGCAGTTTGTGAGAGCTGAGCCGAAGGGGTTGAAAGACTGTCAGTTAAAGTATAAGGGGTCTGTTGAGAACAATTACGAGGCTGGATTCTTGTTGTATCAGCAAAGGATCTTTTTGTCTGAGGGAATCTAGCTGAAGCTTCTAAATATGAAATATTTTCTTGTGACATAACAAGTTTAATAGATTTTTGCCTTAGATGTTCAGGACATGTAGGGTCTTTTGCGGTGTGGGGACCAGAGCAGAATAGGCAAGTAGGAGTTTGTCGAGTACAAGATAAACCTTCATGATTCTGTGCACATACAAAGCAGCGAGGGGATGATCGGCACTGGGAAGTAACATGGCCAAATCTACAACATTTATGACACTGAATTAGTGGCAACACATATTTTTCCACTGGCATTGAGGTGTAAAAACAGTAAATATGGGGAGGAAGTCTTTGTCCAGAAAAAGTTAGAACAACCGTCTGAGTTGGAACCCATGAAACGCTATTGCTGTCACTAACTGATTGTCTATTAAGTCGCCGTGCTTTAATTATAGAACCGTAGCCAGAGGGAATTTCTATAGCTGCTATTAATTCTTCTAGTGTCCACTCTATGGGAACTTGTCTAACTAGCCCCATACGAGTGATACTATATGAGGGGATGGTTGCTTCATATTTAGAAATTTGGAGAGCTGGGTGATCGATAAAGGTGTTTGCATCTGCAGCTGTTTTAAACTCCACTGATATTCTATTTCGTCCAACTTTTTTGACTCCATCATGGACTATATTTTTAATATTGTTATGATACAGAAAGTGACCGAATTTAATTGGTTTAAGAGTTACTCCAGACAGCTGATCATTTGAAATTTTACTTACGTGAACTAGAAAAGGAGCGGCATCATCTTGAGAGTACTTAACTTTTTTATTAATAAAATCAGGATGGTTATATGAGGATTGTATTGAAGGAAACTGTTGATTTGGATCAGTAATAACTATTTTTTGTGGATGGGCAGACTCGTTACTTGCTTGGGCACGTTTACGGTTAATTAGTTCTACATTATCAATGTTAATGGGTAAGGAAAAGGAATCATTGCGAACCCTTCCGGGTACGGGAGGTTCGTCCTCCATTATATTATTACAACAAAAAATTACATAAAAACGGCACAACTACAAACACTTACTAATTTACAGATATTAAAACCTCCACCAAGACAGAAAAATTTACTATAGTAAATCAACAAAACTTAATAAAACAATAAATTTTAAGCAAAAAAGGCACCACACTTGTATCTCTCACTTCCTCAAAAAACCTAATCCAATCACAAACTCAAATCCTACTGTGTAGATCGGAACAAGAATTAATAATTTTAATCTGAGGGTAACCGCAGTTAACTATGACATCGGGACGTCGAACACCTCAGTCCCCCCGTGACCATGGGTGCTGTAAAGTGCTCGAAACGTCGGGAATATAAAAAAGTTAATATACGCGACAAAACCCATAAAAACTAGTTTTATTTAAATTTAAGAACATATTTGATAAACAACTAAACTAGAAAAACTACAAATTTGCAACCAAAATACAAGGTCATATCAGTTATTTTGAATACTTGCTTGCCTATAAAAAGGTAACTAACTGTCAAACTGATAACACATTCATAAGGTTCAATTTTCAATATATGTTTAGTAGCATAGTAAGTATATTTGTTATAACTTCAGACTTTCCCAAAAGGCTTTTTTCCACAAGATCTTCTCTTCTGTTTTCCCTATTTTCCACCAAACTTTTCAGACATTATGCATTTAGACTACCGCATATCAATTCATTCTCTAGCTTATTAGTTGTAAGATAAAAAATTACAAATGAAGACCACCTAAAGATATTTAGCCAAATTTTCAATCTAAAGTCTTTTTGTCTCTGCTATTGCATTAGCTATGAAAAATAAAATGTCATGTAAAATAATGATATTATAGAAAGAAAATGAATTGGTTTAGTAGTAAAATAAAATAAATTTGTGAACAACCAACCTAAAAATATTTAAAAAAATAAATTGAGCGATACAATAAAATAAAAACATGATCTTAACAGTCCCAATGAAGTACTAGACACTAGACTGAATAATAAGCCTTTGCTGTGCTTTTCTATTAGTACACAATTTAATTACAAAACACTAATGTATGTTAATTGACATAATGCAGACACAACTTGTGTAAATTGTTTCACAAGTTGCATAACTTGTGAAACTATTCACACAAGGGTATATTCTCCGACATCATTTGTAAAAATTCTTACAATTTTATTTGATTAATCAAAGCTTTGGTTTTGGCCAAACCTTTGACGGATTTAAGTTGAAGCCCAAATGTGAAGCCAAAGGGGCTTTTTTGGGCTTAAGGTGGCCAAAGTCAAAGCCAAAGCTTCAATCAGATACTAGTGACAAATGAGAACACATTCCACCTGATGATTAGTTAATGCTGTAGACACATACATAAATCCTCAATTAAGAATCAGTATGTTGATATATTAAGAACTTCTTATATTTATGCAAACACTACACATTTAATGTTGATGTATTGTCACCCCTGAGGGCTAAGACCTTGTCCTTGGCCTTGTCACCATACAAAACACTGTAGCGTTAAGCTATTATTTAAGGCTGGTATTCTACGAGAGTTGTCCCTTACCCATTTAAGCCGACCCATACCTGCTAGCAATCATAATATAGCTGCCACCCTCATTTTTGTAAAAAATTAGTCTATGACAAAACAAACAGTTTGGTTGGAATTGTTACATAAAGTGCAAGTCTGGTTGTGCATGAAATACTGTTGTCACATATGGGCTGGTGATGCAAAATGCCACCTGGCAGCGTTGGACTCAGTGCAGTGACATGCTAGAGGCTCATTAGTGACCGTGATTTGGTTGAAACCAACCTTGTCAGCCTCGAATACAGGCGCAGTCAGCCTCTCAGTAATCTATAGGATGCATTTCAGTGAGTGTGTTTCAGGACTTTCCACCATTGGATGACCAGGCGGTCAGCGGGTCTTCACCCCTATGTTGTCGATATTCCATTCATTCGAACCAAACGGTCTGCTTCAACTTTTTCAATGTGTACAGCAGAGGATGCGAATAATTTGCTTGCGTCTATCTTTCCGTCCAAATACAATCCGGACATTTTCAAGGCAAGAGTGAACAGGCTTTTGTTATGGTAAGACAGTGCGATTTACCATCTAAGGCTGCATCACCACTTACACTTAAACCGTGTTAAGCATTCTCCATGACCATATTGGTATGTCTAAGGACAAGGCAAGATGAGTGCCAAGAATGCTCACACTGCCTAAGAAACAGCAGCGGGTCAGGTGTTTGCGCAAGCTTTTAGACCTGTGTAGTGAAAACAGGGACAAAATTATGAACCGAATTGTGACTGAGGATGAAACTTGGGTTCATCAGTATGAAACTGAATCAAAGCAGTAGTCCACGCAGTAGCAAAAAAAGGTGCAGCACTTCCTAAGAAGTATTCAAGGTATCACAAATGGCTGGAAAGATTAGGCTTCAGTATTTTCTGCCTATTTTGAGGGCCATGACAAAAAATTATTTTTCGACGGCTTACTTATGAGCTATTGGAACAGTCTGAGAAGTGTAATGGAGAATATATTAAAAAGGAAAAATAATTTCATGTTTAATTTCACCCCTTTCTCTGTCTGTGAACTTTTTGACCTTGCCTTGTACAATGGTACAAAAGAGGAAGAAGAATCATGTAATTACTGTGCACTTACTAAAATAGCTAGCTACTCTGCACCTAAGCTCCACACTGGCAAGATTGGCTTTAACCAGCCAATACTGTTGTATCACAAAAATTATACATTTATATAGTGATTTGTTGACATTATTCTTTTATAGGATAGTATTAACATCTTGAAAACTATGTATTTTAGCAATATAAAACTTTAGAATAAGGCTAATAAAGACGAGATCTATCCCTCATAAAAGTTTGAACCTTTAGATTATAGGTGCAGTGGCTCATTGATTTCTGGCACAAATTATATGGCCTATAAACAACTGTTCTAGGTCTAAATGTTTTACTTGTGCAATTTTTGTATGTAAACTGCCTCCATGATACAATAGAAATCCCGAGTTCCCACAATTGTTTAACAATTTTGGAGTAAAAATTTGTTTGTTACTGACAATAATGAATTTGTAATGACAAAATAATAAGAAATATTATGATATTTACAAGAAAATTTTAATAAATATTATTAATAATTAAATATGTCAATATTATTCCCAGTGTAGCCCCGTTTAGGCTTTAACTTTTGGGAACCCTTCCTCAACAGCAGATACAATACTTATAGTACTACTAACTATACCCTTATGTCTTTTGATCTTTAGTTATCTGTAGATTTGTAGATCTTTAGTATCTTTAGCTATAGATAAAAGATCCTGTTTAGTGGCAATATAAGAATATCAACTACCCCATATTGTCCTATGGGTGTCCCAAGATGAGACAGAGGTAAAATGAAGCAGGAGTTGGGCAGCAACATCTTCTTGATAACAACTCATAATAATAAAAAACCGCAGTTACCAATCCATCCGCCAAGCATGGCAACTATGGCAGAATCCTCCCTCTGAGGCAATCTATGGGAGAGGCCCATGTTCAGCAGTGGACTTTATTCGGCTGTAATGATTGGATAGATCGAAAATAGATTCATATGTGTAGCATTTAAATTCCAAGTAAATATTATATACACTCAATGGCCAAGATTAAATTGAATAAAAAGAATAGTCTTTAGAAAATAAGTGATAAGAATGCTTACCAATTCGGATATGAATTCTTTATTGCAGACCAAAATATGAAAGGACTTCCCACAGTTCTTCACACAAGTTTCAAGCACAGTCAGAGTGTACATGACCACTGTATAATTTCTCCCAGCACTCTGAGTGAGTCTTTTTCTAATAGCTTTAATTGCATCCTTTGGCCCATCAGCACTGCTATTCACAATATCACATATTTCCATATTGAGCGCCCAGTTCTCCGACGGGAGAGACCCATCCGTAGCTTGTTCTGTAGTCATGCAAATGTAAATTAAAATGTGTCGTAGTTATAACAGTCACGTCTACAAAGAGCATATTTTCTAGACTATTTTAGGTATTGTTACAAATATAAAAATATAAAGCAAAAATCATCTACCCAATTAGTTTCAACCCCATCAAAAAATAAAAATCAGAAATACTATTTAGTCCAACAAAAGAATCTTAAGGATTAAAATTTTATAGTGCTAAGAAAAAATAAAATTACCAGCAATTTTTACAAACCTATCTTTTGTCCAACCGGGGTCGCAAAAGGATTTCCTACCCCAAAAAAAGACATTTTTTTTGTAAAATCGAATAAATAACACAATAATTTCTCCGATTTCACTTGTCACCTTGTCACTATTGTCAAAGTTTAGTTTATCAAACACAACACAATTTTGTGTTGCCACCTGAGAAAAATTAACGTCATAACCAGATCAACTCCCAATTCTGTCATCAGACCACGCCTATTATCAGCTATTTCAGGCATCATCGTTATAACGCATCACAAGTCTACAGCTGAACAACTGAACATAGCCAACACAGCCTCTCCCGAGGAATTTTTTCGTATACCTATCTTTGAAGGAATTGACTATCGACTTCCTATATCCCTTACCAGGTCGTCAATTCATTTAGTGGAATGCGGCTCTACACTTCACTTACCGATACAAAGTTGCCATTCGAGAACCTTTCTTACGGTTCTTCGAACTAGGTACATAGTAAGCCCATTGCTACTTCAGCTTACTAATTTCGTTAGGCTATGTCCGTTACTTTTATTCTACCGCGGAATTACTAATTACTTTAGTAGAACAATTTATTATGTTTATCTTCGATCAACAATACCAACATCATATTTATAATTTTTTTTTGCTATATCAACTAATTCTAAATAAAACAAAACCTTAAGTTTCTTTTAAATTACCAACAGCAGTCACCTTATACATTGATCGTTTAAAAACTGTAATTTAATATAATAACCCAACTGTCTATTAATGAAAATCAAAAGTCACCAGTCCGATCTGGCGGTAAAACCGCTAGCGTGGCAACACTGACACTGTGACTAACGAACTTATGAACGCAATCACACTGTTTGTGTGTGTGTGTGTGTGTGTGTGTGTGTGTGTGTGCGTGTGTGAAATGACTCCCTGAAATGATGACTGATGAAATGAATCCTCACGATAAAAGGCTAAGCAGAGATAAACATATGGGAGGGGGGTGTAGCGCAGAAAAAAAAACTTAAAAAAATTATAATTGTTGAAGGAGTAAGATATAATCTATACTTATAATAAATCTGTAGAGAGGTCAATTCTGTACATGAAATATATTTCCAAAATAACTATCAGGGGGTGACTAGCGATCGATACTGATGCCAAAAATGCAAACAGTAAAATTTTTGTCTGTCTGTCTGTCTGTATGTTCGTTATAGAAACAAAAACTACTCGACGGATTTTAACGAAACTTGGTACAATCATTCTTCATACTCCTGGGCAGGTTATAGAATACTTTTCATCACGCTACAATCAATAGGAGCAGAGCAGTGAAGGGAGAAATTACTCCATTTTTTAAGCTTCCGTCGCGTGTGCAGCCTTAATGGTTAAAGCTACATAGAAATCATGTATAACGGAAATGTTCTCCCTAAAATTATATAAAAAATATCCCACGACAGTATATGTCTATCTTTTATGGTTGACTCACAATAATACGTGTAACTCCCGATATCTTAGCAGTTCCGAGCTTTCTGATTATATTTGTCTATTCTTACGTTTATAACACTCTCACTCATACCTAATTAAAAAAAAGTTAACATTATTATCTATTCAATAAAAAAGAATCATAGAAATCGGTATAGAAACACCAAAGTTATACATGAAATACGCTAATAAGCCATCGCGCGTGATACTGAATCATGCTATAAGGATTATTTTTTATAACGGTCGCCGCGCTAGACGCGGCTCGCGGCGGGAGGTATAAAAAGGCGGGGGGTCCGAGTACGAGGTCAAAAAAGATTTTGAGGCCATTTTATCTTTAGGCAATTCAGTCATTATTTTTGGAGATTTTAACTCCAAGCATACTGAATGGACATGCCGCACTACGTCCCCTAGTGGCAAGATACTGCTCGATATCACGCAGTCTCTTGATATTACCGTCCATAGTCCCCTCGGTGTTACTCACTTTCCCGATAACACCGATCACGCCCCCGATGTGTTAGATTTTGCGTTACTCCAAGGAGTTTCTCTCAACCTCAGAGCAATCGAGACACTAGACGATCTAGAATCCGATCACCGATCGGTCTCCCTCATTCTTGGCAATCAGCCACCTCCCCCAACACACACGAAAACCTTCACTAATTGGAAGGGATTCAAGGAGTCCCTAGCTAAAGCTCTGGACTCACAGGACTCTACCATCTCCCTACCGTCGGACTTAGACAGTCCCGAAAAAATCGACACGGCGGTCGATTCACTCTCCACCCTTATTAAATCCTCCCTTAAGGAGAACGAAAGGGTCGTCCCGGTTGCTAACAATAATGGGCTTCAACTACATATTAGCAACCTATTAAAAGCCAAAAAAGCTGCTTTCCGGAGAGCAGCAAAATATCCCACCCCTGAATATAGGCGCGCGGCCAATCGTCTTCAACGAGAACTCCGTTTCCGCCTCTCTGAACTTCGAGACCTCGAAAAGAGTAAACTCATGGAGAATATCTCTCCATCTCATACAGCGTACTATCAGATGGCTAGAGCCCTCCGCGTAGACGCTATCACCCACACTCCCCCTCTCTCCCGTCCCGACGGCACGGTTGCCTTCGAGGACGAGGAAAAGGCTGAGTGCTTTGCAGATAGCATTGCCGCTCAATGCTCTCCTAGTTCTCAACCCGTCGACCCCTCACACGTCCAGGCAGTGGAGGATGAGGTCCGCCGCCGGAACTCACCCCCTACGGCCTCCGAACCTATCTCTGTGTCCAATGATGAGATTTCATCCCTCATCAAAGGACTTAAGCCTAAAAAGGCTCCGGGCGCGGATGGCATCTCCAACCAAGCCCTAAAACACTTTCCTGAGCAGGTGTTAACCTTTTTATCTATTATCTTCAACGCCTGCTTCAACTATTCAGATATTTTGCTGCTTAGTTACTTTCCCACTACGTGGAAAGAGGCAACTGTGATTGGAATTCCCAAGCCAGGCAAGCCTCTCAACCTACCCTCCAGTCATCGCCCCATTAGCCTCCTCAAGGCAATGGGCAAGCTCTTCGAAAGAGTCATCCAAATGCGTATGAGGCGCTATCTGTTTCCCACAGACGGTGACCCTCTTATCATTCCCCATCAATTCGGTTTCCGAGCCAAACACTCGTGTCCCCAACAAGTTCACCGCATTGTGGAATATATCCTCAGCGGTTTCTATCCTCGTCGTCATAAGACCATCGCGGTCTTTTTCGATATAGCTAAAGCTTTCGATAGAGTCTGGCACACAGGCCTCATCTACAAGCTCTACAAAATAGGTCTCCCTGATCGTCTAGTACGTCTCGTGGCCTCCTACTTAAAGCATCGTACCTTTCGTTTTAGACACGAAGGCACGCTATGCACAGCGAACTATCAAGGCTGGTGTCCCTCAGGGCTCAGTACTTGCTCCTCTGCTGTACATCCTGTTCACCAACGACATTCCCATCCCGTCGAAAGGTGTTCAGCTCTCCCTCTTCGCAGACGACACTGCTATCCACTGCAAAGGTGTCTCACTGCCCTTCATACGAAACAAGATCCAAAAGTCAGTTGATGACCTAGGAGCTTGGTTCAAAAAATGGCGCATCGATGTGAACCCGGAGAAGAGCTTCGCCGTTCACTTCGATTATAAACGACGCCGTCTCAAAAACACTCCACCAATACGTATGCTAGGGACCCCTGTCCCCTGGCATACGACCGCTAAATATTTAGGTGTCACTCTAGACACAGGGCTCACCTTCAGGCCCCACGTCAAAAGAGTAACCCGTCACGCACGGTTCTATCTGAGTAGGCTCAACAGTATGTTGGGCCAACACAGTAAAATGTCCCTCAGAAACAAGCGTACCCTTTATAACGTCTGTATACGACCAGTCATGTCATACGTGGGCCCGGTCTTTGCCCACGCAAAGCCTAATATTATTAATGAACTCCAAATAGTTCAAAACCTTTTCTGCCGTCGAGCTGCGAACGCACCTTGGTACGCCCGTAATGCCGACCTTCATCGGGACTTAGAGCTCCCAACAATTCAACAATTTCTTAAAAAACTCTCTGAGAACTTCTTCAAAGCCTCATAGTCGCACCCAAACCAATTAATTCGTGAGGCAGCTACTTATGCAGCCCCACCCCCCTCTCGCTATCGAGTCCGCAGGCCGAGAAACTCTCTCTCGGACCCGCCTAGTAAACTGACAAACGACCTGAACTGCCTCCTGGCGGCTCAGGCCAACTCTAATTAAATTAAATTATTGTATTAACAAATATTAATTTGCCTTCGTAGGCACTCCCTCAGCGGCTCTTAGCCGCCTGCGCCCTCTTTTCCCAAAAGAGGGTCGCTCACGATAAGGCACAATACAGCTTAATCAGCCGGCTGCCTGTCCCCAAAGGCGGTTTTTAGAGGGTATCACTTAGGGTCCCCGGTAGGACAGTGAGTCCCTCATAACCACGATAGACCGGCTATCGTGGTATGCGTAATGCATTTTCCGCCTCCCTACGTATAGGGTAGCCCTTTAATTGCTTCGGGCGCAAAAAAAAAAGTACGAGCTTTATCTGAAGGATCGTACCTTTCGCTTTAGACACGAAGGCACGCTATCCTCTACTCGTCAAATCAAAGCCGGTGTCCCTCAAGGCACTGTGCTTGCCCCCCTCCTGTATATACTATTCACCAACGACATCCCCATCCCGTCGAATGGTGTTAAACTAGCCCTCTTCGCAGATGAAACAGCCCTTTACTCTAAAGGCAACTCACTGCTACAGATTCGGAACAAGATCCAAAAGTCAGTAAGCGACTTAGGAGCTTGGTTCCAAAAATGGCGTATTGACGTAAACCCGGAGAAGAGCTCCGCCGTTTGCTTCGAATATAAACGACGCCGTCTCACCACCACTCCGCCAATCAGGATGTTAGGAACCCCTGTCCCATGGCAAACTACAGCCAAATATTTAGGCGTCACCCGTGATGCAAGGCTCACTTTTGAACCCCATATCAAGAAGGTTACTCGCACCGCACGATTTTACATAGGTAGGCTCAACAACATGTTGGGCAGACACAGTAAAATGTCCCTCCGCAACAAGCGAACCCTATATAAGGTCTGCATACGACCTGTCATGACCTACGCGGCCCCCATTTTCGCACATGCTAAGCCCAAAGCTATAAATGAACTTCAAATAGTTCAAAATCTATTCTGTCGTAGGGCCACTAACTCGCCCTATTATGTCCGTAATGCCGACTTACACCGAGACTTAGAGCTCCCAACAATCCAGCAGTTCCTTAAATCACTCTCTGAGAGATTTTTCAAAGCCTCAGAGTCCCACCCAAATCATCTCATTCGTGAGACAGCTGCCTATGCAGCCCCTATCCACACTCGCTATAGTGTACGCAGACCGAGAAACTCTCTCTCGGACTCCCCCCCCCCCCCAACAAGCTTTCGGCTGACCTGAACTGCCTCCTGGCGGCTCAGGCCGAGCCGACATAACACATCCCTTAATCTGCCTTAGTTAGGCACACTTCTAAGCGGCTTTTCGCCGCTTGCGCCCTCCTTTCTGCCAAGGAGGGTCGCGTTCGTATACAGCTTAGAGATCTCTAGTTAGACCGTTAAGCCAGTCCCTAAAAGGCGGTGTTTAATGGGTAAATGTCACCACATAACCACGCAGCCGTCTGCGTGGTACGCTATGAGCATTCACCGCCTCCCTCCCCCGATTTCCGGAGGGTTGCCCATATTTGCTTCGGGCGCAAAAAAAAGTACGAGCTTTATACAATATTTAGCTGTTGATGCGAATAGACGTTCAGAGTGTTCGACCTTATTGACAGACAATAATTGATTTTAACAAACCGTGCTTATCAGCGCGACTTTTAGTCTACTCTTACGTTTAATAATTTATTTTTAGATTTCTTTGGTTATTATTTTATAAAATAGGTATTAGTTATTTTGGTAGTGTTTAAATATTTCTTAGCTTAATTTATAATTAATAGCTTAATTATAAATTAAACTTTTTATTTATTTAGCTGCAGTTTTAAATAGGTACCAGGCGGTCCCATAATGAACTGGCCTGATATAGTTCAACGCGACATGTCGCTACATGTTGTGTTGCATTAAATAGTACGTTTATCGTGCACTTAATATAAGAAACATGCATCGACATGAAATGCTTAGTCTTAGTTTAACAGGCATTTGAATAACGAGAGTCGCGTATTTTTTCAAAATGTCGAAAACTGAGTATCGAAGTGTCATAAAGTTTCTGTTTAAAGAAGGTTTATCCCCTGCCCAAATAAAAGAACGATTGGATGGCGTGTATAAGAAGTCTGCCCCTTCCTATAGCACAGTGAAAAATTGGGTGAAAGAGTTTCGCCTCGGGAGAGAAACCGTCGAAGACTTTGGCCACGACGGTCGACCTGTGGAAGTGCTCACTCCCGAAACGATTGCTCTTATTGAAGAGGAGGTTCTGAGTGACCGCCGTTTGAAGATTGGAGAAATTGCAGCAAGGCTTGGGCTCTCTAAGAGTACCGTTCATCGCGCGATCCATGAACATCTTCACATGAAAAAAGTGAGTGCAAGATGGGTACCGAAACTTCTTTCAGCGGTACAGAGACAGGAAAGAGTGCGCTGCGCTTCGGAGTTTTTGGATCTTTGTGGCGAAAATCCAAAGACTGTGATCGAGCGGCTAGTGACTGGTGATGAAACTATGATCTTGTATTATGATCCACAAAGCAAGCGCGAGTCAATGGAATGGCGTTATAAGGGTGAAAAGCCCCCTAGAAAGGCAAAGGTGCAACAATCGACTAAAAAACTGATGTGCACAATATTTTGGGATTTTCAAGGCATTTTGATGGTGGATTTTAAAGAACGTAATACAGTCGTGAACGGCGAATATTATGCTTCTTTAATATATAAATTACGAGACAAGATAAAGGAAAAACGAAGAGGCAAGCTGTCTAAAGGTGTCCTGTTGCTTCATGACAACGCCCCTGTTCATACCGCTGGTGTTTCGAAGGATGCAGTTCGTCAATGCGGGTTCACAGAAGTTCAACATCCACCTTACAGTCCAGACATGGCCCCCTCCGACTATTATTTATTTACAAATTTAAAGCGGGACTTAAAAGGAAGAAAATTTTCAAGCGATGAAGAGTTGCAGGCGGCCGTCTTCAGTCATTTTGAGGATAAAAAATGTGATTATTTTTATAAAGGTTTAGAGATATTGATTCACAGATTTCAGAAGTGTGTTAGTATTCATGGTGGTTATATTGAAAAATAAAATTGGTTTCGTTTCATTTCCTTCATTGGTTCATAGTTAGGCCAATTCATTATGGGACCGCCTACGTAGCTAGGTATCAAATAGGTTACTTCATTCTATTAGACGTAGTTTAGGCTCCTACTTATATATTTTTAAGAATTTAATTTTGGATTTAAGGATTTATTTAGGATCCGTTTTATTATTTAAGTAGGCATTTAGATTTTTTCAAGTGTATGGTAGCTATAGTTGGGACCTCTAACGTAGATTATTTTGTTAGGTAACTGAATGCCGTCGATTAAAAATAAAATACACAATGCCACCTAAAAAACGATTATCTTTATCTCGAAATTCGAAAGAAGCTAAGAGAATGAGAAATGTGCGTTCTCAAGAATCGGCAGAGGAAAGAGCACATCGGTTAAACTCTATGAGAGTTAGTGCCTCAACTTATCGAGCCAATGAAAGCTCTTTCCAGAAAGAGAGATGCGATTAGCAGCTGACGGAGCGAGACGATCTACATCACGGGCATCTCAAAGTTCTTTTCAACGAGAGCTAAGGCTTGCCATTGATCGAGAACAACATGTGTTATCTCGAGAAGTTGAAACTGCTTCACAACAAGAATTGCGGCTCACAGCTGACCGCGAACGGCATACATTATCTCGCGAGTCCGAAACCTACACTGAGAGGGAATTACGTCTCACAGCTGATCGTGAGCGGCATGTACTATTGCGTGAGTCCGAAACCTTCACTGAAAGGGAATTGCTGCTCACAGCTGACCGCGAACGGCATACATTATCTTGCGAGTCCGAAACCTACACTGAGAAGGAATTACGTCTCACAGCTGATCGCGAACGGCATGTAATATCCCGTGAGTCCGAAATCTATACTGAGAGGGAATTACGTCTCACAGCTGACCGCGAACGGCATACATTATCTTGCGAGTCCGAAACCTACACTAAGAGGGAATTACGTCTCACAGCTGATCGCGAACGTCATATTTTATCTCGAAAATCAGAAACGTTTACTCAATATGAAGACCGTTTGACAAATGATAGGGTGCACCATAATATTATTCGATCTCTTGAAGATGAACATGAGCATGAACAACGACTAGAGTCGGGACGCGAATATTACAATTCTTTGAGACAAGAACGATTAATTAGTTTGTCTAATGAACGATTAAGAATTGAAAATATTCGGTCTCTTGAAACGGACAAACAGCGAGAGGCCGGTCTTACTGCAGACAGATTTCGACATAGTCTTAATGACTTAGATGTACACATAGAAGATCAATCTACAAATTCGGTGGCGTGGTCCGACAAATATAAAAGTGGGTTTGCTTATAACCTCACAATTGATTACAGATCGTCTTCTGTAATAGGCGATATGAACGTAGTATGTTCTTTTTGTAATGCTTCAAAGTTGAGTAAAGAGTCAGATGGTTTCTGTTAATAATAATAACACACAAGAAGTTACACTCCATCCAACGCCCAGCGATACTATAACATATATAGGAATGACGTCTTAGCAAAAGCTGTTTAGTCTGATGGGCATTTCCTGTTGACTTACAAAAATGAAAGATCTAGAACGTCTCGAATCGTCTCGCGAATCACGTTGTTTTCCCGTCCCCGGGCTCTTAGAATTCAACATCAGACGTTTCAGATCTTCGATTTTGACGACCCCGTTGTCGCTGGCATAAGCAACAGGATCCGCGTACGTAGCTGAGACTGAGGTGACGATAGTCATTTCATTGAGAGGTTGTGTTTTAAATAAAAGTTTATCGGTTTCTAGAGCTATAGATTATACAAATATACAAAACAATGCCTCAGTGGTTTGCTCCTTAATATTTTTCATATTTTTTAACTTTAAAACAAAATTTTGCCGTTAGGAATATCCGTAGTTTGGTGCATTCATTTTTAATTTAATTAATATAAAATAAAACTAATATTACTTAAAGGAACATTATCCCTTACAATTTCCTAACAAATTAACATCCCCTTCTATGGAATCTGTCAAAAGTTTCGTCTCATTCCTAAGTGACACCGCTCTAGTGGCACAAAAAGTCATGTTTGCCCTCATTAAACTGAACACGAATAGAAGATAGATAGAAAGTCGTATTTACGAAAACCATAAATGTATCTCTTGCAAACAATCCAATGTGTTAAAACGTTGTTAACATAATAAATCCACTGCGCATTCAAACAACTCACTTCAGAAAGGTTAAGAAACGTCCGATATACTAAGTATAGCTTATCGGACGTTTTTTTTAACAGACAGATTTATTAATAGTGATAAGATAGATTTTATCTTAGTATTTGCATAAATACTAGTATGAAAATCATTGAAAAATAATATACTTAAGATAGCTATTATGATGGAACATCACGGAGCTGGTAAATCTTTAAATAAATCAACCGTTTTCGTGCGTTCTTTAATTAATTATTTACAATTAAAATTTTAAAATTTGTTTCTTATTATTTTTTACGGCAAATATCTTGTAATGTAGCCCCCACGGATATATATGTTAGTGCTAAGTTTAGATTAAGAGTATGTAGTCCAATTAAAGTTTTAGTACCAACAACACGTCTCCTCATTGACACCTTTCCAACATTACATGGCGACCGGCGATGAAGATATGATGTAAAATAAATTAAAATTAAATAATTTGTATATAAATATGATAAACAGTTACATGAACTGACATAATATTATACCGGACAAGACAAGAAAACTATAATATGACAAATACGAGAGAGTCCACAATAATATTGGACTATGGATCTTATCTTTGGCGGCAGGTCTGACTCGTCGGAAGATACGTCGAGCTGCGCGAATGCTATTACCGATGTGATACGTCAAGCAATGAGGTATTTTATGCCTTTTGCTGACATAACTATCGGTGGTAGGTAAACCTCACCCAAGGATCAACGTCGAATCCTTGCTAAAATGCACTAGCATATTGCGTTTATTCTAAGTCAATACTCGAGACCACAGAGCTCCAGATGTTAGTCGTTAGAAGAGAGCCTTTTTAACCAAGCCGCCAAGTCCTCTAAAAAGGCGTTATGGAACGCCAGTTTCGTCACACAGTTTTACAAATCAGCGCGAAGCTCTCTGCCAAACCATCTGACAGTAGAACTTTTTAGTCTAGTTGCCGAGACAAACTTCTGCCGGCCTATAGTGCCTCCGCTGATCAAACCAGATAGTTCACTGGCTCATACATCTTAGGTTAAAGCGGACTTGTTTGCTACTCTTTTTGCTTGTTATTTGCGTCTAGACAGTAGCAACAGCGTTCGTCTTAATTGCCTCATTGCGATACCTATATGTTGGAGATCCGCATCACCAACAAGGTTTTCAATACATTACGGATTCTAGACGCAAAGCGGAGCTGAAGCTGCAATATGCCACCTAGTAGCGATGGACTAAGTGGAGAAACTTGCTAAGACGTTTATTGGTAACTTTGATTTGGTTGAAATCAATCTTGTAAGCCTCAAGCAAAGGTGCAGAGTAGACGCTTCATCGGAACCGCATGCATTTCGAAGTGTTGCAGGAATGTATGTGAAATATGCATAACAGAATTTATAACGAGAGGTATTCGCAGTAGAACCGGAGTAATACCTACGAGTGATATCAAAGAGTGAAGTACTGTAAGGCATGCTCAAAATCGACGGATGCAGGTCCCTTAGGATCGCGTTTTTAAGTTTTGTGGCAAAATAACATATTATAGAAAATGACAAAATCCTTGAAAGAAAAAAAATTTACCTTCTAAAGTGGGTGCTCACGGACCGCCGCCACTATTGCCATGACTGCAATTGTGTAGCTTTTTTATGGGCTGTAATGGATGGATGGAAGTCGATGCTAAGACATAGAGGAATTAAAGCCCCGACTTCAGAATGTGAAATTATTTTATTCATTGCATGCCTTAAGCGCAAAGCGCTTAGGTATGTTCTACTAGCGTCTACAAATCAAGAATCCGACGTTTTGTCGCATGAAATCGTATCTAACATTCATATTCACATTCATAATGATATAAAAAGCACAATATCGGAAAGATACATGATTGTTCAACTTATTACTTTTTTTTTAACCATTAATTGCTATTTTTGTATTAAATTGGATAACATTTGGACTAAGTGAGTTAATACGCAAGCAACTCGAGATCGATTTCTGCTGACCCCACTAAAGTTTGCAATTAACACTTAAGTGGCTCCTTGGCGCAGTGACTTAGCAGTGAATTGGGGCGCTGAGAGCAACAGGTTCGAATTCCTCACGGTACAAGTATTTATATGGCGTATAAATAGTTGTTTCGGGTCTGGATGTTTGCCCTTGCGAAATTTATTAGAAAACAGTTATTTAGAATACGGTCGAGTATTTGTTCATGCAATTTGTTTTCGCACACGGTAACTGTATCGTTATCTATATCCCAGAAAAATTTCGCTAAAGCATTTATTACGAGTATCTTCTTACGTTCCTTGACTACTTTGATATATTATGTAGTTTCTTTTGTTAAAATGAACCCGGATTGCTTTTACCACAAATCATTTAAGGAATTGGAACCTATTTTCAATTTATTTCACATTTATTTTTTTAGACATACGGGTACCAGGCAAATGTACAACTGATTAACAATAACAAAATTATTAAACACTCACGCCTGTCACCCAGAGTGGTAGGCAGAGACTACAGATTTCCATTTGGCACTATCCTGGCACCTCTCTTGCCGCCTCCACATCCATATACGCGTACCTACCCGTACATGCTCATCGGTTAAGGGTGCCCTTAATTTGACCCATTTTCGATATATCGCCAATTTGGTCGATACACTTTCGCCTAGAAAGTCCCTTTCCGACTCTGCGGTTCACTTCTGCAACATAAATTTGCTTTATCATACTTTTCTCATTCATTTTTTCTACATGAGCAAACCACTGAAGCATTCCTTTTTTACCACACAACATCATCTTCCAAACCACACTCTTCCCTTATCACACAATTTCTCACCCTGTCACTCAGATTCAGGCCTAACATACTTCTTAACCATCGCATTTATTCTCTCGTGGTTCTTCTGTCCACCAACTTTCACTATCATATCATACGTTAAAGTAGGAACCTACACAGCATTGTGAATTGCCATACGTGCCTTTTTTGACACATTCTGACTTTCCACAATAGTGTCGAACTCCATTTACTCTATTTCCTGTTATTTTTTCACTTCATTTTTATAAAAAATTTTATCAGTTAATTCCATAAACGATTATTAATTGGAATTTATACATTAAGCTAAGGTCATTATCAGATAAAACTCGATTATACGCCTATTTGTAGAGAACTCGTAATTATAACTCGAGATGGTGCGAAGAATACCAAATACTATTCGAAATTTGGTGGATGTGGGTGCAATTCGGACTGTCCTCACTGTCAACTTCCCGTCAGATGACTAAGGAATGTCTGACTAAAGTATAGCCGTTGGTCCTATGCATGATCTCTCTCCAGTCGTGTCAGGATTCTGACCCATCGGGTGGGAGAGAGAGAACAGAGAGTACACCAGTGCTTGAACACACACCCTTGTGCTTGTGCTACAATTCTGTCCTGTACAGATGGCTGGTCCTCGTCAAAACTGGCCCACCGTAACCAAATATCAGTCTGAAGCACATTTTTATTAGATGACTTTAAAAATTAAGAAAACATACGAATGTACCAAAATCACAACATATCTAACTATCAGTTTGACGGCTCCGTGGCGAGTGGCAGAGATAAGTTTGAATCCCGCACGGAACAAGCAGTATAGCCTACAAATAATTATTCCGGCTCTGTATATTTGCCCTTGTGAAATTTATGTGTGAACTGCCCCCATGATACGGGAGAAAGTACAAGTGTGGAGGTAACTATTTTTAACAATAAGAAATTATTTTTTAAGAATTAATAATCAGTTTTACATTTGCCTGGTATCCGTATGTCTAAAAAAATAAATGTGAAATAAATTGAAAATAGGTTCCAATTCCTTAAATGATTTGTGGTAAAAGCAATCCGGGTTCATTTTAACAAAAGAAACTACATAATATATCAAAGTAGTCAAGGAACGTAAGAAGATACTCGATATCGATCGAAGATAAATGCTATAGCGAAATTTTTCTGAGATATGGATAACGATACAGTTATCGTGTGCGAAAACAGATTGCATAAACAAATACTCGACCGTATTCTAAATAACTGTTCTTTAAAATAAATTTACAAGTTCCTGAACGAAAGATGCGAACATGGTAAAACGGAAAATCAATTAAAAGTTAAAAAAGTTACAACCTAAATCCTTCCCTCAGTTAGAACAGGACCCCTCTTATTTCTGATAGGGTTATGAAGCAGTTATTAGAATAGTCCGCCGCGCTGTTCCAGTGTTTATATTATTTCTCAGCCGTGCTAGTTTCTTATGTTTTCCTTCACATCCAAACAAGTGACTACGATTTTCTCCTGTGTGGTGGAAGCAGTTTAGTTTAGTTTTCTAATAAATTTCGCAAGGGCAAACATCAAGACCCGGAACAACTATTTATACGCCATATAAATACTTGTTCCATGAGGAATTCACTGCTAAGTCACTGCGCCAAGGAGCCACTTAAGTGTTAATTGCAATTAACAACTTTAGTGGGGTCAGCAGAAATCGAGCTCGAGTTGCTTGCGTATTAATAAACTTATGGTAAGCGTTTAGCTCTTGACCTACAACTGGCCTTTTAATTCAATTCACATTCAAAAAATTCACTATCATTTCATTTGATTTCGAGTAGTACACATGAAAAGTCCAAGAGCACGCAGGGAAAATTCCTGCAAACTTTTTATTAACAGAACTAACTGTCATGCTCATAATCATAGTTCAGAAAAGTTTTCTTTATTTAATAATATGAGTTAAAAAAAAATTCATGAACACGCATTTTTATGCTGATCCAAGTGAGAAAAGTGGGTCATAGTAATAAAATTACTGTATTGTTATCAATTATTAAATATATTGTCACCCATATACATATAAAGCGCGAAAATAAGAAATTTTAAATAAAACTAAATTTACGGATTTTATCGCGTTTATTTAAGTGATTTGACTTATTTTTAATTCCCGACGTTTCGGGTGCTTTTCAGCGCCCATGGTCACGGGGGGACTGAGATGTTTGACATCCCAATTTCATAGTTAGCCCGGCTACCTTCAGTTTTTTAGGGTTCCGTAGTCAACTAGGTACCCTTATAGTTTCGCCATGTCTGTCTGTCCGTCTGTCCGTCCTCGCTTAATCTCTGTGACCGTTAGCACTAGAAAGCTCATAATGAATGAAAAAATGAAAAATCAATCACGCCGACAAAGTGGTAAAATAAAAATTGGAAAAAAAGTTTTATTAGGGTAGCCCCCCTATATGTAAAGTGGGAAGTGATTTTTTTTAATTTCAACCCTAAAGTTGATATATTGTTGGAAAGCTATTTAAAAATTAATAGGGGTTTACTAAAATCATTTTTTGATAATGTCAATAATTTCGGAAATAATCGCTCCAAAAGTAAAAAACAATGTGAAAATCATTTTGAACTTGGATGGAAACAACAGTACCTACCCACTACCGGGAGCAGTTGCAGGAGCGCGGAGCGCTGTTGGAGCGCGAACATAATGGATACCCACCTTTAAACTTATAAGTGGGAACACTTATTGTGACGGACGGGAAACTACGGAACCCTACACTGAGCGTGGCGCGACACGCTCTTGGCCGGTTTTATTAATATTTATTTTTCGGTCCGATTAAACTTACTTATTTTTAATTCCGTAACGTAAAACGTCGGGAATTAAAAATAAGTAAAATCATTTAAATAAACGCGATAAAATCCGTAAATTTAGTTTTATTCAATGTGTGCCGGACGGGCGAAACTCTCCGGAGTAAATGTTGTCGAAGATACTTCGCGAGTCGCTCACGTCCTACACCTATAGGTTCCGGTGGGTACTTTCACCGCCGTCTTTGTGGGTGCCGCTGAGGTATTGTGGACTGTGGTTCAAATCAAAATGCACGATTAACAAATACAAATAGCAAGGTAGTGGCCAGCGGTTCGACTGATTGATTAGTCGCGAAATTTTATAACTATTGATCACGGTTGTTCACTATTGATTGGTCACTGTATATTTCAAAAGATTTCTTTAAATTGTACGGTGGTATCAAAGATCTATTGGTAGTAGCTGGTTTTCTAACACTACTGACTAGCAGCTATTATCAACTAAACTAGCTGATTTTATCACTTGTGTAACTGCGGATATCAGTTACCACTTTCACTATAATATGTAACTGCGAATATCAGTTACGACCTTTTTCGGCTAGCTAACGCTTTCACTATGTGTAACTGCGAATATCAGTTACGACCTTTTTCGGCTAGCTAACACTATCACTATATGTAACTGCGAATATCAGTTACGACCTTTTTAGGCTAGCTAACACTTTCACTATTTACTATATACTGCTACTAGTCACTTCAGCTACCACCGGATACCACTCACTTCACTTCACTGTCACTGGTAGTTCTTCACACTACTACTGGTACTTGGTCCCGAGCCCCTAAGGTAGACTTTGGCAATACTTTGCAGTGAGCCGCTTGCCATTTTCCGTTTGCCTCTTTATTGCATAAACTTTTCACTATACAAATGGCATAAATTGCAATATTTTCTATACAAAACTAATTGCTACACTAACATGCTATACATCATTAAATCGGTAGTCTGGTACTTTATTAGTATATCATAAAGGTTACTCAAAATATTAACATTGTAAAAAGTTATTAAACGAAATGTCCAAAATTTTCATAATATTTGGGTTCATTGATTCTTTGATTTTTCTATAACTACGAAATGCGTTTAATTATACAAAAATATCCCTACACTTCTTTAATCTATAAGCCATATGCTAATTGAATGTCATATTTATCTCTTTTAGAACATAAAATTATTTTCCTTATTTTAGTATGAACTATTACGCAGTTAATTAAAAACTTTTCCACGATAAGACGCGCTGTGATTGGTCGATTTTTTGGTATATAATAAAAGTTGTTTATATCACTTGTTATCAAAACGACATTCCATACAAATATACCAAGAGCCACAAATATGTTAAACAACTATATTAATACACGTTTTCATCCAGTTTTGTCGGTAATTTCATTATTAATACAAAAAACAATATTCTTTATTACTTCGTTTCTTAGCGTTGTTAGGCCGTCGCGAACATCTCTCCCGCCGTGCAGCGTCGCGACGATTTTCTCACAGCGGCACTGCATCCATTTCGGTGAGCGACGTTGCTTCTACTTCGGCAGCGGCACGAGTTTCCTGGTTGGCCTCTTGATTAGGCCGTTTGCTGTGCGTACCTCCACAGTGCGGATCTGCCCGTCCGCACCGGGGTAAACAGCTTCCACCCTCCCTCATGGCCAGGTGTTTCGAGGTAACTGGCCGTCAGCTATGAGGACTGGATCGCCCACCTGGAGATTGGGACCTCGCCCATGGGCCTCCCGCCGGTTTTGAAGTTCCGGTATATACTCTCGGACCCAACGCTGCCAGAACATGTCAGCGAGTATCTGGGAGCGTCTCCAGTGTCTTTTGCTATTCATATCCTTTTCATCAAATACTCCAGGTGTCGGCAGTCTCGCAGATCCTCCTAAAAGGAAGTGATTTGGAGTGGTGGATTCGTCGTCGTTGCTGTCTACAGAGATGTGAGTCAATGGTCTGCTATTTACTGTGTACTCCACCTCGCAGAGCAGCGTGGCTAATACTTCCTCATGCGGAAGTCTCTCATGAAGGACGGTGTATAGTGCCGTCTTCACGCACCGTATGAGACGTTCCCTCTTGGTTGGTGTTTTATGCAGCAAATTGATTGGAAGTCGAGCGAGCTTTAGGTTGAAACTCAGCTGATCAGTATCCGGTTTCCAGATTAATCCGAGTATCTTTTCCTCGGTTCCTTTGTTTCCCAGATCGACTGACTCAGATGCTTCATGGTCAGGTTCTAATTCTTTTACAATTTCTGGTGCGTTGGAAACCCATTTTCTTAAGGTGAAGTGCGCGTTTTTGTGTATGTCGCGTACTTCCTTCGATATTCGCATTGCCTCTTCCAGAGACTGGAAACTGTCGAGATAGTCATCCATATAGTGGTTTTGAATGATAGCTTCTACGGCTTCTGGATACTTGTCTTTGTGTTTTTTAGCGTTCCAGTTCTTCGCGAATATGGCTGTGCAGGGTGAACTGGCTGCACCGAAAATGATCGACGTTATTTTATATTCTTGGGGAGCTTCATTACGTTGATCCCCTCTCCAGAGATATCTTAAGGCATCTCTGTCTTCAGGTCTGACTTTAACCTGCATGAACATTTCGGCTATGTCCGCGGAGACAGCGATTTTATGGCGGCGAAAACGCATCATGACCCCTGGTAGTGATTGCAGTAGGTCTGGACCCGTGAGCAGGAAGTCGTTCAACGACACCCCCTTTGTTTTGGCTGCGGCATCGTGTACTATTCGAAACTTCTCTGGCTTCATTGGGTTATGGACGTCGAAATGGGGTAGGTACCATGTTCTTCCCGGTGTGCTAGTTTTCGGTGCTATCTCGGCGTATCCTTTTTGTACAAGGGAATTCATTTGTTCATCATACTTCCTTTTTAGATCTTCGTCTCGATCTAATTTTCTTTCAATGGAAACGAGCCGTTTTATTGCTGTTTCGTAATTACCAGGCATCTCGATATCCTTTTTCTTCCAGAGAAGCGCTGTTTCTATGTGCCCGTCTTGTAACTGACGGGTGCTGCTATTTAGTATATCTTCAGCTTTCTTCTCTGGGTCGGAGTCTGGTCTTCTCGGATTGATAATGAGAGATTCCAGCGCGAAATATTCGCGGAGTTGGTCATCTATAGTTTCCTCGCTCTTGTGCAGCTCATTGGCCGCGTGGACGCGCTGATACGGGGCTTTAGTGTGTGCCCCGTGTAGCACCCATCCTAATTCTGTGAGCGAGGCAATTGGCTGGTGCAGCGGACCTCTTCGGATTTGAGTGGCTATCAGAAGTCTCCAATTGTCCTGTCCTATTAGGATCCTTGGGTTGCCGGAGTCATATATTAGCTGCTCCTTTAGGTCTTTCAAGTGTTTGCACTTGGCTATGTCTACCGCACGCACAGTCTGTGGCCCCAAGTTTAGGCTTGCAACCGTGCGTGCTGTGAATGGCACCCTTTTGCTGTGGAGACTCTTCAGCGATACTTTAATTCTTCGGGATTCCGGTGAATCGAGGGTAGTGTTTCCGATAGCGGTGATCTTAAACGGGTCGAACCGCCCTTTAGCTCCAATTTTTTTGGCGATCTCTTCATCCATTAGTGAAACTGTTGACCCATCATCCAGCAGGGCGTGTGTGTTTACAGCTCCCGCCGGTCCAATTACTCGCACTGGAATTATTTTTAAATACGCTTGATGCTTTGACACAGCGAATGAGTTAGCAACAGTTTCTTGAGGTTCTTTTTGTTTGACCTCAGTCTTCTCCTTTATATTATTATGGATAAGTCGATTGTGTGTCGCGGTGCATCCTTCTATTCCACACTTATTGGTTTTGCATTTGTGTGTCTGATTTCGATAACGTAAACAGCGGAAACATAAATTATTTTGCTTTGCGAGTTCCCATCTTTTGTTGATATCTGCTTGCTTAAATTTTTTACATTCGGATCCGTAGTGACCTTCCTTTTCACACACTCTGCATTTCGGAGACGGCTTAGTAGTAGCCGCGTGTGCTCTATGTACTGAATGATTGCTTTGTGCTTCGTTTATAATTTCTGGAGGCGCAAATGCACTGCAGAAGCGAGCTTGCTCGGTAATAAAATCGCTGAAGCAGCCGAGGTCTGGTCTAGAGTCATATTTTTCGGTGTAGATTCTATACCACTGGGCACGTACAGAGTTTGGCAGTTTGTCGGTGAGGTGTCGTAGCAGCTCTACGTTGACGAGGTAATGATCTCGCTTTAGGGCTCTAAGAGTGACGACGCTTCCCCTCACTTTGCTCGCGAAAGTGCAGATGTCTCTGGGCGATTCTGTACAGTGCTAATCCTCGTAACTTCTCGGTTTCTGCTTGCGCGATTGAATCTGGACGCCCAAATTGTAGCTCCAGTTCTCGCATAATCTCATCTGGCTTAGCATGCCCGATGAGTTCTGAACTGACTGTTTCCAAGGCTCTTCCTTGTAGACTTCGTCTTAGTCTAGCAGTGTTTTCAATGTCATTGAAGTAGCCTCGGGTTGTTTCGTAAATGGCACGGAATGAAAGCCACTCGGTATGTGCTCCGCTAAAGCTTGGCAGTGTCATTATAGCTTTCGACGCTGCGAAAGTATGCGACGATAGTGGCGCACTCTCTAATTTTGATTTGTCAGCGAGTGCGGCTATAGTGGATGTGAGCTCCGATATAAATGGACGGAGCCCCCTGTCTTCACTTATGACAGGTTCCTGGGTAGGTTTCTTTGGCATGGGATCCTTTTGTACATCTTCTGGATAGGAATCCTGGTTGGTGAGCTCTGATACAATCGGTAGGAGCCCCCTGTCTTCATTAACGGTGGGTTCCTGGTTGAGCTTCTGTGGCATGGGATCCCTTTGTACATCTTCTGGATAGGAATCCTGGTTCGTGAGCTCCTTTTGGGGCTCACTGAGGTCGACAACGTCCGGGGTTGGCTTTGTGACGGTTTTATTAAATGTGGCCTTCCCTCCTGTGGTTGCGCCTTGATTTGACTTTTGTTTGGCTACCGAATTTTGGAGCCAAGGTCGGACGTACTCACTTTTGGAGTGACCATCTTCATCATGGTCGTCTGATTCGTCTTCTCCTTCAGCCATCTGTAAGGAGATCTGCGCAAGTTCTAGTTTGATCTTCAATACTTCTCCACGAGCCTTCAAAATTCTTCTATTGGGCCGAACAGTCTTCTTTGACTTCGTACTGCAATCGGTGTGGCCCCTCGGTGGCTCTACGGTGTGGGTGTCTTCCCGGGCTGTTGGCGATGATGCACGGCTAAAGTCATCGTTGCCTTCTATATGTTCCCTCTGCTTCGTTGTGCGGGCCGTAGTGGTCGGCGCGGGCAGGGGTATCCCCCATCGGGGGGGCAGCATGGCGCCTCAGCGCCCTTTACCGTTGACGGTGAGCGTGGTGGCATCTGGTGGTGGACGGCGGGGTTACTGGCCGACGAACCTCCTTCCAGACCGACGGTCCACGCCTTGGCTTCCCTTCCTTGCGAACGGGTGATCGGCATCTTGAATCTGAAAAATTCTGCGGTTTTAATACGGTGGTGACTATTTACCCGGTTCCGAAATACAAACGGATATATCCGGCTCGAAGGACCAACGAATGTGCCGGACGGGCGAAACTCTCCGGAGTAAATGTTGTCGAAGATACTTCGCGAGTCGCTCACGTCCTACACCTATAGGTTCCGGTGGGTACTTTCACCGCCGTCTTTGTGGGTGCCGCTGAGGTATTGTGGACTGTGGTTCAAATCAAAATGCACGATTAACAAATACATATAGCAAGGTAGTGGCCAGCGGTTCGACTGATTGATTAGTCGCGAAATTTTATAACTATTGATCACGGTTGTTCACTATTGATTGGTCACTGTATATTTCAAAAGATTTCTTTAAATTGTACGGTGGTATCAAAGATCTATTGGTAGTAGCTGGTTTTCTAACACTACTGACTAGCAGCTATTATCAACTAAACTAGCTGATTTTATCACTTGTGTAACTGCGGATATCAGTTACCACTTTCACTATAATATGTAACTGCGAATATCAGTTACGACCTTTTTCGGCTAGCTAACGCTTTCACTATGTGTAACTGCGAATATCAGTTACGACCTTTTTCGGCTAGCTAACACTATCACTATATGTAACTGCGAATATCAGTTACGACCTTTTTAGGCTAGCTAACACTTTCACTATTTACTATATACTGCTACTAGTCACTTCAGCTACCACCGGATACCACTCACTTCACTTCACTGTCACTGGTAGTTCTTCACACTACTACTGGTACTTGGTCCCGAGCCCCTAAGGTAGACTTTGGCAATACTTTGCAGTGAGCCGCTTGCCATTTTCCGTTTGCCTCTTTATTGCATAAACTTTTCACTATACAAATGGCATAAATTGCAATATTTTCTATACAAAACTAATTGCTACACTAACATGCTATACATCACTAAATCGGTAGTCTGGTACTTTATTAGTATATCATAAAGGTTACTCAAAATATTAACATTGTAAAAAGTTATTAAACGAAATGTCCAAAATTTTCATAATATTTGGGTACATTGATTCTTTGATTTTTCTATAACTACGAAATGCGTTTAATTATACAAAAATATCCCTACACTTCTTTAATCTATAAGCCATATGCTAATTGAATGTCATATTTATCTCTTTTAGAACATAAAATTATTTTCCTTATTTTAGTATGAACTATTACGCAGTTAATTAAAAACTTTTCCACGATAAGACGCGCTGTGATTGGTCGATTTTTTGGTATATAATAAAAGTTGTTTATATCCATTGAGCTATTATGTACTACGTACTAGAGGAGACACCGCATTCAGCTACTCTGTTCCACTCAACTGCGGTTCATGCACTGCACTTTAATCAGTCACTCGCTAGGCGCTTGTAGAGTTGTCACGTGTTGTGTTGATTTAAAAAAAATCTCGTGATAAAAATATGCCGTCTTGTGTACTTAGATATTGCACAAATAATTCAAGAAATGTCAGTAAAAACCAAGGAATTACTTTTCATCGGTTAATAAGATACTTATTCAATAAAAAAGTATTATAAATTAATAATAAAACAAATTATTCCTAAGACGCCATCTCGTGTCACTGAATATAGATTATGAAATTAATATGTTCAGATGCGACATTTCCGTGGGTACTTAAGTATAGGACGAATATATTATTATACACATTTTTTTTATAGAAACATATATAAGTTATTATGATTTGGCAAAAATTTCCATGTTTAAATCCGCTTATTATTCTTTTATTTTATTTTTAAGTTTCCACATCAAAGTCAAAGTGGAATAAATTCGTCCATTTTTAACTCTCGCGTGCCCAGCATTTATGAACGATTATTTACAACATTTATGATTCTAATTTAAATAAATATATTTGTAATTTAAATTTTATGTTAATAAGTTTTGTTAAACATACATTTAGTACGTTTTTTTATATTTGACATAGATACCTTTTAAAATATTCAGATAAAAATATCATTAAAATGTAATTCTGACATAATATTATGTAATATTATATTAAATTAGCACATATACAAAATAAAAAACAATTTAAAAAATTGTACTCGATATAATTAACAATACAATATAAATAAACAATTATTACATACTGACCATTCTACTTACGTATAATCTATAATAACAAAAACTGACCGCGCAAGCGCAATGCGCGTTTACACCAACTGCGCATGCGCGACTCTACTATTACCGCGCATGCGCGAAGACATACGAGTAGTGCACAATTTTTGTTTGGAATAGCTTCTCTAGTACGTAGTACATTATAACTCAATGTTTATATCAGTTGTTATCAAAACGACATTCCATACAAATATACCAAGAGCCACAAATATGTTAAACAACTATATTAATACACGTTTTCATCCAGTTTTGTCGGTAATTTCATTATTAATACAAAAAACAATATTCTTTATTACTTCGTTTCTTAGCGTTGTTAGGCCGTCGCGAACACAATGTGTACGCGTAAATTTAAGAAATCATTATAATAATAAATTTGTCATATTGAAGTTGCCTTTCATTTAACACTGCGACATAAAACAGATAAATGCGACATATATAATATAAATAACAAACAGGCAACACCTACATTAGTGAAGCTAACGGAAGCTAATATTTTAATGTTACATCACACCTATGAAAAAATTGCACATTGTGGGTTGTCCTCAGGGATGTCATACAATGTCATCGAATATGCAGTAGTATAATGTCTATGTACACTGTATACTCTTTAGTGTTGTTTAAAATTTATTCTTTTTTTTTACCACGCTTTATTAGCTTCACGTGAATCTATTTATCTATCTATGTAACACAATCTTTTAATGTAATTTTCACCAACTTGCAGACAGCCGATTGAAGTATTTCACTCATATCAAGGAGGATGTCAAAACAATAATTTAATAACGATCCTGATCAGGATTGCCAGGATAATTGTCTCTAGAATCATCACAGCCCAAGATCAATACGTGGTTTTTAAGTTTTCTTAAATTTTAATATTAGTTATTTAAATATTCAACCCCACCAAGTTATGTGTTGTGTTCATAGATGATAGATAATGAATATGATATGCGGATTAATTTTAACCTTTTCTTCTTTGTTGGCACGAACATGTTGATTAATGAACATACGTTTTTCTTGTTGCAGACCGAAATTATTTTCATGAACGAGATGGTAAACCATCAGATCGGTCTGAATAGGTATTTTAAGTCAAGCTTGAATGGGATGTTTACACGGAAATCTGTCGTAAGATCTTCCCGACATTTATGTTCTCGTAGGTTGTCGCCTAAATTTTCTAAAGGGCTACTAAATTAATATTATATTATAACAAATTAAAAAAAATTGTTAATTGTAAAAGCTCTTAATTTATTAAAAATTGTTAAATAATAGTTATAAATAAATATTTAAAAAATTATTATTAATTGTAAAAGCTCTTAACAGAATTATCTTAAAACGATCAGAAATCAACTTTAATATTACTTTAATTTTTGGGTATTTGTACTCGGGCACATCTTTTTCACCTACATATTTTTTTACTGCCGTTTGACATGAAATTATAGGAAATTTTGAAGTAATTATTTTTTTAAACTTGAGTGTATTTAAAATACTTTAAAAAATGACGTATTACATGAGCGCTTAAGGCATGCACATTTAGATTTGCCAATACTTTTTTTACTTCTTCGAAGTCGGCTTTTACTTTTTTAAAGTTATTTATTTTTACCCCTTTGAGTAGATTAAGAAAAATATAAGGAACAATATTTTCTAAATAGGAGCATTAATGTTTTTTTACAAATTTATATGGGACCATCCCTAAGTATATTCTACTTATTGATATAAAAATCATCACAAGATGTTCACTATATATATATATATATATATATATAAAAGGCACAGTCGAATTTTAGGCTTTCTCCTTTTTTGAAATCAGGAAATTCTGATTGTGATTAATGTTCTATTTTTGAGTCTGGCCCGCTGATGGTCCTATAAAAATCAAGCATGGGCAACCCTACCTGACGCTGCAGTACGAGTACAATGGTTGCTATGCACAGATCACCTAATGTTATCAGTTGCTATGGAAAGTTTTATATTATTATCAAAGTAATAATAATTCAGGATTCTTTTAAACATGACTGAAACGAAATCTTTGAACAAAATGATAATTCATCCTGACATTGAACCCGGTGTAATAGACAATGCTATGCTCACACGATGCATATTAGAACATGGTAAGTTTGAGTTCCTTATGTACCATAGTTCCTGTTGAAGTGAACACAATCCTTCTCAATATCTTGTCAAGAAGTGTCTAGCTCCTAACGCTTCTAATCTCTGTCTATATATAATCTGAAGTTCTGAAGGATGCATTGTTTGATCAGATTCTCTCCATCTATTGGACGATGTCCTTAACTATGATTGACAGTACAAGCCTGGCATTCGAGAAACTTTTTTTTTCTTTTCCCAACAGTCGTAGATTTTTGAGCTATACGACCTGCCCATTGGCGTTTAGATCCGTTGAGTTAACTTGTTTTTTTTTATTCTTTCACTACTGCCACATAGGTCTGCTGCAAGTTAAGTGTAAGTCTATTCAACACAGGCCTCCCAATAGGTTGCAGCTCCTATTTGCTATAGTTGCACGCTGGAAAGGAGTTTGGGACCGCAGTTTTTTTATTATTATTGAGTCATGCATCATTCCCTCTTTTAATAATTACGATACCCACGAGATGATTATATGGTAGTGGGTACTCTAACACCGCTGGATGCTCGATGCCGGATGCTCGAATTATATTGCGGATAACATAATTATCTCGAATGCTTGTGTTCTATTGCGGATATATTCATAAGGTACGGATTCTATCTATCTATTTATCGAACAAAACAAGCCCGAGCATAGCCCTTACCATGGCTCGCTGAGCGATTTTAAATTTCTTCGCAACAGCCAGGAGTAAAAGGTCACGTTCACGTCTTGGTGGTTGTACACTTTATAATTTTTTAGATATATCTGGAAATATTTGGAAGTCATCGTAATCGAAATTGGTCGACAAAACATCTTCATCGTATTCAATCCAAGACTAAACTTATGCTATACTGTTTTCTGTTTCGTTATATAGTTGTACCTAAATAATAAAAATAAAATGTATTATAGGGCCAAAAGAAGAAGCGGGAAGATTATTCGCAGAAGAAGGTGTTCATTTAGATGAAACGCAAACAGTGAGACTTGAATTTCAGAATATTTTAAGAATTGATCATCTTTGGATGCTAAAGTCACTTAGGAAACTTACGTTAGCCCACAATTTGATTGAAAAAATCGAAAACCTAGAACAACTTACGGGTCTCAACGAATTAGATTTATCGTTCAATAAAATAGAAAAAATTGAAAATTTAGACGCTCTAGTGAATTTGGAAGTACTAACGCTCTTCCACAATAAAATAAGAAAACTGGAGAATATGGAGAAGTTAAATAAGTTACTAGTTTTTAGCATTGGAGATAATTTAATTGAAGATTATAAGGAGGTATGTAATGTACAAAACGAGCAATTTTTGTTTATACATAATATTTTAGTATTTCATCGTGTACATTTTTTAACTCGTACGTTTTCGTGTACATGTTATTATCATTTGTTGGTCGCTAGGCGGGGCGGTGCTACAAAAGTGCGTTTTTCAGAGACTATTATCTCATTAGTTATGAGAAATAAGCTACATCAAAAAGAACATTATTAATGTTCAATATCCTATCATCACATTCCATGTTCTAATTTGTTTTTATGTGTTATAAATACATTTAAAACCAACTTTTAAAAAAGGACTAAAATTACTGATTAGATGCATCTGTTGCTAAAGGCAAAGCTCTAATTACGTAAGTATTACACTAATGGATAGATAATTTAAAAATCTATATTATTCACGTTTTATTTCATTTCCTAAGTACGCTTTTCTTTTTTAATTGAAATAATTCCAAAAATTCGGGCGTATTTTTACCCGATATATTGTAGCGAGAGCACGTGGATTGTATAGGACTGAACGCTCAAGTTCGTTCACTAGAAGATGCGTCTTAAACTAAGGCATTACCTTGCAAACACTTCTTTCAAAAATAATTAATTATAACGACTTGTTATACTATTGAGAGCCGTGGTAGCTCAGAGCCGTGGTAGCTCAGATGGTTAGCTCTCGCTGTAGATTTCACAGTACGCGAGCAAACCGGGTTCGATCCCTGCTGGCACTAATGAAATTGTTAATTGCAATTTTAGGTGCTGATTTACCGCGTGCTCGGCGGTGAAGGAAAACATCGTGAGGAAACCTGCATGTCAGAGAAATAAGACAATAAAAATATTTCGAAGACATATGAAGTTCGTCAACACGCATTGGGGCAACGCGGTGGACACTTCCTTACCCTAAAAACCCTCTCAGAAATGAGAGGAGGCCAGTGCCCAGCTGTGGGACGTATATAGGCTGCAACTTTATAACGACTTGTATAGTGAAGTATTTTTTATTAAAATTGAAGTGACAAACTTACAGTCTACCTGATGGTATGTGGCTACTACAGCTCAGGGCCACCTACAGACAACTTCCACCTTTGAGGTCTAAGATGAAAAGCCTCACAACCTGTAGGTAATTACACTGGCTCTATACACCCTTCAGACTGGAACGGAGCGCGTAATGCATGTCGGGAGAGATAGAGAAGAGAGTGGTGTCTACCAAGACGGACTCTTAGGCAAGAAAGAAGTTCTGCCACCTAGAAATGAATCGACTTATTGTGAATACAATACAAAACTGCCACTTTTTTCCTAACACTTGTTTTAACTAACATGCGTACAACTATCGATGATCCAAACTCTCACCATTTGTTATTTCTTGTTGTCATACTACTAAATAATGCCTAGTTAGGTAATCACACCAAAAGTCTTCCAATAATTTTTTACTATACTTTAAAAGTAAGACAGTTTTATTAAAAACATTATAAATTATTAATAAGAGGAAAAATAAAACACAATTTTATTGTTCATGTGAAGTAGTGAACTTATTGCGCTAAAACGAATTTCACGTTTATATATATATATATATATATATATATATATATATATATATATATATATATATATACTAGCTTGCCAGGCAGACGTTGTTCTGCCCTTTTCGACGACCCTTTGTCATGTCCTATTAAAAATCCTTAAATACGCAAAAAAAAAAATTGTGGGTCACTCATGGGCAAGAAAAACTGTCCTATCTCTCAAGTTGGACCAAACTGCACACGGTATGCAAATTTGATTAAATTCGGTTAAGTAGTTTCGGAGTTCATCGCGGACAAACAACGTTACACGTACTTTATATAGGTATATTAAGATATAAAAATAATTACTGTCCGTTAGTCACGTATTGTTTGAGTGGGACCCAAGATGATATACATTCACAATTGAACCGGGTAGGTGGCGCTGTTGTCGAGATCCAGAAATCACCTGTGCGAAGCTGGAGCGGATAGCTAGTTAAACATAAAGTAAAATGTTAAGTACTATAAAACAGTGGTTCCAAATTAATGTTTCCTGCGTGTGGAGTAATAGCACAAGCACGCGTATCACTTTAGCCGAAAACCCAAATGGTATATAAAATCATAATTTCGTCATTTATTAACTTCTTTCCCGTCAGGCAGTCTCATATATAACGTACCCCTGCAATAATTGGGACAAACACAATGTTAAATCTAGGGTAGTAGACAGGGGCCATGTTTCTTAAAAACCTGTTTTTCGTGTCATAAATTTATAGTGTATACAGATAAATTAAAATAATCTTTACCTACCACGGCAATTGAACTCGCCTTAGAATTAACTTTATGTCTCTATTCTTGTGCTTGTTCTCTTTAAAAAAACCACTATAGCTGGGAATACGAATATCGACGCGATAGATATTCTAACCAGAAAACAAGTATGTCAATGAAATTAAAAAAAATACAGTATTAGAAATAACGGATTTCGATGATGGGATTTAGGATGACAAGGGATGTTTTTTACAATTTCGTACTAAAAAGTGTAATATACCACGTTTTCATATTCCTACATTGTCATCCGATTTGAACTAAGTTCAAAATTTCAAGTCTCTAGCTCATCAGGAAGTGCTCGAAATATGAGCTGCAAGATTCCACCCGGTGGGTACGACAGACAGAGACAGACAGACCAACAAAGACAAACAAGAAAGTGACTTAATAAAAACGTGGTATCTACCTAACATAATAATTTTTGCAATATAATAAATCCTGCAGGCTTAGATTTATTTTGAGTGGGAGCGTGTCAGCAAATAGCATGTCTAAGTTAAGTACCTAGCACGTACATACCTAACGTAGGTACGTAGATAATGCTCTTTTTGGAGAGCGTATATGAAGAGGTCTATATTAAAGAGTAGATACTAAATAATATGTTCTGCAAGTGGCCTAGTAATCGGAGTAACTACGAGTAGGTATTACGTCGCAGATATTGGATTGGATTACTATTCGTAGTTAACATTGTCGCAATAGGGTCAGGGGATTGAAATTTAATCACGCACACAGCTGAAGTGGCTACACTTTCTAAGCTTGCGTCATATAAATAAAGAACTGTCTTTTTGCTATGTACAGATGGCTTATTTAAGGAGATTCAGATTCCTTCGCTCAGTGAGCTTCAAGGGGAATCCATGCAGCGATGATCCCATGGCTTATCAGTTTATGAAATCAGCGTTAGTGAGGGTAACCTACTTGGACTATAAAATTATCACGGATGAAGAGAGAGAAGGTGGGAGAGCTCTTTTTAGGTAAGTGGATTGGACTTCCGTGTAAGTAATTTGTAATCAACATTTTCACATTTTTTAGATCTTATAGTATATTAGCTGACCCGGCAGCGTTCTGCCTGCTCCAGTAGGTGTCACGCCACGCTAAGCGGGCAGATTGGCAACTGCAGTTTTGTAAATGTTTTGAGTTGTTATTAGGAAGATGCCGCTGCCCGTCTCCAGTCTCAGTTTCCCTTGTCGCTTCTTACGACATCCACGGGATGATAGGGAGTAATGCGGCAATGGATATTCTTTTAATATTATAGTACGTGAGGGTAAAATGGTCATCCGGTAAATATGTTCACTTTCTTGTAACTCAAAAACTACAGCCTTGTTTGCTTAGGTAGCTATGTGATACGATAGCTCTTCATCGGTCAATCAAACAATAAAGGGTCAAAAGCGCGATGATTTATAGACGCCATTTTCACAGTAGACATATGTCCTGAGGTCTTGCAGTGCTAAACCCAAGCATACCACTGCAAGACCTCAGGACATAGTCAGTTCATTTTGCGTAGATCGGACCATAAATAATAATAAAAAAAGACGTGTGGTACTCGGGGACTGCCGCGGTAAAGCTATTGCATAGCATTTTGTATCAACTTATGCAATTATAATTATTTATTTATTTTATTTATGCAGTATTTCTTTTTCTTTGATATTAATTCAAGTTACACTTTTTGAGCGTGGTGACCGATAAGAAAACAATTTTTTTTCTTTTATTAAATAAATAAATAATAAATGCACTTTGTTCATTCATATTCAAAACACTTTATACACAAATTTTACAAGTACAGTTATTCACTGTTGTACATAAATACCTATACACCTATATACTTTCTCATAAACAGCTGCTTATGTATTCGTCCGATTTCGGAGCAGCTCGTCTCGATTCGTGCGAGCTTCGTAGAGACGTACAATACGTCTAGTTGCACGCACACAAACACCGTGTCGAAGACTGCCGAAAAGAAACGACGTTAGACAATGCACGGCCTTCAAGCGCCGCGCAAGTGATTCTCGTCCCACCTGTCCGCGCAGTAACCTTTTTTTACGACCGCGCGAGACTGTCGCAACAAAAACGATTACTACTGAAAACTAATATAGGTACCTACCTAACATTCAAATAAAAATATTCTCAAAAAGCTCAACGAATTTAGAATTTAATTTTATTAAAAGAAAATTGGTCAAATAAAAAATAAAGGATGAAAATAAAGCATATGGGAATATAAAAAAAAATCTAAATTTTATTATTATAATAGTACATGATATTCCCCTTAAAATGACACCAATATGAATAATATCTTATATCTATATCTACAAATAAATAAAATTGAAGTGTCTGTTTGTAATGTTAAAACAACAGCTTTTTATTAAATGCATATGAAACAAAGACTATGGTTATATTCTCTATGATATTAAAGTACTAGTAACAAAAACACAATTTTTAAAATTTTTATCTGTCTGTCGGTCTGTCTGTCTGTCTGTCTGTTTGTTCCAGCTAATCTCCGAAACAGCTGGATCTATTTTGATGGGACTTTCACTGGCAGATAGCTGATGATATAAGGAATAACTTGAACTACTTTTGTTTTAGAAAAAGAATTAGGGTTCCGCGCAAAAAAATTAAAACCCATGAAATCCATATTCCACGCGGGCGAGATCGCGGGGAACAACTAGTACTCAATATAGATAAATGTATACTTATTTTTATTTATTTATTATTTTAATAAATAAATAAAAATAAGTATTAATAATTTCTAGACACATCTCAACAGATATTTCGTTAATAAATTGCTATCAATACTGAAGCATTCTTTTATATTTAGCATCCATTTAACACAAAAAACTGATAAGAATACTTTTTAAACAACGTATAATCAATAAACGATAATCGCGTATAGTGAATTTCGAGGTAAATTATTATATGTAAACGTTTTTGAATCGTCGTAATGATACATATTTCCTAAAGAAAATATCTTCACAATTAATTTGATGTAAAATAACATTAGAAATAACGTATAAAAACGGAGAAATTATCAAATTTTTGATCGAGTTCCTAACCAGTACACAAACAAAAATGGCGAATAGTCATTTTCACATTTTTTTAGAAATAACGTATAAAAACAGAAAAATTATCAAATTTTTGATCGAGTTCCTAACCAGTACACAAAAAAAAAATGGCGAAATGTCATTTTCACATTTTTTTTTCTATATAGTTATTTGTTACAGAGTACACAGATAAAATTCACTGTCATAGATGACAAATTTCACTTCGGTTCATTTTCGCACGCTTTCTCGAGAGCTACGCGTCGTGACTTGTTTACGCATTTACTTCAAATACCCCGCCCGCACACCGCAGGAAACATATACCTACGAAAAAAAACGTAACAAACTTCTGCCAGATAGGGCTTGATAAGATCTTTGGTGTTTTTGCACCATAACCTGACTCTGGTAGATTTTAAATATGACTAAATAGATAAGAACAGTTGGTTTAATATGATTGTTGAAAATAAATATCCTTTGATTGTAATGAAAAATACTTGAGGTTAATGAATGTTGAATCAAAAACATTAATTTTTTATTTAATTTACGGACTCCTATCCAGATGTTTACTAAAAGAATACAAAGTTTATTTCATTTTTGTAATATGGCTAATTATTAATTAGGCAGGGATTTCTAAGATTAATAACTAATTAACTAAGATTAAGGTTAAGAACTAAGGTTAAGATTAACGATAAGATAGGAACTGATTTAATATAAGGTTTACATTTACGATGTTCCGAAATAAATAAATAAATAATTGACCATGAGTGAGTAAAAATAATATCTTTTATTTTACAGTATCTAATGTTGTTATATAAGGTGCTTCTAAAATATATGCCACGGTTGTTTGTATGGAGACTTGGCCAATCAGCTGACCGATTTCCATACAAAGTGCAATTTTTTTTGAGAATTGACTATGGGTTCCTTGGCGAAAGTGGTACAGTATCATGAGTAGAACCACCAGTTGCAGCCATGGCATATTGTAGTTTAGAAGCACCTTATATTTCAGTTAAAATAAGTGCGAGTAGGTATTATTTTTCTTGTAACGAATTTCGGCCCATCTCTAATATATATGTGTATATTGAGAATCTAAATTGAGAATTTAAACTATACGCGTGTATGTGTTTGTGTGTATATAAAGAGGGCTACTTTTAATATCGCTCATTTTAATATCAAAAATTTAGGTTATCTTTATAGCAGTATTATATTTTCAATTCAAAATTAGTACTGCATTTGTGATAATAATAAAATGTATGTATATAGAGTACTCACTCATTTTCTTTCACTATTATTTCGTGACTTTCTTCATTAATAATAAATGCACTTTGTTCATTCATATTCAAAACACTTTATACAAAAACACCGTGTCGAAGACCGAAAAGAAACGACGTTAGACAATGCACGGGCTTCAAGCCACACCTCCGTGCCCGTCGGATAGGGGAGCGTGAGGTTTTTTCGTTACGGCGGAATAAATTTCTGGATTCGGTCCCCGCGCTCAAGGCCCGCGATAGAAGCTATGCAATAGCTTAAAAAAGCTGAAGGTACTCCGGGCTTAATAGTGACATCGGGACGTCAGTCATCTCAGTCCCCCGTGACCATGGGTGCTGGAAAGCGCCCGAAACGTCGGAAATTAAAAATAAAAGTAATTGAAAGTAAAATAAACGCGATAAAATCCGTAAAAGTAGTTTTAATAAATTGTTTGCTGTTTTTTTTAAATATGTTGGTTATAATATACGACTTTGTGTTTTTGTTTTTGTCCTCCTAGTTTTGTTTTTATAGCGCGGCAAAGCTTAAGAGGAGTATTACAAAAAGAAAAACGCGAAAACTCGTTGTTTGAAATAACAATTACTTGGTAAAAATAGTTCGTTTTCTCTACTACAATAACATCAAGCCAAATTTTATATAACTAAATATTTATTTATTTAGTAATAATCATTCTCCCGAGGCATGTTTAGGCCAAAACTCTGAGAGTCATGATTTGGGAGCTATTTTTTGCAGATTCTATTGAATATCGACCATCGAAAAATATTTTTATTTTACAAAAATTCTACGTAATTCAATTAACGACTGAAAAAGCTTCGATACAAGCCCCAATACCTCCGAAGTTCTACGTTATTTTGGCGTAAAATTTATATCAAAATAATCATCAACATTTGCTTAAACTATACTATAATTTTTATTTTTTAAATCGTAACTATTATTTTCTAATTAATTAAATAAAACTACCGTATATTTCCCTGTGCCGGTATTCTGAAATCATTACCGCACGAGCGGTCGTCAAAGTTGGGCCTGTTTCACTAGACTTCGCGCGCTCCGTCTCGTTTCGATATTATCGTAGTGTTGTGTGTCGATTGCCTGGGCGCTGCTACTTTGTGTCTAGAGCATCGTCAACTACGCCCGCTGTTTTTAATCGTTGGAAGTATTTACTTTCGTACAGTATAATATTTCAATTAGTATAAAGTTCCCACATTATTATGACACCAGATAGTTAACTCATTATTGTTATTTTGATTATAGCTGAGCTTTCTTATCAGTCGGAATGGGAAAAAATAAATACAAGTATGAATGTGTCACTAAACGTAAAAAAAGAAATATCCTATCTTTGGAGAAAAAATAATGGAGAATAAAAGTGTCTGCATGCTTGTCATATGGACTAGCCCAGATTAAGCAGTAAAAGTACTAAAAATCTACAAAAACGACAAATTTTGGATTTTGAATATGTCACCCAAGTTACAAGCGTTTTATAAAAAGTTTTTGTTGACGGCTCCGTGGCGCAGTTGCTTAGCAATGAGTGGCTGCGCTGGGGGCTACGGGTTCGAATCCCGCACGGAACAAGTATTTATATAGCCCACAAATAATTGTTGCGGGTCTGGATGTTTGTCCTTATGCAATTTATGTTTATAAACTGCCTCCATAATACAGGAGAAAATCCTAGTGTGGGGGTAACTTTTTTTTAAAAAAAAGAAAAGAAAAGTGTGTACTGCCTGAAATTATTGACTCGAGATAAGCTCGGTCAATGCCGTTGCGGCAAATATTTTTATATTAAAATTAAAAAACCGATCGATTAAAAATATTAGTTACAGTTGGTTATTTTATTTATTAAAACAGGTTACAACTGTATAATTTATTTATTTATACTGCTACCGTTAGTAGGTATAATCGATTATTAAACAACATCGGTTAACAATCATATACTGTGAAACAATTAAAATATTCATGTGTACTTATTTCAACACTAAGGTTCATAAATAATGAAAATTATATCAAACAGATTATAATAAATTATATAGATAACATAAAAATTGATACACCAAAAATTTTCCATCCACTGAACTCTATCCTAAGAAAACTTGTATATTGGAAGATCAAGATCGTTAGTCGCTATACTCACAGTTCCATAAAAGAAAAAAAAACTACTTAGGTTAATTAAACTGCTTTGTAATGCATATTCACTTGAAACTTAAAAATATTAATAATTTGATAATATTTTTTACTATTGGTTTTAAATCTCTTATATATGTGAATAATGCTTTTGTATTTGAAGAGGTCTTTTGCGGAAATTGGACGAGGCAGATGTAAAGGCAGAAAATGAAAGGATTGCTAAAGAAGATTACGAAGCCAAGGTTGAGTTTTACGCGCTCTCATTTGTCGAGTACTTGAGCGGGCCGGAGCTTCTAGAGTCCATGTTTGAGAAAGACCCGGATGGATCACTGCTTCTTCAATTGGGCGGAGAATTGTTGAACTTCTATGATCAGTAAATAGTTTATTCTTCTTTTTATTATTATATTTTAATGAACGCTTTGTTGTATCTCCTCAATTTCAGGGCACTTCCCTTGTTGTCTCAGGCGGCAATTCTTCGACGTCAACATACCGAGTGACATACAGTTCCGTGGTTCGAACTTGTAGGGGAGACCAAATTAACCTCTAAATCGCTTGGCGTGCTTAGAAGAGTGGGGTAGTATTTTCGTACTGGTACACCGCTTGTAACTTTACAAGGTGCAAGCTCAGACTCACATGGAATACTGATTTCATCTCTGGGCCGGGATACCTCAATACCACTCCGCATATGAGATGCTTTTTGGTTACCCTTCAAAACTTAGCAGGCTGCATATTTGTTTGCTTTTATATTTTCACTGCATAATATCTAATATCTATCTAAGGATGTGGGTTAAGAATGGGCAAGTTAAGGGGAAATATAATCTCAAATGGCTTAGCAAGATCCTTCGTTATGCCGAAAATTTTGCAGCATTAATTTTGAAATAAATACATGGTAAAGTTGAGGATTAATGTTAAGGATTATGTTAGACGAAAACACGATTTCGTAAAATTTTCTCGATAGAAAAAAAATCCAAAGTTACCTCCAAAATAAACAATAAACCGCTGTTATTCATAAAATACTTTAAATAAGATCATGAAACTTAGCATACTAACTGAACTAACTATAAAGCAGTGCTTATGTTATTTACTTTTTTTAAAATACCATTATTTTCACTGTAAAAAGAAATTACCTAAACTATCGGCCTTTTGAAGCGTGAAATTCCTGCAGCACGGTCACTTCGCCTCGGCCTTTGAACGAGGAGGTTGTGTCGCTTACGATCAGAATATACATTACGCAACAGTACGACGTAAAATTAAAATGGGAAATAACCGTGATAAAAATAAGAAGCTGCTGGCTTGGCGTTAAGAAACAGGCATAAATATGATAAACCTAATGAAATAAGTGTCTAACGACCTTTCTACTTACAGTATTAGTGATTACAAACATGTCGGGTACATAGCATACGACGCGCGGGCAAGTGGGGACGAAATTAGAATTTGAGCTGACTTACTATATCCTCTTAACAGTCAAATGCTTTTTGTACGCCGATGATCAAGTCATATTAGCGTCGTCGTCAACCGAGTTGTAAATTATGGTTACATTAATGAACAGGGTTATTAAAAGAAAGGAGAGTTAAAGTGAACGCAACTAAGACGTAAGTGATGGTTTTTGAAAGGGAAGAAAGTAAAACGATAGGTATATGAAATAAGAATAGAAGGGGAGTTCATTGAGGAAGTGAATGAGTTTTTGGGATGTGTATTTGGCAGGGATGGAAAATATAATAAGGATATACTTAGAACGACGAGGGAACGCAGGAAATAATAAAGTAAATGGGGCTCTATACTCAATTGTGGGAAGTCAGAATGTGTCAAAAAAGGCACGCATGGCAATTCACAATGCTGTGTTATTCCCTACTTTAATGTATGGTAGTAAAAAGTGTTAAAAATGAACGAGGAAAGAATTAGAAAGAAAACCTACGTTGCAGAAGTAAAAGGCAGAGTCGGGATGGGACGCCCTAGAATAGACGAAAGTTTATCAACCAAATTGGTAACCTTAACCGATGAGCAAGTGTGCGTGGGACACAGAAACCTAAATATTATGCCTTATTATTTAGATTTCTGTGGCGTAGGTATATGGATGTAAAGGAGGCAAGAGAGGTGTGTCAGGATAGTCCCAAATGGAAGTCTGTAGTCTCTGCCTGTCCCTTTGGGTGACAGGCGTGAGGGTTTATGTATGTCATATCTGAAAGAAAGAAAGAAAGAAAAAGTTTATTTAGTACATACATTATAACAAAAAGAATAAAATAAAAACATTTATTATATCTTATCAAAAATATTTAAAAAATGAATAACACAATATGCACCAAAATGGTCTCCACTCAGCTTTAAGTCACGAATTGAAGATATAAATACATCAATTCGTAACGCTGATTTTCAGTGGAGTCAGGAGTGTGAGGCAGATTACAAGTAACAGCAAGAGAAAAAATGAACTAAACATAAATATAAAATAAAATGAGAAAAAAAAACTGTCAAAATTCCACGTGTCAGTGCAACATTGATAGTGTAGAGATGAACAAACGGTGGTATGCGTACAGAAAAAAAATGTGTATGTGTATGTGTGCATGCGTGTTTGAGTGTGCGAGTGCGTTCGTATGTGCATGTACGGTACTAGCATTGAGATTGAATCATACCATTTATGCCTATTTGCTGGATTTTTATACGGAATTCAGAAACTATTTTAATAAAGTTTTAAAATGTGGCAACTGTTTTACTATTTCTGATCGGTGGTGGTATATCATTCCAGCACTTCGTGGAAGCAAAACGGAAACTACAACGGAAGGCAGCTGTGTGATGCTTAGGGTATGTGAGTCGTGATGATGTCCTAACCGCACGCTGCGAGAAAATAAGTTTTTGGTATAAGTATGATGGTTCCCTGGTATAATTTATAACTCCAAATGACGCAAGGTGGAGGGTAAGCCGAGCAGCCATACTCATCAGGTCGTGTCGATTTAAAAATTGGGGTGATGTGTGATATCTTAGGGACTGTGAAGCAGAAACGTGCGCATGCATTTTGAACCCTTTGTATTTATATATATCTAATTCTATTACATACATGCCAATGCAAGGGTTCAATAATTAAAAATATTAACTAGGTATGAAATTTCAAGGCAGAAAGGCTGTTTAAATATATTGTGTTTTAGATACAAGGAGCAATATGTGGAGACGATGGCTGGACTAGTAGAGTTCGCCCAACAGGCTTATAATGAGAGGCAGTACGAAATTAAACTATTTAAAGATCTTGTGGATAACGCATTGGCAGACAGCGTGAATAAAAGTAAAGAGTAAGTTATTTATATTCGGTTGCGCGGAAAAAAAAACCATTGGATTATTATATTTGACGGTAGAGGTGCCAAGCCGCTTGTTCCTTTCCGACAAAACGATATCATTCATACCCTCCTCGATCCTCCATCGACACATCGGGGTGGTGGGGTGGGAGGGGCAAGAAGATGATTCTAGAATGTCACGTAATCATCGGGGCCGAGGACATATAAGGCACGCGCGACCGTTGCGCGGCCTCTTTTCCACCGCAGTCGTCGCTGAAACCATAACGCTTCTCTCCCGACGCACCCCTGGGGCCCCGAGTATCTGTCTAGAAGAAGTTCCCTCACCTCGTGTGAGATATAGTCGCGCACCGCCTCTCTCCGGAGTGTTCCAGAAGAAGTTCCAGAAGTTGCAGCTATAGTGCTCAACAGGATAGAAGAAACCCCGGTGAGTCAACATTCCTTAATTTAGCTCCTGCCTTACATAGTTTTAACCCGCTCCAATTTTTTGTTCTCCTAATAAGGCAGGATTCCTTTTCAGCGATTTGGCAAAATAATAGTTTAGTTTTAGGGAAGAGCGAGTGCATTATACCGCATGCTATAGTAGTCGCCTTTACGTAAGCGTAGAAGCAACCGCATATACAGTCCACCTTAGTTAATATCTCGCGTAATAGGTTTAAGGTTCGACCGGGGAACTAGACTTCGGCAGCCTTAAACACGTGGCTCCACCATTTTATGGTCACTTCGAGCAGGATTTTGGTCGAATTGTTGAATTAATTAATTAGATAATGCACTCCAATTTATAGAATAGACTTAAATAGTGTTCGTTTAAATTTAAATTTTGATTAGGTACTCGCAAACAGAATTATTCGTTTTATAGCGCTCGTATTTGATTAAATTTAAAGCCTATTAAATAATTGAAACAGTGTAATAGGAACCGTTTGATACGCTTACCCACAATCTTGATAAAATTATTGAGTCTAGCAAATGACGCGTCACCTCGACTCGCTGCGCAGGTGTTCGATTTAATTACGTAATACGGCATACCGAGTGTCCATTCTTTATTGTTTGTGCGTTGTGAGATAATTGTGATTGATATAACTTTATTATAATAGTTTAAAATGGCAGTTAGTGGAAGTGAAATCAAAATTAAAACGCTTTATGCTAAGAGGGACATACTCTTTTCGCGTATGCAGAATATAAGTGATTATATAAAGAACATCCATATAGAAGCAGTGCGGGAAACTTTTTTGACCGAAATCGAAACGATAGATTCTTTACGAATAGATTACGAAAAAATATTAGACCAAATTAATCATTTGGAATTACAAATCGACCCGAAATACATAGTGAACTACCAACCGCTGCTGGCATTCGAAGATATGTTGTGTCGCGTGAAAAGAATTGCGAGATCCCTATCTCAAAACGAAGCAAAGCCGGAAAAACAGGTACGTCCAAGCGACTCGATTAGGTTGCCGCCAATAGATATTCCGGTATTTAATGGTGATATTAAGACGTGGCCCTTCTTCTTCAGTAGTTTTCAAAACAATATACACAATAACCCATCGTTATCGGACGCCGAAAAATTATATTACTTAATCAGTAAACTTAGTGGCAGGGCACAGTCGATCTGCTCTGGTTTTACACCTACAGCAAACAATTACTTATTAATATTCGAAACGCTTAAAACTAAATATGAAGATGGAGAATGTTAGCTTCCGAATATTTGAACCAGATATTCGATCTTAAATCTATATCATCCGCGAACATCAACGGCTTAGAGCAATTTCTAGATAAATTTGTGGCATCGGTGGCTGCACTTAAGAATTTGAAATTTAATGATCTTATGGACGTGGTGTTTCTCCATATTGCACTGAAGAAGTTGGACCCCGACACCGTGCGTGCGTTTGAAATGGAGCATCGTAGCTCGGAGATGCCTTCCTTTCATTCATTAGCATCGTTCGTGCGAGATCAAATAAAGGTGATGCAGCGCTCTCCGAACGTTAAACAGGAGAATAAAAGGTGCGTCGACCGTAGACAGACTCAACCATCTAAAATAGCAGGGTCGTTAACTTACGTAACCGCTACGCCAACATCACTCCAGCATACTTGTTTAGTATGTAAAGATAGACACGGTAATTTGTATAATTGTGCGACTTTTCGTAAATATTCACCAAGCGAGCGTTATAAATTAGTAAAGACAAACAACCTATGTTTGAACTGCTTAAGCGATAAGCATTTAGTTGCAAAATGCAATACGAGTTCCGTATGTAGCAAGTGCGCCAGGAAACATCACACGCTATTACATTTTGAAAATAGCAACATAGCGGCGTCAAGTAAAGCGGATAAGGAATTCGCCCCTAATAAGGTCAACGATTCTAGCGGTCGACCTGGTGATGTCGCTCTGTGCTCATTGGCAAATATGGGAGCACAACCTCCTTCAACCGTGTTACTGGGTACGGCACGTATTTTGGTTAGGGATTCGCGTGGAAACGAACAAAGCGTCCGTGCACTGCTGGACAGCGGAGCCCAAAATAGCTTTATAACGCGACAATGTTGTCAGCGCTTAGGCTTAGTAATAAATAGGTCACTTTCATGTCCTGTAATTAAAGGCATCGGAGGCACTAGTAAATCGACACAGGGATATATAAATTTAAAAATTTATTCTCGGATAGATCGTAATGTTAACTTTGATATAAATGCACTAGTAGTAGATAGGGTCACTGAACGGTTGCCAACCGTTTCGGTTGACACCTCGGCAATGATTGAATTTAAGAATTTGACTCTGGCGGACGACACTTACGCCGTTCCTGGAAACATAGATATGCTCATTGGAGCATCGCTTTTCCCTTATCTTTTGTTAAACAATAAGGTCAGGGGCAACTCTTCGCATACCGCGCCTTACGCACTGGAAACCGTATTGGGCTATGTGATCCTTGGCTCCGCCCCCATCATAGATAGTATTTCGGCAACCTCTTATTGTGGTATGGCTGTCGAACCGCTCGAGTCGTTAGTCCGCAAATTTTGGGAGATGGAGGAGGTGAACGTTCCACCCATAGCTAGCTCAGATGATAGGTTATGCGAGGAAATTTACGTCCGCACGACCATTCGTGATCGCGACGGTAGATATAGTGTAGCGCTACCCTTTAAAGGAGATGTTTTATCTCTCGGCGATTCGCGTCAAATGGCGGAAAAACGTTTCTACAGCTTGGAGCGTAGGATGCTCGCTTCACCCCAGTTAAAGGAAGCTTACGACGGCGTCATTAACGAATATATAAGAGAAGGTTACATATCACTTGTGGCTTCGAAATTAGATAACTACGAAGACACACCGTCGTATTTCATACCACACCACGGAGTCATTAGAGAGGACAAACTTACATCTAAGTTACGTGTAGTGCTCGACGCTAGTGCTAAAACTAGCACTCACCTGTCGCTTAACGATATCCTCTATAGTGGGCAAAATTTACAGGGCAGTTTATTTAATATAATAGTCAATTTTCGTTTGTTTAGTATAGCACTATCCGCCGATATTCGTCAAATGTTTCTTTGCATAGGGGTCCGTGAATGCGACCGTAGATTCCAACGCATTTTATATCGTTTCAACCCAAAGGAACCTCTAATGGTGTTTGAATTTAATCGCGTTTGTTTTGGTTTAAACTCGAGCCCATTTCATGCGTTACGCACGGTGAGACAGCTCGCTCACGATGAAGGTCCCTCTTATCCTAAAGCTAAGAGGGCAATTGAGAGCGGATTATATATGGATGATTTTGTGTACTCGGTCGATAGCGTGGAGGAGGCAACCCTAACCACCGCCGAGGTTATAAGGCTCATGAAATCGGGTCAATTCGATCTTGTGAAGTGGACTAGTAATTCGCGTCCGGTTTTGGATACAATCCCACTATCACACCGTCTTTCGGCGATAAAGGAATTCGACGATTCTGATACACACAAGGTGCTCGGTCTATGTTGGTCACCAGATACCGACGTGTTTAGCCTTAAGGTAAATCCGCCCGTAGAGAAATGCACAAAGCGCACAATACTGTCATGCGTTGCTAGATTATGGGACGTCATGGGTTTCGTAGCTCCGGTGGTATTATACGCTAAGCTTTTAATTAAACAACTTTGGTTATTGGAATGCGACTGGGATGACTCGCCGCCTGACAGCATTGTTCGGTTGTGGCAGCGCTTTAGAGAGGAACTTCCTTTATTAAGAGAAATTAAAATACCGCGTCATATAAACGTAGATAGAAGTAGCGCCATAACAGTCGTTGGGTTTGCAGACGCCAGCGAGAAGGCTTACGGGGGCGTTGTATATTTCCACGTCCAGAATAATGGTAGAAATTCGATTAGCCTCATTAGTTCTAAGTCGAGAGTCTCCCCCCGTAAGGTTGTCTCTCTGGCGCGCTTAGAGCTTTGCGCAATATTAGTACTCACCAAGCTTATTACCGCAGTTATCAGCGCATGTAGGGATAGAGTTCACATAGAAAGGATATTGGCCTTTTCCGACTCCACCGTCGCCTTATGCTGGGTTCATTCTTCACCCCACCGTTGGGATACGTTTGTTGCGAACCGAGTGGCCAAGATACAAGACGAGTTAGAAACGCGGAACTTTTATCACGTGTCCGGTACGGAAAACCCCGCCGATTGTCTATCCCGTGGACTCACCCCGATGCAAATAATGGACCACCCGCTTTGGTTCCACGGACCTGCTTGGGTTCACTTGGATCCCTCGCAATGGCCAATAACCGACTTCGAACCTTCGTCAGTGTCACAACCGCCGGAAGAGAAGAGACACGCTCTAGTGGCGAACGTTTCGAGTGAGGTTTCTCCAATCATTGCTTTGGCGAACCGCTTGTCCTCTTGGTCGAAATTATTGCGTAGCGTAATTTACGTTTGTCGATTCGCGAAGCTGTTACCGCGACGTTCGTATGTCTTAGCATCCGATTACAACTATGCCGAGTCGCTAGTATTGCGTGAACTTCAACGTGCGCACTTCTCTGAAGAAATTAGAAGATTACAATCGAATAGAGCTTGTAGTCGCGCCTTTCAACGCCTTAAGCCTAAGGATGGGATTGTAAGGGTAGGTGGACGCTTGTCCAACTCGCAATTGAGTTTCGACCAACGGCACCCTATTGTTTTACCGCGTAAAGACCATATCATGAACTTATTAGTCGATTACCATCATAAATTGAACTCGCACGCTGGCCCCGACTTGTTGATGTCGATTTTGCGTCAGAATTATTGGATTCTTTCTGCACGTAGTTTAATACGCAATCGGGTGCACAGATGTATAGCTTGCTTTCGGGCACGCCCCAAGCCGTCATTTCCGGAAATGGCGGAACTTAGATCTTGTAGAGTAATACAATCAGTAAAGCCCTTCACGCACACCGGGTCTGATTTCGCTGGTCCGTTTAAGGTCACGCTCACTCGCGGGCGTGGTATAAGATCCACAAAGGCTTACGTCTGCATTTTCGTGTGTCTAACTACTCGAGCGGTGCATATAGAACTCGTTGGTGATCTAAGCACAGCAGGCTTTATGGGTGCATTTAAAAGATTTCTATCCCGCAGAGGCCCTGTAAGTAAATTGTATTCGGATAACGGTACGAACTACGTCGGTGCAAAACGTATTTTATCGGAACTACATGAGCTCTTAGCTAGCAAATATTATAATTCGGAGTTCGCTCACATTCTAGCCGAGAACCGCATTGAGTGGTCTCTGAACGTCCCAGCCGCGAGCCATTTTGGGGGCAATTGGGAGACTAATATCAAGAGTCTAAAGAGTCATTTATACCGAGTAATAGGAGATCAAATTTTGTCCTTCGAAGAGCTAAGTACGGTGCTCGCTCAAATTGAATGCGTAATGAATAGTCGCCCACTTTGTCGTACGTTGTCTAGTGACCCCTCGGAACCGCTGGCTCTAACTCCAGCACATTTTTTGAATTTAACGCCTTTAAAGTATTTGCCAGCCGCAGGTGTGGATGAGAACAGACTTAGCATTTCCGCACGCCACAAATTATTAGATCGGTTAGTGCAATCGTTTTGGAAGCGATGGAGGATGGAATACTTGCATACTTTGCAGTCTCGGCAAAAATGGAACACAGCAACTGAGCCTTTAGCTGTAGGAACTGTAGTTGTGCTCACCAAAGAGAATACGCCGCCTCTCCACTGGCCGTTAGGAATTGTCGAAGAGGTCTTTCCCGGTTCCGACGGAGTAGTTAGGATAGCTCGCGTTAAGACCACGGTTGGGTCTTACTTGCGTCCGGTTGTCCGTTTGTGCCCCCTGCCTCTTCCATAATTTAAATTAGCTTTCTAGATTAAATTGTAGTTGAATTTAAGTAATCTTAGCGTTAGTTAGTTATTTTGTTAGTTGATCTTAGCTCTAGTTGTATTAGTTAATTTTGAAGGAAATCCTTCAAGGGCGGGGGAGATGGTTGCGCGGAAAAAAAAACCATTGGATTATTATATTTGACGGTAGAGGTGCCAAGCCGCTTGTTCCTTTCCGACAAAACGATATCATTCATACCATCCTCGATCCTCCATCGACACATCGGGGTGGTGGGGTGGGAGGGGCAAGAAGATGATTCTAGAATGTCACGTAATCATCGGGGCCGAGGACATATAAGGCACGCGCGACCGTTGCGCGGCCTCTTTTCCACCGCAGTCGTCGCTGAAACCACAACGCTTCTCTCCCGACGCACCCCTGGGGCCCCAGAGTGTCTGTCTAGAAGAAGCTCCCTCACCTCGTGTGAGATATAGTCGCGCACCGCCTCTCTCCGGAGTGTTCCAGAAGAAGTTCCAGAAGTTGCAGCTATAGTGCTCAACAGGATAGAAGAAACCCCGGTGAGTCAACATTCCTTAATTTAGCTCCTGCCTTACATAGTTTTAACCCGCTCCAATTTTTTGTTCTCCTAATAAGGCAGGATTCCTTTTCAGCGATTTGGCACAATAATAGTTTAGTTTTAGGGAAGAGCGAGTGCATTATACCGCATGCTATAGTAGTCGCTTTTACGTAAGCGTAGAAGCAACCGCATATACAGTCCACCTTAGTTAATATCTCGCGTAATAGGTTTAAGGTTCGACCGGGGAACTAGACTTCGGCAGCCTTAAACACGTGGCTCCACCAATATTACTAAAGAACTAGGTAACGACGTATTGAAATAACAGTAGAGGTTTGTGATTTCGAGGGATGAACAATTTCGTATATTCACATTTTATATACGTTCAAAAATAATACGTTAAGTCTATACATATTTCATAAAAAGGGACTATTTTGTTTCTATAAAAGAAAGTAAGAGAGATATTCTCTTGGGTTGCGGACAGAGGCCCTAAATGCCTAGTAATATAACTCCAGCAGAAAGTATCCATGAAGATATACCCACGAATAAAGCTAGGTTTCAACTGTTATCATTGTCGTCAAGGTAAGTGCACACACTGCTGGGTTTAGGTCAGAAGAATACGAGAAATTCAGACTAACATGTATTCGTAGCTAAGCTAAATGTGAACTACAGTTTTCTAGGTTATAACAATTTTTGGCCTAGGAGGCCACCCGTCTCTTAAAATAGAAAATAAATGCAATTAGACAATGCTTGGGGTTGCTTAGATGGTGCAGTGGTAGAGACACGGGAAATATCACAATGAAAACTTAAAATGTAGGTTTGATTCGCCTTAGTAATCAATACACAGAACACTATTGCTCCTACACTTATAATAGGCTAATTCACGGAACACTATTTTACCTAGTCGGTCGCTCTAAAAGCTAATCTACAGATCGTCAATATTCTAAGAATAAATAAAATGTTAAATGGATTTGAGAATGGATACTTGTAACAATACAATGAATAAATGCTGAATAAATTAAATCGATTTTAAAAATTACAAATAAAGGGTAGTAAAGAAGTTTGAAGATAAGAAAGCAAGACTTGTAGAGCAGATGAACGAGATAATTGTGAAGTTCGCAGCGAAACAAGCAACTCTGGAGCAACTGGAGCCAAGTATCGTAGACCTCGGAGAGACCTTCAATGACACGTTGTTTGAACTTTGGAAGAACCTTATGACAATAGAAATGCAGCTGTTCGAGCAATGCGAGGTATTATGTGGTTTTTCTTCTGTATAGATAAGAATGTAAAAGTTCGTTTGTTCATCATCATCATTATCATCATCATTACCATCATTACAGCCCTTCACATTTCGGGTTTTTATGTACTTTTTGAAAACAAATTGCTTAATCAATAAAGAAACAATGTAGCTAGTAGCAGTGGCGAAGCCTCTATACAAGCCCAAAAGCCCGGCTTGCCTCATTAAGATGAATCAATCAATTATATTAAGTAATAAAATAACTCGTAAACTGTTTCAAACTATTTCAAATTTCCCGCGCACTCTGTTCGACCTCGTAGCCTTACGAATACCGCTGTCATACATATAAGGAGAGTTGAATTGCGCCATTGGTTGTCTCCCTCCCACACGTGGGCTTTTTACCGGGCTTTCGAGAAGGCGATCGCTCCCTTTCTAACATGTGGCAAAATGTTCTATAATGAAATATAACTACGAAATGTATATATAGCAATTAGTATGGAGATAAAAAGCCCGGCTTTTTAGTGACCATTAATTTTTTCCTCAGAGCAGGACGCTTTTAAAATTATTATAGTTCTAACACTTTTGACTGCCTTCTTGGTCTAATGGCAGTAAATGCTATTGCTGATCATGTGGTCCCAAGTTCGAAACCCGAGTCGGATCAAGAATCTATTATTGGGTTTTTCCGTCACAAAATTCTCAGTAGCAGTAGTAATAGTATTATACTTACGCCATTACCAAAATTCAATCTGGAACCTTTTAATACAGTTTTATAAATAAAACACATAGTTGTTTGAGTCTTTTAATGATCAAAAGTGAATTCTGAACATCAAATAAATACTAATTGGAAATATATTGGTTGCGCGGAAAAAAAAAAACATTGGATTATTATATTTGACGGTAGAGGTGCCAAGCCGCTTGTTCCTTTCCGACAAAACGATATCATTCATACCCTCCTCGATCCTCCATCGACACATCGGGGTGGTGGGGTGGGAGGGGCAAGAAGATGATTCTAGAATGTCACGTAATCATCGGGGCCGAGGACATATAAGGCACGCGCGACCGTTGCGCGGCCTCTTTCCACCGCAGTCGTCGCTGAAACCACAACGCTTCTCTCCCGACGCACCCCTGGAGCCCCAGAGTGTCTGTCTAGAAGAAGTTCCCTCACCTCGTGTGAGATATAGTAGCGCACCGCCTCTCTCCGGAGTGTTCCAGAAGAAGTTCCAGAAGTTGCAGCTATAGTGCTCAACAGGATAGAAGAAACCCCGGTGAGTCAACATTCCTTAATTTAGCTCCTGCCTTACATAGTTTTAACCCGCTCCAATTTTTTTTGTTCTCCTAATAAGGCAGGATTCCTTTTCAGCGATTTGGCACAATAATAGTTTAGTTTTAGGGAAGAGCGAGTGCATTATACCGCATGCTATAGTAGTCGCCTTTACGTAAGCGTAGAAGCAACCGCATATACAGTCCACTTTAGTTAATATCTCGCGTAATAGGTTTAAGGTTCGACCGGGGAACTAGACTTCGGCAGCCTTAAACACGTGGCTCCACCATTTTATGGTCACTTCGAGCAGGATTTTGGTCGAATTGTTGAATTAATTAATTAGATAATGCACTCCAATTTATAGAATAGACCTAAATAGTGTTCGTTTAAATTTAAATTTTGATTAGGTACTCGCAAACAGAATTATTCGTTTTATAGCGCTCGTATTTGATTAAATTTAAAGCCTATTAAATAATTGAAACAGTGTAATAGGAACCGTTTGATACGCTTACCCACAATCTTGATAAAATTATTGAGTCTAGCAAATGACGCGTCACCTCGACTCGCTGCGCAGGTGTTCGATTTAATTACGTAATACGGCATACCGAGTGTCCATCCTTTATTGTTTGTGCGTTGTGAGATTAATTGTGATTGATATAACTTTATTATAATAGTTTAAAATGGCAGTTAGTGGAAGTGAAATCAAAATTAAAACGCTTTATGCTAAGAGGGACATACTCTTTTCGCGTATGCAGAATATAAGTGATTATATAAAGAACATCCATATAGAAGCAGTGCGGGAAACTTTTTTGATCGAAATCGAAACGATAGATTCTTTACGAATAGATTACGAAAGAATATTAGACCAAATTAATCATTTGGAATTACAAATCGACCCGAAATACATAGTGAACTACCAACCGCTGCTGGCATTCGAAGATATGTTGTGTCGCGTGAAAAGAATTGCGAGATCCCTATCTCAAAACGAAGCAAAGCCGGAAAAACAGGTACGTCCAAGCGACTCGATTAGGTTGCCGCCAATAGATATTCCGGTATTTAATGGTGATATTAAGACGTGGCCCTTCTTCTTCAGTAGTTTTCAAAACAATATACACAATAACCCATCGTTATCGGACGCCGAAAAATTATATTACTTAATCAGTAAACTTAGTGGCAGGGCACAGTCGATCTGCTCTGGTTTTACACCTACAGCAAACAATTACTTATTAATATTCGAAACGCTTAAAACTAAATATGAAGATAGGAGAATGTTAGCTTCCGAATATTTGAACCAGATATTCGATCTTAAATCTATATCATCCGCGAACATCAACGGCTTAGAGCAATTTCTAGATAAATTTGTGGCATCGGTGGCTGCACTTAAGAATTTGAAATTTAATGATCTTATGGACGTGGTGTTTCTCCATATTGCACTGAAGAAGTTGGACCCCGACACCGTGCGTGCGTTTGAAATGGAGCATCGTAGCTCGGAGATGCCTTCCTTTCATTCATTAGCATCGTTCGTGCGAGATCAAATAAAGGTGATGCAGCGCTCTCCGAACGTTAAACAGGAGATTAAAAGGTGCGTCGACCGTAGACAGACTCAACCATCTAAAATAGCAGGGTCGTTAACTTACGTAACCGCTACGCCAACATCACTCCAGCATACTTGTTTAGTATGTAAAGATAGACACGGTAATTTATATAATTGTGCGACTTTTCGTAAATATTCACCAAGCGAGCGTTATAAATTAGTAAAGACAAACAACCTATGTTTGAACTGCTTAAGCGATAAGCATTTAGTTGCAAAATGCAATTCGAGTTCCGTATGTAGCAAGTGCGCCACACGCTATTACACATCACACATCACACGCTATTACATTTTGAAAATAGCAACATAGCGGCGTCAAGTAAAGCGGATAAGGAATTCGCCCCTACTAAGGTCAACGATTCTAGCGGTCGACCTGGTGATGTCGCTCTGTGCTCATTGGCAAATATGGGAGCACAACCTCCTTCAACCGTGTTACTGGGTACGGCACGTATTTTGGTTAGGGATTCGCGTGGAAATGAACAAAGCGTCCGTGCACTGCTGGACAGCGGAGCCCAAAATAGCTTTATAATGCGACAATGTTGTCAGCGCTTAGGCTTAGTAATAAATAGGTCACTTTCATGTCCTGTAATTAAAGGCATCGGAGGCACTAGTAAATCGACACAGGGATATATAAATTTAAAAATTTATTCTCGGATAGATCGTAATGTTAACTTTGATATAAATGCACTAGTAGTAGATAGGGTCACTGAACGGTTGCCAACCGTTTCGGTTGACACCTCGGCAATGATTGAATTTAAGAATTTGACTCTGGCGGACGACACTTACGCCGTTCCTGGAAACATAGACATGCTCATTGGAGCATCGCTTTTCCCTTATCTTTTGTTAAACAATAAGGTCAGGGGCAACTCTTCGCATACCGCGCCTTACGCACTGGAAACCGTATTGGGCTATGTGATCCTTGGCTCCGCCCCCATCATAGATAGTATTTCGGCAACCTCTTATTGTGGTATGGCTGTCGAACCGCTCGAGTCGTTAGTCCGCAAATTTTGGGAGATGGAGGAGGTGAACGTTCCACCCATAGCTAGCTCAGATAGGTTATGCGAGGAAATTTACGTCCGCACGACCATTCGTGATCGCGACGGTAGATATAGTGTAGCGCTACCCTTTAAAGGAGATGTTTTATCTCTCGGCGATTCGCGTCAAATGGCGGAAAAACGTTTCTACAGCTTGGAGCGTAGGATGCTCGCTTCACCCCAGTTAAAGGAAGCTTACGACGGCGTCATTAACGAATATATAAGAGAAGGTTACATATCACTTGTGGCTTCGAAATTAGATAACTACGAAGACACACCGTCGTATTTCATACCACACCACGGAGTCATTAGAGAGGACAAACTTACATCTAAGTTACGTGTAGTGCTCGACGCTAGTGCTAAAACTAGCACTCACCTGTCGCTTAACGATATCCTCTATAGTGGGCAAAATTTACAGGGCAGTTTATTTAATATAATAGTCAATTTTCGTTTGTTTAGTATAGCACTATCCGCCGATATTCGTCAAATGTTTCTTTGCATAGGGGTCCGTGAATGCGACCGTAGATTCCAACGCATTTTATATCGTTTCAACCCAAAGGAACCTCTAATGGTGTTTGAATTTAATCGCGTTTGTTTTGGTTTAAACTCGAGCCCATTTCATGCGTTACGCACGGTGAGACAGCTCGCTCACGATGAAGGTCCCTCTTATCCTAAAGCTAAGAGGGCAATTGAGAGCGGATTATATATGGATGATTTTATGTACTCGGTCGATAGCGTGGAGGAGGCAACCCTAACCACCGCCGAGGTTATAAGGCTCATGAAATCGGGTCAATTCGATCTTGTGAAGTGGACTAGTAATTCGCGTCCGGTTTTGGATACAATCCCACTATCACACCGTCTTTCGGCGATAAAGGAATTCGACGATTCTGATACACACAAGGTGCTCGGTCTATGTTGGTCACCAGATACCGACGTGTTTAGCCTTAAGGTAAATCCGCCCGTAGAGAAATGCACAAAGCGCACAATACTGTCATGCGTTGCTAGATTATGGGACGTCATGGGTTTCGTAGCTCCGGTGGTATTATACGCTAAGCTTTTAATTAAACAACTTTGGTTATTGGAATGCGACTGGGATGACTCGCCGCCTGACAGCATTTTTCGGTTGTGGCAGCGCTTTAGAGAGGAACTTCCTTTATTAAGAGAAATTAAAATACCGCGTCATATAAACGTAGATAGAAGTAGCGCCATAACAGTCGTTGGGTTTGCAGACGCCAGCGAGAAGGCTTACGGGGGCGTTGTATATTTCCACGTCCAGAATAATGGTAGAAATTCGATTAGCCTCATTAGTTCTAAGTCGAGAGTCTCCCCCCGTAAGGTTGTCTCTCTGGCGCGCTTAGAGCTTTGCGCAATATTAGTACTCACCAAGCTTATTACCGCAGTTATCAGCGTATGTAGGGATAGAGTTCACATAGAAAGGATATTGGCCTTTTCCGACTCCACCGTCGCCTTATGCTGGGTTCATTCTTCACCCCACCGTTGGGATACGTTTGTTGCGAACCGAGTGGCCAAGATACAAGACGAGTTAGAAACGCGGAACTTTTATCACGTGTCCGGTACGGAAAACCCCGCCGATTGTCTATCCCGTGGACTCACCCCGATGCAAATAATGGACCACCCGCTTTGGTTCCACGGACCTGCTTGGGTTCACTTGGATCCCTCGCAATGGCCAATAACCGACTTCGAACCTTCGTCAGTGTCACAACCGCCGGAAGAGAAGAGACACGCTCTAGTGGCGAACGTTTCGAGTGAGGTTTCTCCAATCATTGCTTTGGCGAACCGCTTGTCCTCTTGGTCGAAATTATTGCGTAGCGTAATTTACGTTTGTCGATTCGCGAAGCTGTTACCGCGACGTTCGTATGTCTTAGCATCCGATTACAACTATGCCGAGTCGCTAGTATTGCGTGAACTTCAACGTGCGCACTTCTCTGAAGAAATTAGAAGATTACAATCGAATAGAGCTTGTAGTCGCGCCTTTCAACGCCTTAAGCCTAAGGATGGGATTGTAAGGGTGGGTGGACGCTTGTCCAACTCGCAATTGAGTTTCGACCAACGGCACCCTATTGTTTTACCGCGTAAAGACCATATCATGAACTTATTAGTCGATTACCATCATAAATTGAACTCGCACGCTGGCCCCGACTTGTTGATGTCGATTTTGCGTCAGAATTATTGGATTCTTTCTGCACGTAGTTTAATAGGCAATCGGGTGCACCGATGTATAGCTTGCTTTCGGGCACGCCCCAAGCCGTCATTTCCGGAAATGGCGGAACTTAGATCTTGTAGAGTAATACAATCAGTAAAGCCCTTCACGCACACCGGGTCTGATTTCGCTGGTCCGTTTAAGGTCACGCTCACTCGCGGGCGTGGTATAAGATCCACAAAGGCTTACGTCTGCATTTTCGTATGTCTAACTACTCGAGCGGTGCATATAGAACTCGTTGGTGATCTAAGCACAGCAGGCTTTATGGGTGCATTTAAAAGATTTCTTTCCCGCAGAGGCCCTGTAAGTAAATTGTATTCGGATAACGGTACGAACTACGTCGGTGCAAAACGTATTTTATCGGAACTACATGAGCTCTTAGCTAGCAAATATTATAATTCGGAGTTCGCTCACATTCTAGCCGAGAACCGCATTGAGTGGTCTCTGAACGTCCCAGCCGCGAGCCATTTTGGGGGCAATTGGGAGACTAATATCAAGAGTCTAAAGAGTCATTTATACCGAGTAATAGGAGATCAAATTTTGTCCTTCGAAGAGCTAAGTACGGTGCTCGCTCAAATTGAATGCGTAATGAATAGTCGCCCACTTTGTCGTACGTTGTCTAGTGACCCCTCGGAACCGCTGGCTCTAACTCCAGCACATTTTTTGAATTTAACGCCTTTAAAGTATTTGCCAGCCGCAGGTATGGATGAGAACAGACTTAGCATTTCCGCACGCCACAAATTATTAGATCGGTTAGTGCAATCGTTTTGGAAGCGATGGAGGATGGAATACTTGCATACTTTGCAGTCTCGGCAAAAATGGAACACAGCAACTGAGCCTTTAGCTGTAGGAACTGTAGTTGTGCTCACCAAAGAGAATACGCCGCCTCTCCACTGGCCGTTAGGAATTGTCGAAGAGGTCTTTCCCGGTTCCGACGGAGTAGTTAGGATAGCTCGCGTTAAGACCACGGTTGGGTCTTACTTGCGTCCGGTTGTCCGTTTGTGCCCCCTGCCTCTTCCATAATTTAAATTAGCTTTCTAGATTAAATTGTAGTTGAATTTAAGTAATCTTAGCGTTAGTTAGTTATTTTGTTAGTTGATCTTAGCTCTAGTTGTATTAGTTAATTTTGAAGGAAATCCTTCAAGGGCGGGGGAGATGGTTGCGCGGAAAAAAAAACCATTGGATTATTATATTTGACGGTAGAGGTGCCAAGCCGCTTGTTCCTTTCCGACAAAACGATATCATTCATACCCACCTCGATCCTCCATCGACACATCGGGGTGGTGGGGTGGGAGGGGCAAGAAGATGATTCTAGAATGTCACGTAATCATCGGGGCCGAGGACATATAAGGCACGCGCGACCGTTGCGCGGCCTCTTTCCACCGCAGTCGTCGCTGAAACCACAACGCTTCTCTCCCGACGCACCCCTGGAGCCCCAGAGTGTCTGTCTAGAAGAAGTTCCCTCACCTCGTGTGAGATATAGTAGCGCACCGCCTCTCTCCGGAGTGTTCCAGAAGAAGTTCCAGAAGTTGCAGCTATAGTGCTCAACAGGATAGAAGAAACCCCGGTGAGTCAACATTCCTTAATTTAGCTCCTGCCTTACATAGTTTTAACCCGCTCCAATTTTTTTTGTTCTCCTAATAAGGCAGGATTCCTTTTCAGCGATTTGGCACAATAATAGTTTAGTTTTAGGGAAGAGCGAGTGCATTATACCGCATGCTATAGTAGTCGCCTTTACGTAAGCGTAGAAGCAACCGCATATACAGTCCACTTTAGTTAATATCTCGCGTAATAGGTTTAAGGTTCGACCGGGGAACTAGACTTCGGTAGCCTTAAACACGTGGCTCCACCATATATTATGTTATTTGATAATTTATTGTAGATTAATTAAAAATTGTCACTTCGTAACTTTAAATTCAAAAGTGCAGCTTTTCAGTATAATCACGTAACTAGACAAGCTATGCAAACCTGGTACGCGCGGTGTCATAATGATGGCACGGGTGACAGGGTTTGCATGATTGTCACGCTTTTGTTTGTCAAAGCGGGACATTTTTACGTATTTTGGGGATAGCGCGACACAACCTTTAAATCAGGAACGTCCCGCCTGAAGTGGGACGTATGGTCACGTTAGGTATGAAGTTAGTCGAGAGATGAGACGCGCGGCCGACGCCGACGAGCCGACGATATGTTAGCAAGTTCACGTCCCATTTCAATGTTTAGTGTTTACATTTTGTCAAAAAGTACTTTGTGCATTGTATGTTGAGCTTGAGCGAATGTATTGCGAGTTTAAAATTTATGCTTTTTTTAAAAAATTTAATGAAAATGGAGGGAAAGAGTGTTCCTTGTGATGAATTGAAGTGTGTTAAAGTGCTAATCGGCGAGGAAAAGGTAAATCTTTAAACTTTGTTGAGATAATATACAAGGTCAAGAGTGTATTTCAGACTTATCAATTATCGCAATTAAAAACAGTTATTGGTACGATTAAAACGTTCACCATTTTACGTGGATGTAATTAAATCTTTCCTTAAGAAAGCGAGACGATTCCATTTATCTTATCTTATCTCTTATCCATTAGAATGTAAATAATTTTTTTTTATTTTTTTTTTTGGTTTGTTTGTACTTTGTTCATGTTTTACTTTTGTTCATGTATTGTATTGAATTTAAATATTTTTTTCTTTCACTTAAATAAACTCAAACGGCCTTCTTCAAAGCCACCGAAGCTATGCAATTGCTGATATGTAATAAAAATAAAATCTATCTAGCAGTAGTATGCCTTCTGTGTGCTTTGTTAAATACGTCCTTGACAGCACTGAATATGAAACTGAAGCGTGGAGACAGATGAAGATTGGTGTATTTTTATAAAACTGCTAAAAACAACAATCCATATTTTTATCAATTTATATCTTGGGCTTGCCCTAGTTTGGAGCTGTAGCTTCGCCACTGGCTAGTAGTAAATAAATAATAAAATTTGAAAAATGTTTAGGTGTGCTAGGGAGGATACCTCTGTCTACGTTCCCCGTTGATCCTATGTATCGACCATAGACTTATGGTTCATAAAAGATAGCTTGATCTCTGCGACAGCTGTCAGTAAAATCACGCCTATGAAGTCCTGAATTTCTTAATAGTACAGACGGTACCTGTCAATGTCATACTTTATGGGCATGCACTAATTATGTCGGCAATTATTAATTATTATTTAACGCCTTGAGTTTCGGTACATGTTTTGGTCTATTATCAACGTATTTAAAAAAATTTAAAAATACATATAGAAAAAATAAAAACTGATGCACATTTTTTCACATATTTTGCTAATACCGATGAATCATAATCTATTTCAATAAGGGCTATTTTATTGTTGGTGCCTGCTTTGATTTATTGTACAAAGATTTCGATGAAATCACAGCCCGCGCTAGCTTGCTACATATTTATTTATCTATGGTCCGCGATCGGCCGCCGTCGTGAGTGGACACTGTAAGGCCTGTTTGCAGCGGCTCATTCTGAAAAGATCGCTCTACATACATAAAATATTAGAAAAAAAATACTTGTGGCACTCGGGGACTGCCGCGGTAAAGCTATTGTATAGCATTTTTATCAACTTATGCAAATATAATTATTTATTTATTTTATTTATGCAGTATTTTTCTTTGTTTATTTCTTTGATATTAATTCAAGTTACACTTTTTGAGCGTGGTGACCGATAAGAAAACATTTTTTTCTTTTATTGAATAAATGAGAAGTTAAATACGTCTAGTCGCATCACTGCACACAAACACCGTGCCGAAGTCTGCCGAACTGAAACGACGTTGGACGATGTACGGCTTTCAACGCCGCACCCACAGAGTACATTGTATACCTACTTATCTTATACTAGGGATGATCGATGTTACAGAAACAAAGATTTCGATGACATCGAATTTGATATCGATAGCTTAACATCGATTTTCGATGTTTATCCTACTTAAAACATCGATGTTGGCCATTATCGATGTTATTGCACATGTACCTAATTAGTAGGTTAAAATTACATGAACAAAAAGTTAATAGTGTAGTTTATAGTCTATTATTAATGAAATGAAAGAAATTCATAAAACATTTAGTGCTAAATAGTAATTAAAAAAATGGGCAAAACTTATTAAATGTTTAGTTCATTTGTTATATTTTTTGCCGATAATGATTATTGTTATTATTTTGATCTTCAAATGTTCCTATACAACCAAAAATCTACGAAAAAAATTACTAGGAGACCTAATTTACGATTCAGACGTAGGTTCTATAATAACCACTCCTATCGCAAAATAAAAAAAATATGATTATAAAGGGCGAATTAGCAAACTTCACAAAAACAAAATATTAGACTTTTCCGTCACCTTTGTTCACTATTTTTTCTCAGACAGCCCAAACAGTAAGTATCCACAGCCGTTTATAAAATGCACTGTAAAATGCACTATGCAGTGAAATTGTCTATGCTCACAATCGCCCAGTGATTTATTTTCATAAACTTCAAGCAAACAATAAACTCATCAGCTCAAAAAACAGCTAAATATAAATGGATTGTGTATATTCATATTGTTTCAAAATTATGTGTGTATAGACAGCAAGAGAAAAAACATTATTTGTATATCCATTTATGTAGAATAGTTATCAGGCGACAATGATACCACAGAATAACAAAGCGAAACCAGTGACAACTGTGACATTACAGTTCACACTTGAGAGAGAGTTTGACACAACATCATGATATTTTTCAGGTGATTGATGCTTTTAAGAATCCTAAATTATTCAAAATTTTAAACCTTTAATAGGAGATGAAATCTTTGGTTGATATTGATTTCGCGGGTTCGCATTGTTCATATGTTCTTATTAATCAATTATTGGCTCATTGACATCGATGTTTGACATATGGCATCATCGATTTTACGATGTTTAGCATGTGGCAACATCGATGTTAAAACATCGATGTTTTAATTTCTAACATCGATGATCATCGATGTTCGATGATCATCGAACATCCCTATCTTATACATATTAGAGAAGCCGCACCGCTGTGCCGGTCGGAATGGGGGGTGTTAGGTTTATTTTCGTTACGGAATTTCTTGATTCGGTCGCCGCGCTCAAAGCCCGCGATAAAAGCTATGCAATAGCTTAATAACGATATTAAGAAGTGATTATCGAATTTCGCGCGATGTACATTTATATACTTAGATATAATATCATAATATATACTTTCTCTGCGCGGCATTCATGTGCATTATCTATACACCAAAAACAAAGGTACTGAATAGTACACGTGCTTGGTTCGATGGGTTCTGTTATATACATAATGAAGAATGAATTTATGTATATATATATATATATATATATATATATATATATATATATATATATATATATATATATATATATATATATATATATATATATATTGAGAATCTAAATTGTTATAATAATTTAGGTTATCTTTATAGCAGTATTATATTTTCAATTCAAAATTAATACTGCATTTGTGATAATAATAAAATGTATGTATATAGAGTACTCACTCATTTTCTTTCACTATTTTTTCGTGACTTTGTTCATTAATAATAAATGCACTTTGTTCATTCATATTCAATTCATATACACAAATTTTACAAGTACAGCTATTCACTGTTGTACATAAATACCTATACACCTATATACTTTCTCATAAACAGCTGCTTATTGCCGATTTCGGAGCAGCTCGTCTCGATTCGTGCGAGCTTCGTAGAGTCGTACAATACGTCTAGTTGCACGCACACAAACACCGTGTCGAAGACTGCCGAAAAGAAACGATGTTAGACAATGCACGGCCTTCAAGTCACACCTCCGTGCCCGTCGGAGTAGGGAGCGTGAGGTTTTTTCGTTACGGAATAAATTTCTGGATTCCGTCCCCGCGCTCAAGGCCCGCGATAGAAGCTATGCAATAGCTTAAAAACAAATTGGAAACATAAGTACTTGACAAGTGATAAAATTATTATTTTTATACACACAGTTTTTTATTTAGCTAAAAATAAGTAGGATATATAAACTTACCTCTGGACTTGATAGAGTGACCTGAAGGTAATTACTACTGCAACTCCTGGACGAGCAGAACTAGGTATGCCGAGTTTGGGCTCGTTTGGTTGGTTATGATGAGACCTTACCTCCGGACTTGATGGTGTAACCTGAAGGTGTACTTTAGTGACCGCTATTTGAACTTCTTGCAGAGTAAAACTAGGTGTGCCGAGTTTGGGCTTATTTTGTTAGTTATGATGAGACCTTACCACCGGACTTGATTGAGTGACCTGAAGGTGTAATCAGGTGGTTACAACTGGAACTCCTAGACTAGTCGAACTAGGTGTGACGAGTTTGAGTTCGTTTTGTTAGTTATGATGCAACCTTACCACCGGACTTGATGGAGTGCCCGGAAGGTGAAATTCAATATAATACATTTCAAAAATTCGCTACGAGATTGGGTCACTTCCGAATCGTCGGTCTTTTGAATGGGAGCATTTTTAGGATTCACTTAACCCCCCTTCCTTTGAATATCTGACGCGCTGGAATTAATTTTTGAACATTTTTTTTGCGCCCGAAGCAAATATGGGCAACCCTCCGGAAAGCGGGGGAGGGAGGTTGGGAATGCTCATAGCATACCACGCAGCCGGCTGCGTGGTTATGTGGTGACTTTTACCCACTAAACCCAACCTTTTAGGAATCGGCTTAACGATCTGACTAGAGATCTCTAAGCCGTATACGAACGCGACTCTCCTTGGCAGAAAGGAGGGCGCAGACCTGTTGTGGTTTGTAGTAGTAACTACGTACTAACGTAACGTAACTAAGTTTGTAGTAGTTTTTACATGTTTGAAAATCTGTAGACGCTTCCCCCACCACTGGAAGGGAAAATATTCTGTAGCTTTTTTTCTTCCCATCAATTAATCTACAACATCTAATAAGTCTCCACGACGCTCGAGTAAACCCATCAGCATCACGTCTGTTATAAGATTGCAATCAGTGTGTGAAAACTTTTTTCTTTGAATCTTGTTGTAATTACAGTATTATTTGTGAAGTCAGTTTGCGGCTAAAATGCCTCTCATTTTTGTCACTTACCATACAAAACAGCACTGCATTATGCTACTTTTTTACGCTGGTCTTCATCTTATTAGCCCGTAGAAGTCCACTCCTGGATATGGTCTTCTTACGACGGAGGATGGGCCTTCTCCGTTAGGACGATTGACGATTGTCGATCTGGTAATTTTACGTCAGGCGTGAACAAGATGGATACCGCCATTTATCGGGGGCCATAACATTTTTATAGCATTTTTGTAGTCACCTCTTACGTTGCCACCACACGGCAATTTTACGCTGGTATTCCGTGCTGGTAACCGTGTGATGTCGTGGGCTGGTGTAAGAATATTCGCTACTCCATATCGTCCTGTGAGTGTCATGGGAGGCGACACAGGGAAACTGAAACAGGAGATGGGCATGGGCATCTTCCTGATATCAACTTAAACAAAAACTGCTTTTACCAATCCGCTTACCAAGCGTGGCAACTATGGCAAAATCTCCCCTATAATGTAATCTATGAAAATTGGATGGAGGAGGCCTATGTTAGGCAGTGGACTTCTATAGGATGTAATGATGAATGGAATATTTCGTGAAAGTAATTGGGGTCGTTCTCGGTTGCGCCGACATATTCGTGTTGCAGCGGAGCTTTACTGTGAAACAATATTGTAAACCTAAAGTAATTGCGCCCAGGAGTCCCGAACGCAGTTCGCGGTGAATCTTACGGAGATGGTGAGCAAGTTGCTGGATGAGTCGCGTGGCGCGTTCGGCGCGTGGCGCGAGAGCGAACTAGTGTGGAGTACGCGCCAAGCAGACACGCTCGCCAACATGCTCGGTAATAGGCTGTTGTTGGGCGACGCACCGCCAGACTTGGTAGAGGTATGTATAAGTAGTAATAAGATAGAGAGCGTTAGCCTTATGGCACTTGGCAACTCGCTATTGGTGGGTGATACGCCGCCGTAAAGAAAGATGTACCGAAAATACGGTTGGTGGTCAGGGCTTCATTTACTCACAGACTACGCAGGCTGAAGCCTAGGGCGCAAGGTTCGGGGAGGCACTGAGCTTGCCTTTTATAGCAACACTTACATACATATATTTTGGTATATTTTCAATTAATAATAGAGTAAGTGCCGCAAGTATTTTACTAGTTCTCTTTCTTTATTTCTGGTAAAAACAAATAAATAGATTGTAAAAATAAGGCTTTGAATTGTTCATTACCTTTTGTCTTTCGTGGACTGACTGGACGTGATTCAAAGATTTTAAACTGCTCATGCTCTCTTCTTTACCTCCAATTTTATTAAGGTATTTTGCTAAGGCTATCTAAGGGAACTTCTGTCAGCCACCTGTTCTATCTCTGGACAGAGAGAAAGACCCACTTTCCCATGCCGTAAAGAAGAAAGTCGATCCTTTAATTTCCCTTTTTGATTCCAACTCGATTCTCGATTACGGGGGCACAAACCTTTTGCACCCCCATAATCGAGTTTACCCAGTGCTTTGCGGTTTGATTTGCGGTTCACACAGTGCTCAGTGTGCAAAGCACTTCTCTCCTTGGACGTCAAGAAGTTCAGTGTGCCTGATGGAGTTCCTCTTATTGTGCTGAAGATGGGTGTTTCGGAGTTAGCACCGGTTCCCATAATCCTGAACTTAAGGCAACCGCTCAAACCCGTTTAACTACAGGCTAATCACCATCGCCTCTTTGTTTTTCAAATTAATGGAATCCATCACAAACTGCCAGCTCAATAAATATCTTGAGAACCACCGCAATGGCGGTCACTAATCAGCTGGTCCTAGTTGTATTCTTCTAATTTACTTGACTCATAGATAGTAGAGTCTCATTTGTCGTTAATTTGGACTTAGTGAAGGGTCTTCAATGGGCTTTGGCACTAAGCGCTTCTTCAGAAGCAGTTTTCCTTCCTATGGGCTTCCTGAAAAAAAAGTTCTATTGAATCATCAGCTTTCTTGCAGATCGAAGCAAAAAGGTCGTAGTAGACGATGCCAACATTTCTCTGAAACTCGAACCAAACTTGTGTCTGAAGTAGAGTCTTTATTACCTAAACGGATTGTTGATTAATTAGGATTGGGGACGAATTTAGTTCAGTTTAAACTTCAGAAGGCATAGGTTTGCACAATTACCGCTAAAAAGAACCCTTTTGTTAAATCCCCTCTATTTCAGGACACTCCACATGTTACTTCAACTAGCATCGGAACCCTCGGCATCGACGTATTGAATGACGAAAAGTTCCGCAATCACTTAAAAGGAAGGCTAAATTGCATAGGCATAGGACAGTATTTCGTGCCGGCACACTTTTGCAACGATATAAAGCGCAAGTTCACCTTCACATGGAGTACTGTTTTCATCTTTGGATCGGGGCATCCCTGGCCAGCTCATTTAACTTACCCGCATTCAGCGAAGAGTTGCTCGAATCGTCGACGACTGAGTTCTTTCTGAGCGGCTCGATTCATTGGCGCTGTGAAGACATATTGCATCTAAAATTATTTTCTTTCGCATTTTCCAAGAGAATTACTTAGACATATTGTTAAAAACGTACATTGGGACAAAACTTACGTACCATCCACACGTAACTATGCTTGGTGGTCCACCATGACTGTGTGATTTACTATGAGTTTTCTTCCTCGCAAGACTACTTAGTGGAATCATATACCACCTGCGTTTTTTCCGGACGGATACGACTTAGAGATCTTTAAGAAACTAGCTTACTCTTTTTTAAAATGTCGGTAACGAACCTGCAATTTTCCTGGTGTTGCAGTTGTACGTGGGTGATGGTCGACATTTACTATCAGAAAAATTTGGTTTTACGTGGTCGAAACCGTGGGTGGAAAGCTAGTACTATTAAAATATAAAAATCTATTAAATATATTCGTAGATTGGGCAGGCACTGACGGAACAGGTCGGGGGGGGGGGCATATTCATAGTTAGTCTTGGACTGTCGGAACTCTAAATCAGGCACTGTTTGTGGTCACTTCACCTATTGATTTTATTTACCGATGTACGGAAATATAGAGAGTAATTGTGTCGATACTTATCCAGAATATGATATTTATCTTTGTGCATTCGTCCTATTTTTAAGAAATTGAGACTTTTGAATAAAAGTATTATATAAACCTACAAAATCGGTAATTCTTCTATAGTTTTTTTATATAAAACCGAAGGGAAAAACGAACTTATACTTCACTTGATGGTTACACTTCACGAGTACTTACATGGGCTGGGAGGAACAGAGAACAGACCGGTGGCGGGGGGGGGGGGTGTAACATATTTAGCTTTGGGCTGTCGGATATCTAAATCAGGCATTGGTTAGGTACCTACTACAAACGTCTATCCATATGCCCATCGCGGCGATTACGACTTATCTGCCCTCCCACTGCCCCTGCTAACTAAGGGTTTACGTCGAAAAGTGGGATTTTTACGGGCAGAACAGGATGAGGAATAAAACTTAAAAAAAACCCACAGGTTATGATGGACCGCGACACAATGATGAACGTGGTGGCTCAATCGTCGGACAATCACATACGTTTCATCGACGCGCGCGAAGATCTGCTAATATCACGCGCCAACAACTGGCGTGACCAGCTCATCAGTGGAACTAACGAGTAAGTCTAATGATAACATTTTACAGACATAGAACGTATGTAACCCAATGTGTACCTACTTATAATGCGAATACGCGTAAAATGCAAATTTCAGCATAAAGGATATTTATTGTTCGTACTTTATTTTGTGTCGATTTTTATTTCATCACCACTATGCTTCAGCTGCCTATAAGCTTTTTAATTTTTGTTCATAAAGCGTTGTTTACCTATGTTATTTTTGGCGAAAATAATCACAAAACCTGACGGCGTTCCAACCATAGATAAAAAGTAGATGTAGTTTCAACTTTCAACTAGTTGTCCAGTTGCGGGATTAATTGGAAAAAAAATACAACGCGGCGTATGTTGTAGCCCTCAGAATCCACATTAGATAAAGAATAAGTACAAAAGTATCAAAAGGGTCAAATACCATCAGCGTTCTCTACTGGTAAGTGCAGCGTAGGGTAGGTACTGTGGAGTGACGACCTAAAGAGGCATGCAAGTAGTCGATGGATGCGGGTACCCCATGAGTATATCGATGGAGGAGGTTGGTCAGCTGTAGATTTGTGTTGGCTTGCGATCTTCGATCAACAATACAAAACTAGATAACGGGTCACGTACAAAATCATAGCTAAATACTGTCCGCATGAATATAAACTATGAAAAAGACGTAAATTAAATAGCATTTAGTGTGAAATCAACCTTAAGTTGTAATAAATAAAGTTCTTTTTCCCGTTATTGCCTTGCGAGCTACAATCTCACGTGCAAGAGCTCACGTCTCATGTGCGCTCTTATTTACTGAGATGGATTTCTTGCGCCGACTCGACATCTAGTTGGTATTGTTGATCGAAGCTTGCGATAACGATAATTGCAATTAAGGTTTTTTTACATTAATTGCAATTAAGGTTTTTTTAACGTGAATCCAAAATGATTTTGAACCCTAAATGTATTATTACAGTAACGAAATAAAGCGAAACAGAGACAGGATATTAGAAATAAATTATTTTATGGACAATCAGAGGGAAGCATGGATGGATATGCAAATGAGTTTGACGGAAGCCGTCGACCCAGAGGCAGCTGCGTTATTATCTGAAGATTATAGTTAAAAGAAAAACGCTACAAGTGAAATTCTATTTGACTAAATAATTAATAATTATACCGGTCACTCACATAAGCACGGCCAAGGTACAAATCCACAAGTGTTGGAAATTATGAATCATTGACTTTTTGAATCATTGATATAAATAAAATTTTGACAATAATTGCAATAGGCTGAGCTGTTTTGGTGTGTGTATGTGAATTATTTTATTCTATTCTTGTACATTCGCATAGTAAATAATATTATAATAAAAGCCAAACACCCCGCGTTTATTGGGCATTTGTGTGGTGAAATCGCCCTGAGATATCGTTAATAGAAATTTCAAATAAATTTAATAACAGTCAATAACAATGATGCCCGGTAGATAATTAAATGTAAGGATCCAATTATGCGCATAAAAGTTTGCAAAAAAAAAATGCAAACAGCGTTGTATTCATTTGTAAATTCATTCATATGCATAAATCTTTGCTCATATTATGTGACTGACCGGCATTAAGCTGTTAATTTTATTCATTGATATAAATAAAATATATCACACGATTTTTATTAATTTTTGATTTTTATTAAAAACAAGATCCTCTATAACAAGTAATAACATATTAGATAACAAATAAACAATATTTACTTGAAATTTTCTAGGCGGAAGAACTATTTTCCTACCTGGGAGTCCATCTGGGTAGATGTTTTTTTTATAGAATAGATATCGGGCTAGTTCTAAGCATATTTTCTTTTTTTATCTTAAAAGAATATTAACAATGCAATAAACATTACTAATATTAGTAGTTAGGTTGTATTGGTGTAGGTGAAGTGGTACAAGTACGACGTTCGTCGACTCACGATCCTAAAAAAAAAAAAAAAGGTTTTGGCATGCTCTGATCACGAATCATTTGTTCGAAATCCAACATGATGAAATTTTGATTGATAAAGTTGTTTTCGTCTACTTTACTGCATTTTTTATATACTGAAGTAACAAGCGAAGCTAAGCTCCACCTAATGGTGAGCAGGACAAGTGCAGCCAACTTTAAACGAACCATGCTTCACAGCCTTTAGTTATATTGGCTCTCTATACCTACGCTTCAGAGTGAAGGACAGCAGTGCATGCAATGATTTTCAAGCGACTGTAGCCTAATGGCAGAGCGTGGACTGCGAACTCAAAAAAGAAAAGAAGAGAAAAGTCGTGGGTTCGAATCCGCCATTCGACTACTGGCGTGAACCACTCGTCACACAAGCCATTTAAGCTTACCACGAGTGGTTAAGGGGAATATTAGTAGTTAGGTTGTACCAGTTCTGGCGCACTTGTAGTTAGGTTGTACCAGTTCTGGCGCACTGAGTCAGTAGTGGTACAAGTACGACGTTCGTCGACTCACGATCCAAAAAAAAAAAAAAAAAGGTTTTGGCATGCTCTGATCACGAATCTGCGGTCCATTTTTGCGTAGGATGCACGTATCCGGAGATGTGCAGATCAATTAACTCTTATCTAATTGATATCCGCTGCGAGCCTCCACCATCATTAGCGCTCCATTGTTCTTATCTACTTATCTATTGTTCGTTCAATACCGTCATTATCTATTCTTCCTCAGCGTGGTGCTATTGTATTATACTCCTTTGTTCCTATCTACACTAATCTGACTCATTAATAAAACACATTACCCAATTTTGTTAAAATTTTTATTTATAAAATACAAAATCTTATTACTTATTATCTATAAAATAGGAGCGAAACATCTCATCCGCTAAAATATCGTTGTACAATGTGTTCCCTGTAAATATACTCGTAAAACTATGCATTGAACATCCCTGAAACTTATATAGCAAATACATTAAGCAATATTCGCCACAAACTGAAGTCCACTCATTCTGAATCCTATCAACATTCCAGTTCCATCTTTTACAATTTCTTTTAAAAAACTCTAGATGATATCGTACAGGTGCCCGTCCGAATGAATCAAAATATTGACCGACGTCATTCGTATCGATATATAAAGCTACCCAATGTGACCCTGGTTTATCATCTGTATCCAAATTGCATATTATATACGTTGGTACGTGGGTGTACATGGGTAGTTTATTGGCAGCATAAACATTATTTTCTAGAGTGGGCTGAATCTTTTTCAGATGTTGTTGTACATCTAGTGTATCCATAATATTACTGCTATTAGTAGATTATTACAGTACCAATCTACTCAATGACTAATATAGGAATGATCAATTATAGTGATTTCTAAATATTAAATTGCATTCTTTGTGTTATACAAAACGTATTGGAGTCACCAATACACTGAACAAGACACGACAGGAAGGATGTAGGAATGTAGAGATAAGCAACAGAATGTAAGGTAACCTTGTTGACGCATAAAGATACTATCAATTCTACTGCAGAAATTCTTTAGATTAGAATTATTACTCACTAGTACTATATAAGACCAAGCAACTGCAGTCATGGAGTTAGTGTATGGTCGTTTGACCGCAGTGGATCTATCAATACTACGTTTGTGTTACTTCAACGCATCAAAGGCCATGGATGTAAGTGTTTATTCTATTGACAAACTTACTTTTCTTTCTGTTATTTTCTTACGTGTGTATGATTTAGTGTTAACAAATTATATTTAAATATTATGTGTGTGTATATGGTTGAGCCGTGGTAGCTCAGATGGTTAGCGCAAAATGTAAAATTCACAGTACGCGACCCGGGTTCGATCCCCGCCGGCACCAATTAAATTGTTAATTACAATTTTAAGTGCTGATTTACCACGTGCTCAGCGGTGAAGGAAAACATCGTGAGGAATGCATGTCTGAGAAAATTTCGAAGGCATGTGAAGTTTGCCAACACGCATTGAGGTATCGCAGCGAACATTTCCTAGCCCTAAAACCCTCTCAGGAATGAGAGGAGGCCTATGTTCAGCAGTGGACTTTAATAGGTTGTAACTTTAGCTTTTTTAACTTTTATGATTAAGTGTTAACAAATTGATATTAACATGATAACTGTGTTGTTGCAGAAATCATTGAGCTTCGATGAAAATACCTATAAACAGTATAACTACTCGCCACTCTCCCCTCAAGAAGAGAGTGATGACATCGTCATTAATAATAACACATGCGATGGTGGAAAAAGAAAATCGCAATCGATTAATCATTTTTTTGAAGCTGAATCAAAAATAAAAAAGAGGAAGCTGTTATCATCAACCGCATGATCCTGGCACGCAAGATGCATGGCACGAGCCGCTAGAGGTGGTGTATCATACATTTCTACTAATTCTGACGACGGAGACCAAGCGACGCATCTCATCAAAATTGAAATGTACGATATGAAGAAGCTATCCAAGATTCCAACTACTGATCATTGGAAACATGCTTCCACGAGGATTAAATATTACGTAAAGACTAATAAGGATAGCATCTACGACAACACAAACGCCCTCGTATACAATATTACAAAGACAATAGCAGAAAGTGAAAAAGTTAAAAAATACTTTTTTAACAATGACAGTCATTAGCTGATCATTAGTGAATGTGATTCTGTTTACTTAAATTACAGGAAGACAAGAGCAGAAGAAAGAGATGAGTGTGGCATACGTGTACAGAACACATCATTGAAGAACAAAACTACAACACTGAGTGGAGATGAAAACGAGAAGAATATGCAGTACTCAAGAGCTGAATATCCATTCTTCAGTTCAAAATCTAGCCGGTTGCTCAGTTTCGAAAACTGGCCTCTCGTTATGCGACAGAAACCTGAAGATCTTGCAGAAGCCGGTTTCTTTTATACTGGCCATGCAGACAGAACCAAGTGTTTCCATTGTGCTGGTGGCTTAAAAGATTGGGAAGATGATGATGATCCTTGGCAGCAGCATGTTCAGTGGTTTAGTCAGTGTGCTTATGTAAAATTTAAACTCGAACAGAGTTTTGTATTAGATTAAATAGAATATTTATAAAGAAATAAAAAATAATATATTGCACACAATTTGTTTTATTTAATTTTATAATGTTTCACATAGTTACATACACACAAAATGCATTACACATAACTCATAAAATCTAACACACAACACATATTATAACCTTAACTACTATAGTCTACAGTAACATTTCTGTTTTTATCTATCTCAATAATATTGTTACGCGCTCCAGTCGACAGGAACGAGAGCGAGTAGAGCGTTGCAGAAAATGACATCACAGATCTCTCAACCGACAGCGCCATCCGAAGAACTAAGTTTCTAGAAAATCTATACTCGCAAACTCGTCCCTTTGCGCGCATTTACTTGAATATTCGTGACGCTTCTTTGCTAATTTAAATAAATAGGCGCTGCAAGATGCGATGGAGGCAGAGTTGAACTCGGCGACACAAGCGAAGCTTCGGAGCGGAATTAAGTGAATTAGTGTGTTTAATTATTAGTGTTTTTAACTTTAATTTGTATAAAGTAAATTGAAGTGTTAATTTAGGTAATTCTATCGGCAATTTTTATTGTCACGAACCTCAAGCTCGTAACAATTGGTGTCAGAAGTGGGATAAAATAATGCCGATTTTACCTAAGGAGGAAACGGAGGGTGTTCGTACACGAAGTCAACGCCAGCAGGAGACGGACCAACGAAGATTTGATGGTGCAACGCCGCAGACGTCGGAGGACCAGCCACCCGCTGCAGGCCCGTCGGTTGCTCCTACATCTGCAGCACCTGACTAGGTGCTCTGATGGTGATGCTGCAGGAGCAGGCTCGCCGACAGGAGGAGCAGACCCGTCAGTTGAAAGAGCAGCTGCAGAGCGGACAAGAGCGTTTAGAAGAGCAACTACAACGCGATAAGGAAGAGCAGATGCTCCTCATGAAGGACCTTCACGCTATCTTCGGAAAAGAGATACGGGAGGTGAAGGATAAGGTTGCTCAACATGACAACCGCCTGTCGGAGGCCGAAACCCGAATCGACCAAGTAAACAATCGGGTTGACAACGTAATGGCTGACGTGAAGAAAACGCTGGACGACCTCAAACTTGGGGATGGAACAACAGCTCCCGTAGTAGCTACAACACCTTCGCTACGTGGATTCAAAGTGCCGCCGTTTGACGGTACCTCTTCCTGGTCAGCCTACAAGATCCAGTTCGAGGCTGTTATGAAAGCGAACGGCTGGAATAAAAGTCAGGCCATGACTGTTCTCACACTAGGCCTGCGCGACCAGGCCTTAACAGTTCTGGAAGCTCTCGGTGAGGAAGTGACTTATGAGCAACTCCTTGAGGCATTGGAGGCGAGATATGGCGACGCTCACCTGGAACACGTCTTTCGTGCGCAGCTTAAAGATCGTGTGCAGCGCATCAACGAAAACCTGCAGCAGTGGGCTCTAGAAGTGGAGAAGCTGGTGCGGAAAGCATACCGGTCTGTACCTGCGCTCATTGAAGGGAACCTGGTGCAGACATTCATCGACGGCATCCGCGACCTGGAAGTCAGAGCTGCTGTGAGGCTCGGGCACCACGAGACGCTTAAGGACGCCTTGGCCCATGCACTGGAAGTGGAAGCCGTGCGGCAGGATCATCGTTCCCATCGCGTCAGGGAGGTTGCAGCAGCTACAGTTCGCGACCGCAACAAAGGATACAGCCCAAGGTGCTATGGCTGTGGGGAAAAGGGCCATCTTCGATCCAGCTGCCCTAAGCGAACCGTGGAAAGGAGAGTCGATCGACCTCGAGAGGGTAGTGCAGCTAACGGCACCGCCTGGCGGCGACAGGATCATCGTTCACCTCACGCTAGGGAGGTTACAGCAGTTACGGTTCGCGACCACAATAAAAGATACAGCCCTAGGTGCTATGGCTGTGGGGAATGGGGCCATCTTCGGTTCAGCTGCCCTAAGCACACCCTAGGAAGGGAAGCTGAACGGTCTCAGAGAAGAAGTGCGGCTAACAGCACCGCCCAGCAGCAACAGGAATACGACTTTACTATCAGACACTGCAGCGGGAAATCTCACGGCAACGCAGATGCATTGTCAAGAAGACCTTGTCCTGAAGATTGCAACCATTGTAGTAGGCAAGAGAGTAAGGAAGTGGTATCCGTGAGGATGCTCAGGACAGACCACCTCAGCAACGGGTGGAAGGACAGCCTACGTCATGCACAGCAGGAAGATCCAGACATCAAGCCGATTCTGGGATGGATGAAGGCCCGTGCTACCAAGCCTAAGTGGAGGAACGTCTCAGCGATGAGTTCAACCACGAAAAGCTATTGGGCCCAATGGGACAGCTTGCTGCTTCAGGATGGAGTCCTGTGCCGTAAATGGGACAATGGTCGAAGAGACAGCTGTCGTTTACAAATGGTTGTCCCTAAAGCTAAAGTGCCGAATGTTCTACAGCTGTGCCATAATGGTCGTTCAAGAGTCCATCTGGGAGTTAAACGAACTCTACTGAAGGTCCGAGAACAGTTTTACTGGGTCCATTATCGTGACGATGTCGAGGATTGGTGTCGTACATGTACAAGTTGTGCGGCCGTGCGGGGACCTCAGACACGTAGTAGAGGAGCACCGAAATTGTACAATGTTGGTGCACCACGGGATAGGACAGCCCTTGACATTGCGGAGCCGTTACAGAAAGGCGTTAGAGGGACTCCTAAGATCGTGTGGATCGCTTGGCGCGTTATCATGGGACCGATAATGCTCGGGACGAGCATGTCTTAGGAGGGGGCAGTGTTACGCGCTCCAAGCGACGATATACTAGCGCCATCTAGTGTCAATAACGAGAGCGAGTAGAGCGTTGCAGAAAATGACATCGCAGATCTCTCAACCGACAGCGCCATCCGAAGAACTAAGTTTCTAGAAAATCTATACTCGCAAACTCGTCCCTTTGCGCGCATTTACTTGAATATTCGTGACGCTTCTTTGCTAATTTAAATAAATAGGCGCTGCAAGATGCGATGGAGGCAGAGTTGAACTCGGCGACACAAGCGAAGCTTCGGAGCGGAATTAAGTGAATTAGTGTGTTTAATTATTAGTGTTTTTAACTTTAATTTGTATAAAGTAAATTGAAGTGTTAATTTAGGTAATTCTATCGGCAATTTTTATTGTCACGAACCTCAAGTTCGTAACAATATTATCAAACTCAGCGTAAACTATACGGTTAATTGTTTGTATTAGTGAGGATTCAAATCGTACTTCTAATCTTACACTACCATGCTTTATGAGATTCCAATGAGCTGATGAGTTGGCTGATAAATCAGGAGTTCAGTCAAATGCTAATAGACAGTAACCTTTGGCATACTGTTCAAAAGAGATTCCATTTCCTTCATTAAGAAAGTGAATACCAGTTCCCGAGAATAGAGTATGATATGCTGATGTAAATATGCTATTATTAAAAGATGGTTGCAAAGCTTTTGAAGGTATTTGTTGACCATCAATATATAAGCTGAAAGAATTAATACCATAGTTTTCAAAGTTAAATGGATTTTTAGTAAGGGAACCATTAAATGCAGAATTGTTCACAAATCCAATTATACATCTTTTGGGTACCTGCCCTAAAAATATATTATCAAGAGTTTTTCCTTGAACACCCGATGGAATTGTTAAAACTTTTACTTCAGCTCGAGTAATAGGATATTTAGCAGTGGTAAAAGCTAAAACTTTTTGATGTGCGAGTAATACACTTGGATTAATTCGTGCTCGTCGAACAATAAGAGTTGCGTCCGTAATGCAAACTTTAAACTTTACATCGTTTGACCCAGCAATTAAATTAAAGCTCTCTCTCGACCGAACCAATTTAACACTCATTTCAACACCATTAATTAAAAATTTATCTTGGTTGAAAATGTCACCGTGAAGATGACCAATCATTTCTATTTCCTTACTTTCACTAATCAATTCCTGTCTTTTAACAAATCCTATGTTTTTACGATCAGTAGAACCCATTTTTCCTGCCGTATCATCATACCAAAGACTACAAGTAAGATGAGATTGTTTAGCAGCAGGAGCATAGTTTAAAAGGGTTTCCATGTATGCTCGATATGCATAGGTATTATTAGGTGGTGATACAAGTTTTTGGTTTAAATAAACATCAAGTTGACTAAAAAGTGAATGCAGCCAATTATTTACAGGTGCTACTATTGTAGTAGATATCAAGTTAGTTGAATCTTGATTTAATACTTTTGCCTTTATGTGGAGTAATGTATGAGACAAATCTATGTAGTCATCGCCTGTCCCAGGAACTTGAAACTCGATAGGTCCATCATCACCAAGAGATGAAATTGGTTTATAATGAATCCACATTCCATTTTCAATGCTAGTTTGTGTAGACGGTAGTGCAAACAAATCCAATTCTGACTTAACGCACTCGCAAGAATGATTATGAAGGAAAGACATATTTAATTTGAAAATATATCTTTGTTATTTTTTGGGTTTAGACCAAGTTTTTTCGCAGCTTTCACTTTAGCAGTTAATGGTGGACTGAACGAGGTCAATCGTTTTCTTTTAGTTTTATACCCAGATCCTGTCATCTTAAATTGATCAATTTTCTCATCAGCCTTTCGTTTTAAATTCGTACTAACTTGCTTTAGACGATCTTTTATTGAGGCTTCCATAGGACGCGCTTGAACTATATCCGATAAAAGTCCTACCCAGCGCTTAATGCCTCCTTACCAATCACTCGAGCACCACTTGAAAGTAAAGGTAAAACTGATCTAAATAACCCCCCTAAGAAGCTCCCAATACCATGACCGCGTTGGTATGGTGCACCCTTATAAATTACTCCTACTCCTGACCCAGCTTGAAGTGTATAATAATTTTCATATGGACATTTATGATGATCACGAAGAGAATTCATTATTATAATTTTCGGAAATGTAGTTTAATACACACGGTTCCAAACTGGAATGGTATTTTTTGTCCTGTGCTCGATCTTATAACTATTTCCAGCGTATCGAACTCTCTTCGCATAACAGGTAAGTAGTGAGGTTGAGAGAAAACGTGCATTTTATTTGCACCATAAATGTATTTTGTAGGATCTAATGAAATGACTCTTAGTAAAGGAGTCATAACATCACCCACAATCTGAGGATCGATAATGTCACAATATAGAAAGAGTTGAGATGGTAACCCTAGTGTAAATTAGCAGGACACTTTCCAAAATTTCTCTCTAGGAGATTTTTATTTGGTTCATAACCTAGTTGTAAACTTAATTTGGGTGATAATGTTACGGATGTTATATTTTTATCCAAAACAGAAATAGACACAAATTTTGTTATTTCATCATAGCGAAATTTCAAGTTCTCTCCGATACCATTTAACACTCTTAAAATATGCTCAACGTTATCATAGTTGGTAGCTGGAATATGTTTTTTGTAGTACACTGTGGATGGTTTATCTTCATTAGGCATTAACGTAGATTTTGTAATGTATATAACATTTTCATGATCTTGAACAGTAAACATGGTACATGGATATTGAAACTTGACAACTCCAACCGACCATTCACCGTCTAATTTAATAGCTTTCGGTAATTTCGTTGAAAAATTTGTGGTCTTGTTATCAGGAAAGTATTCCATTGAACTATTGCTGAGCAAAGTTAAATAAAAACTTTCTTTATTCATATTTCTTTTAAACTAGAAGCTAAAATCCAACTGTTAAATTTATCTGGATAACCTTTCCACTTCACTAATACTTCTTTTCTGTTACCTGAGTAACGAGTGTCAATTATTTTATCTATTTTATATTGTGAGGTGGGGTTGTAAGTGATTTTCTGTAACTCTCTTTCATAAAAAGTACCAACTATTGGTTCATTTTGTAAATCTGTTATTTTATAAACAACCCATGGAGATCTATCAATTATTGAAGATATAATAAATATTTCATCACTCCAATTTGATTCATATCCTTTTTGGAAAGCATGTTTATATTTAGTTATTCGAACATAATCATCCACATTGAAATTTGGTTTAGGATTTTCTAAAGAAAGTTTGTTTGACCGTCTATCATAAAGATTAGTCCAAACTGTCATAATATTGTTGGAATTTACATCACATGGGCACATCTTAATACTAGAGTGAAAGCTGTGATTGTAAGAGTATATTAAACCTTGTAAAACATCTATATATCTATAAGTATTATTATGAGTGAAATAACGCCACATTTTCATTTTTAGTGTTCTTTGAAGTCGTTCAACAATACTGGCCTTAATGTCAGGATTGTTAGTGGTATAGTAATTAATCTTTTTGGATTTAAAGTATTTTTGTACATCTTTTGAAACAAATTCTGTACCTTTATCAGATTGTATGTGAGTAGGTGTTAAATTACTTTCAGTAAATATACTTTCAAAACATTCTTTAGTTGTTTCTGAGTTTTTCTTTTTCATTGGTCTTGCAAAAGCATATTTACTAAATACATCAATAACACAAAGTATATACTTGAAACCATCATTATATTGAGAATAAGTTCGCATATCACTTAAATCAGCTTGCCACAGTTCATTAATATTTGATAGAATGTACCTATTACGCGGGATTTTTTTTCGAATCGGTTTATGTAATGTGTATGTTTCTTGTGATTTTAACCATTCCTTTACTTGCTTTTTATCCATTTTACCCTTCATGGCTTTTGATAATTTATCAATACTACCAAAACCAGCGGGATTAGATGGGTCATAATAAATCCTGTTAATTTCTTCTAGTACGGGGTCCATTTTTCCCACTCAAGCCTTTTACGTATTTTAGTTGTAGACTTTTTATCTCTACTGCTCGGTGTAGAAAACTCTTGAAATTCAATCTCAGAGGGTTTGTTCAGATCTAATCTAATCGAGATAAACTACTACTCGTATTAACCTTATTTTCTTGTTTTAATTTTTCAATCAATCCAGGTTCGATAAGTATCATTTTCTTTGCATTTTCCATGTTAACTGGCTAGTCCACTCACTAATCCACTCAATATTGCACCTAATATTATTGGTAAGAAAGCCCCTCCTTTTTGTATAATTATATTTTTTCTTAGTTTATGCTTACACTTACGCACTAGTTGACGGAGTATATTTTTGTGTTGTTGATCTTTAAGAGGTACTTTTCCTTGTAAAACGTTATGAATACACTCACAAATACAGTTAATTTCTTCTTCATCACACGTTTTAAGTAATGCTCTTTGATATTTTGGTTTAAGCATATGCAAAACGTTTAGCAAATGTTTATGCGTTGTGAGTCGACGATGCATCATTTAGCAATGATTTGAAATGTTTAATTCTTGGTGTATTTAAACTCTTTTGTGGGGACGTAGACTGTGCAGAAACCATTAAATGGGAAGACATTTGTCTTGATACGACAAAAATCATTGGTATTCTATTTTAAATCTACCATTAAATATCCATGCGCCTCTAGAGTTGCATCCCTGTAGGCATCTTCAATAAATTTTGGGTTATCTGGTGACACTTGTCGTGCTAAATATCTTATTTGAGTTTTATCTCGAGGGTTTTTAAAATTTATTATATAACTTGAGTTTAAGGATATAACTCTTTGCCCTTTACCCTGATGAAATAAATTTTGTGTTAAATAAAATACACTAAGATTCCTGTGATGACTACCTTTTGTAAATATATCCACAATTCTTCTATCGGACTCTCTCATTGGATCATCAATAATAACAAGATGTGGGTTTTCACCGTCAAACATATTAACATTTGGAATTCCTTGATGGTAGTTAACATTTGGTAAATTATATAAAGGTTGCATTTCATCAAAGCACCATGTGATCTGATTAAAATCACAATTACATATTTCTGTAACTGATTTTATGAAATTTGTTACAAAATTTGACTTCCCACATCCACTTGGCCCCGCCACAATAGCAGTAAACGGATGGATAAAGTGAAACATTACACACGTCTAAAGTTCTAAGGGGTGAAATAAAAAATGAAAGTGTTGGTGTTAACAATTAATATATATTGCAAACATTATATAAAACAGAATGATCTGCATACTATTTCTAACACAATTAGTACATCATAATTTTACAATCAACTCAACCTCAAATAAATGCACACACACACACGCAAATATAAACACCAATTACCTTAAATTATTTACAATAAAACAACGATTAAATATGTAATAAACTCTACGTCATATTATACTATTATCATTATTTTACAATCAATACAAATTTTATTTACATGCAGACATAAAATTAAAAACTATCAACACTTAACGCAGTTTATAATGACCCCAAGCTAATGTTTCAATATTATTATCTAAAATATGCCTCTTTGTGTCATTATATGATAAACCAATCTTATTTAATTTTTGTGTAAAAATTGTGTATTTAATTGATTTAAATCTAAGCATACTATAATATTGCACTTTTTTATTAAATAGAGAAGACTTATAATTATCCATGGTCATCTTTTTAGTGATACATTTATTTACCCCTTTTGCCTTGGCTATAGTCTTATTCTCTAAGTTAAAAGCGTACATTTTGGATCGTAAACCCACAAATTCTTTCATGATTTTACCATTATTTTCATCTTTAAAAAAACCTAATTTCTTTTTATTTAATTTTGGATATTCAAAAATATTATTTGCATCATAAGCTGAGGTATCAAAGTATGATGAAAGGTCAGGTTTTATATCAGAGTAAAAATCATCTGTAAATATATGATATATTAAACTATCCGTATCTGTATACAATAATTTGATTTTACTAAACTTTTTAACCATATAGTTATAATGAAAATCATACATTAATGTTTTTGAAATATCTAAAATGCAAAACCCTAAATAAATTGGTTTGTTATATATTAACTTTGTTTTTCGCAACTGAACCGCAACTAGGTTTTCCGAAAATACTGAAAGACTATGAAATTGTGGTTTAGCGATTAGATCTTGAGCACCTAAAGCTTTGCCCTGGTTCTCCCAGTGTGTAACTAATTTTATGTTAACCCTTTTTTCAATATTCTCCATAGTCTTTCCGAAGACTGAATTATTCATTAATTTATAAAAATCTTTTTCGAAATCTGATTTTGCTAACGTTCTTAATTTTGTGTTTAGATCTATGTACATCTTCAACCAGCGAGACTGTTTAAATTTTAAAACTCTATGAATTTTAGTTAATTTAACCTCCATTTCTATGCACTGCTTTAAATTTCTGTAATGAATTACATATTTATCTTTATTATTTAAATTTGGGACTAGTTTATTTTCATTAATATTGCCTGCACAAATGTTTTCGGGGCATAAAGGAAAGTCCGAATGTAAATCATGAAGTTCATCTGGATATTCCAAATCAACTTCTAAAATAAAACCGAAGTTCGATGTCTCAGACACATTAAATTCTGTATTCGGATTTACCCATTCGAATCCACCAGTAGGAAGACATTGAGACATAGCCCAACCATATAAATTGTTGGCATCAAAATATGTGATACATGAATTTGGTTTCCCTGCATCATAATCCCCCATATATTTGTTATTAGCTCTAGCATAACGATTACTACATTGAGATACACCACCCCTGATACCTGATCTAATAAATGCAATTTTCTCATAATCTGTTAAAAGTTCTAATTCTATTTTTGTATATTTTAACATTGCATCCCAACTTAAACCGGGTGCTGTGTAATAATGGGCAGGGTCTAAATCATAAGTATTAATACATAACTTTCTAAAGTTTTCAAATACATCGGTTAAAAGTAAAACGTCTGTTTTTAAATACAGGTTTGAATAATCTAGCATATTACAACACCCAAAGTATTTCCAAACATCTTTAGCATGATTGTAATCATCATTTGAAATATGGGAATCTGTGAGCGAGCTATAAAAAAATTTTTGTTCGGGGAGCGATGTTAGGCTTAAACTATCATAATTAGTCATAAGTTCATATGGATAAGCGCCTTTCCGTTTTAAACGAAAGAAATCTTCATCATTAGGATAATTTCTACGTAATTCTTGAAATTGATCATTACTGAGATTTTTGGCCAATTCTTCTAATTTACATGATAAAAACTTAAATGAATCTATGAATCTTAATATAATTTCGTGGTTATTCATTTTTAATTTTTTGGAAAAGGATATATATTTTTCTTTATTTTGAGGGATAACTTCGACTTCACCATCACAAAAGTTTAACGCGTGAACAATAAAATGAGCATCATAGTGACTAAGGTTGTGTAAAAATATTGGTATATAACGAGGTTTTCTGAACTTCGAGCTACATGATTCGTGAGCAACACCTATAAAACTACCGGTGTACCAATCAAAATCATAAAAATGTTCTGCTAACTCTGTTTCACAAATATGACAAATGGTTGCATTTGAAATTTGGTTTTTGCCTTCATTTGTTAGCGGAAGTGGAGGATATTTTTGAAGTCTATTTATTTCTTTGAGATTGTTAGATAAACTTTCCATAAACACTTGTGCACAGTTGGGTCCGCAATACGTTACATATTTTGATAATTTATCATCATATGAACATTTTATAATAACGAAAACTATGTACTTCATGTTTCTGAATATTGTGTGTGAAAGGTTTGGAAGGATCGTTAGAACATGATTCTATTGGTTTTAAAAATGCTTCAAAATCAGCATAAACTACGAATGGTATCTTCAACTTTTTTTCATAACTATCTAATTTAATTTTATCGTTTGAAATAGGTTGACCAAACCAATTCTTTTTTTTAAAAGTTTCACTATTTGGTAATTCTGTACAAATGTGGGCACAATCGTATTGTTCATGGTTATTTAAACTTTCCTTAGATGGAAAGTGAAGTAGATATGCTTCGCAAATGTACATGATGTGACCGTCTTTTGAAATTTGTTTACTAACTAACCGCGATAAATTTTTTATGTAACAATAATGATTTTTTGTATCCTCGGAAAAAAAACAATAAATTGATATGTCTATCTTTACGACACTTTGTTAAAAATAATGGACCTATTATAGAATTACATCGTTTTTCTTTATTATATTCTAACCCAAAAACATTAAGACTTATGTCATTTAATTTCTCTACTTTTGCTATGTCAGAAATTTTAACTGGAAAGGAAATACCATCAAATTTAAGTTTATTTGCATGTTTAACGTACGATGATACACGATCCGCGTCTTTGTTTACGGGATATAACGCCGAAAGTAACGCCCATTTAAAACAAAAATAATCCTTGCTTTTTACATTTATAACAGCCTTTTTTAATTTTATGTCACGAGGAAGATCTATGTATGAAGTACCGCGTAGGGGGTTAAATTTATTAACATTCATGTCTATAGATTTTATGTTTTTTAGACTCCATCCACTATCTTTTTTTTCAAATGCACTAATTTTAGTAGTAATTGTATCATTTAAAGATGAAAAAAAAATATTTAAGTCATCTCCTTGACAAATAATATAGTTAAGCGTTTGAAAATCGAACGTATCATGAATATCTTTAGTTTGTTGAACAAAATCAGCATGCAATATGAAGTTTACTTTAAAAATTATGTGTTGATGAATACACTCTTGTATTAAAAATAAAATATCATCTTTAATAGAATTTAAAAATAGTTCAGGAGTTTCAAAATTTACCAATATCTAACTATCTACTCTACTCTTGATTTTATAAGTTAAAATCCTATTTCCAAAAGCAGATTCAATAACACTAACGTTTGATAAAGAATTATGTGAATTTAAAAGATTATTTTTGTGAACATTACTTTTAAAATGATTAGCTAAATACCGTTTCTTGATAAATATATGACACGTTAGACATTCCACTTTATCATCGTTACTGATACTGTTCCCTGCAGAGGTAGGCGCTTCTGCTTCCGTTGTTGGTTTTTTGATGATCTTGGGTTCTTTGCTGCTCGTTCGCTTCGTTCCTCTTCCAAGTTGTAGTGGTTGACTACTAAAATGTTTAAATTTATTAAAAACTGTACAAGACATTGTGTAAATTATGATCGAAATGAATGTTTATTTTACTTACTTAAACTGTGTTTCAACCATCGCACAGTGATTATACAACTCATCATCATACGATGAATCGAACAGTTGATCCTTCTCCATTTCATCACAAACTTTAGACAACTCCTGATTTAATTCGCTGTTGAATAGTTCCGTATTCTCTTCCATGGTTGTGGAGAAGAAAGCACTGGTGCACACTTCACTGAAGTTTGCCATCCTTATAGTAAAGAAGAAAATAGGTAGCAGAGTAAGTAACAGTTCAGTGTTGGTAGACCAACTGATACCCAAATTTCAAATAATGTCCGATATTTAAGTCTAACAAAGGATTAGAAATAGAATATAATGAGTACACGGAAGTAATTTAAGTAAACAGAATCACATTCACTAATGATCAGCTAATGACTGTCATTGTTAAAAAAGTATTTTTTAACTTTTTCACTTTCTGCTATTGTCTTTGTAATATTGTATACGAGGGCGTTTGTGTTGTCGTAGATGCAATCCTTATTAGTCTTTACGTAATATTTAATCCTCGTGGAAGCATGTTTCCAATGATCAGTAGTTGGAATCTTGGATAGCTTCTTCATATCGTACATTTCAATTTTGATGAGATGCGTCGCTTGGTCTCCGTCGTCAGAATTAGTAGAAATGTATGATACACCATTTCTAGCGGCTCGTGCTACGGTTGATGATAACAGCTTCCTCTTTTTTATTTTTGATTCAGCTTCAAAAAAATGATCAATCGATTGCGATTTTCTTTTTCCACCATCGCATGTGTTATTATTAATGACAATGTCATCACTCTCTTCTTGAGGGGAGAGTGGCGAGTAGTAATACTGTTTATAGGTATTTTCATCGAAGCTCAATGATTTCTGCAACAACACAGTTATCATGTTAATATCAATTTGTTAACACTTAATCATAAAAGTTAAAAAAGCTAAAGTTACAACCTATTAAAGTCCACTGCTGAACATAGGCCTCCTCTCATTTCTGAGAGGGTTTTAGGGCTAGGAAATGTTCGCTGCGATACCTCAATGCGTGTTGGCAAACTTCACATGCCTTCGAAATTTTCTCAGACATGCATTCCTCACGATGTTTTCCTTCACCGCTGAGCACGTGGTAAATCAGCACTTAAAATTGTAATTAACAATTTAATTGGTGCCAGTGGCGATCGAACCCGGGTCGCGTACTGTGAATTTTACATTTTGCGCTAACCATCTGAGCTACCACGGCTTAACCATATACACACACATAATATTTAAATATAATTTGTTAACACTAAATCATACACACGTAAGAAAATAACAGAAAGAAAAGTAAGTTTGTCAATAGAATAAACACTTACATCCATGGCCTTTGATGCGTTGAAGTAACACAAACGTAGTATTGATAGATCCACTGCGGTCAAACGACCATACACTAACTCCATGACTGCAGTTGCTTGGTCTTATATAGTACTAGTGAGTAATAATTCTAATCTAAAGAATTTCTGCAGTAGAATTGATAGTATCTTTATGCGTCAACAAGGTTACCTTACATTCTGTTGCTTATCTCTACATTCCTACATCCTTCCTGTCGTGTCTTGTTCAGTGTATTGGTGACTCCAATACGTTTTGTATAACACAAAGAATGCAATTTAATATTTAGAAATCACTATAATTGATCATTCCTATATTAGTCATTGAGTAGATTGGTACTGTAATAATCTACTAATAGCAGTAATATTATGGATACACTAGATGTACAACAACATCTGAAAAAGATTCAGCCCACTCTAGAAAATAATGTTTATGCTGCCAATAAACTACCCATGTACACCCACGTACCAACGTATATAATATGCAATTTGGATACAGACGATAAACCAGGGTCACATTGGGTAGCTTTATATATCGATACGAATGACGTCGGTCAATATTTTGATTCATTCGGACGGGCACCTGTACGATATCATCTAGAGTTTTTTAAAAGAAATTGTAAAAGATGGAACTGGAATGTTGATAGGATTCAGAATGAGTGGACTTCAGTTTGTGGCGAATATTGCTTAATGTATTTGCTATATAAGTTTCAGGGATGTTCAATGCATAGTTTTACGAGTATATTTACAGGGAACACATTGTACAACGATATTTTAGCGGATGAGATGTTTCGCTCCTATTTTATAGATAATAAGTAATAAGATTTTGTATTTTATAAATAAAAATTTTAACAAAATTGGGTAATGTGTTTTATTAATGAGTCAGATTAGTGTAGATAGGAACAAAGGAGTATAATACAATAGCACCACGCTGAGGAAGAATAGATAATGACGGTATTGAACGAACAATAGATAAGTAGATAAGAACAATGGAGCGCTAATGATGGTGGAGGCTCGCAGCGGATATCAATTAGATAAGAGTTAATTGATCTGCACATCTCCGGATACGTGCATCCTACGCAAAAATGGACCGCAGATTCGTGATCAGAGCATGCCAAAACCTTTTTTTTTTTTTTTTTGGATCGTGGGTCGACGAACGTCGTACTTGTACCACTACTGACTCAGTGCGCCAGAACTGGTACAACCTAACTACTAATATTCCCCTTAACCACTCGTGGTAAGCTTAAATGGTTTGTGTGACGAGTGGTTCACGCCAGTAGTCGAATGGCGGATTCGAACCCACGACTTTTCTCTTCCTTTCTTTTTTGAGTTCGCAGTCCACGCTCTGCCATTAGGCTACAGTCGCTTGAAAATCATTGCATGCACTGCTGTCCTTCACTCTGAAGCGTAGGTATAGAGAGCCAATATAACTAAAGGCTGTGAAGCATGGTTCGTTTAAAGTTGGCTGCACTTGTCCTGCTCACCATTAGGTGGAGCTTAGCTTCGCTTGTTACTTCAGTATATAAAAAATGCAGTAAAGTAGACGAAAACAACTTTATCAATCAAAATTTCATCATGTTGGATTTCGAACAAATGCGAGGTGATTATTTTTTTTGTGCAGATGATACGCAAATTAAAAAAAAAACAACATTTAGGCAATAAAAAATAAAAGCCGATTTCAAAGAACTAAGAAGAATAAAATAATTTTACAACACTATAACTGGTGAGGCCACGCTGTATCAGTTATAAGCTAAATATATCAGTTGTAGCGCGAATGGGTCGGCGGACCGGGGCAAGAGCAGGACTCACATAACACCAGAGTAAAATAGCAGCTTAAGGCTACTATGTTTCGTAAGGTGAGTGTAGAGAACAGGAGATCCTTTTTTACTGGAAACGATGCATTCTATCTTAGTCCTCAGGAATGACAACGCACCTGCCATTTTATTCTTAATTGAGGATAGAACAAAACAAAAAAGCTCTTCTGTTTCCAATCCTCGATTATGCAGATGTTAGCTATCTTGATCTCACTGAAATGCATCAAGTTGCAAACTTGAGCGACTTCAAAATTTTTGTATAAGATTCATATTTGGTTTGCGAAAATATGATCATGTGTCGGATTTTCGTAACAGGCTCAAGTGATCGCCAATCCGCCTTCGCCGGAATGCTCAAATTCTCTCACTTCTTTATATTCTTTTCAATCCTTTCTACCCTTCTTACCTAAAATGACTCACATTTGAGATCATCAGAAAATTTGATATTAAAAATGCTCACTTACACTACCAAATTTTCGAACAGATCGTTTACAGTACAAGCTGTCCGATTAGCGTTGCCAGACGTCCGGACAAACCCGGACACAGTCAGGTTTTTTGGTTGCGTGTCCGGACAAATTAGATTCCCGGCTTTTTAAATTTGACCATTTCTTTATAATTTTCATGTAGTTACATACGTACTTATGCTATTATTTAAATTAGTGTTGTAATGAATATTGAACGATTAATAATAAAGAAGACTGATTTATTTTATTGTAGTTATTTCGCTAGAACTTAAGATTTTATGGCAAATGATAAAAAGCATCGTTTGACTCTAAAAAAATGTCGTTTTACTACGATAAAAAATAAAGGTGTCCGGCTAAGTCCCCTGGTCTGTCCGGCTTTTCGGTTTTAAGACCTGGCAACCCTATGTCCGATTATGGAATGACTTGCCGTTATTCAGTACAAAACTCAATCTCTCCCGATTTTTAAAGAACATGTAAGTACATGATTACTATTTTCATTTTTGATTCTATTTAATTTATTTCTATTATCATCATGTAATTATTCTACTATTATCTATTAACGCTATTTGTACTTATTGCTCATTTATGTTGTAATATATAATAGTTTTAAAATATATTTTTGTACTTAGATACAAAACCAGTGAAATTGAAACCTCCTTTTTTTGAAGTCAGAAGAAGGCAGAAAAAACAAAAGAAAAAAATCAGATGCTTTGTCAGAAACAGAATCGCGAGCGAGAAAAGCGAGTAATATTAGTTTTTCGTGACAGCTCTCTAGTATATAAGTCTACAGTAATCTATCGTCACAGCTTTGTCCTTTAATTGGAATGGACAAAGCTGTCCATTCCAATTAATAAATTAAAAATCAGATGCTTTGTCAGAAACAGAATCGCGAGCGAGAAAAGCGAGTAATATTAGTTTTTCGTGACAGCTCTCTAGTATATAAGTCTACAGTAATCTATGCTCACAGCTTTGTACTTTAATTGGAATGGACAAAGCTGTCCATTCCAATTAATAAATTAAAAATCAGATGCTTTGTCAGAAACAGAATCGCGAGCGAGAAAAGCGAGTAATATTAGTTTTTCGTGACAGCTCTCTAGTATATAAGTCTACAGTAATCTATGCTCACAGCTTTGTACTTTAATTGGAATGGACAAAGCTGTTCATTCCAATCAATAAATTAAAAATCCATAACTATAGTAAAAATAACATTTAAGGGAACCCAGATAAAAAAAAAACTTCCAAAAGCGAGCTATGGCTCGTTGTTTCTCTGCGTGATAAACTTAGAAATTAGGATATCTGCAGTAGAACCAGTTTAACCGACAAAACCCAAGGGATAAGCTGAAATGGCAATGGGCCGGCCATGTAGCTCGAAGAACCGACAACCGGTGGGAAGCAACGTTCTCGTGTGACAACCTCGTACAAGTAGGCGAAGTGTGGGGCGGCCCCACACTAGATGGAGTGAAGACCTGGTGAGACATGCAGGAAGTCGACGGATGCAGATGGCTTAGGACCGAGCTTTGTGGCATTTTTTGGGGTAGGCCTATGTTCAGCAGTGGACTTGTGAAGGACTGTAATGATGATGATAGACATTATACTCTCTTTAAACTGTGCTATTAGTTAATCTGTGACAACGGATTGGAAATCAAGTCCCGCGACTTCTTAGTTCTAAAAGCTGATGTTTAATCAAAAGTTAAATTAATAAAATAATAATAATAATAATAATAATAATAATAATAATAATAATAATAATAATAATAATAATAATAATAAAAAGGCGTAGGGAAGTGACGACCCCATCGCCCGCTGACGTGACGGTTATGTGACAAAACCGCTACGTCCGCGCAGTCAGTCAGCACCTTGCCAAGAGGTGTAAGCGCCGTGCCTCGGCAAAAATTGATGGTGCAAGGGCCCGCTTGTGCATATGGCCTCACCATGAAACGGCGCCGGGTCTGGGCGTCTCCCGTTAAATGACGCCCTGTATGGATGATGGAACATAGAAGATTGCGCAAAGAGCCGCTACCTGGAGATCGCCAGGGCGCGTCTGGAGCTGGCGCTGGACGCGACAGCATGCGAACCGCCAGCCGAGCGCGAGGTGCTGCACGACCACCCAGCAGCCCCTCGCATCCATCATCCCCACCAGCTTGCTTGGTGTCGGCAGGGTCTTCGCGGACCCAGCAATCGGCACCCGCCACTGGTGGAGTACGCCGCATGCGATGGACCATCAATACGAATACAAACGCATTGCGGGCGTATTTTAGGGCGAAAGGGGGAGAAATTGGAGGTTTCGCGTATCGGGCTAGGATGCATCGTCTTTTTACTGAGCTGGAGCCATCTATTACTGTCACCGAGCAAAACCTGGCAGACCGAGTTCGGTATATCTTACGCTCAAATATATTTGATGGCGCCGAACTCGAACGGCTACGACGTGAGGCTGTTCCCTCATCAAATGAAAACGCTGCGACTGAGGGTGCGGTGCCACAAGTTGCAGAACAACCCGCACACGTGGATGCCGCCGTGAATACCCCAGTGGTTGCTGATTCAAATGATGATGGAACATTCACCCAGGAACTAGAAATGGAGCAAATGAGGAGTACATTGGAAGAGGCGATTATGGAAACGCGCAGTACGCCTCTCGAAAATCGACCGCGACTTCCCCGCATAGCCCTAAGCAAGCGGAATCGGGCTGTCGTGAGGGCTCTGAACCCAATGCTGGTGACCTATTTGGAAGCCAGCCGGGACCTTTGCGAGACGGACTCAATTCTCTTTGGCGCCGCACTGGCAGTCTGCCGTATTATAGGTGCCAAACTTTCCACGGCTGGACGCACTACTGGACAAAGTAGTGCTATCCCAGCCTGGAGAACAAGAATTGAAGAACGTATCGCAAAGGCTAGGGCTCTCATCGGCAGACTGATATGCTTCAGGTCAGGCAATACCAGGCCAAGGATTGTGCGCACCGTCAGGATGGCGTTTGCTGGGACAAATATTAGTTTGTCCCAGCCGGATATAATGCAAAAACTGACGGAGCGCATAGACGACCTGAAGCAGAGAATCGCTGCTTGGGGAAAGCGAATTCGGCGATATACCGAGAGGTCGACACGGTTCAACCAGAATCGTCTCTTCCAGAGTGATCAGAAGAGGCTCTATAAATCATTGGAGCGACCAATGGTAAGTGGAACGGGCCCAGTACCGAATCAGGCCGACACGGTCGCATTCTGGCGCGGCCTGTGGTCAGAGCCCGTAAACCACAACGAGGGCCCTTGGACGGAAGTTGTGGCGAGTCAGTGTGCGGGTATTACGCCCATGGACCCCGTCACCATAACGCCGGATGACGTAGCTGAGGCGGTCCGTAGAGCCCCGAACTGGAAAAGTCCGGGACTCGACGGGCTGCATCACTACTGGCTGAAGGGGTTTGTGGTGTGTCACACTGTGCTCGCCCGACAGTTCCAAGAGGCTCTCAACCAGAAGTCGCTCCCGAGCCTCTTCACTACTGGGATCACTCATTTGGTTCCTAAAGACCAGGTTACCACAGACCCGAGCAAATACCGCCCCATCACGTGTCTGCCGACCATATACAAGACACTAACATCCATTTTGAGCGCGAGAATCACTCGTCACCTGGACTCAAATCAGGTGATGTCGCGCGCTCAAAATGGATGTCGGGGCGGTGGTCGTGGAACCAAAGAACCACTCCTCATTGACGCGGTCATTGGCAAAGTGGTGAAACGCAACCGTCGGAACTTCTCCGCCGCCTGGATAGACTACAGAAAGGCATTCGACTCGGTGCCCCATACATGGCTAAAGAGAGTCCTCGAACTGTACAAGATAGACTGTACAGTTAGAGACTTCCTCGAGCAGTGTATGGGGCAGTGGAGTATGATCCTTTGTCATCTGGGCGAGCGGATGACGGCTGCGGAGAACCACATAAGGATAGGAAGGGGTATCTTCCAGGGCGATTGTCTGAGTCCAATATGGTTCTGCCTCTTTCTGAACCCTCTCAGTACCTTACTGGAGGGCTCTGGGAGGGGATTTCAGCTACGGAAAGGAGGGACAAAAGTGACCCACCTTTTCTATATGGATGACCTCAAGTTATTCGCCTCCAGTCGCTCCCATCTTATGGAATTGCTAAACATCACTTGTGAATTTAGCAATTCCATTGGAATGGAGCTGGGGACGGATAAGTGTGCGGTACTCCATGTTGAGAGGGGTAGGGTTGCTAACTCTGAGGGCATAGACTTATCTATGCCCGTCAACTTAAGGACCCTTTCCGAGGCTGAAACATACCGATACCTGGGTATGTCACAGAACATCGGTGTCGATGAGGCTGGTATGAAACAGTCAGTTTGCGACGTATTTTATGCACGCTTGACCAAAGTGCTTAACAGCCTTTTGTCCGGTGTGAATAAGACACAAGCATATAACGGCTGGGTCATGCCTGTCCTCATGTATACCTTTGGCATACTCAGGTGGACTCAGACTGAACTTAACGCCCTGGATAGAAAAGTCCGCACTACCATGACGTCCCACAGGATGCATCATCCGAGATCGTCGGTAATGAGGCTGTACTTGCCGCGAAAGCATGGTGGGCGTGGTTTCTTGAGCGCGCTCACCATGCATAATCGCGAAGTGTGCAGCCTCCGTAATTACTTCCTGGCGAGATTGGATGATCCATTCTATAAGGACGTCATTTCTTGTGATAAAGGACTTACCCCTCTATCCTTAGCCAGCGAGCAATGGCAAGACCCGGCAGTGCAGACAATTTCCGACCGGGAGACCGTATGGAAGGAGAAGGAGCTCCACGGGAGGTTCTACAAGTCTCTACATGGGCCTTTCGTAAACACAGTAACCTCCCTCCACTGGCTACGCTTTGGTGACCTCTTTGGGGAAACCGAGGGTTTTGTCTGTGCAATACAGGATCAGGTTATTAAGACCAACAACTATCGGAGACACATCCTAAAGGATGGCACCATCGACATCTGTCGAGCTTGTCGCCATCCCGGTGAGTCACTTAGGCATGTCATCTCCGGTTGTTCGGCGCTTTCTAACTCTGAGTACTTGCACAGGCACAACCTAGTAGCCAGAATTCTACACCAGGAGCTCGCTCTGAAATACGGTCTCGTGGATCGGAAATTGCCGTATTACAAGTACTTGCCGGAAGCCGTGCTCGAAAATGATCGCGCCAGGCTCTATTGGGACCGGGCCATCATCACAGACAGGACTATTCTTGCGAATAAGCCTGATATTGTGCTGATGGACCGGGCACAGTCAAGGATATTTTTGGTCGACATTACCATTCCGTGTGACGAATACCTCGTGAAAGCCGAAACAGATAAGCAAACAAAATATCTGGACCTGGCTCACGAGGTGACCGACATGTGGGGTGGTCTGCCGACCGAAATTATTCCTGTAGTCGTCTCTGCAAACGGGCTAATCCCAGTCAGCCTCTCGGGTCATCTGAGGCGGCTGGGTCTACGTGGCGGACCGCTCCAGGCTCAGATGCAGAAGGCGGTGCTCCTCGATACCGCCCGCATCGTCCGCCGGTTTCTTTCCGTTTCCCCCTAACCCTCGGCCGTTTGGTCTCCCCTGCCGAGGGCCTCCATCTGGTTGGGCTTTTATTTATATATGTATTTTTATATTTTGTTTATGTTATTGATATTTATGTATATTTATCTTTTCATTTCCATTTATAATTATATATTTATAGAACCCAACCAGATGAGAAAACTATATTGATAGCCCACATAATAATAATAATAATAATAATAATAATAATAATTTGAAAAATTTTTCAAATTATTATTATTATTATTATTATTATTATATTATTATTATTATTATCCAATTGATATATTATTATTATTATTATCCAATTGAAAAAGAACCAAACGGAACTCGACTTTCGATTAAGAAACAGAAGGGAGGAATCGAGGCTTCTCTCGATCCGGCCTCCTGCAACGCCTACGTTGGGTTCGGGAACAACGTATGTGATCTCCGCAACGGAGTAACACACTAGGGCGATAACCTCGTTCCTTTTCAGCAAGTAGGTTCAGACGGGGATTACGGGTCTTCCGAAGTCGTCCCGGTCCCGACGCCTTAATTCTTCGATGTGGACTGTATAACTTAAGGGATCTTGGGAATGAAACAGCAATTATCTTCAAACCGTTCCGTGAGAGAGTAATCACTTTTCCCTATACTTTTCTTCTTGACTGCTGGTTTTTTACTTTTCCCGAAGGATTTTCTTGTTTTTCCGAACTATTACCCCGAACTATTTTCCCGAACTATTTTCTACCCGAACTATTTTCTTCCCCGAACTATTTTCTTTTCCCGAAGGATTTTCTTCCCCGAACTATTACCCCGAACTATTTTCTTCCCGAACTATTTTCTTCCCCGAACTATTTTCTTCCCCGAACTATTTTCTTCCCCGAACTATTTTCTTCCCCGAACTATTTTCTTCCCCGAACTATTTTCTTCCCCGAACTATCATCTTCATTTATAATTATGTATAATTAGAACCCAACCAGATGAGAAAACTATATTGATACCCCACAATAATAATAATAAAGGCGTAGGGAAGTGACGACCCCATCGCCCGCTGACGAAACAGTTAAGTGACAAAACTGCTACGTCGGTGCAGTCAGTCAGCGCCAAGAGGTGTGAGCGCCGTGCCTCGGCAGTACTCAGGGTGCAAAGGCCCGTATGTGCTTAAGGCCGTACAATGATACAATGAAACGGTGCCGGGCCTGGGCGTCTCCCGTTAATTGGCGCCCAAAAATGGATGATGAATAAGATTGGAAAACGTATAGGGCCGCTGCCTGGGGGTCGCCGGGGCGCGTCTGGAGCTGGCGCTGGACGCGGCAGCATGCGGGCCGCCGGCCGAGCGCGAGGAGCTGCAAGATCACCTAACAGCCCCCCGCATCCATCATCCCCACCAGACGGCTTGATGTTGGCTCTCGGACTCGGCAAGCGGCATCCGCCGCTGGTGGAGTGCGCCGCATGCGTTGGACAAGGGATATGAACGCAAACGCATTGCGGGCGTACTATAGGGCGAAAGGGGAAGAAACTGCGGGGATAGCGTATCGGGCTCGGATGCATTGCTTTTTTGCTGAGCTGGAGCCGTCTGTTCCCGTCACGGAACAAAACCTGGCAGACCGAGTTCGGTACATCATGCGCTCGAAAATATTCGATGATGCCGAGCTCGAACGACTACGACGTGAGGCCATTCCCTCATCGAATGAATTGGCTACGGCTGGGGATGAGGCTCCTCAGGCGACAGACCAGCTGCCACGCGTAGAAGCCGCCATGGATCTTCCAGTTGTGGTTGATTCAGACGATGATGAAATGGTCTCCCACGAACTAGAGCAAATGAGGATTATATTGGAAGAGGCGATTTTGGAAACGCGCAGCATGCCTAAGCAAGCGAAATCGGGCTGTCGTGAGGGCTCTTAACCCAATGCTGGTAACCTATTTGGAAGCCAGCCGGGACCTTTGCGAGACGGACTCAGTTCTTTTTGGTGCCGCAGTGGCAGCTTGCCGTATTATTGGCGCCAAACTTCCCATGGCTGGACGCGCTACTAAACAAAGTAGCGCCATCCCAGCCTGGAGAAAAAGAATTGAGGACCGTATCGCAAAGGCAAGGGCCCTTATCGGCAGACTGATAAGCTTCAGGTCGGGTAATAATGGACCGAGGGTTGTGCGCACCGTTGGAATGGCGTTTGCTGGGACAAATATCAGTTTGTCCCAGCCGGATATCACGCAGAAACTAACGGAGCGCATAGACGACCTGAAGCAAAAGATTGCTGCTTGGGGGAAGCGGATTCGCCGATTTACCGAGAGGTCAAGCCGGTTCAACCAGAATCGTCTCTTCCAGAGTGATCAGAAGAGGCTCTACAAATCATTGGAGCGACCAGAGGTATGTGGAGCGGGCCCAGGACCGGATCAGGCTAACACTGTCGCATTTTGGCGTGGCCTGTGGTCAGAGCCCGTAAACCACAGCGAGGGCCCTTGGACGGAAGTTGTGGCGAGTCAGTGTGCGAGTATTACGCCCATGGACCCCGTCATCATAACGCCGGATGACGTAGCTGAGGCGGTCCGTAGAGCCCCGAACTGGAAAAGTCCGGGACTCGACGGACTGCATCACTACTGGCTGTGTGTGAAGGGGTTCGTGGTGTGTCACACTGTGCTCGCCCGTCAGTTTCAAGAGGCTCTCAACCAGAAGTCGCTCCCTAGCCTCTTCACTACTGGGATCACTCATTTGGTTCCTAAAGACCAGGTTACCACAGACCCGAGCAAATACCGCCCCATTACGTGTCTACCCACCATATATAAGACACTGACATCCATTTTGAACGCGAGAATCACTCGTCACCTGGAGCTAAATCAGGTGATGTCACGCGCTCAAAATGGATGTCGGGGCAGTGGTCGTGGAACTAAGGAACCGCTCCTCATTGACGCGGTCATTGGCAAAGTGGTGAAACGCAACCGTCGGAACTTCTCCGCCGCCTGGATAGACTACAGAAAGGCATTCGACTCGGTGCCCCATACATGGCTAAAGAGAGTCCTCGAGCTGCACAAGATAGACTGTACAGTGAGAGACTTCCTCGAGCAGTGTATGGGGCAGTGGAGTACGATACTTTGTCATCTGGGTGAGCGGATGATGGCTGCGGAGAACCACATAAGGATTAGAAAGGGGTATCTTCCAGGGCGATTGTCTGAGTCCAATCTGGTTCTGCCTCTCCCTGAACCCTCTCAGTACCTTACTGGAGGGATCCGGGAGAGGATTTCAGCTACGGAAAGGAGGGACAAAAGTGACCCACCTTTTCTATATGGATGACCTTAAGTTATTCGCCTCCAGTCGCTCCCATCTTATGGAATTGCTAAAAATCACTTGTGAGTTTAGCAGTTCCATTGGAATGGAGCTGGGGACGGATAAGTGTGCGGTCCTCCATGTTGAGAGGGGAAGGGTTGCTAACTCTGAGGGCATAGATTTATCTATGCCCGTCAACTTAAGGACCCTTTCCGAGGCTGAAACATACCGATACCTGGGTATGTCACAGAACATCGGTATCGATGAGGCTGGTATGAAACAGTCAGTTTGCGACGTGTTTTATGCATGCTTGACCAAAGTGCTTAATAGCCTTTTGTCCGGTGTGAATAAGACACACGCATATAACGGTTGGGTCATACCTGTCCTTATGTATACCTTTGGCATACTCAGGGGACTCAGACTGAACTTAACGCCCTGGATAGAAAAGTCCGCACTACCATGACGTCCCATAGGATGCATCATCCGAGATCGTCGGTAATGAGGCTGTACTTGCCGCGAAAGCATGGTGGGCGTGGCTTTCTGAGCGCGCTCACTACGCATAATCGTGAAGTGTGCAGCCTCCGTCATTACTTCCTGGCGAGATCGGATGATCCATTCTATAATGACGTCATTTCTAGTGATAAAGGGCTTACCCCTCTGTCCTTGGCCAACGAGCAATGGCAGGACCCAGCAGTGCTTAGCATTTCCGACCGGGAGACCGTATGGAAGGAGAAGGAGCTCCACGGGAGGTACTACAGGGCTCTACATGAGCCCTTCGTAGATACAGTCGCCTCCCGGCTACGTTTCGGGGACCTCTTCGGGGAAACCGAGGGTTTTGTCTGTGCAATACAGGATCAGGTTATTAAGACCAACAACTATCGGAGATACATCCTAAAGGATGGCACCGTCGACGTCTGTCGAGCTTGTCCCGGGGAGTCACTTAGGCATGTCATCTCCGGTTGTTCGGCGCTTTCTAACTCTGAGTACTTGCACAGGCACAACCTAGTAGCCAGAATTCTACACCAGGAGCTCGCTCTGAAATACGGTCTCGTGGACCGGAAATTGCTGTATTACAAGTACTTGCCGGAAGCCGTGCTCGAAAATGACCGCGCCAGGCTCTACTGGGACCGGGCCATCATCACAGACAGGACTATTCTTGCAAATAAGCCTGATATTGTGCTGATTGACCGGGCACAGTCAAGGATATTTTTGGTCGACATTACCATTCCGTATGACGAGAACCTCGTGAAAGCCGAAACAGATAAGCGAACAAAATATCTGGACCTGGCTCACGAGGTGACCGACATGTGGGGTGGTTGGCCGACCGAAATTATTCCTGTAGTCGTCTCTGCGAATGGGCTAATCCCAGTCAGCCTCTCGGGTCATCTGAGGCGACTGGGACTCCGTGACGGACCGCTCCGGGCTCAAATGCAGAAGGCAGTGGTCCTCGATACCGCCCGCATCGTCCGTCGGTTTCTTTCCCTTTCCCCCTAACCCTCGGCCGTTTGGTCTCCCCTGCCGAGGGCTTCCATCTGGTTGGATCTTTATTTATTTGTGTATTTTTTGTATTTATTTTATTTTATTGATATTTATGTATATTTATCTTTTCATTTTAATTTATAATTATATATTTATAGAAACCAACCAGATGAGAAAACTATACAGATACCCCAAAAATAATAATATTATTTCCTCCTAACCCTCGGCCGTTTGATCTCCTCTGCCGAGGGCTTCCATCTGGTTGGATCTTTATTTATTTGTGTATTTTTTGTATTTATTTTATTTTATTGACATTTATGTATATTTATCTTTTCATTTTAATTTATACTTATATATTTATAAAAACCAACCAGATGAGAAAACTATACAGATACCCCAACAATAATAATAATAATAATAAAGGTTCCTAAAGATCAGGGTGCCACAGGCCCGAGCAAATACCGCCCCATCACGTGTATACCAACCGTATACAAGACACTAACATCCATTTTGAGCGCGAGAATCGCTCGTCACCTGGACTCAAATCAGGTGATGTCGCGCGCTCAAAATGGATGTCGGGGCGGCGGTCGTGGAACCAAGGAACTACTCCTCATTGACGCGGTCATTGGCAAAGTGGTGAAACGCAACCGTCGGAACTTCTCCGCCGCCTGGATAGATTACAAGAAAGGCATTTGACTCGGTGCCCCATACATGGCTAAAGAGGGTCCTCGAGCTGTACAAGATTGACTGTACAGTTCGAGACTTCCTGGAGCAGTGTATGGGGCAGTGGAGTACGATCCTCTGTCATCTAGGCGAGCGGATGACGGCTGCGGAAAGCCGCATAAGGATAAGAAGGGGTATATTCCAGGGCGACTGTCTAGAGTCCAATCTGGTTCTGCCTCTCTTTGAACCCTCTCAGAATTTTACTGGAGGGCTCCGGGAGGGGATTTCAGCTTCTGAAAGGAGGTACAAAAGTGACCCACCTTTTCTATATGGATGACCTCAAATTATTCGCTTCCAGTTGCTCCCATCATATGGAATTGCTAAACATCACTTGTGAATTTAGCAATTCTATTAGAATGGAGCTGGGGACGGATAAGTGTGCGGTCTTCCATTTTGAAAGGGGAAGGGTTGCTAACTCTGAGGACATAGACTTATCTATGGCCGTCAACTTAATTAATTTGAGGAGAATTTTCGTTCTTGCGTAAGTATGTAATGCCTCTAGATGTCCAGCAGAATAAATATTTATGACTTTTTGAAAACTTCTGACCTGATAGAAAAGTTTTTGAGTATTTTGTGTTAACGTCTCCGTGACATATATAGGGATGTTTTTTTGTGAGTAATTTAGATGCGAAGTATTTAATTTCTCATTTTTTGGTTTTGTTTTATTCATTTTTCTTACTTCATGTAACATCTTTTTTTTAATAATGACTTAAATTCCACTATTATCGGTCTAGTCCCCGTCTTAGAATTGGTTCTATACACATCTTTTATGTCCGAATCCCGCAAATTTACATTCAAACACTCCCCTAATTTTTTTAACAGTGCTACATAGATTTTCCTTTGATTCTTCATTGTTTTTTGGTATGTTTCTTATTTCTATTCCTGAAAATCTAGACTTTCTTTCCATATTTTCTATTTTCTCCTGTAGTTGTTGTATAATATATCTATCCTGCTTTTTCCCTGCCTCTAGAAAGGATATCCGTGATAGAAACTCATCATACTTGCTTGACATAGTATCGACGCTCTTTTTTAATTCATCGTTCTGTTCTTTTATACTAGAAATTATAGTTTGTAAATCTTTGAAAAGCTTTGCTTGTTCATTCGTATAAACTGAAAACATTTAACTCATATAAGACATAATGTTAGGATTCACTCCGTCATGTTTCCTTTTTTTACGCTCAGTAACATTTAACGTAAGCGATGGAATATCAGGCGCCGATACACTGTGAAGTTTTGTCGTCCGTTCTATCGCGTCGATTGCGCGCGTCTGCAAAAGGGTTGCCGTTCTACAAATTTTAAAGTCCCTAGACTAACAGAAAAAATCCCCTAGAAACAGCATTTTTCTTTTTCTCAAAATCCGCTGGATGTCTCTAGGTACATTTTCGTGCTACCATTGGGCTAACTGAAAAATCTTGCCAAATCGTATACAGTGAATACTTAGTGTCTAGTAATTCAGAAAAACCTTAAAAAGAGCGGACTCTATTTCATATAAATCAGTTATTTATAGTGTAGGTTTATGACATGACAACCAAAACAAAAATTACTCATGTACAAAATAAAAAAAATATTGTGAAAAATAAATCTTTAATCTTTAAACCACGTTCAAAGATTAGTTTCAATCTTATTAAAAATAAGTCTCTGTCGCACACTACCTATGTGACGTTTTGACGTTCGACCTAATAGATACCGGACTGTTTGTATTTAGTGCGACAGAGATAACGCTCTATGAAGCCGAAATTAGCCGATTGTCTCTTTCCAAAGGACGATGTGCAATATTTATTGCCGGGTACTGTACGTTCCTGTACCTAAATTTCAAAATCAATAGCGAAGTATGGATCCAGATCTTCAAAAAGTACTTCAGCGGAAGTTGAAGCTTCGCCAATGTCTCCAGTTCCCATCTTTGGTTTGCCTTTACCGACTTGTTTCACATCATCTTCAGGAATATCATACGTTGCGCAATTCTTTTTTTTAATACTTTACTGATTTCTAATCAGAAAAAGGCAAATTGAACTATGTTCAGCAATGTACAAAGCTAATGTGCATTCAGCTCTTGAACAACCTTTGCACATTTTCGGTGCGATGGAAGAAAATGTCAGTTGTTTATCTTGGGACAGCAATTCGCATTGTTTTTTATGTTTCTTCGTTACCAAATCTTTTTTAAGGTCGTTTAATTTCGCGTACATTTCAGAGTCACTTAGTACGGGTTTCAGCCAATGTTTAAATTCTTCATTATTCTCCCACTCACTTCTGTAATACTGGGTGTAGTGCTGTTTTTTCAACGGAGCTTCCATGCTGCCTGATCTTGAAAAGTCATATTTTTCACGCGGAATATTCACACACAATAGTCACAAAATATGAACTTTAAAGAAATGAGCCGGCCGAATGAAACATTGGTAACGTGAGCAGTATTTTTATCTCACTCATTAGTGGTAGTAATAAACGTAATAGACGATACGTGAATGAACAACATTGAATTCTTGGTTTTTGTTCGGGAATTCCCGTGAAATTATATTAAATATGCAGTGTTACCAGCGGTAGATTACAAAATTGAACATACGATAAAGGTAAATATTTTATTCGAAATGAATTACTTTATAAAAAAAACCGGCCAAGAGCGTGTCGGGCCACGCTCAGTGTAGGGTTCCGTAGTTTCCCTTCCGTCACAATAAGTGTTCCCACTAATGAGTTTAAAGGTGGGTATCCATTATGTTCGCGCTCCAGCAGCGCTCCGCGCTCCTGCAACTGCTCCCAGTAGTGGGTACTGTTGTTTCCATCCAAGTTCAAAATGATTAAATGATTTTCTTAGAAAGTCCTTATAAAGTTCTACTTTTCAGATTTTTTTCATATTTTCTAAACTTATGGTTCAAAAGTTAGAGGGGGGGGGACACCTCGTTTTTTACTTTTGGAGCGATTATTTCCGAAATTATTGACATTATCAAAAAATGATTTCAGTAAACCCCTATTCATTTTTAAATACCTTTCCAACAATATATCACACGTTAGGGTTGAAATTAAAAAAAATCCCTTCCCACTTTACATATAGGGGGGCTACCCTAATAAAACATTTTTTCCAATTTTTACCACTTTGTCGGCGTGATTGATACACATATTGGTACCAAAATTTCAGCTTTCTAGTGCTAACGGTCACGGAGATTAAGCGAGGACGGACAGACAGACATGGCGAAACTATAAGGGTTCCTAGTTGACTACGGAACCCTAAAAAGTCGCCATCTCAAAAGTCCAAACGTCGCTAGAAGTCGCTAAATAATTATTTCTCGCTAAAACGACTTTTTTCCGCTAAACATTGTTAAAATCCGCTAGATCCAGCGAGAAAGTCGCTAAAACGGCAACACTGTCTGCGATGTCTGCGATTCTGATGTGTCATCAGAGCTCATAGGCACGGGAGAAGCGGGCGGCGGTGTGCGGTTGATCGGCATTGTATAACCGGTTTTGAAATAAAAGACGCCTCAACGTTAAATTACCAGGAGTTAGAAAGTGTGATCGCAGTATATTTGAGAACTCGTACCCCTAATGCAACCATACGAGTAAAATATAACCGTCTCTCTTATCGTTTTACTAACGTGTGGTGTCTTATGCTGTGTCCTATTTATTTGTTGATTGTAAATGTGATGGTTTTACTCACACATATAATTTAGTTTGTTGAATATTAACTGCCTCGGGCTTTATGCGCTCATAATATTTTATCACTATTTTGTCACAGCATTTATTAAAATACAAGTAATAAAATAAACTATAAACACGTCTTAACTCTTTGGAAGTCCGGCGGGAAGGGGAATAAAAGAAAATAATATGTAAAAATAGAAAAATTTATTTATAACATCGCTTAGAATAAAATTATACTTATTTATTTAAATAATTGTCTAAATATATTAATATATAAAAATATTAATATACACAAGATATAAAACTTATAACTTGGTAATAAAAGTACACACACGCTACATTACTACATCATACATTATTTGGCAGCTTTTTGCTTTAAGGACTGTATATACATTTCTAGACTTTGTTGGATTTTAGGGTTCTTGAGGAATCCAAGAAACTCTGCGGTGTCTTGTTGGCGATTATTCTGCAATCGCACCAAAGGTCCCTCTCTTATTTTTTGTTTGGTTACTGCGCGGGCTAATGAAGGGATTTTATCGAATTTCCTAATAAACTTTTTACATTTATCAATGGCATCTGCTTTATCACTGGCAGATTCATCAATTAGACCAACCTGTAAACAAATTCATATGAATTTAGACACAAACAATGTATTATTATACTTTTCTAGAAGTGCTAAAAGGCACTAAGAGAAATGATGCAACAAAGATCTCAAATGTTCCAGGTTCAATATTGAAAAAACGATCGTTGTGAACACCAATCTGCCTGACCAGTATAGTTTTTTAGTGTTCCCATTGAAAATAATTAAAGTGGCAACTATATTCATGAGCGAAATCGGCTCAAAGGTATCAAAATACAGTTTTTCACTTCCGTCGCAATTCCTGCCTTTGGGCATTCAGTCACTGTTTCGGAAATGCAACAATGGGAATAGCACTTTTCGGGTCACTTGTGTGCCACAGTTTTTCCATTGTAATAATAATAATGTAAGTATAATTCGATTGCAACAAAATACAGGTTTCATCAGAGAACAAACTTTCACATTTGACAATGACCTGCTGTCAATTTTTTGTCAATGTAACTGGTGCTTTTGGAGTCAGGTTAGCTGCCGCAAGACTTCTTTTAACTATGAAAGAATTGAGAGGTGAATTGCATACATGTCTCAGCTGACATTGCAGAGTGATTTTCACTGGCAGTTGATTCCCATCAGTGTTATAGAATCGCACTGCAGGTCAACTTGTGATGTGCAACTAATGAACAAATTAGGGATATGACTGTTTTAAAGGTTTGGAGTAGCAAAATTCTTACGTGTCGCACAGAAAAAAATTTCATGAGTATTGTTTTAATTTTATTTCTAGTCCCAGTCACGAGAAGCTATAAATTTTGTAAACACACATTCTGGGTTTCACAACTTTTGGATCAAATAGAAAAAAAAAAAACAATTTTGTAATGATTTTATTTTTATACAGAGATATAATTATGTTAACACACACATCTAATTCCTGTCGTAAGACGATTATGAGTATTCTGTTTAAGAATCAGTTACATGGACAATAAGACTGTATACCGTGCTATCTATCCTTTCATCAAGTTTGCCATAAAAGTTACTTTCTTCCTTGATGATGTGCTCTACACAATGCTTCCACGTTTCAACAGTGATCTGTTGCAGTGCTTGTTGCAGCAACGATTTCACCTTCACAAATTTGAAATTTGTGTTGTTGGGAGCAACATATCCCTTCCCTTAACCCCAACACAACAAACTTTAGCCCAAACAAGCTCAATAGGATTAAGCTCGCAATGATAAGGCGGAAGCTTTAAGACAATATAAATATGACATGACATAAATATAATTAATAGAGGTCCAAATGTTTACGTTTCATGCGCCAGACGCGTTCCAGTACCACAAACCATTAGACGACAGCCTTTATATCGCTAAAATATAACCCGACCAAGTGAAATTGCTCGTTAGTGTTGTATTGTTACTTTAAGATGATTGAATTTTGGATTATTTCTTGATTGAATTGTCGCTACATAACTCAGTAGAAGTTCTTTATTTACAAAATTTATAGCTTCTCGTGACTGGGATTATAGATAAGTATGTATGATAAAATCAAGGCAATTTGTTGTCTTAGAGAAGGATGTGATACTAGCTTTTGGAGAAATATTAATGTCGTTAATAATTTACACCAAATGGTAATATTGAATATTCAATGCAAACATCATATACACTGAGTCGATTTTTCATTTACATAATACATACTACATACATATACATCAGGCTTATAATTCAAGGCAGACCCAAAGAGCAGCAAGCCATTTAGACCAATTGTTTAGGCAATAAAAATGGGTATAGATTATTATTATATTATAACCTGAATTATTTTTTGGTTTCTGATACACTGCCGTCATTACAGGGCGGGGAATGGAACGGGAGATACGGAAAGGATATAGTGGATGTTAACAGATTAGGAAAAGGTTATAGGATACACTTAGTACACAAGAAATGGATGGCACGAAACAGGAGATGGGCAGAAGCATTTTCTTGATTACAACTTAAAATAATTTAAAAAATCTGCAGTTGCCAACCCATCTGCCAAGCATATCAACTATGGCAAATACATATAACCTCCATGAGGCAGTGTTCAGGAGAGATCTATGTTCAGCACTAAGACCAACAAGATGAGTGAGTAGAACAATGAAGTAAAGCCAAAAAAAGGAATACCAAAATAGCAAAACAAAAGTAGCGCAGTGTGCATTAGCATGATTTGAAGTGTACGTAATATAATCGCTACAACAAAATTTTGTAATTATGTTGTATTGTCTGATAAATAATTTATCAGCCAATCTTATAAAGAATACTAGATATACATTTTGATATTCCTCTTCCTGGCTTCACTTATTAACTTTTTGCACTCTGTCTACGTTACGGTCAGCAGTGGATTGTTTATGGGCTATAATCAATAATTAATTAATGAATGTCGCCGATACACACAATGTTATTTAAAAAAAAAAATATTTATGTAATAATTCGACAGCTTTCCTACTTTTATTATTTAATTATCCATCTACCTTTAGAGCTTCATCTACTGTGAACATCCGGGCAGTGGTTAAAGCATATTCAGCCTGTCTAGTAGGTATAGTGTGGCATATTGTATCCATGAACCAAGTGGGTGCTACTATGCCAAGAGCTGTCTCATTAAGACCAATAGTGTATTTACCTCCCACCATAACTCTATATTCACAGGACATTGATAAAAGGCAACCACCAGCTGGTGCATGGCCCTGAAAACAAGAAAAGTAATAGAAATAAAATAAATTATTTGCTCAAATGTGTGTGTCCTCTTGTAATACTTGTTATGAGGTACAGTCACACTGCAGCTATATTGTGGTGGTAGCACGAACCTTGACCAGGGGAGGACCGTGCTTTCACAGAATACCAGCTCGATGCTGCTTTTTTTTTATAGGATAGGGTGACAAACGAGCACACAGTTCACCTGATTGTAAGTGGTTGCTGTGGCCTATAGACATCTAAACCTATCCTCGATTACGAATCAAAATGCAGATGCGTTGTCACCCGTGAGAACTAAGATGGAATGCCTCGTTTCCAGTAAAAAGGGTCTCCGGTTCTCTACACTCACCATATGAAATACAGCAGCATTAAGCTACTATTTCATGCTGGTATTCTGTGAGAGTGTGGTCCCTCCCCGGTCAAGCCGACCCATTCGTGCCACAACTATACTTCTACTATAACTGCAGCATGGATCTACCACGTATAAAGAGCTGAGCTGCTTTGCTGAGTTTCCTATGGTGAGTGAAGAAAATCTGAGTCTTTTTACTGAAAATAAGGAATTCCATTGTAGTCCTCAGCAAAGCATTTGCATTTTAATTCTCAATCAAGGATATTTATAGGCATGCACTTACCACCAGGTGGACTGTGTGCTTGTTTGTCACCCTTATATTTATTATATAAATTTTGTCATAAGGTGAAACATACAAATCCAGCCAGGTTTTTATAATAAAGACACAATAAAATAAGTTATGTGTTAAAACCAGAGTGGCTGACATAGCCCAACGGATTAGTAAGCTGAAGTGGCAATGGGCCGGCCATATAGCTCGAAGAACCGATAACTGATGGGGTGGAAAGGTTCTCGAGTGGCAGCCTCGTACTGGTAGGCGTAGTGTAGGGCGACCCCCCACTAGATGGAGTGACGACCTGGTAAGACATGCAGGAAGTCGATGGATGCAGGTGGCTCAGGACCGTGCTTTGTGGCATTACTTGGGGGAGGCCTATGTTCAGCAGTGAACTTGTGAAGGGCTGTAATGATGATGATGATGATGTGTTAACTGTGACATTTTGTCCCATGAGTGTAATTAGAGGTGACTATTGAAAATGTCGGAAAAATGTAATAGCTTCAGATAGGTGGTATTATAAGCATTTAATTTACACCAGACCAAAAAAATATCCAGACTGGCAAATGGAAGCAGAATCAAGACCCATTTTCAGTTTAAAACTTTTATGAGCTAATGAATAAGGATGAAGAATAATATAGTGAAAACCATTACTTATATGAGATTAAACTACTCAGAGCACATCATATACAAGGGAAGATAAACAATTTATAGCTTAATTCATGTCACTCTACCTTAAATGTAGTTTAAGAGCAAAAAGCAAGCAAATCTTACATTAATAGCAGCTGCAGTTACATAGCTAGACCCAAATAATTTTATCCAAACATCTTGCAATGTTGTCCAGAAGATCTCTGCTCTCTTTAAGTCTGGTTTGTACATTTCCATTATGTCCAATCCAGCAGAAAATACTGTTGGTGATGACTAAAAATATGTTAATGGATTATTCAATAAATTTAAGTAATGCAAAAAATTGTAGTAAGATGACTAAAGTTAAAAATAATATGATAATTGTAGTTAATAAAATTGTAAAAATAATATTTATTTTTGTGTGGTACAGACAATAATATATCAAGAGATATAAAATTTTAGAATGAATGAACCAAAATTCTTATTATTGTTCTTACCATAACCCTCATGAATGTAAAGAGAGGCTTTCAAATATGAGGCTTAACACAGGTGTGTGTGTTCCATTATTTTGTAGCTCTATATACAATTTAAGGTAGTTTTACTACACCGAACTCATTTTAATGAGTCAAAAAAGATATGCTTACTGCCAAATTATCATAATTCTGCAAATAGAGGCACCACTAATATTTATAGGATGTTATTTTAGGAAAATATATTACAAATTTGCAATGAATATAAATATCTAGCACAAAAAATATAAATTGTAGGTCATTAGTCATTACTCTCTTTAAACTGCAACTAAAAATTATTCAAACTTACTGAAGTTAAGATCATGCCTTTTGTCTTATTTTTTGCCACTTCATCCAGAGACTTGCCTATTTCTTGTAACAATTCTAGATTAAGGCTGTTAACAGGTGGTCGATTCATAGTTAATATTGCTATACCATCATTATCAACAGATAAGTCCACTAAAGGTCCAGCCTGTGCTGCCATTGTCCTGGTCCTAGGGACCAATTGCTTCATACTGTTTACAAAATGTCTGGCTAACAACATCCTGCAAAATAGTGTTAAGTTTTTAATATTGAAAATAAAACGTAAGATATATACATCTTGAAAATATGTTAGTCTTCTCTACATTATGAAATTTTATAACTGTGAAACAGTAACAGAAAGTTATTATACATTATAGATTATAAATAATACTTATTGAGTCATTTTTTAAAAAATAGCTTACAATCATGTATGTTACAATTAACAACACAAGTAGCAATCATCTTTTCCAGGGGTTATTATCGTCTATAAAATGCTTAATATTATAATAACACTTTTTATACAAACTTAGTTTAATAAAGTTATTGAACTATGTGCAGGTCAAATTTTGTATATTTTCTAGGATTTTGTTGTAAAAGCATATACATTGCCCCAAGAGTGATTTACTGACTCTGTGGAGTCAAGTAACTAGTACTACTAGCTTGTGTCTGTTGCTGGTATTTACAGAATGAATATCAATTATTATTGTAAAACTAATTTTATTTTTGTGTACTTAAGTACATTACATTTTCATAAATGTATTGAGAGGCCAAAGTTTAATTTCCTTAAACTTTTGTCTGAGCAACTCTTTAGGTTTTAAACCAGTGTTCTAACGTCCCTCTTCTGTATGGGTTTTTATACACTAAAATAATTTGAGATTCACTCTTTAATGAACTAATATATTGTGTTGATAATTACCATTAACTAAATTCTACATCTTTAATTAATGTCCGATGTCAGTTGAGTTTCTAAGACGTCTATATTAATAATAATAATCTTTATTAACACATATGAGTTACAAGTATCCTATTAAGCCTCTGAATCCTAAACTACGTAAGAACCTGTAAGTCAGGATTCAGCAGCTTCTCCCATGTTTCTTAGTTGAATTAATTTATGTCAAGACGATTTTCCAGTGTGACACACGGGCAGAGGAAGGCCGAATAAAAGATGGATCGATTGTGTGAAGAGTGATATGAGAATGAAAGGAGTAAGTATGGAAATGACGGCTGATAGAGAGGAATGGAACAAGAAGATTTACTGCGCTGACCCCAGATAATGGGAAATGGGCTAGAGAATGATGATGACGATTTTCCAGTGTGTGTGTGTGTGTGTGTGCGTGTGTGTGCGTGCGCGCGCGCGCGCGCGTTTGTGTGTGTGTGTGTGTGTGTGTGTGTGTGTGTGCGTGCGCATGTGTGTGTCATGTTATTCGGAATATGCATATCACATATATCCTTCACCTATATGTGAATCTGTATTTTTCAGTATCCTCATAGTTAAATGTTATTAGCCAGATCCTTATTTTAGTTTGACATTTGTGAAGTGATAGCGGATAGAAATTTAGAATTTTGTTAACTTTATTATTTAAATGTATCCAGAAAGAAAAACTCTTTGTCATCCTGCTAATGCAGTATGGCATCCTGTGGGATCAATAATACCAGTAATTGAATGCTTGTTACGTGATTTATTTAGGTCATAAGAGTTAGAAGGTATTGATGTGGTATATAAATAACTGCCCTACTGTGAGAACTTGACACATCTAAAAAAGGGTATTGGTGGTGCATCTATAAGGTTTAAATGTTTTGAGCAAGGAACGTTGAGCTCTCTCAAGGTGTAAGAAGTGTGTTTTTCATGTCTCTGATGCAACAGCCAACAGATTGAACTTGTGCATAATATACAGTGCCATGAAGTTCAAGGTCAGCAATATGCCTAATATTCTTGAACAACCATGTTAATTTCCTAACTCGTGCCGCAATCATGTCCATATGTGGTTTCCAAGTGAGTTTGTCATCCAATAGTACGCCAAGATACTTCATTGTAGGTGTTTACTTATTGGTTGACATGTAAAAATTTTCATGTGTGATTACCAATATCCACGTTCTGTTGTTTTATTCGAGAATTAATAAACTATACGAATGAGGTTTTGGTTATATTTATAGTTAGTAGATTATGTTTAAGCCATAAGTTAGCCCTATGTAGTCCCATTTCAGCATTTTGTCTATGCAAAGTAAATAAAAATATACCCACTGAAATGATCCATCAGTTAAAATTGCAACTAACAAATTGGTTAGCGCCGGTGGAGTCAAACCCGGGTTGCTCGTGTACTGCAAAATTTACGGCGAGCGCTAGTCCACGAGCAATCTCGCGTGATTTTTATAATGAGCGCAAAGTAAAATCATAAGTAATTATGAGAAGTTAAAATAGCGAAAATAATAAAAGCTCAACCCCTTTAAAAGACAAATTCTATTCAAACAAGTAATCACGTTTGACATTAAATTTTGCGTGAAATAGGAATTTATTGCTTTAAGAATTTATTGCTTTTCTACTTATACTTAAAATTTCAAGTAAATAAAAAATTCTAAGTTTCGCATACCTGATAAACTTTTAAAACTTTGAAGTTTGAACTTTGAACCTTGTCCTTGTTAAAAAAATTGACCACAGATAACTATATACTAGTCAGAAATTGACGTTGACGCTTGACGTGTTGTCAGCGGATTTTGTAAAAGACGTAGGACAGACTAGAAAATTACGTAGAATTATAGACAACCAAATCGAAGAAATACCTTTTGACGTTTCACATTAATCATTCCGCAATAACTTTGCACAAGCGTACTCACACGATTTAAAATAACATTTTACGTAAATCCAAAGAGAAATTTTACGTAAAGAATTATGAAGTTATCTATTATTATTAATATTATATATTTGTTTCTTTACAACGTGTATAGTTTTTTATCACTAATTTAAATTTAAATTTTTCAAACAAAGCAAATTAAAAAAATAACCAGTATCAACTTTTTTACTTCACATCGTTTCAATGATATGTCGCTATGTACATTACCGTAGTGCTTGGATGATTAAAATTCATTGTTATGCGAATAATCGGGAAAAATATTGAAATAGTCGGTAAAAATATTCAAATTTATATAATGTAATTATTAATTTTCTTGAATGTATTATTTGTTTTATTTTATTTTTAAAATTTCATTTACTTGAATCATGAATAAAACAAGTTTATTTTTTTTTAATTTGTTAACATTAATTTGTGTAGGCAAAAAAACTCATATCCAAGGCCGCGCTGAAAAAACCACTACGTAATTTCAATCTCCCGCCGTTTTGGGAGTTCACTGTCCGTAATTTTTTGATTCTGTGTTAGTTTTCTTATTTTGTGACCCGGCTTTAACTTTTTGGACCGTTTCTTCTATATTCGTTGACCTTGGCAATTTATATACTGGACTCTGACTAAGCAGGTGATCATAATGTCGAAAAAGGACGTAGTTGTGGTAGTCGTACTTTAAACAGTCAAGCTCGTGCATTGGTGGTAAAATTACACGAATATTTTGAACGTGAGTCACAAAACGGTGGGCCTCTTTTACCAGTGACACAAGTGCTGGATCGTGTCGATGAAGCACTCGGGATTGGCAAACGCGCCGTTGCAAAGATCATCACTGAAAAGTACAGACCTTCAGGCAGTGAGAATAATTTACTTCACACGCCGAAAAAACGAAAAAAGAACAAACCAGTAACAGGTATCGATCAATTCAACGCAGATGCAATTAGAAAACATGTTTACGGCTATTTCATAAGAGGCGAATATCCTACTGTGGCGAAGTTGCAAGTAAGTTTAATAGATGCCGGTTTGTACAGTGGTAGTGTAGAGTCATTGAGAACCATTTTAAAACGCATAGACTTTCGATACAATAAACTAGACAAACGTAAAATAATTATGGAGAGACATGACATAGTCTTGCAAAGAATAACATTTTAAGAGAAATGAAAAATATAAACGATTGGGACAACGTCATATTTCTTGATGAAACATGGTTAAACGCCAACCACACTGTAGCGCAAATATGGACAGATGACACTACAGCAACTTGCTCGAAGGTGCCCGCGCGGAAAGGTGGGTGCCTCATAGTTTGCCATGCGGGATCAGCAGGAGGAGGATTTGTACAAAATTGTTTATCAGCCTTCCAATCAAATAGTACAAGACGTTACCATGAGGAAATAGATGCAGAAAAATTCAAAGAGTGGTTTATAACACTTTTACGAAATATTCCTGCGAATGGCAGCATAATAATGGACAACGCCCTGTACCTTTCTGTCCAAATCGACAAAGCCCCAACCCAAGCGAATAAGAAAGCAGATTTAATAGCATGGCTGTAACACAAAGGTGTGGAAGCGGACATGAAGTTATTGAAAGCTGAGCTAATACAATTAGTAAAGTAAAATAAACCACCACGTAAACCTTTGTATGTTATTGATAAATTAGCAGAAGAGCACTGGCATAAAGTTATAAGATTACCACCATACCACTGCCAATATAATGCTATCGAATTGATTTGGACCCAATTCAAAGGCTAGTTCTTATATGAAAAGTGCAAACATATTAACTTTACTTAAACACACACAAAATGGAAAATATCTTATGCTTTTTTTACAGGCTACGTAGCACAACACAACACCAAGCCACCTTTCACGACGAAGAAGGTGGAAGGTTTGCTCAAGGAAACATGTACCCATGTCACATGATTATGGATGACTTTAAAAGAGACATTAATTTTGATTGCATTATTGAAAATCAAATAATAATTAATTTTAACAACGACAGCTCAACTAGTAGTAGTGAAAGTGATTGAATAACCTTATTTTTAATGTAGTTTCAATCTTAATTTTGACGTGACAACGTCTTATAAATTGGTTTGCCGGGTGACACTTCAAGAAACTGCGTTACGCTCCGCTCACGTTATGCGCTCACAATGAGAGCGAGTGAGAGCCACGCGTCCCTTCCACTCGGGCATGGTTAGCCCGCCTAAGAGCGAGAGAGACAGACATAAAAAGTGTTATTTCATCCTTCTTCCTACTATACGAATGAATATTCACATTAAAATTATTTTACCACTCAAAGTCGTTGTCACGTAAAACTTTCGCCCGTATACCGACTTTACAGGCAACCAATTTTTTTTTATGACTTTTCCTCTAGAAATAAGCAGTTAGATACAACAAATACGAAGAAAACAATAAATATTTTGTTTTAAATTATACGTTCCTAATTAATTTTGGTATTATTTAAACCTAACTGTGAATGATTACCAACTCTAAATAATCGATATCGATTTTTTTAAGAATCGATTATTGTACGTTCTCATTTTTTGTTTGGTATGCTTGGTGCTTTGAGTATTCAACCAACTGGAAAGGCCAGGCGCGTTAATTCTTAAACAAAAATTCTGTCAACATCAGGGGGGGGGGGGCGCAAGAAAACCACACAACTGTATACTTAACTACAAATGCAAAATTAAATCGCGTCACTATAAACGCACACTACAGCATTTGTGTTTGTGTTCATCGCGTTTACGCATACCATCAAATTGTACACGTGTCGATACACTGACGGCGCTGCATAAATGCGTAAGCGACGTAAGGCGTGGACTATGTCGATATTTTTTATCGATAAACAAATCACCATAGTCCGCATAAGTTTTTATTTGATTAGTAATACGTTGATAAATAATACCAAGGTGTTTTGAAATTCTTTTTTTAAATTATTTAGAAATGTTCTTCGGAAAAAAAAACTTAGAAATGATTGAAACTAAGTTTATTATTTTGCTACAGGTTTATTTTACATTACGCAGGATAAAATTTAAAACATTTAACAAATCGAAACAGGTTTAGTTAACTTATTTTAAAAATCAGATTTGTGAAAAGAAAAGTCCTATCAGTTTATCGTCTTAGATGTGTTAACCAAGTTTTTGTTTTTATTATAAGGCTTCAATCACAAAACCGCTATTTTAAAAAAATGTTTATTTTCAAGATTTATTAAATGAACTATCTGGAAAATATTTAATAAATTAGGAAAACAAAAAAATTTTACACTATATAATAGTTTAACAAAGTGAATTTTAAGCAGACAGCTGCTTAAAAATAAAACGTGACATCTACCTAGGGCTAAGTATTCCCTAGAAAGATGTTTTGCTTTAACTTTACAATACTATTCACCAAAAGCTTAACAAAATGTGCGAAATATTAAAAGTTTTGAAATTGGCCTGCCTTTATCACATACAATAACAAAGTGGTACAGGACAATTTATGGCCAACTTGGCTACACAAAAAAAAGCGTTAACTGTTTTAAAACTTAGACTAGAGAGTAACCCTGACAATAAATTATATTGTATATTAGTGATAGATGAAATGAAAATAAAACATTTGACGGAGTACCATGCAAGTTCTTAAAGACATTTTGGTTATACATAATGCCTTTGGCTACTTGCATGGTATTCTGTCAATCGCCCAATTTTCATTTCATCCATTACCAAGGTACAATAAAATTTTATCAGGGTTACTCTCCGCTTTCAATTTTAATGCCGTCAGTGCTTCTTGAGTAAACCCTGGTCGGCGATCGATAGTAGTGTACCACTTATTCAATGTACGTGGTGCAGGCACAAACATGTTTCAAAAGTTTTACGTACATAGCGATAGGCTTTTGGTGAGTAATAGTTAAGTATTATGACATAGTACTTCTTGCAAACTTGTGAAGCCTGTTTATGCTTTTGTTTTTTATGTCAAATTTGGCATTTTTTCATTTTAATTTTCCTTGGCCTAAGTGTTGGCTCGTACTCGCAGTGGGAGTAGAACTAGTTCGGTCTATATAAGGATTTTTTTTCGACTTGTGTATTTTGAGATAACTTATGGAATTTTGCGGGAACATCCAGCTTTCTTTTTTCGATGTAGACGACATTGTGCAATCACCACGATCAACTTAAAATAAATAATTTTATTGTAATTACCGCACTTTGAGAAAGTAGTTTGTTCAGAATCGCTTACTGAATCCATTCCCATCATTTTTAATAAAGGTAATTTTTATCCCCAAAATATTTAAAACTACGTAAATTACAGTCACACTAAATCTGTACATTCAAAACAAACTGAAATGGACCTTAACTTAAGGCAATAAGACTTTAAAGCGTGCAGTTTTATTTGTATTATTACTAATTCTGTCATTCAATAAAAATAAAGAAAAATGAACTTTATTTCAAGCACGTTAAAGTCTTTGTGTTCGTGGATTTGTACTGTGACCACAACATTCTTCCGGAATTAGTAGACCTAATTTGATAAATAATCAGTGCATAAAAATGTTTAACTAAAATTCCTTTTATGTATTATGATTATATATACTAATTGATATATATATATATATATATATATATATATATATATATATATATATATATATATATATATATATAATATTAAAAATACTCACAGATGAAAAGACACATTGTCCCTTTGTATACTTGACGTTTTTGGTTGTTTTTTTTTCATGTAAATACACTGCAATTCGGCATTTTGTTGGAGCTCGATTTACTGGCACGATCACTTCAGAATGACGCACGACGCGGAGCAACTAGTTCTACATAACAAGTATGAGTCGGACTCTCGTACCTTTTACAGAAGGGTATGCCTTGCGATGCCGTCTCCTTTGGTATAATACTCAAAGGCTTGGTGCAATAAATCTGACAGCTGTCAAAAGGAATTTCTTAGATTTAGTTGACTATAGTAAAAATTGTATATGAAAAGTTTGTAGATCTATGTTTTGTTGAAGTTTAGCGGTGAAATTTCCTCACTTTTTTTTGGTAAAATGATGATAATATTGTGAAAATGTGTTAATTTTTACATTTAAAACGCAATAGAGAACAGAAATAAGTGTAAATGGATTGGATGTTGTTTCAGTTTTGCAACAGTATAGTAATCTATCTGGTCTTAGGTAAATATATATGGAAACAGTTATGTCTTTGTTTGGTTCAGGAAGTTGGAACCCGGAAATAATTATTAAAAATGCGACTAGTATAAATTGATTGCGCGTAAAAAATGATGTTTTTGTTTAAAAATTTAAAAAAAAAATATGGCGGGTGCTCTGAGATAATAAATTTTTACATTTTAGTTAAAAATGACGGTAAAAGAATAATTAAACAATGTGAATTTGTAGATTTTTACATGCGCAATCAGCACCCGATATCAATTTATCCGTAAGTTATTTATTTACATCGTAAATAAATAATTAAATAATCCCATAACCTCAGACGCAGCGTCCGCTCGAGAGTGAAACTTCCCTAGTACGCTAGCACTAATTTCTTTAGTTGGCAGCATTCAGCATTCTACGACCTTTCGAGAAGGAGAACAAGCCGATCATCAATACAGATCATAGATTACTAAATATATAATAGAGACTCACATCACATCAATACTTTGTCCGTAACGGATCTGCCCTTAGTTGGTATCCTAAATTAATATTTATTGAAAACGTTAAGCAATATTATCAAAATCATCATTCATCATCATCATTACAGCCTTTCACAAGTCCACTGCTGAACATAGGCCTCCCCCAAGTAATGCCACAAAGCACGGTCCTGAGCCACCTGCATCCATCGACTTCCTGCATGTCTTACCAGGTCGTCACTCCATCTAGTGGGGGGTCGCCCTACACTACGCCTACCGGTACGAGGCTGCCACTCGAGAACCTTTCTTCCCCATCGGTTATCGGTTCTTCGAGCTATATGGCCGGCCCATTGCCACTTCAGCTTACTAATCCGTTGGGCTATGTCGGTCACTCTGGTTTTACTGCGGATATCCTCATTTCTGAGTCTATCACGCAGAGAAACTCCGAGCATAGCCCTCTCCATAGCTCGCTGAGCGACCTTAAGCGTCCTCATACGGCCAGCAGTGAAGGACCACGTCTCAGATCCATAAGTCATCACTGGCAACACGCACTGGTTGTACAATCTAGTTTTTAGAGATTGAGGTATACCTGACGAAAAGATATGTCGTAATTTCCCGAACGCTGCCCAGCCGAGTTGAATCCGTCGATTGACCTCTCGGTCGAAGTTGGACTTACCTAGTCGGACTATTTGTCCCAGGTAAACGTACTCGTCAACAACTTCGAGCATAGTGCTCCCAACAACTACCGGCATAGGTGTGACATGGACATTGAACATGATCTTTGTTTTGTCCATGGTCATCTTAAGACCTATCCGTTGAGAGGCACTATTGAGGTCATTGAGCATAGTGCTTAAGTCCTCCAGCGATTCTGCCATAAGGACTATATCGTCGGCAAATCGAAGGTGAGTGATGTACTCGCCATTGATGTCAATACCGTATCCTTTCCAGTCCAGTAGCTTGAAAACGTCTTCCAATGCAGCGGTGAAGAGTTTCGGGGATATAACGTCACCCTGTCTTACACCTCTCTGCAGTTGGATAGGTTTCGAGCTCTGGTTCTGTACTCGGATAGCCATCGTAGCCCTACTGTACAAACACTTCAGCACTTCGATATACCGACAGTCAACTTGGCACCGCTGAAGGGACTGTAGCACCGCCCAAATTTCGACGGAATCAAAGGCTTTCTCATAGTCCACATACGCCAGGCAAAGTGGCAGATTGTACTCTTCAGTCTTCTGTACAATCTGCCGCAGGGTATGTATGTGGTCTATGGTACTGAAGCCTTTTCGGAAACCGGCTTGTTCGGGAGGCTGGAAGTCGTCAAGTCTGCGTGCGAGACGATTCGTAATGACTCTCGAAAACAGCACGTAGACGCGGCTCAGAAGGGAAATCGGTCTGTAGTTCTTTAAGAGAGCGTTGTCGCCTTTCTTAAAGAACAAGACCACCGCACTTCTGCTCCACGCCTCTGGAGTAGTGCCACCATGGAGGACGGAATTGAAGAGCTTCTGAAGGACTACAAGTACCGGTGTTCCACCCGCTTTCAGAAGCTCCGCTGTAATTCCATCCTCGCCTGGGGCCCTGCCGTTTTTAAGGTGCTGGAGAGCCATTCTAATCTCGCTTAGACTGACGTCCGGGATATCATCGGAATAGTGTCGGATAAGACTTGCTCTTGGATCGTTACTCACACTTGCGTGTGGCTCCAACGATGATGTGTACAGCTGCCCATAGAACCTCTCAATCTCACTCAAAATCTCAGGTGTCCCGGAAACGATGTTGCCACACTCAGTCTTCAGCTTTGACAGTTGGCTCTTTCTGGCAGACAGATCTCTGGCAAAGACTTTGGAGCCCTGGTTCCGCTCGATCGCTTCTTTAATACGAGAAGTATTAAAGTTGCGTAAGTCTCGCCGCATGCATTTGGAGATCTGTCTGTTCAGTTGCCTGTATGCTGTCAAATCTGTTGACGATTGCAGCCTCATCTCCCGTCTAACAGCCATGAGATTAAGAGTGTGATCGGAGAGTTTTTGTGTTCTTCTGCGGCGGGTCTTGCAGAACTTAGCTCCGACCGCATGGACAGTTTCCACGAGCTTGTCGTTCATATCGTCCACTGCATTGCAATCTTCTAGGCACTGGAAGCGGTTACGTAACTCGAGCCGAAAGGTTTCGGGATTCTGGATTAGAGCACGAGGGGGACGGAGCGTTGACTTCATTAGACGAGACCTCTCCAACTTAACGTTTAGGTTCAGTGTGCCTCTAACCATTCGGTGATCGCTGCCAGTTTTCACCCTTGCGATCACTGAGACATCACTGAACAGTTGGCGTCTGGTCGTCATAATGAAGTCAATCTCATTTTTTGTCGAACCGTCGGGGCTCGACCAGGTCCACTTCCTGTGGGGCCGCTTCTGGAAGAAAGAGTTCATCATAAAGAGTCCCTCTTTCTCCATAAAGTCGGCCAGCTGCTGGCCCCTTCGGTTCCGTTGCCCTACTCCAAATTTCCCTACCTTCAGCTCACCGCTTTCTCTTGTGCCTAGTTTTGCGTTGAAGTCTCCCATCAACACCGTGTAGTGAGTTTTGGAGGAATGTATGGCTCTGGAAATATCCTCATACATTTCCTCCACCTCCTCATCGGGGTGTGCCGAGGTTGGTGCGTAAACCTGAATGACCTTCAGCGAATACCGTTTGGTGATTCTGAGTATCAGGTACGCGACCCTCGTCGACACACTCCCAATCTTTACAACGTTGTTGACGAGAGACTTGTGGACGATAAATCCGACACCTCCTTGGGACAGATGGTCGCCCTCCCGGTGATAGAACAAGTTGCCGGACTCGAGGATTGCCGTGTCCTCCCCCTCTCTTCGGACCTCGGATAATCCAATAATATGCCAGCGCAACTTGTCTACCTCTTCTTCCAGCTCCAGTATCTTCTCGTCAGTCCTCAGGGTGCGTGCGTTATATGTTGCCAGGTCGAGTCGTCGTAGGTGGCAACCGAACCTCCACCGGAGATTCTTAGCACCCCCTGCCCCGCCGTTACCATGGTCGCCACCGTAGCCAGGAATAGCGGGGCCGCCGGGGACTGGGGGCCGTCTTTTTGTGTATTTGTTCATTGGGGGGTATTTGCCGTAGTTGCCACGCTTGGCGAGCGGGTTGGCAACCGCAGTTTTTTTATTACGTCACAGTTGTCATCAGGAAGATGCTGCTGCCCATCTCCTGCCTGTCTCCCTCTGTCGCCTCTTACGACACCCACGGGAAGATATGGGGTAGTGGATATTCTTAACCGCCACTACACGGCACACATTATCTAAATGCTGGATTTTATTGAACCATAGATAAAACGAGTACGATAAGGCTGTTCTTTTCTATAGTTATCATCGCTAGAATTGTTTATGGTATATAAAAGAGCTAAAAAAACGTCTACAACGTAGAATGAGAATGATATACAACCTTGTAAAGGAGAGATGCTGACATTCATTCACATTCATATTACTATCTTTTTTATCGTGTAGCAAATGTCATATGCATAAAGAGTTCGGTTACATGAGGTTTCCTTCTGTTTTTAAGACTCTGTCATGCGGTTAAAGAATGTGATTGAAAATGGCGGTGCCTCTATTCACCTCTCACTTGCACTGTCGCTATCTATACTTACACCCGCCGATAAAGACTGCAGAAAAAATACGTCGCGATATGCGTTTTCCCTACATTCTGTAATTTCAGTCCATTATTTGTTATTAGAGTGAATAATAACAAAATGCCACAAACCACAAAAAATCTGTTGTTTTGCTTATTTGTGTGCTTTGATAGTGCTGAATTTTCTTCGTAATTTATATAATGTAAATAATAAATATATTTAAATTTATTTTTGTCATTGAGAAATAACTAACCATTTTTTTTTTAAATTTTCCTTTGCTTGTTTGTCCGAGCTAATTTTTGCAATAAAACTTTACGAACAAATTGAGTGTAATATAAGGAGTGATCTAGACAAAATTTTATCTGAAAATTTTAGAGATTTTATTAAAATAGAAATATTGATAAGTAAAAATAAATGATCTTTAATCTTAAGTCTAAATAACGCCACATTACAAGAAACCACCCAGGTAAATCCAGAGCAGGACATTAGTTATAAATTTAGTTTTAAATTCATGTACCTACTTGGGTGTACAGTTTATTTTTATTCAAATATTTTCTCCTTAATAGAACATTTCTAATTATTAGTGAGTTTTCACTATTTCTACTGCACATGTTGTCACATGTGTACATTTATCCATACGGGCTATAACACTGACTTAGAAGTATAGGTATTATATTTCTATGGGCTATAATTACTCTGAGACATCTACTGACACTGACAACTGACAAGAGTTTTAGCGGGAACTTGATCGTAGACTGATTGTCACTAGACGTGGGTCGTTACGTCATTTTCAAGAAACGTAACGAAACCAGTGACTTCATCGGCGTCACATGTTTCGAAACTAGTGATTTTTGTAACTGGCTACTTTTATTCGGCTACTGTGATTGTTTGCATAAATATCACCACCAACTATACAGTTACACACGAAACGAAAATCACAATCCGTGTTTGTAGCTATACAGTAACTGTTTTCTGTTAAATCAATAAATTAACTTCCCTTCATACTTTATTCAGGTTTAGGACAGACTGCATTAAATGTATTTATGATTGATTTGCGTTTACTATGACACTAATATTTTCATAAAATTATTAATGCATGCATATTTACAAGTCAATTTGATTGTATATACAATGATTATTGATATTTACAGTTTATTTACACTTTTTCAACGTTTTCACTGTCATTTGTTTTTGCACTTTTATTTACACTGTACAATTAATTTGTTTGTTTGTTTGGCTATTTACACACAGTTTTTAAGTTTTATAATATTATAAACATTTAAATTTTAAAATTTTTTATACTCATTTTTTAGTTATATTTTAATTTTATGAATAAACGAGTTCATGACTCCGTCAAAAATGTTTTAAAAATTATTTTAGTTAAATTCAATGTGACTCGCTTCCCGGAATCACAAACCGTTAAATATCTACAAACAGAGATTACTCTATTTTATTGTTTATGTCTATAGTCTTACGGATGAAAATTAAACGTACAATAAAACTGTTACTTACGATGGTTTGTTTATTGTTGTATGCCACATGTGCGCTTTGCGCTCGAGCGACCGACAGTCGACTCCCGCAATAATCACGGGTAACAGTAATCATAATCACGCATTTACAAAAATCACTACTTGTAACATGACTCGAAACTAGTGATTCGGTTACACGCCGCGTAGCCAGTTACTGTATCTAGTGACGTGAAATAACGCCCACGTCTAATTGTCACTCCTGTTTTGTCGCTCAAATAATGGTTTGAAGTGGAATTTGATACGTAAATGTGATGTGATTTTGTGAATTAAGTATCTGCGCTTGTGAAATATTGGAGAAAACGACGAAACAAGTGCTTTGATGTTGATATAAACCCCTTGGGCGACTTATGATCTTGGGTGTTCAAAATTCCCCAAAAACTTAGCAAAGTGACGCATTAGCATATTGTGAAGAAAAATTATATAAAAATGAAGATTTTGAAAGAAATGATAGGCTCATAAGAACCCAGAGCCGTAAAGCCAGTTAAATAAAAAAATGACAATGAATGTCATTGTTTGTGTGATAAGTATATACAGTATATATATACAGTAGTATATATATACAGTAATCGCAGTAATCTATGGTGATAAGTGCAGTGCAGACAAACAGTCGTTTAATAATTCCGTTCACGAATTTATAAATAAATTTGTTGAAAGCTTGAAAGCATAGATTACTGTATGTTAAAAGTTTAAAACAAAGAAGAGTAACCAAATAATATAAAAGGGAAACTCCCCTTGCTTTGAATTGAAATTAGGATTAGGTCAAACATTTTGAGGACTATTTTGAAGTAATTCATTACGAACATTGTTTCCTTATGAAACGTTACTAATATTTTCTATCGAAAATGTCTTTGGAACAAACGGCTTGTGATGGTAGGTTTTAGTTTAAAATGTCTAAGTTTTATGTTATGTTTACTATCATTGTTATTCTAATTTTGGCCTGAAGTACAAAAATGTTTATGTAATTAATACTAAGAGTGAATTTATGTAAGTAATACTAAGAGTGAAAATCTGGATGATATGAACAATGATAAGCAATTCTTCTGATTCAATAGTATTTCTACATCAGGTATAGGTCAATGTGCAGTTGATCCTTTAGCTACTGGTCTAGTGTATTATATTCATGGAGTATAACAGATCCTTTGATTATAATTTCATAATTTAAAGTTCCTCAATAGATTTATATTTTATTATCCATAAATTCCATCAATACCTTTTTTATTTTAATAAACAATAATCCATCCTGATAATAGTTTATTATTATTGCAACTCATTGATCATACTGATTACTGATAAGGATACTGCATATAATGCAGTAGTATGAGTGAGCAACATAAAAATATATCATTTCATATAAGTCGTGTTCCCCTTATGAGGCAATCTAAGGAGCCCAAGTTTGCCAGTGGACTAGTTATGTTATATTTGGTTTCTCTTTGTCAACAATATTTAGTTATTAAAAATCTCTTATAGCATCTATAAGAGATTAGAGAGAGAAGAGAGAGAGTATAATATTTTGCTTGTAATTATAATAGCATAATTTGATAAGGTTAATTATTGGCTGAATTCCACTACTCGTTAATATAACACATATTTTACATAAAAATAGAAATTATAGTTATTCAAGCCTAACTAGCTTCTTGTGGAGTCATCAAGTCAGTCAGTCAAGCATTTTCTTGATGTGACTAAAAATCTTGGAAAATGACCCCGGCATGTCAAGGTTCTATATCTATTAGCTTTAGGTTATGGAGCACTTTAGTGGGAGGTGAGCCGCTATCTCATTGTTATGACATTTATGCCAAATACATGTTTGTTAAAGGAACTATGCTTAATAAGAGCACTAGTAATAGTTCCAACTTGGGGTTTATTCGAATAAAGCCACATTTTTGATATACAGCTGCTGCTGTTAGGTAGGGCCTCCCTAGTATGTAGCATCTCATATGATTAATCGTACTACCATTGTGCATTTAAGTACTTGGTGCAGCTTCACATAAAATGGTGAAACAAATCAAAAAGATTATTTGTATAAATAATAGGATTTTGTGATCTGGTCCCCCTACACCATGGACTTTATCCATCTGCAATGTCTGCCTATGGGTCTACTGTGTCCATTCATCCTTTGAAGTGGTATCCTTTTAATACCATATACTATGTTCTTTTCTTAAACAAAAGAAAACCCCAAGTTATAAGCGATATGAAACTCAAACATTAGTATGAAAAAAATTAAATTTCAATTTTTAATTACAGTTATTGCATTCTAGCTTAATTTGATACGGAATCTTTGATGGCTAATACTAACATCTACATTAATATAAATGATTGATGTATTAGGTGCTCTTACAGACTTGAAGGCTTTTGAACGTCGACTGACAGAGGTTATAGCATGTCTTCAACCAGCCACTATGAGATGGAGAAGTAAGTATCAGATTTATTTCCTGTGCTAATATGTAAATGGACGCCTGGGAGTGGCGAGTTGAATGAGTTACCAACCGCACGTGTGTATACTTGAGATTTAGTTTAAAAATCATATCATACAGTAGTAACAATATTTATGCAGTAAACTATATATCGGTGTGATCCTTACCAAATTATCTATTGATTTGTGTATGTGACAGTTCAGAATTCCAAGTAATAGTGCGGAAATAAACGTTAAATAAATCCAACAATTGTGTTTCTGTGCTTTAACAATATATTCATGCCATGTCACCTTGAAAGTTAAACCGGTTACCCGCCATACACCTGACTAGTGTATTTTATGCTTTTATTGGCTATTTTCGCTGCAGGTCGCTTGGCGTAGCGGTTCAACTTAGTGATATCATCTATCAAGGGGGGATCTAGTCCCGATTGGTAAAGCTTCTTGCGCTTTTTTTTTTGGTTTTTACATGTTTATTAGCTTATTTACGTTTTTTTTCTTTTTTGGCATTTGTTTGTTTTAAATATAAGTATAAACATTATGCTGAATAAAATTGATTGTGCTGGTTGCCGTAACCCAATTGTGGCAAAGAAACATCTTCAATGCAGTGGGTGTCCACAGCCCTACAACCTCCAATGTGCAAACATTACATTGAGCCAATTTAATAGCATGGCAGAAGATCAAAGGGCTAAATGGAAATGTGGTATGTATTAGTAAACAGCCGAAAACGATAACATAGATACCCAGGTACGTGTGGGTGTAGAAGGGGTCAATAGAAATAGAGGTGCAGCAGCGGTGAGTCCTCAGGACTTATTAGTCGACGATAGAGCGCAGAGTGAAACTATGCCAGCAAAAGATCTACAACTGCTTATATGGAGGTACGTCAATTCAAAGAAGAAATGAGAGCCACACGTCTCCAAATGGAATTACTTAATGGCACTTTGGCTGCTCTGGCGCTCAGAATTGATGAATCCGATAAAAAAATTGAAAAGTTAGAAGCTCGTGTGGATCTTCTGGAAGATCGTCATGCTGATAGTAGTACGTCGTCCAATGTTCGTTCTTTACTGGATACAATTGAGCAACTTAAGTGTGATTTGAATGATTGTGATCAGGAACTATTGTGTAATGATATAGAGATCACTAGCATCCCCGAAGAGAAAGGTGAAAACTTAATGCACATTGTCACCACTTTGGCCATGAAGTTGGGTGTCAAGCTTTCTGAGAATGATTTAGTCAGCGCCACACGCGTGGGAACAAAATGTGTCCTCGGAAACTGTGCCGGAGTCACGTCCGAGGCCTATAGTTGTGAAGCTCGGCAGACGCGCTCTTAAGGGTTAAGTGTTGATGGCGACTCGCGTTCGTCGCGGTATCACTACCGAAGGCACTGGTTTACCGGCTCTGCACCGTCGATTCTACGTCAATGAGAGACTGACGAAAGTCAACCGGCGACTTTTTTGGCAGCTCGTGAAATCGGAAGTAAACTGGGCTGGCAGTTCATATGGACAAGGGAAGGCAGGATATACGCACGCCGGCACCAGGGAGCAGAATACCCGCGTCAGCGTATTCGTACGGCGAGGGACTTGAGCCGGGTATTTGGGGTTGATACCGTTAGTAGATCTCTCATCAAAAATGATTAACTACATCTGTATTTTTTATTATATATATGGTATTACTTTAATATATATTTGTTGCATAAATCTATTACCATTTGTTAAACAATATCATTTATGTAGTACCCACTTGCTACTTGTTAGCTGTGTCTTCTTCTGCTTGTTTTCTAATAGGCTTAATATTTTAGTCATTGCATTTTCATCTGTTTTGTATAATAATCTTAGCATTTTAAAATCATCAAATATAAATGAAAGGCAGTGGAATGTAACATATACTTTGTTAAATGATTTGTATGACTTGTATGATGAAGTTCATGACATATTTTCAACTTCCTTTTATCTTAACTATGTATTAATATATGTGCCTTATTGGTTATTAATATACAGGTGTTGTGTGGGCGTTCTTGCAGTGACAATAGTTAACCAAAATCGAGAAAAAATGCAGCACAATATGATATGTCCATCTCAAAACATTCTTATTACACTTATCCTGTGTCCCCGCTCATTTAGTGGGCAGTGTTCTTGTAACAATAACTTATTTTACGTTATAATAAAACCACAGTCAAAGCTATTTAAGTTAGGTCTTTATAATGTGGGATCACTCTATACAGGACATGATCATTTTCTTATTCCTATGGATCGTTATAGTCCAGATATAGTTGCAATTAACGAATCATGGATCCAAAGTGGGCAAGAGGCTCGTGCGCCGGCCGTACCCGGCTACTCCGAGTCACTCCGCGCCCGCTACATATGCGCGGTGGCCGGGGGGGTGGGGTGGGTGGGTGGGGTGGACTTGCTTTTTATATTAAACGCGACGTTAATGTGAGATATTTGATTAGGCCTAATGTGCAAATTGAGCAGATGTGGTTATCGACTCGGGTCAATGGTTATAGTGTTGCTATAGGTACTGCGTACAGACCAGAATGGATCAATATAGATATATTTATTGACGCTTTAACTGACTCCATTAATTATTTTTCAAAGTATGATTTTATTGTATTGTTGGGAGATTTTAACATTAACATGCTTGTGGAAAGTAATAGTAGTACTGTCAAACTTACTCAATTCCTTGATTACATGCACCTCCGTCAGGTTGTTAGTGAGGCGACTCGTTACACATCGTATACTGAGACTCTGAGACTGATAGATCTTGTTTGTACGAATGCACCAGTTCGTGATGTCACTGTCAACAATATAATGGATTCCAATGGACACGCAAAGGTTAATGTTACATTATCGTTAAAAAAGTTAAAAAACCAACTAGAACTTTCAGTTTCAGGCCAATTAATAAAATAAATCTAAATGAATTTAATAATGATTTATATGCAATCAACTGGGACGATTTGATTGAGTTACCTTCATTGGATATGATGGTGGAAAAATTTAATTCAATGATGATCTCTCTCTTTGTTAAGCATGCAGCAGTGAAAACAATAACTCTAAAACAAAATTATTCACTGCCGTGGGTAACCGATGTCTGTAAAATGATGATCGATGAGCGTAATATGGCTCACGATTTCTATAGAAAATCCGGATCAGACGAACATAAAAAATATTACAAGAAGCTCAAAAGTCTATTGTTAACAAGTATTGCAGGAGAAAAGCGGGCCTAATTCAATAGTTTAGTTAATTCTCAAGCTAAAAATAGCAAAACATTTTGGAAAAATTTGAAGGAAAAAATTTTGGTTGACCCCTCGAAAGGCAAATCCTTGCCTCATGCCTCAATGATCATTTCTTGAATATTCCGGGAGACAATGTAGTTTCCAATGCAGATATAATATTTTTGAACATAACAAATTCCATACAGAGGTATTTAAATTAGCTCCCGTAGAATCAACAGATATTTCTAAATATATAATGTCCATAAAATCGAATGCATTGAATGGACAGGATGGAATTAGCAGAGATATGATATTACTCTCTCTTCCTTGCACTCTGGATACAATCACGGCTATAATTTTAAGACAATTATGACGGGTATAGTTTCTGATAAGTGGAAGGAGGCACTAGTGACCCCAATACCTAAAAATTAAAACCCGATCGAATTAAAAGATCTTAGGCCCATCAGCATTTTGCCATTCCTTGCAAAACTGCTGGAGAAAGCTATTTGCGAACAGTTGACAAAATTTGTTGAAACGAACAACATCTTGCCTCATTTACAATCTGGGTTTCGCAAAGGACGTGGCACATCGACTGCTTTACTTTCGATTCCGGACACAGTACGATTCTAACGCTATTAGACTATTCCCGCGCTTTCGACTGCCTAAATATTCACCTACTGCTTGTTAAACTGTCATATTATGGTTTAGACAAAAATTCGGTCAAGTGGTTCAGTAGTTACTTGAATAATCGGTACCAATCAGTAAAATTGGTAAAAAGTGATGGGTCTATAGTAAGTTCTCACCCAAGGCTCTAATCGTGGTGTTCCTCAGGGTTCAATACTTGGTCCACTTCTTTTTATAATTTACTGCGCTGATCTTGTCAAAGTTATAATATCTGCTACGCTGATGATGTGCAAATATACGTGTCGGACTCACCAGATAAGTTACCACAAGCTGTCACACGGCTTAATGAGGACTTGGACAGAATTACTGACTGGTCAATAAGAAATGCCCTTGTTTTAAACCCTTCAAAGTCAAAATATACGGTCATGGGCACAAAGACGCAGAATTAGAATTTGTGGTGACCTAGACGTTAAGATTCATGGTAAACATATAATGCGCGTGGATGAAGCCAAAAACCTTGGCATTACCTTCGACACTAAAAAACTGTTTTTATAGCCTAAAGGTTTTATACCAAATCCGTGACCAACTTTCTGTACCATCACGCATTACTCTTTGCGAGTCATTGGTTTTGTCTAGGCTCAACAACGGAGATGTTGTTTATGGACCTCGGATTTTCAGCAAAACAAAGCGACTAATACAACCCGTGCAAAATGCATGTTGTCGGTTCCGTTTTGATGTACCTCCCAGAAATCACATTGCACCCTTTCTGAACAATGCTTCCATGCTCAATATGGACTCACGTAGAGAGCTACACTTAGGAGGACTAGTCTTTAGTGTTATTAAGCTTAAGAAACCAGAGTACTTGCATGCAAAGATAAAGTTTGCTACGCAAAATTCTGGAAAACAATTGAGGTCCATAAGATCAGCACTCCTATATTACAGCCATAAAACAGCGGCATTTACTGGCAGTTTCCGATATATGGCAACGAAGTGTTGGAATAACATCCCACCACCAATAAGAAATCTTAACACCAACTACAAGTTTAAAAATAAATTCAAAACATATCTTCTAGATAAACAAAACCAAGGTATTCCCAAACACTTCGTTTGCCAGCTATAAACCCTGGCATTTTATTTTCTTTTTTTAGGGTTCCGTAGTCAACTAGGAACCCTTATAGGTTCGCCATGTCTGTCTGTCCCTCTGTCCGTCCTCGCTTAATCTCTGTGACCGTTAGCACTAGAAAGCTGAAATTTGGTACCAATATGTGTACCAATCACGCCGACAAAGTGGTAAAATAAAAATTGGAAAAAATGTTTTATTAGAGTAGCCCCCCTATATGTAAAGTGGGAAGTGATTTTTTTTTAATTTCAACCCTAACGTGTGATATATTGTTGGAAAGGTATTTAAAAATGAATGGGGGTTTACCACAATCATTTTTTGATAATGTCAATAATTTCGGAAATAATCGCTCCAAAAGTAAAAAACAATGTGTCCCCCTCCCCCCTCTCTAACTTTTGAACCACAAGTTTAGAAAATATGAAAAAATCTGAAAAGTAGAACTTTATAAGGACTTTCTGGGAAAATCATTTTGAACTTGGATGGAAACAACAGTACCCACTACCGGGAGCAGTTGCAGGAGCGCGGAGCGCTGCTGGAGCGTGAACAAAATGGATACCCACCTTTAAACTCATAAGTGGGAACACTTATTGTGACGGACGGGAAACTACGGAACCCTACACTGAGCGTGGCCCGACACGCTCTTGGCCGGTTTTTATTTCTTTTTTCTTTTACTAACTCATCATGGTTGGCTAAGTCATTTAGGTACTAGCCTTAATTGGGTACGGAGTCTTACACATCTTTTCCGTCATTTTTTACTAAATTAAACCCAAGGTATAAATCATAGAGCTGAAAGGACACATCTTTCAGACATAATTACACTACAATAATATTAATGTGCAAAAAAAATAGTTTTTTCTTTATTTCTTTCTGATTGTACTATTGTGCTCATTTTCTTCTCGCCACCTCGAGGGTATTAGCTGAAAATCAGTGTTTGCTTTCTGAGCAATATTAATCGCTGAGCTATGACCAATTTGTTTAACTGCAACACACATGTACATTTAGATCATAAGTTTATGTATTTTTTTTCACAATACTTTGATTGTATATCTAGTTTAATCACTGAATTTACGTGTGTAATTGGAGATACAAATAAACGTTTTTATCTATCTACGAGGGTGGATTGAAAAGTACTCGGCCTAACCAAGAAAATTAAATGATGGTGATTATGTAGAAAAATTTATTTTTCTACATAATCACCATCAAGTTCAATACACTTTTGCCACCTCCCCTTCCAAGCATTTAGACCGTTGAAAAAAAAGAATCTTCCTTAGAGTCAAAATATGCGTCTACAGCTGCTTTGACCTCGTCGTTTGTCGAAAATCTTTGACCTCCCAAGTGCTTTTTTAGGTTAGAGAACAGAAAGAAGTCTTATGGTGCCAGATCAGGTGAATACGGCGGATGCGGTAACAGTTCAAAGCCACAGTTGTGAATTTCAGCCATTGACTGTACTGACGTGTGAACACGGGCGTTATCTTGATGAAACAGGACTTTTCTTCCGAGCATTCCTCGACGTTTTTCTTTTATTTCCTCTCGTAAACGACGTAGTAAGGTGCAGTAGTAATCAGAGTTTATAGTCTGACCCCTTTCAAGATAATCAATCATAATCACACCTTTCGAGTCCCGTGAACACGGGCGTTATCTTGATGAAACAGGACTTTTCTTCCGAGCATTCCTCGACGTTTTTCTTTTATTTCCTCTCGTAAACGACGTAGTAAGGTGCAGTAGTAATCAGAGTTTATAGTCTGACCCCTTTCAAGATAATCAATCATAATCACACCTTTCGAGTCCCAGAATACTGAAGCCATCACCTTATTTGCCGACAAAATCGACTTAGCCTTTTTAGGGGGTGGTGAACCAGGTCTTCTCCACTGTTTTGATTGTTGTTTTGTTTCCGGTGTACAGTAATGAACCCATGTTTCGTCCATAGTAACAAAACGATTCAAAAAATCATCTGCATCGGCTTCAAATAACTCCAAACAGTCGCGTGAAATAGTCAATCGCGTCCTTTTTTGTTCAACTGAAAGCAGTCGCGGAACCCACCTCGCAGACACCTTGTGGAAACCCAACTCGTTGACAATGATGTTTTGAGTTCGTTCATAATAGATGCCTATAATCTCGGCTATCTCTCTAATTTTTAATCTGCGGTCTCCCATTATTAAATCAAGTACTTTTTTAATATTTTCGTCAGTAGTTGACGTCGAAGGCCTTCCAGAGCGGGGTTCATCTTTCACACTCTCTCTACCACGCTTAAATTCTGCTATCCATTTTTTGACGGATGAATATGACAGAGCACAATCGCCTAATGTACTGACCATGTCATCATGGATGGCTTTTGATGATAGCCCCTTCTTATGGAGGTACTTAATGACGGCACGCTGCTCGATTTGCTCCATTCGCGGAAATTATGTCCGATTACTTTGTTAATAAATTTATAAAATCACAACTAATTATCGCACACGTTTCGAACTTCACACAATGAACTAGTCTGAACTGAACTAAATAATATGGGTAGATTTGATTTTTAGAATTGAATGGATCTGTGTTAGGCCGAGTACTTTTCAATCCACCCTCGTATCAAATATATTATTTATAATTTTTTTAATCATGTGTAGTATTTGATAATAAGGTCTATTTTCTATGGGTAGATTTGATTTTTAGAATTGAATGGATCTGTGTTAGGCCGAGTACTTTTCAATCCACCCTCGTATCAAATATATTATTTATAATTTTTTTTAATCATGTGTAGTATTTGATAATAAGGTCTATTTTCAGCTATAGGCGAAGCAGATTGTTCAGCTTTTGCTTCAACCTAAATCAAAGCTAATGGTTGAATTGTGCTTAGATTTTTTTAAGCGCTAGTAGCAAGTAAAGATGACAATTCCAACTCTCACTTTACTCTTTCACTCAAACTCAATTAAATTATTTTTTAACAAAACAATTAAATTCAGTTAAATGTTATGTTAAAGATATAGGCTATACTTTGTGAGTGAGTAGTGGTTTGGTGCAATTCCTCTCATTTCTGTGAACAATTATTTTGTCACTCTTCTTGTACACCACAATATTAGATGATAATAGATTTGATGAAAAGCATTACAGTCGTTAATCACTTTTATTAGCTTTTCATTAGGTTAAGAAAAAGATGTATTTTTTTAGGATAGGATGACAAACGAGCACACAGTCCACCTGATGGTAAGTGGTTGCTGTGGCCTATAGACATCTACATTTATCCTCGATTACAAATCAAAATGCAGATACGTTGTCATCTGTGAGGACTTAGATGAAATGCCTTGTTTCCGGTAATAAAGGTATCCGGTTCTCTACACTCACCATACAAAACACAGCAGCATTAAGCTACTATTTGACGCTGGTATTCTGTGAGAGCGTGGTCCCTCCCCGGTCGAGCCGACCCATTCATGCTACAACTATAATGTAACTGCAGCATGGCTCTACCACATAAAAAAATGTGTGTATAGACTTTTCACATAATATATGAGGGTCTGAATGATTAAACGAATGATGATATTAGTTGTTCAAATAATAGCTCTTAATACTCTTAACAAAATCAATCGAAGTTATTCAACTTGTCTAAATATTTACGAATGCTCTAGGAAGGTACTGTTTGTCAAGTGTGTGTATGTCTGTATGCTGATTTGTCATAGTTGTGGAAGTGACATAGAGTATAATTTTTTTTCTCTTTTTTCAGTACACTTACTGTCAGGTTTTATAAATTACTGTTCTAAACTTTAGTCGTTTTATTTTTTTCTAATTTTAATATATGATTTTCCAGTCCTTTTGGCAGTTGTATCTGTGTGTAGTGCAATAGCAGCATGGCATTGGTTGACTGATCCCCTCACGCCAGTGGTTTCTCTTACACAGTCACTATGGAATCACCCATTCTTTGCGTTCACTTCAACATTCTTAGGTAATTGCAGCTTTTATATTTATTTATTTTTACAGAAAATTACAATTACATGTTTTCACAGTGTAGGAATAGACTGTTACAATATCTACTACATATTGTCTCATAAGAGACCCATCTGGTTTGCTTCCCAGTGCAGCAGTGTCTAGCTTAAACAAAAACTGTGGTAGCCTTCTTGTCTATGGAGCTTGGCAACTATGGCTAATATTCTGTATCAAACTATTGGGCAATCTGTTGGGCATATGTTCAGTTGTGGACTTTTGACAGTCTGTTATGGTAACGATAACATGTTTTTTTGAATAACGTAGGGACATATTAAATCTACCAACATGCAACGCTCCATATCCTTCTCAGTAAGAACAGGGCTGTTCTCAGCCGATTTTTAGGGTTCCGTAGTCAACTAGGAACCCTTATAGTTTCGCCATGTCTGTCTGTCCGTCTGTCCGTCCTCGCTTAATCTCTGTGACCGTTAGCACTAGAAAGCTGAAATTTGGTACCAATATGTGTATCAATCACGCCGACAAAGTGGTAAAATAAAAATTGGAAAAAATGTTTTATTAGGGTAGCCCCCCTATATGTAAAGTTGGAAGTGATTTTTTTTTTAATTTCAACCCTTACGTGTGATATATTGTTGGAAAGGTATTCAAAAATGAATAAGGGTTTACTAAAATCATTTTTTGATAATGTCAATAATTTCGGAAATAATCGCTCCAAAAGTAAAAAACAATGTGTCCCCCCCCCCTTTAACTTTTGAACCATAAGTTTAGAAAATATGAAAAAAATCTGAAAAGTAGAACTTTATAAGGACTTTCTAGGAAAATAATTTTGAACTTGGATGGAAACAACAGTACCCACTACCGGGAGCAGTTGCAGGAGCGCGGAGCGCTGCTGGAGCGCGAACATAATGGATACCCACCTTTAAACTCATAAGTGGGAACACTTATTGTGACGGACGGGAAACTACGGAACCCTATACTGAGCGTGGCCCGACACGCTCTTGGCCGCTTTTTTAATCATTTTATTAAAGTACATTCTCTTTTTTAGAGAGATTTTGCTATAGTTGCTAAATTTGGCAGGTGGATTAGCAACCACAATATTAGACTCTTATACCGTTGACCCTGCTTCCCGTTTCAAATCTGAGTATTTTAAGTCTGGCGTAAATGAGATTGTTATATCGGCATCTGTTGAAATCTATTAATTTTCTTGTCTGATTTCCCAAAGTGGCCTCTTAAGACATTTATGGGACAAATTTTCTAACGTCGCCATCACACATTTAACAATGTAAATGGTGTCTCATCTACTGATTAAGGAGCTAGAGCATAGTACCGCTCCCCTGCCTTGCGACAGTAAGCGAAGAGGAATCTACATAGCTAGCATCTCCCGACGCATGTTGTTGAACGCTGTGACGGGAGGGGTAGGGGCTTATGTCTTCTTCCCTGACCACCGCAGCTGGGTTGGGACGCGTGGGGAGCGGAGTGTCGGTATTATGATGTGCCGTTCATTTGGTCAAGTGGTCGGAGTGTAGCCATAGACCCTGTAGTTGTAATCAATTGTTAGTTAAGAATATATTTGAGTTTATATCTTGATAAAGTTGTTTCTTTCTTTTCAGTTTTATTATTTATGATGGGAGTGCATAGGAAGGTTATAGCTCCTAGTATAATAACGGCACGTACTCGCTCTGTTCTAAATGACTTTAACATGTCTTGTGATGAGACCGGCAAGTTGATATTAAAACCAAGGCCTGCGAACAATTAAGTTTTTACTTATTGTATTTATTATCTATCCTAGACATTTGTAATTTGTAAATATTATATAAGTATTAAATGCTGTGTTGATTTGTAAAAATAAAACAAAGATACTAAGTTAAAGTTTTATTTATTATAACTTTGGTGTGTTTATTATATACAATAAATAAATGACTAAGTATAATATTTCGGTCAAACAAGAAACATTAAAATAAGGAGGTTATTGGTTGAATAAGGATGAAATGTAAGAAAGTTTAATATTAGTTTATTTGCTGGTATATTGCTAACTTTGAATAAAATAAAATACAGTAATTACTTAAACATAAGACCTACAGAAGTTATCCAAACAAATAGGAAATATGATTAACAATAAAAATAAATTTTTCGTAATTGTGCTTTTGACTAACATTAACTACAGTGTTTTTTCCATAATATCGTAACTCACTATTAAATAACATGAATTTGATTTTGTTAATTATTAATTTATGTCGATTCTAACATAGTACATTTTTAGACTCGACATAGAGTGTCAATTCAGTAGTCAGGAATCCGATACTGTCGTATCCTTCGTAAAATGTCGTTTATAAAAATAGATATATGTGTTTGGGCAGTGTTTGTTTTGGATTTTATTTATACAATGCCTTTTAAATCAATTCCTTATAATAAATGCAACTTGATGTATGACGATATTTAGATGATTGCAATTAACAGCCATGATTAAAATTATGGAAATACGTCAACAAGATATTAGAATTACTTAATCTATAAATAACTATAATTTTGTGCTAACTGTGCAAGTAATACATGTAACTTAGTTTATTTTCTAAAAGGTTAAATAAACTATGTCCTAAGGATAGAATATTTGTGCTACTGTGACAGGATGATAAGAATTAAATTCGAATTATAAGTATATTCATAGATTTGGGTAATTGAGCTCCATTGATGGATTTAAAAAAATCATAATGAATGTAATTAATAGTCTAATGTATGTTGTAAGTAATGCTTATTTATTGATTTATTAATTTCATTGAATTCTCTATTAAAAAGAATACAAAGGGCGGACTTATTTATACCTTTACTGTTGGCATACACGAATGAGTAATTTCAGAAGATTCTAGAACCTACATTAAATAAATAACAAATCAATTAAAATATCTGATGAGTTTAACAGAATTCTCAACAGCATACCTAATTTTAGAGTAGTTACTTTGAGCGCACATAGCGGCTGTTAATTATACTAATTTATTATACAATTCTAATTCATGCTAAATGTAACTTTAAAGTTATTTGATTGTAAATACATCCCAAATAACGCAAGTATAAACTTTAAACTATTTATAGCATACACGTATTATTTATACATGATTATTAAAACATATAAAACTCCATTCAAAATCACAATTATAACTTGAAGGCAGTGTATACATCCATAATATAAAATGTTAACGAAAGTAAGCTATTGTTGTATATTTTTGGTATTTTATATGAGCCTCATTTTGCTGAATACGTAAATTTTTAGTCAGCAATAATCACGAAAGAGTGGATTTGTAAGGGTTAATTCTTTTTAGAAATGCATTATAAAGTATAAGGTCAATGTCTGAGAACTATAATTTAAAATCAGTCTTAAAGAACGTGGATAATATAATATGAAATGCTTAATTTTTTTTAATACCGGTGCATTTTCATATACGGAACATAATTCATTCAGAATGTGTAGCGTAAACAACACTTATTGAATCTGTAAAATAAATATACATTTATTTAATTGTATATTTAGGAATTATTCTATCTGGTAATAAAACATAGTTCATAACAATTATATAGTAATGTGAATTATAACAATAGATGCAAACAATATATAGACATGATCCATTAATAGAATAAGACAGAATAAACTTTTGTTATGAGCTTAACTAGGAAACAATATCTTCTTAGTTTATCATCTAAAGACCAATTTACTAAAGATTTCTTAGTTACGCTCATGTTTGATAATATTTAATAATACTTGCGTCTAAACTTATTTATAATAAATTTTCATATAGAATAGTAGGTTATATTCTAACTTACAATTTGCGACTGACTTGTATAAATTCTGGTGTGAGTAGTAATATACAAACTTACAGAGTTACAGAGTACACGGACCTTGCATATGAGTGGGGTAAGGGAAAGATTTCTCAGAAACATTTGTTCATGGATAATATTTTGCTTTTGAAGCGTTTTATATCATAAATATATGTATATATTGAGTTCTAAAAGATGATCAATATATAATTTATAAATATTAAATTGTTTTGCTATCTATATAGTAGTTGAAATGTCACGTAAAGTTGCGACGATTTCTTGCACACTCACGCTGTACGCAAAAATGGCGTTACGTTTAATTCTTACCCATTACTAACATGTACTCATTCCATTATGGTAGTGTTTGAAACTAATTAAATAAATAAATGACGATCAATCTTAAAACAATATTCTTCACTAAACTAAATAAATCAAAATTAAAAATGTAAGGTCAATTTTGCTGGTGACAGTGGTTACTTAATATAATGCAGGTGAAAGATAGCCGCGTGTTCTCTATATAGTGCGAGGCTAAAATCGATTTTTAAATTTCTTTGTATAACAATAAAGACACGATAATATATAAAATTAATTAATCGTCGCAACTTACATTTAAATATTAAAATACAACTCATACGCCAATCACACACACACTCTTAATTACTTACGAGAACGTGATATTATTTCGATTAAAAATGGGCTTATGAAACTACCAAAATAGAATGTTATTATTCTGCATAGGAAATACACTCGTTCCAAACGAAGACGATGATTTAACATTATTATACTTTGAATATTTACTAATTCATTATTACTAAATTATCTAAACCTTGTCTATTTATTGTAGAAAAATATGACTAATAAAAACCATTCAATAAATCTATAATATTTTTTAAACTGAAAACTTCCGTGTTTCAGAAGTATATTTAAATAAATGGTTATTGTCTATCATTTTTACACAAAAAAAGAAGAAGAAAACAATGAAAATAACATTATTAATGTTTTTTTAAAGAAAATTTTATGTATGAAAGAAATTATATGTTGTCGTTTAACTAACGTTTGTAAGCTGAACCACACACACTTAAAAGTTTTTGTTATATTTTACAATAATAAAAACTAAGCAATTTTTCCTTTGCCCTATGTTTACGCGACATGGGAAACATTATATAATATACTAAAGACAAAGGCATTTTATCATACGAAATACTGACAATTTGTGTACGATAAAAAAATGTAAACGACTGTACTACAATAAAAAGACAAGTCACTAGAGCAACGTAAAAATGCATGCCGACGAGAAATCCCCACAGGTATTTTATTGTTAAATCATTCCCCACAGCAACATGCAAGGCTTGAATGGTGTCCTCACGCTGCCAGGAGGGTTTTAATGTTCTTCGGCGTCGACTGGTGGTTAAGATGCTTCGTGGTATATCGTAACGCGTTAAGTAGGGGCTCCGCTTTAGCCGGCGGCTGCTGTTGGAGGAACTTAACGCAACCCTTGACGTCTACCGACGAGGAACGGCAAAAGGCGCCCGAGGGATGCACCCAGTCATATAGAATGATCAGTCCAACCATAACACGGAGTACCAGCAGCGATGTTTCTTCACGGCTGAATTGTGCGACGAGTTTTCTGGAAAGAGAAAAGTATAGCCTTGATTATAACTAGCATAGTGGAAACAGCTGAAGTAGCTCAAATGTTTTAAAGTTGTGCATGTTGGCTAGCTTAATCTTAAAAGCTAACTTAAATTTAGCTTCAGTCAGTTTTTGGACGATTATTAATAATACATTTCCCTACGTTCAAAATTTTTGGATACTGATACTGATAACGCAGTTAACGGGAACCACAGGGTTTTTGTTACATGTTGTATAAATGTCATAAAAAGAAATTTTTGTCATCATCGAGATAGCTTTTTCTCTGTGTATTATTTATTCATGTGATAATATCGCTGTGTACCGTAGACAGAGAAACCTATAGACAAATTGACGCCTTCTCTCGCATTCGCACACGAAAAAGATAGATTTATGCATACGTCTTGCATAGAAATGAGACAGAGCGGTGTGAATGTTTGCACCTTTCTCCGTGCCGGTTTTTTTGTTTAGCAAAACTACAACTACACTTTGCTAAACATCTTTGACAGTTCGTAGCGATCTAAGGAGTTTACAAGTTGGTTTAAATGAGAAAAAAGTGTTTTGTGAGCTTAATATTGTTGAATATTGTTCAGTTCAGTTCTTAGAACAATTAAAAGTTTTATCTAAATATGTTTAAGTCATAAAGATTATTGTATAACCTAAAACTACGTTGTCGTCCTTTCTCACTCGAGGCCACGCTAATCATTAGTCTATAGGTTTCTCTGTCTACGCTGTGTACCTATCAGGTACACTATTTATTATTTTTAAATGACAGATGATCCATAACGAGCGCTCGACAGCTCAAACTGATGCGTTTGCGCTTTGCGCGAGGATGCTGTGTGTGGTTAGTCACTCGCGCTCATATTGCCAGTCCCTTGTCTCGCGCCCTAAAAACTGCAGGGAGCGATGGGCATGTCCGAGGAGCATAACGTGCGGCATGACGAGTACTGTGCCACACTACGTCTGCCGCCTTTCCTCGCTATTTTCCATGCCACTCGACGAGCTTCTGAAAGCGGGTGGAACACCGGTACTTTGAAGTCCTTCAGAAGCTCTTCAATTCCATCCTCCATGGTGGCACTACTCCGGAGGCGTGGAGCAGAAGTGCGGTGGTCTTGTTCTTCAAGAAAGGTGACAACGCCCTCTTAAAGAACTACAGAAAGATATCCCTTCTGAGCCGCGTCTACGTGCTGTTTTCGAGAGTCATTACGAATCGTCTCGCAAGCAGACTCGACGACTTCCAGCCTCCCGAACAAGCCGGTTTCCGAAAAGGCTTCAGTACCATAGACCACATACATACCCTGCGGCAGATTGTACAGAAGTCCGAAGAGTACAATCTGCCACTTTGCCTGGCGTATGTGGACTATGAGAAAGCCTTTGATTCCTTCGAAATTTGGGCGGTGCTACAGTCCCTTCAGCGGTGCCAAGTTGACTGTCGGTATATCGAAGTGCTGAAGTGTTTGTACAGTAGGGCTACGATGGCTATCCGAGTACAGAACTAGAGCTCGAAACCTATCCAACTGCAGTGAGGTGTAAGACAGGGTGACGTTATATCTCCGAAACTTTTCACCGCTGCATTGGAAGACGTTTTCAAGCTACTGGACTGGAAAGGATACGGTATTAACATCAATGGCGAGTATATCACTCACCTTCGATTTGCCGATGATATAGTCCTTATGGCAGAATCGCTGGAGGACCTAAGGACTATGCTCAATGACCTCAATGGTGTCTCCCAAAGGATAGGTCATAAGATTAACATGGACAAAACAAAGATCATGTCTTATGTCCATGTCACACCTATGCCGGTAGTTGTTGGGAGCACTATGCTCGAAGTTGTTGACGATACTATACTATAAAAAAGACTAACCACACAGGATATAATGCCGGAGTGCATGTGCAAGCACATATGCATTCTAGTCCCGTGCTCTCATAGACCGATCGGACGGTAAACCGACACGATCCAGAGAGATCAGGCACAGGACCAAGACCAGAAAAAATCCCAATTACTGATTTTGACTCGACCCGGATTCAAATCCAGGACCTCATGATCAGAAACCGTGTTTACGACCACTAGACCAACGAGGTAGTAATAAGATATTACTAATAAAATTACTAATAAATACATTACACAAGATTAAGCACAGTAAATCACAGATTTAGTTATTTTTCATCTACTAACATTACATTTCTACAATGTACATCACTAATTCACAGAATTATTTAAATAAAAATTCACTTAGTTTAAGCCACGGTAGATTACAAGGGAAGCGCTCAGTTTCCGCAGGCACTACCGAAATTGTCAATTAAATTTAAAATTTTGATTTACCATGCGCCTGGCGTTGGAGAAAAGGATCGCAAGGAAAACTAGAGGTCTTAGATCTAAAATATTTAGAGAGATTGTGAGATCAGCGTGACTGGGCTCTTTCCCTCAGCCTCTAGAGGCGTGTTTCCCGCGGTGGGATGTATCCTCCCGGCCACACACTCGTCGAGTGGCATGGAAAATAGCGAGGAAAGGCGGCAGACGTAGTGTGGCACAGTACTCGTCATGCCGCACGTTATGCTCCTCGGACATGCCCATCGCTCCCTGCAGTTTATAGGGCGCGAGACAAGGGACTGGCAATATGAGCGCGAGTGACTAACTACACACAGCATCCTCGCGCAAAGCGCAAACGCATCAGTTTAGAGCTGTCGAGCGCTCGTTATGGATCATCTGTCATTTAAAAATAATAAATAGTGTACCTGATAGGTACACAGCGTAGACAGAGAAACCTATAGACTAATGATTAGCGTGGCCTCGAGTGAGAAAGGACGATAACGTAGTTTTAGGTTATACAATAATCTTTATGACTTAAACATATTTAGATAAAACTTTTAATTGTTCTAAGAACTGAACTGAACAAGATTCACCAATATTAAGCTCACAAAACACTTTTTTCTCATTTAAACCAACTTGTAAACTCCTTAGATCGCTACGAACTGTCAAAGATGTTTAGCAAAGTGTAGTTGTAGTTTTGCTAAACAAAAAAACCGGCACGGAGAAAGGTACAAACAATCACACCGCTCTGTCTCATTTATATGCAAGACGTATGCATAAATCTATCTTTTTCGTGTGCGAATGCGAGAGAAGGCGTCAATTTGTCTATAGGTTTCTCTGTCTACGGTACACAGCGTTATTATCACATGAATAAATAATACACAGAGAAAAAGCTATCTCGATGATGACAAAAATTTCTTTTTACGACATTTATACAACATGTAACAAAAACCCTGTGGTTCCCGTTAACTGCGTCATCAGTATCCAAGCATATCGAAATAATTTTTTTTTCAAAAAAAAACGCATTTAAAAAAATTAATTTTAATGAAAAAAAATTTGATTTGCAAATTTTATGTGGTTTTATTATCCCTGCATTGGCCGATGAGTAAGAGGATTGTCAAAGACCCCGCATTACCGATACTCGTGTGAGTTAGAGGACCACTTACAGTTTGCAAATTAATTTTTTTTCATTAAAAAATATTTTTTAAATGCATTTTTTTGAAAAAAAAAAAATGTTTCTATACGCTTGCCTACTGATTCTGATAACACACTTAACGGGAACCACAGGGTTTTTGTTACATATTGTATAATTAGCTATAATATGCATAGCTCGCACGCTGCAACAGTAGTGCGGTGCGTCGCGATTAATTGCGCGAGTAGAGCAGTGTGTGGACAGGCAGGGCAACATCGCGGCAGCGCGAGGAGCAGAGGGATAAGCATTAAGCAGAGAGAGGAGCATAGTGTGGCTTAGCAATATCAAGCTGTTACTTTATTTCTTATATACGAACACCTTTTAATAGTTATGTAGATTTTAATTTTGTAACAAATGAAATGTACCAATGCCGTTGGTGCACCCAACAAAGAAAAGCGAAAGTAAAATGTGTTCTCCTTCTTTGCTAAAGCTGTATAAAATAAACGCACTACTAAATTTATAGTACCTTTGCTATGGACATCTAACGGTGAAATGTCAAATACAGTTATGAATTCACGGAAAATGTATGTAGGTCATACTAACACATGGCATGTGGTGTCAATACATACTTATACTGTTTTGTAAAAATTCGATATGGAGCATGGTCGTATTCAAAAAAAGGTAAATATTCTCATTTTTCAACTCGAGTGCATGTTTTATCGTTGTATTTATTTACGCGATATCATAGTCAACAATTGTCAATCGATTTAGATGATTCTTTTTAAATAGGTATACTTCAAGGTGATATATATTGGGATTTTATAGAATAGAATAGAAGTATTGAAAATACCTCTGTGTCCTGGGGAGAACCAGCAAGAAACCCTGCGGGACTTTTTTTTAAAACATATTTCACTATACAATAAATTTGTATGGCTGTGGAGCACACTCTTTTGAATATTTTAGAATAATTTTTGACATAATTTATCTAAAAACATCGGAAAGATTATATGATCTTTCATTGTAAAATTCATATAATCTTCGTCTGCTCTTATGAATTTCTACTGTCGCCCACAAATCAATATCTTGCGACTGTTCCTGGAGAATGTTTTAGAAGTAAATGATTTATTAAATTCATTGCTTATAAGGGTAAATAATAGTCCATATAATTAATTAGTCTGAATTTTTCTTGTAAGAAAGTGATGGAAGTTTTTTTAACGTATTATTTCTAAATCTCTTCAGGCGTTTTGTATTAATCGGAGCAAACACAATTTTCTAAATTTCCTGTTTTTTGTGCATATACGGTAATGAAAGCAGTTGTTCACAGTGATCTGAACTTAGTTTTTGAATTATGAATTTCTTGATTAGTACAACATTTGTAAAATATTATCAAGTTAGTTGCACTACACCCTGCAGTACGTGTAGCTGCAAATAATAAATTATCAAGCTTGTATGATTTGCACAATGAGCAAAATTTAATACTAATGAAAGAAGGTTCCAGAGAATTGATATTAAAGTCTCCAACAAGAGATTTATTCTGTTTATTAAGCAAATGTTTTCTAAAAATAACTTCTTCCATAATTTTTTCAATGGTATATCTATCATACCTTGCACATGGGGATCTGTAAAAAGTAAAAACTGACAACAATGAGGTGCTCAAGCTCAACATATGGCATTTCTACAGTTCGCTCAACAGAGAGAGGCTCACAATATGTTTACGTTCTTTACATGATACGGATTTTTTTAGCTAATATTAAGAATCCACCACGTAATTTAATATCGCTATTAAAAGAATTGACCACCTGGTGATTACTGAAATCATAAACTCAATATCAAAAACTGAAGGTAGACGGGCTAACTATAATATCGGGACGTCAAACATCTCAGTCCCTCCCGTAACAATGGGTGCTGTAAAGCACCCGAAACGTCGGAAATTAAAAAGTTGAATTAAACGCGATAAAATCCGTAAAAATGAGTTTCATTTAATTCATTTTAGATCGTTAAAGTCGACTTTTACTTTTTTTGAAGTATTTTTTAATACTTATGTAATTTTTTAATTGAGTATAATTATTCATTAATTTAAAAATAAGCCCTATGGTCAAAACAGTAACTAAAAAACTAGAATGTCTGTTTTTGACACGTAGAGTGTACCAGTCTGTAAATTTTATTGATAATTTTAATGCTTTACAAAACAAATTGTTAAAAAAAGTTTACACTATCATTCCCTTATTTGGTAAGACTTTCCAACCTCAATCAATTCCATCAACCAAATCGCAAAACAATAATTTAATGCATATAATATACGTTTTTATCGTACAAACCTATGTAGCCTCATGTAGCAGATGTTTGAATTTAAGCAATACATATGATTTTTATGTGTTAGTAAAACACGTTTTCCTGTAACTAACGTAATAAAAAGGTGTTATACGTATATTAATAGAGAAAATGCGGATGTTTTGGATATTCCATGTTATGTTTGTTCAAACATCGGGCAATAAAACTATGTGTGCACGCGGATGTGTATCCGGGTCGCAAGATTCTCAACAGGGCGTGCCCTGAATTTTGTGTAGTTTGTTTTGTACTTTGTGCTTTACCCAAAGTAAAAATATTTGATATAGATGTTTAACGAAATGTGCCAATGTTAGGATCAAACACACTGGTAAACACAATTTAATGCAATTATCTAACTCAAACGAATAACAACTAAGGCCATCAGCTTTCAGCGATTTCCCTACAGCTAATACAATGAAATCAGTGCAAAACTTGTTATGTTGCCCTTCTACGTATAGTATGTACATTATAACGAATTTTAACCGAAATTAAAATGAATTTTACAATTCTTTTGTATTGATACATCGCAATATCTTCGGGGTCAGTTTATAGATTTTGCTTATTGATATTATATACCAATGAATTCTTCATTAATTTTCCGACTTAAAAGGCAATTATGAACATATCACGAAGTTTTTAATGCTATATCAAAAGTAGTAGGTAGGTACACTGGTTTAACGTCAATAATTTGCTTTTAACGGTAATGAAACGAAATGTATTAAATTAAACACACCAAATGTTAAATAGGCGAATACCAATGTGCTTTTAAATGGGGAAGAGCTGAGTCTTGTTGAATCCACTGTTTTTCTCGGAATTACAGTTGATGCGAAGCTTTTATGGGGCCCTCATATATCTAAGCTAGCTAGCAAACTCAGTTCTACAGCATGATCTGACAAAAAGGCCTTACATGTATTGAAACAGCTAAGATTAGTTTATTTTATTTATTTCCATAGCATAATGTCATATGGATTATGGCTTTGTGGTAATGCTACTGACATATAAAATATCTTTGTTTTGCAGAAAAGGGTCATACGAGCAATTTATAGCCTAGGTCCGAAGGAATCCCTTAGAGAAAAAATATTAAAGATATAAATATAGTAACTTTGGCCTCTTAATATATTTACGAAAGTTTAATGTTAATGTAAATAATTTAATAAAAGAAAATCTAAAAGTGCACACCTCGATGGCCGATTATATTATTATTATATACATATATTCTTACGATATAATATTTTTTATAAATGAAAATATTCTCACCACTTATGTTTTAAAAGAAATATAACTAAGTATTATCAGTAATTAAATGAAGGAGGAAAGTAAAAACGTTATGTACTGAAAAGTATTGTACGAATGTCCCGCTTATATTACTCTAAGATCTAAAACGTTATCATTTGTCTGTGCTTTCATAAAATTAAAACTAGATATAATATACATAGTATAATTGATCGCAAGGTTTTAGATAAGATTTTAGCTCTGAACATTTTATAAAGTTTAAAAGCAGTAGATAAAGATGTAAGACTTCAAATTATTGTCACTCTGGACGATATTTCACAAAGCTTTAAATAAAATCTTAATACAATATATATTTATAGTGTGTTTTACTCATAGTTTTTAACTACTAAAATATAAAAAATTCTAAAGGTACAAGCATTAAAAAAGGTAAATTGTTTATTAAATTCAACTACTGCAATAGCGTTAGGCAGTCTGTGAATGCCAACCTAGATTTACAAGTCAGAAAGCGGGAACGTAAGCAATTAGGCCCTGACAGAAAATCAATTCGCCGAACGTTGGTAACCACTATAAACATCGCAGTGTCGTACTTTTGAATGCTATTTTAAGAATAGAAACTTGATAATTATAATATTAGATTAAAGAAAGCGAAGCGTGTCATTGCATACATTAGACTCGTCAGATGTCAAAATTGTCTACCAAATGTATTTCACGTACACTGTTAATTTTATTTTCCCGTCGCTACGCCACCATATAAGGTTTAGCTTTTTTGCATATATTTTCCGTTGTCAGACAATGTTAAGTCTCCTTAGTCAATCAGAAGAAGAATATATACGTGGTAGACACATTGTAGCTATACTATGGTTGTATCATGAATGTGTCAGCTCGACCGGGGAAGGACCACGTTCTCACAGATAGAATACCAGCGTAGCATAGTGTAGAATAGCGGCTTCATAGTGCCGTTCTGTTTCCTATGATGAGTGTAGAGAACCGATATTCTTATAAATGGAAATGAGTCATTTCATCTTAGTCCTGAGGAGTAATAACGCAACTGCATTTTGATTCTTAATTGAGAATAGATGTGGATGTCTATGGGCCACAGCATCCACTTACCACCAGGTGGACTGTGTGCTCGTATGTCACCCATATTCTATAAATTCTATGAATAAAATACGTACATATAAGGTTATTGGGAGAATTATTTCTTGACTTGATACGTGAAATTGTACGTTGTGTAATTGTATTGACGATATGACGAATAGAATTGTTTAAAACATCTCTATTCGTTCGGCCTCTCAAAAGCTGGAGGTAATATAAATTGCCTTTTGCAAGTCTTTTTCCAATTACCAAGTCCTTGAACACAATAATATCCATTGTAATTTAGAATGGCGGTAGTTGACATTCACACCGTACAGTCCATTGTCACTTTCAATGTTGGAACGGGCCGATGTATCATCGAACCGCGCTTGATAAGGAAGTGCTTGCGCACGGACGGCACCCGTTTATCACGACGACCACCAATTATGGCTCTGGCTGAATATGTTCCAAACTCCCAAACTAATGGTTATAGTTCATAAAAGATAGCTTGATCTCTGCGACAGCTGTCATTAAAAATCACGCCTATGAAGTCCTGAATTTCTTAGTAGTACAGACAGTACCTGTCAATGTCATACTTTAGGGACATGCACTAATTAGGTCGGTCACTGTGATTTGACAAACGTAGAGATCAAGCATCTTTTATGAACTATAAGAATAATTTGTAGTGGGCCTTCAAAGTTTTGTCGCTTTTTTACAACCAATTTCAAGCCATGTTGTTGACGGTTGTTGTACAAGATCCTTATAAGAGGAACGGTATTTTCCATTATTAGAGTTGGTGATAAAATTGATGTCTATCTTACAATATGATATAATATAATATAATATTATAATGGCTGTGGAAGGTTTCGTACAATTGCAGCGATTATTGGCCCCTCACATTCCTTAACGTAACGGAAATATTTATCAATTCAATCCAATAACATTCCAACACTCAGTCACAAATTGGGGTACCATTTTGGGAACTTGCATTAAGTCGACTGCCTCGTTTGTCTGTTTTTTCTAAATTAATGTACTCACTCTTGACCTCCGTCTGACCCGAGGGCAAAGATGAGGTACACGTATAGGGACTCGGAAAAACAGGCACCAGCAGGGTATTCCACTCCTTAGCTGTGCGCATTATGAAAGATGACTTACATGCCAAGTGTGTATCAACCAAGTGTGAATGGTAACCTACAGTACGTCTGGTACTCCGATGAGATTGATCGTAATTACTGATCATATGGTCTTGGGTCAATTCAAAAATCAGTTATTGGGTTTTTATTTTTAGTATTAGCCCAGAGTCAGGAAGATGGCGGTGTTTCACTCCCATTTTTCGATGGGTCGTGTCGGTGTACCAGCGCTTGCGTCAACCCTGTCCTGCACAGATGGCTGGTTAACGTCGAGGCCGGCCGCCGTGACCGCATTCGATTTGGCGGGTATTATTTTCACAAAAATATTAAAATTTTCATTTTTTATTGCGGTGTGGCGGTATCACATGAGTGATGTATTTATTTTGTCACATTGGTGTCGTAAGATACGACTATAGGTAAAGTCAGAAAGAACTAACACGATTTTCGACCAATGGCGATAAAATCATCCTCTTTACGCCAGACATCAAACCCAGACTGTTAATAAAGGTACGAGGCGGTTTAAACTGTGATTCGATAAACTTGCCGATTAACAAAGCGCTTATCCGCATGCCAAGCGTGGCGATTATAATTAATTATATACAACGGGCGACAACTATGTAAAATACTATTGCGGGCTGTTAATGAAGACGAATAGACGAAGAAAAATTTAAATTATGTTCACAAAGTCCATCAACGAAGACCGAAATTCAATTTAATCTATCCGGATAAGGTATGCGAGTATGTGAGCTCTATTCAATGAGCCGGTACGTGTTGACGAAATTACGAACAAGCGACGAACGTCTGATGTTTGATAAGCAATTGCAGGCACTTCTGTGCGAAAAAATCACTTAACAGATTGTTTGAAAACTATACAAGAGGTAAAATTAAAAATTTTGCACAACCGATTTCATTTCAATATAAATAAAATGAGAACATCATCAATGTAGACGAGTTCACAAATTTATTCGGGAGCACATGAGAAGCACCAGTTTCCAAAAAAAAAAAAAAAAGAATCAACAAAATCAATTCACCTGGAAAAAAGTTCTGAGGTAAACACACATAAAAAGAAAATGCAGTCGAATTTAGTACTACTATCTTTTTAGAAGTCGGTTAAAAATGGGATTTTAGTGCCGATAATTTTGATTTCAAACAAATGGGAATGTGGAGGGGATTTTCATGAAAATTTTTATAATACGCTTGTATCAGATATGATCAGGAAGACGATACGAAATGATTTAAGACAATATTTTTCGTGGTATGGTCACCCGGCAAGCTTGACACCATTAAAGCAAATCCTCCCTACGAAGAATGAGGTAGTAACTGTACTAACAGTATTGAACTGTTATGGACTCCTGATGAACAAGTAAAGTAACAAAATTTTAACGATATAGTTTCTTTTTTCATAAATTCTTCCTAACTTATGCCAAAACGTTCATGAAATACTATGTTTCTCTCAATAAGAGTTGACAACCCTACTTACAACCTTAAGATACTCAAAGACCGGGATGGCGACATGACTTCTTATTCCGTCTACCACAGATATTAAAACCAAAAAACGTAATTTATAATTTTATAACTTGTTATCATGACTGAGTTAAACATATGTGCGTATGTAAATTAAAATTTAGCGAACGATGACGCCTTGACGGAAATTGTAGAAGCGTAAGGAATCATAATAAGAGCTAGAGGCTTTTGTTATTATGAAGAGCGTAGTTGGTAATAAAACTGTTTTGTTCCATTCACTGCTAGAAATTTAATTATAACTTACGTAAATTATTACAGTCACAGACAAAAACATTATGCGAATAGAAATTGAGTACACGTTTCATTTTTATAGAGTACGACTAATGAGCACAATACACTTGATGAACGATCATGATGGACGATCACCAAGAAAATGCTGATGTGTTGGCATCCCTACGAGCTAAGAAGAAATGTTTCTTTACCAATAAAAAGATTCTCCGGCTGTCGCCTTTGACCATTAGAAATTATCAGTAATATGCCGCTACTTACAATCCACTTCTACTACTACTACTTTGGTATTGTGAGAGCGTGTTCTTCCTCCTTTCTCCTACTTCCTCGTTCGAGCCGAGCTATTCGTGCTGCAGCCTCAATACATTACAGCGTTACTTCGACTGCCTCGTTAGTCTAGTGGTCGTAAAAGTTAATAATCATGAGGTTCTAGTTTCGAATCCAGGATCAGGTCAAAATCAGTTATAGGGTTTCACCCTAGTGCCTCGGAAAGCACGTAAAGCCGTAGCGCTGCGCCTGATCTTATTAAGGAATAGAGAGTGCACTTCTGTACGCGCATATACTCCGGCACTAAAATAGTCTTGCGCAGGTGGCTAGTCTGCGTTGATACTGGTCGTTTTGCCTGAAATTCGGTCTGAAGGATATTATTATAAAGCTACAGCGTGGTTCTATCAAGTATAAATATTTGCGAGCAACCCGGGTACTACTTCTGCCGGCTCCAGCGAAATTGTTAAATGAAATTTTAAGCGCTAATTTTTCAGCAGCATACCTTCGGAAAAAGATGTTTCGAACACGTGAAGTCCGCCTAAATGCACTGGAGTAACGTTACGGTTGCAATGTGGAAGGGTTTCTTAAAGTAGGGTACGTGAAACACTAGGAGTTAGTTGGTTGATAAGATAAGATTTAAGTTATAACGGCTGACTGACTGCTTCACGAGTGCAACACGCATGATGGTGCACGCTACTCTAAGGTTAACCACCACTGGGTTTGCCTGCAGCAACGTGACATAGTTTCAATAGTGCGGGGCCCGCGGAGCGAAAGACTTAGATTAGATTACTAACCTACTTTTTGTCACCAGGCACACTTTTCGAAACATATTTTTCTTTGTGACTGTGTAATTTTTTTTTTAAATAAAAATACTTTATCTTCGTCCTTAGGCAGATTTTTACGGCTTCACCATGGTCGGGATAGTTTATTAGGGGTACGTGTGCCAACTCAAATTGTCCTTTCGTACTCCATTAGTCTCCTTGGTCAATGTAAATAAAATGTTTTATCAAATGTCGCACGTATGGCATCACTTAGTACTTTGACCTAACAAAATCGTAGTGATTTACATTTTACATACTCTTTACTCACACGCCACGGTTCCTGCTTTGCTTTACAGTTAGTTCAGTTAGTATGCAAAGTTTCACGATCTTATTTAAAGTATTTTATGAATTGCAGCGGTTTATTGTCCAGTTTGGAGGTAACTTTGGATTTTTTTTCTATCGAGAAAATTTTACGGAATCATGTTTTCGTCTAACATAGTACTTAACATTAATCCTCAACTTTACCATATATTCATTTCAAAATTAATGCTGCAATATTACACAAAAAACATACAGTAGAATTGAATACCTCCTCCTTTTTGAATTCGGTTAAAAATGGCCGATAACGATAATCAATTATTCACTCGGCAGTTGAGGACGACAAAACACATTCTTAGACCATTTAGGTTGAATGGTTTAATTACAAATTATATCTTACAGAAATTTTGTTACATCACTTTATATTAGCGTGGCGTTATTTAATTTAAGATAACCAAAAACAATAAATTAATGTACTTAATCGAATAAAATATTTTTTTAATTAATATTCGAGTTTATCGCACAAAATACAGCGTGTATCCCTTTTTTATAGCATTGGGTGACAAACGAGTACACAGTCCACCTGATGGTAAGTGGATGCTGTGCCTCGTGTACATCCACATTTATCCTCAATTAAGGATCAAAATGCAAATGCGTTGTCACCCCAAGAACTAAGATGGAATGCCTCAATTCCAGTAAAAAGGGCCTCTGGTTCTCTACACTCACCATACGAAGAAACACAGCAGCATTACATTGCTATATATCCCTATGGCAATGCTCTCTTTTTATCCTCTCTATCTGTTCGTAAAGCATCACAATCGATTCAGCCATTCCGATGGTTAGCCCGGACAGAGAGACAGAGAAAGATTTAAAAAATGGTTATATAATGTCTTTTCTTAATAGCAAGCAAATAAGCTTCCCCTAAGCTTATTAGAAGCCAGTTATTTCAATATTATAAGACAGACGCTCGCTCATTTTAATTTATATGTATAGATTACACTTGTTATATACATATTAGAGCCATGCTGCAGCAGCAGACCGGGGAAGGACCACGCTCTCATAGAATACCAGCGTAAAATAGCAGCTTAACGCTGCTGTGTTTCGTATGGTGAGTGTAGAGAGCCGGAGACCCTTTTTACTGGAAACGAGGCAATTCCTCTTAGTCCTCACGGATGACAACGCATCTGCATTTTGATTCATAATCGAGGATAGATGTAGATGTCTATGGGACGTAGTAACCACTTACCATCAGGTGGACTGTATGCTCTTTTGTCACCCAATTCCTATGATATATATATATATATATATATATATATATATATATATATATATATATATATATATATATATATATATATATATATTAGGGTGGAGTGATAATGTAAGAAATTTTTTTTTTGTTTTTTTTTTGATTGCATAGCGATAAAAATTTGCCTTTCATTGAGTAAATCCTACATACAAAATATTATTTACTTATCATGATGTCTTGAGGTGCCCCAACACAATTGAAAATTTGAAAAAAGCGATGAATGTCGTAGCACACCAGGCGGGAACAAAGTTCCTTACGCTACTCTATATATACCCATGTGTTAGTGTAGTAGACACCATCAACAGAGTAACAGCTTAGGAATCGGTTAAATAAAGTCTGGTTAAATATAAAAAATACATATATTAGAAAAATAAGGTAAAACTAAGTAATTATGATAGATTTGGATATCGTTCAGAAACACAGTAATTAAATATTAAATTGTTTTTTTGTATCAAAATTTGGCATTTGCTGACGTGATAATAATCGTGCCCTTATGAAACCGTCTCGTTTATTTTCTCCACAAACTGCACTTGAAGCTTCAGTCACCAATTTTATGCAGCGCTCTACGGCTTGGGTGTGGCATGGGAAATCTTTTATACTCTGACATGTTCTCAAACCGCATTTGACAATCTCTTTCAAGAATTCATCAGATAAATTGTAAGTCAGAGGTGGCTCAGTTATTTTACAGTCTTGCCACTTAATGAGGTCGGTATAATCTTCAGCATCGAAATTTAAAGGAGGCACTTTGAACGTTCGAAGTCCTTGATCATTCTCTGCTCTAGCTTTCAAAATTTGTTGACATGCTAGTTCTCGAATGATTTCTCTGTCATCTCCAAGCATAGCAATAAGAATATTTTCTGGGTGCCCGAAATATCCGTTTCGTATGAGTACCTTATCAATGACTATCTTCAAATCCGCGCTCAAATAGCGAGTCAGGCTAATCGTTTGCCACAGGTGCTTAGCTCCATTTATGCATGATGGATTACACTTTATAGTGAACCACATCGGACCATAAACTTTCATCACGTATGTGGCTAATATCACTAAGTTTTCTAGGGGGTCTGTTTTAGTAGCATATAATCTTAGAATTCAATTTGCTGTTGTAAGCCATCTAGAATGGCTAAGGGGTCCAGGTTCGATATTAGCCAAATCGGAAGTAAAGACGCCAGTGCTGATAGCGTTCATCACATCATAAAGATATTTTTGGTCGGTGCTCAAATCATTTCTAGGAATTTCAGGTAATGTTGAAGGAATGACGGTAAATTCGACAATTGGCATTGTTTCACATTTTTGTAATTCAGAGCCGATAGGACCTGAAAAGCATTTAGGCCCTGTGGTTTTTCCATCCAAATGTAATAACAGATGTCGCAGTGGTAACTCATTTGAATGCAATTGGCAGATAAACCACTGTAATGGTTTCTTAAGTTCTTCTTCCATCAAACGAACAACACCACCTTTGGAACCTGTGTTCACGACAGTTCCATCGCAACCAACAACAGCTATTTTATTCAGATCCACCGATTTCATTTTCAGGTGACGTATAATTGTACTTTGAATACCTTTAGCGGTTCCCAACTCACACGTAACATGCCCGAAATAATCACTTCCTGGCTCCGATAAAATCACATAATGGTCTTCTGTTACTCTTTTTCTGTAAAATTTGCCTTCCTTCTTAATACTTACTAAACTCTTATCCTTTCTGCCATCAAAATAAATACCGCGTATGATTTTATTACGATCTGCGTCTTGTAAAGATGATCTGACTTTAGTTCTTTCACGACGCAACTTAGAACGATCAATGACACCGCTTGGATCCTTCGTTGAAATAATGCCAACATCTTTTAACACAGAAGAAGCTATAATAGCAGCGGCTCTGTCGGAGACTCCAGTACGATCGCAAGCGAGGGCTAATGATGATAAATTTAACTTCTTTTTTTTTGGTGGTGGTGGGGTTTTTGGTAGTCTCGCTACGTGTTTTGGCGATTGATAAGGACTAGAAGCTACGCTATTGCTTGAACTGGTGCTTTCGATCGTCAAGTCATCATCATCAGGCAACGAACGAGAACAACACGGTTTGTTGGGATCAAATATCTCTTTGTTACGCAATAAACTTTTTTCTTGTCTTTCTAGTTTTCTCTTATTTTTTACAGTTGTAACCAAATCTACACCACCTATCATCATTTTTCTTGTTGTCCTTTGGTCGAGTAAAAATTTTATTTCTTCCTTGGGAACACGACTGTCTTTTGAACAAGTGCAATCTGAAATAAGTTTGCATTTGCAACTGCAAACATCAAATAATCTATGAGACTCAGTTATGAATGTATTTATCTTCTCTTGATATTTTTTGTTTAATTGACGGCCTCGATAAGGTTTCATTAAGCTTCTATATTTGTCATGGTAGGATCGAATAAGTTGTAATACTCTCTTAAGACTGACTGTTGGCAGCGACGCTTTTCGCCAAATTTCTAAAACTTCCTGAGCCAATCTTTCGGATACGTCATGAATTGTCGGCTCTTTTGTTTTTTTGTCAGGCTTTAATTCATATTTAATGAATAAATAATTTTTCATTACATCATTATAAGTTGGTAATTGAGCTACGGGTAACTTCTCTGGTAAACCAAACACAGGACAGGATGTCTTTTGTCGTGTTTTTACTTGCGACATTTGACTGTAATAAAGAGAAATAATAGGTATGAATTCAATCAATTTTGATCTAAATTGCATTAACTATGAGCAGGAAATTGAAAATACTACTTACATGAGTCTTACTTCTTGATTTAAGTCGTTAAAATCAATGCTTTTCACAAGTGTAATAGTATTAAATCGCGCGCGCGGGTGCACTAAAAGGCATTCGAACGACGTTTGACGAGAGTAGTGTATTCACCTCCCCCGTGCCCCACAACCCCCGCTCCTCACCGCACACATCTCAAGGTCAAAATTGAATGTCTTGTACCAACAGGGTGACACTCTCAATATGACTTAGCGTTAATTAGACATTCGTGTGTTTTGACAAAATTTCGTGAATTTCTCTAAAGTTCATGATGTTGGGGGCACCTCCAAATATATCATATGTCAACCAAAATTTTGTGAGAATATTTGTAAGCTATAAGAGCAACTTTTTACAGGTATTACAAAACAATTACGAAAAAAAAATTTTTTCGCTCCACCCTAATATATATATATATATATATATATACATAGTACATGTAATATAGCCGTGGTAGCTCAGATGGTTAGCGCTCGCTGTAAATTTCACAGCACGCGAGCAAATTGGGTTCGATCCCCGCCGGCACCAATGAAATTGTTAATTGCAATTTTAAGTACTGATTTACCATGTGCTCGGCGGTGAAGGAAAACATCGTGAGAAAACCTGCATATCAGAGAAATAACAAAAAAAATTATTTCGAAGACATGTGAAGTTCGCCAACAGGCATTGGGGCAGCACGGCCGACAATTCCTAGCCCTAAAACCCTCTCAGAAATGAGCGGAGGCCTGTGCCCAGCAGTGGGACGTATATAGGCTGTAACTTTACTTTACTTTTGTAGCACAGCTACGTGTTATAATCAATTTGTGACTCAAGTGAACACCGACGTCAATGTCGGGCTTGCGGTGGCATACGATCCGTACGTAACACAATAAACACGCCCTTGTTCCATCTAGGATACAATGGGACCGACGTTGAATTCATTGTCGACAAGAAATGAGAACTTGTTTCACTGTGATATCTTATTGCATAGGTACATGTAATAAAATATATTTTAACGTCTTTAAGATCAATGTTGTAGCTTTGATTTAGTTTCATGGTTATGAATCTATGTCATAAGATAAAGTAGATTTAGATCTTTACGTGGTAGAGCCATGTCTCAGTTATATTATTAATATAGTTGTAGCACGAATGGATCGGCTCGACCGGGGAAGGACCACGCTCTCACAGAATACCAGCGTCAAATAGTAGTTTAATGTTGCTGTGTTTCGTATTCTGAGTGTAGAGAACCGGAGACCCTTTTTACTCGAACCGAGGCATTCCACCTAAGTCCTCACGGATGACAACGCGTCTGCATTTTGATTCGTAATCGAGGATAGATGTAGATGTCTATGGGCTACAGCAACCATTTACCATCAGGTGGGCTGTGTGCTCGTTTGTCATCCTATCCTATAAAAAAACCCATTAGATATTAAAATTATTTTAATTTGCCGATTTCCTGCAATCTGATAAAGTTACAATTAAGGTACTATGATACACGAATGACATGGCTTGGCTTGGCAGCGCCACTTAGAAATGTGGTGAAATATTTGACAGATGACATGACGGGGAAGTTAATATGCTAGGAAATATAATGGTTAACGTTTCTTTCAGTAAAATTAGTTTTATTTTATATTTATTATAATAAGATAAGAAACGGATAAACCAAACTACAGATATTTCAAAGATAAAAAAGAAATAAGAAAAGAGAAAAAAATATGAGACATATTGGGAAGCAAACTACTGAGGCATTTTTATTTTTAATTTAAAAAAAAGAATATTAACAATACTATAAACATTACTAATATTCCTCTTAACCACTCGTGGTAAGCTTAAAATTGCTTGTGTTACGAGTGGTTCACGCCAGTAGTCGAATGGTGGATTCGAACCCACGACCTTTCTGAGTTCGCGGTCCGCGCCCTGCCATTAGGCTTCTGTCGCTGTGATTATCATGATTAACATTATTATTATCTATATTATTATTTAACATTACTTTGTATATTTATTTTATATTCTAGAAAACGATACAATTTTATTTAAAACGCAACTTCTCAGTAATATTACATTATGTGACAAAAAACTTCACCTCAGTCCCATCAACGACATCTGGTGAAAGGAAGATTATTAGACCTCATTGACAACCAGCGTGCAGTGTTGTGGGGTGGACCCACTACACTGCACGCGGATGTATTGACGATCTGATTAAATAGGAAGTTGATGGATGCAGATGGCTTAGAGCCGTGTTTGAAAGCAATGAAGCGATACTTTATTAACTTTATTTATAATACACAAACATTACATACAATAGAGGCCTCATATTGAGGTTTTGTCAAGAAAACTTAGTTTCGTTGTATGCAGTAAAAAAGATAAGACTATTAACAGATGTGGATAAAGAAAGTTTGTTTTGTATTACCTAGTTATTTCTACAGTGTTACGTTCTATAGAATATAATTGTGGGAATCAGCAACTGATATTGAAAGGGACTGTACGTGCTATAAACAATATTAAATCAAGGGACAGAGACCTTTATAAAGAAATAAATATCTTAACTGTTGCATCGAAATTTATTTTGGATAATATCCTTAATGTAAGGATCTATTTTAATGTCTTTGAAAATGTGTAAAGCTCATAATTTTAACACGCTAAGACTAAAGTACAGACTCCATAAAGCTAGCTAATTTATGGGTAGATGTAAAACTACCTATAACAAGTTTTATTTTGTAGAATAAAGGTCACAATTGAGTACACCATTCACCTGATGGCGAGTGGATGCTGTGGGCCTTAGACATCTACTCTCGATACATTAATTCTCGATTAAGAAACAAAATGCAGATGCGTTGCCACCCCTGAGGACTAAGATAGATTGCCTCGTTTCTAGTAAAAAGGGTCTCCGGTTCTCTACACTCACCATACGAAACACAGCAGCATTAAGCTGCTATTTTACACTGGAATTCAGATTCAGATTCCTTGTAATATTACCGATTCGCCTTTACATACATTCAAAGCGCATGTAAAAGCATTCTTATGACGAAAGGATATGACCAATTAGACTACTATTTAAAAGATAAGAATACGTGGACATAATGAGCTTCCAGGGCCATTTTTTACTTATGTATATATTTTATAAGGTTACATTGTAACCTTTGCAAATAAATCATTTAAAAAGCAAATCATTTAATGCAGTCTAAAGAAGAGTATATTTTCCTAGTATCAGTTTTTCTATCCAATTAAAATATGGGTGTCGTCAAGGCAAGAACAAGCTTTTTTTTTAAGTCAGTGAGCTTTACCATCTTTGGCTGCATCACTACTTACTATCAGATGAAATAGAATTCAATTACTGACTTATAATAGTTACAAAAAGGAAACAGAAATAATTAACAAATAAGTGTTCACAAGAAACACTAAAAATTTATTCTTATATTATATCACCCATTAATGTAATTTTTCCTACGGTATTTTTTTTATAGGATAGGGTGACAAACGAGCACACAGTCCACCTGATGGTAAGTAGTTGCTGTGGCCCATAGACATCTAAACCTATCCTCGATTACGAATCAAAATGCAGATGCATTGTCACGCGTGAGGACTAAGATGGAATACTTCGTTTCCAGTAAAAAGGGTCTCCAGTTCTCCACATTCACCATACGAAACACAGCAGCATTAAGCTACTATTTGACGCTGGTATTCTGTAAGAGCGTGGTCTTTCCCCGGTCGAGCCGACCCATTCCTGCTACAACTATACTACTAACATAGCTGTAGTATGGCTCTACCACGTCAAATATATATATATATATATATATTTGAATTTGAACATTTTGTACTTGATGTAATTTTTCCTAATGTGATGTAATATATCACCTTACTTAATATAATTTATTGCATCTAATGATTATTATATCAAGCAATGTATGATATAATAATCATTAGATATATATATATATATATATATAATGATATAATAATCATTATATATATATATATATATATATATATATATATATATATATATATATATATATACATATACATATATACATACATTGCTTGTTCGCGGTTTATGGTTTATATGGTATATGGTATATATGGTTTGTTCGCGGGTTGGGGTTTGTTCGCGGGTTGGCGCCACCGGACGGCAGTAACAGAACCACAGTCGGTCTGTCGCATCCGAAGCTGGAAGCTTCAGGAAGCGGATACTAGGGACAAATATCACACGAGGGTAGCCGAAAAGCTTGACACCATCGATGGCAGGAAAGAATGTGTGGAGAGAATATGGCAGAACCTTAGGGATGGAATGGTAAGTGCAGCGGAAGAAGTATGTGGTACGACAAAAAGAGGTAGTAGTAAAAGAAGAGATGCATGGTGGAATGACGAAGTGAAAGAAGCTGTAAAAAAGAAGAAAAAAGCATGGTTAGACTACTTAGCCTCTAGTAACGATGAGCATATGAGAGAGAAGATGAAAGAAAGATATAAGCTGCAGAAAGTTCATGCGAAAACATTGATTGAGGAAGTACGTGAAAGGTGTAGAATAGAAGCGGACGAGAGGTTGTCGCACAACTTTAGGGAAAACTCCAAACTCTTCTGGAAAGAGGTTGGAAGGTCCCGGAGTGGTGCGACAGCTTTAAGAATGAACAAAGTGCTTTCGAGAACCAATGACGTCCTCTCAGAAAAATCGGACGTCATGCAGCGATGGAGTGAATTTTATAGAGAATTGTATGCGTGTCATGATCTTAGTGAAGGATCCGGGGGTGACGCCGTGACTGGCACGCCAGACACGGACCTCGATGACACTGAGGTCATCAGCATGAAAGAGATTGAACGTGCGATTCGAAGTTTGAAATGTGGTAAGGCTGCGGGACTAGACAGAGTTACTGCTGAAATGGTCAAGTACGGTGGGCCTCGCGTCTGGGACAGCTTTCATCTGCTGTGCAATTTGTGCTGGCGGACGGGAGATGTCCCGGATGATTGGCGATCCGCGGTCATTGTGCCTTTATATAAAGGTAAAGGTTCACATTTTGACTGCGGGAGCTATCGGGCGATCAGCTTGACCAGTTTAGCAAGTAAAGTTTATTCGAAGGTTTTGACACGCAGGATGCAAGAGAAATCGGAAAGATTCTTATGGGAGGCACAATGCGGATTTAGACCTGGAAGAGGATGCACGGATCAAATGTTTTCTCTCCGCATGATCACGGAGAAGCTTCTGAGTGTTAACCAGAGGATTTTCTGTGCTTTTGTGGATCTGGAGAAAGCATTTGATAAGGTTATAAGGAAGAAAATGTGGGAACTGTTGCCGGGATATGGTGTGGATGGTCGATTGTTAAGGGCTGTGCAGTCACTCTACTATGACTGTAAAGCCTGTGTGCGGGTAGGGCATGACCTGTCACCCATGTTTAGCGTCCAAGCGGGCGTAAAACAGGGTTGTGTCATGTCTTCCTGGCTGTTCATACTGTATCTCGACAGCTGTTTACAGAAGCTGAAAGATAGCTGTTTGGGTGTGAAATTGGGTGACATAAAAGTTAATTGTCTGCTGTATGCTGATGATGCAGTGCTTATTGCACCATCAGAAGCAGAACTGCAGGCATTAGTCACGTGTATGAAAGAGGAATGTGAAATTAAAGGTCTCCGTTTGAATGCTAATAAAACTAAGGTTCTGGTATTTGAAAAGGACGAAGAGAGAACGAAATGTGAAATATGGGTAAATCAGGAATGTCTAGAACAGGTAAATGAAATTGTATACTTGGGGAGTGCTTTCAGCCGGGATGGAAGATGTGATTTAGATGTGGATAGGCGTGTCGCTGCCGGAAACAAAGTCAATGGTGCCCTGAATGCATTAATAAAAAGGCAAGGCGTGGTGAAGAGTGCACGCCTTGCAATACATAACGCAGTGTTGGTACCGACTTTGTTATATGGCAGCGAAACCTGGGTATGCCAGAAGAAGCATAAAAGCAAGTTGAATGCAGTGGAGATGCGATCTCTTCGTAAAATGTGTGGCGTTACCATAGCCGACCGAAAGCGAAACGAAGAGATTCGCAATATGGCAGGATTGAAAGATGACCTTATCACAAAAATTGATAGGGGCGTACTCCAATGGTTTGGACACGTTGAACGAATGAGTGAAGACCGAATGGTGAAGAAAATATATAGAGCGAAAGTAAATATTAAAAGGTGTCGAGGTAGACCGAGACTAACTTTCGAAGACCATGTGAGCAAATTGCTCGAAGAGGGGAGGGTCAAGAGTACTCGGATACCTAGACGTGCATGTATGAAGAAGTTAATGAACCTGAAAGAAGCGAAAGAGGTATGTAAGGATCGTGACACTTGGCGATCTGTTCTCTCTGGCTACCCCGTTAGGGATTGTGCGTGACGATAAGTAAGTAAGTAAGTAAGCTTGATATAATAATCATTAGATGCAATAAATTATATTAAGTAAGGTGATATATTATATCATATTAGGAAAAATTACATCTAGTACAAAATGTTCAATAGAAAACGGGGCTAACATTTATTTTTTCTGACGAAATAGTTTCAAATGAGGCTAGGTCTTACAGCGTGCGCAGAAAGGAAATAAACGTTCACGTAAAAATATTTTCGATTCAAGGATAAAATATTATCATTTATTATTACCGTATTTTTTTTACCACGGCTGAATCAACAAATCAAGTATTCCAATCGCTGAATAAAAACTTAAAAAAATATATATCCAAAGGCTCGCAAAATATACGCATTATTGCCGCCGCATTGAAAGTTAAATGTGCAATATTAATGAACTATATCTTTCAGCGAGAATTGAAACGATTTTATATTTTTAAAACTACTGAAATTATAAGCTAATTAATTGCTAAATACCTTTTTATTGAAAAAGTAAAGCTTATTTCAAAAAAAAAAAAAAAAACGAAAGAACCCAGAGTTGTAAATAATTAAAAATAAAACGAAATGTATAAGTACTCTACTTTTAGCATTTTTTTTGTGTGTGTGCTTACGACTGCGTGGTTTAGTAGTCATAGTGATGAGTAGCCAGTGTTCGAATCTCAGCCAGAGCTAACTGACTTAAACTGACTCGCTCCTAAAAATTAAACGTACAATTTCACAGTGAATATAAACAATATTAAATGTTTGATTGAGAATCAATCAGATTAAGAAGCCGTGGTCGCTCATATTATGATAATAAACGCTCGCTGTAAATTTCACAGTACGTGACCAACCCAGTTAAGGTTTAATCCTCAGTTCAATCCTCGCCGACATCAATGAAGGTATTCGATTGCAATTATAAGAGCTGATTTACCAGGTACTCAGTGGGTCGGTGAAGGAAGATATCGTGAGAAATCCTGAATGTCTGAGAAATAAGAAAAAAAATCGTAGACATGTGAAATTCGCCAATACGCATTGGGCCAGCGCGGCGGACACTTCCTTGCCTTAAAACTGTGTCTCACTCTCGTCTCAAGTCACGCTCACCTCACTCAAGATCGTGAGATGAGGTAATAAAAAAGACAACAGTCTTTTACCACGTTTTTATTAAGTCGCTTTCTTGTTTGACTGTCTGTCTGTCTTTCCGGGTGTAATTTATTAATTGATTTTAAATTAACTTTTTTTTTATAAAATAAGGATGACAAACGAGTACACAGTCCACTTGATGGTAAAGTGGACGCTGTGACGCATAGACATCCACAATTATCCTGGATTAAGAATCAAAATGCACATGCGTCATCCTTGAGGACTAAGATGGAATGCCTCGTTTCCAGTAAAGGGTCTCCAGCTCTCTACACTCACCATACGAAAGACACAGCCTTTAGCTACTATTTTACGCAGGTATTCCGTGAGAGCGTGGTGCTTGGTGCGTGGAGCCGATCCATTCGTGCTATGACTAATATGCTGCAGCATGGCTCCACCACTTAAGCTTCCCGATGAGCTGGAAACTTGAAATCTATCTATCTATATAAAAACAACAAAAATGTTTCTACTACCTATATCCGTTATAGACTTGGATGATTTTTTTGCGTGTGGTTGAATGGGTCCCTAGATGGTTTATATTCACATTTGGAGCCGGTAGGTGGCGCTGCTAATTGGCTGAAGCCGGGGCTGATCGCCAGTTTTGAATAAAGCTCAAATCCGGATGACGATTCGGAAGAATATAAAATAACGGGGTATTTTTTTAATTTTACTTTTATGATTGAATTTCATTATGGAATACTAAAGTTTTACGTTATAATTACAAATTATAAAAGAATTTGAAGTGTAATAATTCTCAATGAATATCTAAAGTGGCGAAAATGTAAAAGCAAACTTTGATATTATGTGGGTCATGCTAAATTTGGCGTAAAGGGGATATCACTGATTTATGCATCCGCTACTAGCGTGGTACGCGCACTCGAAGAAACTAGTTCTTGTAGGTTTCCAAACTCATTTTGCATTTCATACGTAAATAATATTATCTTAAAATACATAACTTTAAATAAATAAGCAAACTCGAAGTAGATCAGTAGTAGTTTCTCGAAGTAGATCACGTAGTTGTTTCGGGATTTTTGGCGGTGTCTACTTTTTGAGAACGACGTAAACGTAATATGGTTGTGAGATTTTTACTTTTATAGTACATAGAACAAACTCCCCTATTACATAGAAGCTCTCAGACTGCTATTGACTATTAAACAAAATCTTCAAAAAGTACCGGACATTTGTATAAAATCGAGAATTTTTGAATAAATCGAAAAATTTATAATGAAAGCAAAAATGTGATCTTTGATTATCATTAATTTAAATAATGCTACAATAATATGACCTATCCAGGTAAAACCCCGGGGGGATCGCTAGTTTATAAATATAGTTTTATTTGCTACCTCTAAATAGACGCTTGTGTTAAACTAACTTACATATGGAATTTGCAATAACTTCAATTTCCTAGTTTAGTTTTTCGAGACTAACAAATCATCATATAAGTATACGCTTTTGGATAGTAGCAAGCCGGTATTGGTTTGTGAACAATAAGAAAGTAGAAGGCAATACCGACAAAAGAGTGACACATTTGAAATTGGGACAGCAAAGACAGGAACATGTGGAACATTGTTTTTTATTCTTAATATACGTTTCAGTCTCAAACTAACAAAGAAACATTGACTTAAAGCTGCATGCATTTAAAATATGCCCAACTTATAAGTGGTAGAGCCATGCTGCAGTTATATTGTTTGTAGCACGAATGGGTCGGCTCGGCCGGGGAGGACCACGCTCTCACAGAATACCAGCGTATAATAGTAGCTTAATACTGCTGTATTTAGCTGCCACAGCATCCACTTACCATCAGGTGGACTGTGTGTTCGTTTGTCAACCCTATTCTATAAAAAAACTTTTTGACACACACACATCATTCCTCTTTGCACATAAATTGGTTACTTGGTTGCAAATGATTTTAGATGCAAATATGTACATACGTGCGTGGGTTCTCTTACAATAAATTGAGCACGAATTGACTTTGTTTTTGCATCAATTGCAATGTACGTAGCACTCCGTCTTTCGTTCATTGTTGGTCTGAGGGTTCCATGATTAACGTATACAGTTATTGTATATAAGAATGATAAGAATGCAATAAATGCGTCAGGTGTATTACATAACATAGTATAACCGTGTGGAAATATGTAACCATAGACCAAGAACCAGCTGTTATTGTTTTAACTACCACTTGTATATAAGTCTTCTGCTGTTATTGTTTTAACTACCACTTGTATATAAGTTAAAAGCGACAGTAGCCTAATGGCAGGGCGCGGACCGCGAACTCAAAAGGTCGTGGGTTCGAATCCACCATTCGACTACTGTCGTGAACCACTCCTAACACAAGCATTTTTCAGCTTACCAGGAGGGGTTAAAGGGAATATTAGTAATGTTAATTAATAGGATTACTAATATTTTTTCAAAAAAAAAGTCTGCTCTATAGATATAAATTTAGTTTGCCGTATAGTGGCGGCGTAAGAGAATCTATTACACAATTTCATCTCGTAGGTGTCGCAAGAGGCAACAGAGTAAAGAGAAACATGATATGGGCAGCTACTAATAGCTTTAATTAAAAAAATTGGTTTTGAATCCGCCTATAAAGCGTGGTAACTATGGTAAATGGAATGCTTCGATTCCAGTATAAGAGCCTTTTTACTGGAATCGAGGCATGTTAGTCTTTAGGGGTGACAAGTTAGTTGAGGATAAATGTGGAAGTCTATGGACCACAGCATCCACTTACCATCAGGTGGACTGTGTGCTCGTTTGTCACCCAATGCTATAAAAATCCCCCTATAAAGTAACCTATGGAGGTGGCCTATGTTCAGCAATGGAATTGATGGCTTGTGATGGTATACATAAATTGTATATATGCGATATAAGTCTACAATTTATATCCTATACCTTTAAACGAGCAATTCTTATATATATATATATATATATATATATATATATATATATATATATATATATATATATATATATATATATATATATACATATATATAAATACATATATATACATATATATACATATATATATACACATATATATGTCGGAGCAAGTACATCATCGGTTGACAAAGCATAGGCTTTGCATCGTCTTTTAATTGATTATAATAATCATCATCATCATTCTCTAAACCATTTCCCATTATCTGGGGTCGGCGCAGTAAACCTTCTTGTTCCATTCCTCTCTATCAGCCGTCATTTCCATACTTACTCCTTTCATTCTCATATCACTCTTCACACAATCGATCCATCTTTTATTCGGCCTTCCTCTGCCCGTGTGTCCCTCCACATTCATATTCAACACTCGTATTGTGACATGACTTTCATTCCTCCGCATCACATGCCCAAACCATGCCAATCTGCTTCCTCTCACCTTTTCTACCACTGGCGCTACTTTCAGGCTTCCTCTTATATACTCATTCCTTATCTTATCCATCCTTGTCACACCACACATCCATCGTAACATTCTCATTTCATTCGCATGCAGTCTATTTTCATCCTTCTTCTTGACGGCCCAGCATTCACTTCCATACATGACGACAGGTCGGATGATCGATTTGTAAATTTTCCCCTTCAGCCTTATTGGCATTCGGGGATCGCACGTTGTGGCTGTGACCTGCCGCCATTTCATCCACCCTGCGTTAATCCTATGCTGCACAGCTCTATCTATTCCGCCGTCGCCTTGAATGAGGGAACCGAGGTACTTGAAATCTGAGCAGGTAGGCAGTATAGCGCCATCCAACGACATGGGTACAGGACTGGAAAGACCGCCGAAATCACAGCACAGATATTCGGTTTTGGATCTGCTGATCTTCAAGCCAACACTTTCCAGCCTCTGTTGCCACCCCGTCAGTCTGCTCTGTACCTCGATGCCTTCTTCCCCGACAAGCACGATGTCATCGGCAAAGAGCATGCACCAGGGTGCCTCATCCTGCAGGTCCGACGTCAAAGCGTCCATAATCAGTAGGAAGAGGTAAGGGCTCAATGCCGACCCTTGGTGCAGCCCTACCGCCACATCGATACTGCCCGTAGTTCCCGCGGCAGATCGTACACATGTACGGGATGCTCTGTACATAGCACGGACTAACCTCACATACTTCCCAGGCATACCTTTCATCTTTAACGCCCACCACAAAACCTCACGGGGAACCCGATCGTACGCCTTTTCAAGGTCGACAAAAACCATGTGCAGATTTTTATGCACGCGCTTGTACTTTTCGCACAATTGGCGTAATGCGAAAATGGCATCTGTCGTACCTCGACCGGGCATGAATCCGAACTGGTTTTGTGTTATCTCACACTCTTCTCTCATTCTTCTCTCTATTATTCTTTCCCAGACTTTCATAGTATGTGACATGAGTTTTATTCCCCGGTAACTGCTGCAGTTTTGAACGTCTCCTTTGTTTTTAAAAATGGGGACCAGTATACTACTGCACCATTCCTCAGGTATTTGTTCTTCCTGCAACAATTTACCGAAAAATAAACTCAACCACTTCCATCCATCCGCACTCAGCAACTTCCACACTTCTACTGGTATTCCATCTGGGCCGACTGCCTTCCCATTCTTCATATTCCTAACAGCCATTTTTACTTCTTCCACACTAATTTCTCTCACTAAGCCCATATTCACTGGTGGGTTTTCAAGCATACCATTCCATTCATTCTCCTCATTCATCAATTTCTCAAAATACTCCTTCCATCGCTTCTTTATACTTTCATCGTCAGTCAAAATCCTTCCAGAATCATCTTTTATACATTTTACATGTGAAACATCTCTTCCATTCCTTTCTCTCGCTCTTGCAATTTGAAAAAGTCGTTTTTGACCTTCGGGGCTTTCAAGGGACCGATATAATTTATCTTGCGCCTCTGCCCTACAAATAGCAACTTCCTTCTTCGCTCTCTTCTTACATTCTTTATACGCCTCTCTCTTACTTTCTTTTATGGATTCATTCTGGTCTTCTACGCTCTGCCATTCTTTAAAGGCATTTTTCTTTTCTCTCAAAACTTCTCTAATACTTTCACTCCACCACCACCCATCCTTATCTATCATACGCTTCCCTTTTGTTTCTCCTAACACCTTCCTTGCCACACTTCGGATACAATCAGCCATTTCCTTCCAGCACTCATTCACACTCATTCCTTCCATATCACCCATCTCTATCATCTTGTTTACAACTAGCTCTCTAAATTCACTTGCATACTCCTCCTTATGCAACAAATGCCACTTTATTTTGGGTGGGGGACGATCCTTATGTTTGTTGAGGCGAACAGTTAAGCAGATGTCAGCCAGCAGAATTCGGTGCTGGGATACTAAGTCTTCACCTGGAAGCACTTTGCAGTTTTTTACACTCTTGATTTGGTTCCGTCTTAACAGAAGATAGTCGATCTGTGTCGCGTGGTGGCCACTTTTATAAGTAACAAGATGCTGATCTCGTTTTTGGAACCACGTGTTTACTACAGCCAGGTCGAAAGCACATGCTGCTTGCAGAAGAACTTCCCCCTCACGGTTGCGTACTCCGTACCCCCATCCACCGTGTACTCTTTCATACCCGTCATTCACTCTCCCTACATGTCCATTAAAATCTCCTCCCATATAAACATCCTCACTCTCAGGTATTCCCATCATCATACAATCAAATTCCTCCCAAAACTTCTCTTTCACACTCTCTTCACAGCCTGTTTGCGGAGCATACACACTTACAACATTCACTACTTTGTTTTCAATCATTAATTTAACAACTATCATTCTGTCATTTACTCTTTTCACATCTGTCACTCGTTCTTTCATTCCACTATCTAACACAACTCCTACTCCATTTCGCTTCCCGTCACTTCCACAGTAATAAAACTTGTATCCTTCCCCAATCTCTCTTGCTTTATTGCCCTTCCATTTTGTTTCCTGCAAACAGGCAACATTCACTCTTCGTCGTTTCAAAACATCTGCTAACTCTCTTCCTCTTCCAGTCATCGTACCTATATTCCAGCTTGCAAACCTCACTCTGACATTCTTCTCTCTACGGGCTCGCCTCTTACGTCGCACCCGCTCCGTAAGGTGCGACAACCCTTGCCCACTTCCCACAGGAGCCGGGTGCTGCTCCTGCGCGTCGCCTGCGGGGTACGCCCTAGCCCTGTCATATATCCCACAACTCGTAATATTCATAAGTTTACTGCATGGGATTTGGCAAAAGTTTTACAGTCGGCCGCCTGCCTGACACCAACCCTCTTTGGGTATGCTATTGTTGGTAGAGGAAGCTATCATTTTGGAAAAAGGAAAAAAAAGGTTGGGGGTAGGAGCGTAGGTGTAAGGATACTGTTATCTCGGCAGGAAAGGTATGAGAATAACAGTAGCTCGGGGAGCCGGGGTCGCGTACCCGTATTCCATAACAGGATCACCGGAAAGGTAGACCAGCATGAAAACCCCCTGACTGGAATTGATTATAATAATCAACGGTGTATAATTATTAATACTACAATTTAATAAGAGCGGTTTATCAGAAACATAACATGTAACTAGCTAGTTCTTTAAAACTCTTTTGGTTTACAAATCTCTTTATTGACCACTAATTCCTGGTAAAACAACTATTTATTCCATTATCAACTTTTAACTCAAATATGGTTTTAAATCGTAGAATAAATAATTGTCGATTTGATTAATAATCCTGATAATTGAAATTGCTTAAGTAACCTAATGAATTCAATAAGAAGTTATTGTTTAGTCAAGTATTGACCAATCAAATCGTCGACCAATCAGAGCACACCTAAGTCGTTATTACGTTTTCCTTATTGAATGAACGCGGCAACAGAATCACTTCAGTTCCTGCGCTCGTCAGTGTAGTTCTATTTTCCTGGTAAAACTTTGCAAGTATTTTTGTGAGTCTCACATTAGGAAGTGTAGAATAAAGTAGTGTTAAATTAAAAGTGTGTGGTCTTAGATCTCTCTCATTACAATGGAAACAATATGCGGTAGCTCGACTGAACCTTTGTCAAATGGGGACAGTGGTGCTGCCTCACCATAAAAACAACCACTAGGTTTCCCGCTCCAACAATCATGTAGTTGTGTCCTTCACATTGCGCCGGTGTGTAATTGTGACAGGGACACACTGCAGTATGGCCAAACCGTAATTACTCTATGCTGAATGTATAGAGCGTTACGCTGTCCTATTATTGAATACAATAAATTGCGCAAGCAAGAGAGCAAGTTGAACATCAGCTCTCACATTTTTACCATTTTTAATAATTAACGCTATCCTGTTATTTCCCACACAATTTTGGCTTATTGTGTTACACCATTTCCGACATATATATATATATATATATATATATATATATATATATATATATACATAATCGGAATCTCGGAAACGGCTCCAACGATTTTCATAAAATTTTGTGTGCAGGGAGTTTCGGAGGCAATAAATCGATCTAGCTAGGATTTATTTTTAGAAAATGTGTTTTAGGCAATGAAAAACTGCTACAATATCGTTAAAATAAGAAGGTAAATTTTGACAGCTTATTAATGATTACAAATAGCTTAATTGGTATATTGCGCGGTCACAAAATCGTAATACCACGGTTCGAGCCCAGACCGACCGACTGACTTTTTTTAATTTTTTTTCAAGTTCCTTTCTTTTTTGAGAAAATCTATTTTTTCGAGCCCTTTTTTTAGTATTTTTTAAAAACACGAAAATTTAAATTAAACTAATTGCACTCATGATTTTTTATTCAAATAACCAGTTCAGTTTTTTTATTATGTCGCTAAGATCAAAAAATATTATTCGTATTTCATCAGTATGTAATTTGTATCTAAATATAATTTCCAAAACACACGAATTAAAAAAAAACCGAGCGAAAAATACCGAGCAAAGCTCGGTGAACCGGGTACTTTAATCTTATACCATCAACATAGCGTGAGTATTCCTCAGTAAGTGCTCAATAAAGGAGCTAATGACGACGACTATCATTGACAATGGTCTGACAGTCAGTTAGTGATTGTCAGACCATTGTGAAGTGGGGCTAACTAAACATGGACCAGGTTACCTATAGACAAACATAGGAATAATTAATACTTTACTTACGGATTTTCCAGCATCCTCAGGCAAACTTTAGCCATCGTACTGAGGGTCTCTGTCGTGTTCTCCAAGTCTTGTTGGTTGTCGTTGACGAACTGGCTCGTAGCCTCGGATAGAACTTTCAGCATTGGAGTTGCTTGTGCGTAGAACAGAGACATCCTGTTTGCTACTTCGGCGCCTAAATGCGGTTCTGCGTCTGGAGGCAGTTCGGAGTTGATAAGACCGCCGCGGGACACGCTACGTCTGTAGTAGCTGAAGTCGTTTTGAATGGCCGGTGTTTTCATCTGCGTTAATGAAATAAAATGGTTTCAAGTTCAAATCACTTTTTTATAGAATAGGGTGACAAACGAGCACACAGTCCACCTGATGGTAAGTGGTTGCTGCGGTCCATAGACATCTACATCTATCCTCCATTACAAATCAAAATGCAGATGCGTTGTCACCCGTGAGGACTGAGATGGAATGCCTCGTTTCCAGTAAAAAGGGTCTCCGGTTCTCTACACTCACCGTACGAAATACAACAGCATTAAGCTACTATTTCATGCTGGTATTCTGTGAGAGCGTGGTCCTTCCCCGGTCGAGCCGACCCATTCGTGCTACAACTATACTACTAATATATCTGCAGCATGGCTCTACCACGTAAAAACTTTCAGTCAAAATAAATTATAAGCTTTGGTAGCTCAGGGGCTAAGCGTTCGCTGTAAATATCACAGAACGCGAGCAACCACAGAATACTATAATTCACAATAGAATGGCTGTCAACCTTATTTTGTACGCGGATAGGCGTCGCCGGGAGCACACATGCAAGCAATTACGTCGTATTATCAATTAATCACTACTACAAACCCGATTCGCTAAGTTGACAGACGGACTTTAATAAATATTTATTTGTAAATAGCATGCAATTTGGCATTTTCTAAATAATTTGCATGCGAAATTTGGAAACGATTGTAACGTCAAAACACATCTTGTGTTTTTCGTGAATTGACTTGTTAGTGGCATTTTAGTGGCTACACGGGCTCCGTCCACTCTCCCGTTCTGTTATGTATGTATTATAGTATTCTATGCGAGCAACCCAAGTTCTAACCCCGCCGGTACCAGTGAAATTTTTAAAAATTAATCACAATTTTAAGTGCTGATTTACCACGTGCTATACGGAGAAAGAAAACGCCGTGAGGAAACCGGCATGTCTTAGAAATCAAAAAAATATTTCGAAGACATGTGAAATCCAATCAAGTCACTGGGGCAGTTCAGCTGACTTTTCCTAGCCCTAAAACTTTCTTAGATATGAGAGGCTATGGCCAGAAGTGGGACGAACAACTCAGTTGAGCTAAGTTTGCACCTCACTGCAATGCAAGTCCGTTTCCCCGCTCTCAAATATCAATCGTATGTACGGTTTTCATCTTTGTTACATACGCCTTAATTTTCGTCTTCTATTTGTTTCGTTTTTGGAATATTTTTGTTATTACGTCATCCGCAAATGCAAATTTAGCTGAACCGAGTTGTAATAGGCTCTAACTTTAACTTAAACTTCGTATTCGATCGTAACAGAAAAGAGATATTTTGTACAATAGTATAAACAAACAAAACGATAAAGGGGCTGAGTCACCCCGCGGCGAGGTCAAGCCAAGCCTCACTTTCTATTATAATACTCGACAAATTGTTAATCGATTCGCGGCCTTATTAGTACGTCCGATATACGATAACTAGCTCTCAGATAGCTTTGTAATCACTTATGTTGTACTTGCAAATAAATCGACGTCAATTGAAAGAGTGATATAAATTATTAACTTCCGTTTATCATATACGCGCTCAATTAAATAACTTCATTACTTCAGTGACATAACTGCGGAAGTAAATATTATAGTTAACTTCGTAATTCCGACCATGATTTATGAAATGTATACCTACCTATGTAAAATTCTAAATTAATTTAGGAAAAATACTAAGTGCGTGAAGCGTGAAGTAAGTAGGTTTGCTACACCAACTTTGCCTTGGCGTATGGTCTGACACAACTGGTTACTTCGCCTACGCGGATCATACAGCTTCCCTGTTGGACATTCTGCTGAGCTCTTATCCGGACGGATATCATGTTTCTGTCGAAGCCCTTCTCGGCTCTTCGAATCATTGTCTAATACGGGTGTGGTGCCATTCACACCCCCTTCGCGGCTATAATGGATGGATGGATGGATACCTAGATGTAATAAAAATATTGATTACTTCGCAACCTTCCGCTAACTAAATAAAATGATGTGTCTTACGAGGGCGGCACTGAAAATTTCGGGAATCAAGGAAGTGACACAACATTTCTATTTAAAAATGTATTTATTGCTTTTCGAAGTATTCTCCGCGAAATTTGACACATTTTTCCATACGATGGAACCAATCATTGAAGCAACCATTCCATTCGGAAGTTGGGGTCTCCAAAATGGCCGTTTTGTAGGCGTCCACAGCTTCTTCAGGTGATGAAAATCTCTGTCCACGCAATTTATTCTTTATTTTAGGGAAAGTATAGAAATCATTCATCAATCGGGCTTCATTAGGGCTTAGGTCAGGGCTGTACGGCGGATGGTCTAATAATTCTATGTTTTCTTGCTCTAAAAACTCTTTTGTTCTGTGTGCGGTGTGAGAACTCGCATTGTCGTGATGGAGGATGATGCGGCGGTTGCAGTTCTCTATACGGAGTTCAGAAACGACCTGTGGCAAACAAATGCTAGATACCATTCTGCATTAACCGTTCTTTGTCCCTCAACAGGAATAATCGTAACATGGCCGGTTTTGGAGACAAACGTGGCCACCATTTTTTTTTGCAACACTCCGCGAATGAACAATTTTTGTTGGCTTTAACTCGTTTTCGAACACCCAAACTCGTGACTGGTTTTTTGTTTCGGTTTCGTACGCGTATATCCAGCATTCTTTACCAAATACGATGTTGTATACAGCATTTGAGGATCCTGCGTGGAATATTTCGAGAGTTCTGACGCACCAAGTAACGCGAGCCGCTTTTTTCTCTTCACAGAGCGAATGTGGTATCCATCGGGAAAACAACTTTTTTACACCTAATTGTTCATGCAAGATTATTTATATTTGACTCATACCAATGTCTAAAGTTGCCTGAATTTTGCGGTATGTCACATGTCGATCTTCCTCAATCAGCTTACGCACAGCATCAACGTTTTCTTGGGTGACTGCAGTTTTTGGACGACCTTGACGGGGATCATCACTGAGCTTGACACGTCCACGTTGAAATTCAGCAAACCAGCGATAAATTGTAGTATTGGATGGGGCTTCATTACCAAATGCAGAAATCATCCGGTCAACACACTGTTTTCGTGTTAAACCACTTCGAAAGTCATAATAAATCATCGCTCTTGAATTTTCTCGAGTCAATTCCATTTTCTCAACGACTAAACAAGTTTGACAAAACCTTGTGACAAGACCGAGAATCTTTTTATAAATAAATAAGGGCAATTTCAAATCTTAACTAGATTAATATAACAAAAATAAATAAATATTGAGGTAAAACCCAAAAGCGGTCTCATTGCTACGAATTAATCTCTTTCGGACAACCCTTTAAAATAATTAAATAAAAATAAGAGAAAGATTAATGGGTAGGTTGCACTAAAATAAGATTATCTGATATGAAATTGATCAATAAATGGTATTCGATTTTTAAAACCAAGGAGTTTTCAATTAAAAAGATTTTAATATGACAGGAACAGTGAAAATATTCCATTCCCGATACTTTTAGTGCAGACTAGTACCTAGATTGAAGAGCACCTCCCGCCCTCCCTCAATTGCATGCAGTAACTCCGTCACCACTAGTCCCACAGCACCACTATTCCCGGCACCACTACTTCCAACACCACTATTCCAGGTAAGACACACCATCGACGATAATACGACACGTGTTTCGCCTCTACACGAGGCATCCTCCGGTGATGTAGACTCTACGGCGGTAGCGGTCAGCCGCCAGTAAAGTACCTAACGCCTGATTCTATCAATTACCTAGATGTACTTATAAGTATATTTTTAAATCAAAAAATTATTATTATTCACGTACCGTTAATTTTTACTGTAGTTATTGCATAGCACCTAATATGCGTGACTACAATCACCATTTTCCTGCGAAGTAGGGCGATAATTGAAAATTTTCTAAAATTTGGGTTAGGCTTGTATCCGCCGGACGTTTTCAAGATAATGATGATGATACTAAATCCGCAACAATCCAAAAAATAACGAGTCACTTTACGTTTATTTGGGCATTTATAGCACAGAACTATGTTAATAAAGTTTAAATTAAAATAAAATTATACAGATAAAAAGATATTGTGAAACGTTGCATTTTATTACTATCTATACTATTAATTTTAAGAGCACAATTCAAGTTATTTAATTTAGGACTGATTTTTCAATAGTCAAAAATAAGAAGAACAGTTATCTATCGAATAAATTATAACCTCACTAAATATAAAAGTGAGACTATCTGATTCATCCAAATGTATTTTTTAATTTGATTATGTTGTATTTTATTCTATGAACAAATTTTAACTGAGGATTTTAAAAATCTGCCTTTATACTTATGATTGTTGTCAGGTTCTGAAACTTCTCTTCTTCTTCATTAAATAAAACTGACACAAGTAATTTTTTCTATAACTGTTATTCCTTTACATTATGAAACAACGTCATACGGCATCATCACGATATAAAAAATATAAATAACTATTAGCTACGAGTACGTTAACCGTCGATTGTATTCTGCTCAGTAGTTACGTTGTACCAGTTCTGGCGCACTGAGTCAGAAGGGGTACAAGTACGATGATCGTCGACTCATGATCCTAAAAAAAAAAGAAAAAAGGTTTTGGCATGCTCTGATCACGAATCTCCATCATCATCCGTTTTTGCGTAGGATGCACGGTTCCGGAGATGTGCAGATCAATTAACACTTATCTAATTGATATCCGGTGTAGCCTCAACCGTCATTAGCGCTCCATTGTCCTTATCTACTTATCTATTGTTGATTGACTACCGTCATTATCTATTATTCGTCAGCGTGTGGGTCGGCTTATGCTATTGTATTATACTCCTTTGTTCCTATCTACAACACTAATCTGAATCATCAATAAAACACATTACCCAATTTTGTTAAAATTTTTATTTATAAAATACAAAATCTTATTACTTATTATCTATAAAATAGGAGCGAAACATCTCATCCACTAAAATATCGTTGTACAATATGTTCCCTGTAAATATACTCGTAAAACTATGCATTGAACATCCCTGAAACTTATATAGCAAATACATTAAGCAATATTCGCCACAAACTGAAGTCCACTCATTCTGAATCCTATCAACATTCCAGTTCCATCTTTTACAATTTATTTTAAAAAACTCTAGATGATATCGTACAGGTGCCCGTCCGAATGAATCAAAATATTGACCGATGTCATTCGTATCGATATATAAAGCTACCCAATGTGACCCTGGTTTATCATCTGTATCCAAATTGCATATTATATACGTTGGTACGTGGGTGTACATGGGTAGTTTATTGGCAGCATAAACATTATTTTCTAGAGTGGGGTGAATCTTTTTCAGATGTTGTTGTACATCTAGTGTATCCATAATATTACTGCTATTAGTAGATTATTACAGTACCAATCTACTCAATGACTAATATAGGAGTGATCAATTATAGTGATTTCTAAATATTAAATTGCATTCTTTGTGTTATACAAATCGTATTTGAGTCACCAATACACTGAACAAGACGCGACAGGAAGGACGTAGGAATGTAGAGATAAGCAACAGAATGTAAGGTAAGCTTGTTGACGCATAAAGATACTATCAATTCTACTGCAGAAATTCTTTAGATTAGAATTATTACTCACTGGTACTATATAAGACCAAGCAACTGCAGTCATGGAGTTAGTGTATGGTCGTTTGACCGCAGTGGATCTATCAATACTACGTTTGTGTTACTTCAACGCATCAAAGGCCATGGATGTAAGTGTTTATTCTATTGACAAACTTACTTTTCTTTCTGTTATTTTCTTACGTGTGTATGATTTAGTGTTAATAAATTATATTTAAATATTATGTGTGTGTATATATATGGTTAAGCCTTGGTAGCTCAGATGGTTAGCGCAAAATGTAAAATTCACAGTACGCGACCCGGGTTCGATCCCCGCCGGCACCAATTAAATTGTTAATTACAATTTTAAGTGCTGATTTACCACGTGCTCAGCGGTGAAGGAAAACATCGTGAGGAATGCATGTCTGAGAAAATTTCGAAGGCATGTGAAGTTTGCCAACACGCATTGAGGTATCGCAGCGAACATTTCCTAGCCCTAAAACCCTCTCAGAAATGAGAGGAGGTCTCTATGTTCAGCAGTGGACTTTAATAGGTTGTAACTTTAGCTTTTTTAACTTTTATGATTAAGTGTTAACAAATTGATATTAACATGATAACTGTGTTGTTGCAGAAAGCATTGAGCTTCGATGAAAATACCTATAAACAGTATTACTACTCGCCACTCTCCCCTCAAGAAGAGAGTGATGACATCGTCATTAATAATAACACATGCGATGGTGGAAAAAGAAAATCGCAATCGATTGATCATTTTTTTGAAGCTGAATCAAAAATAAAAAAGAGGAAGCTGTTATCATCAACCGTAGCACGAGCCGCTAGAGATGGTGTATCATACATTTCTACTAATTCTGACGACGGAGACCAAGCGACGCATCTCATCAAAATTGAAATGTACGATATGAAGAAGCTATCCAAGATTCCAACTACTGATCATTGGAAACATGCTTCCACGAGGATTAAATATTACGTAAAGACTAATAAGGATAGCATCTACGACAACACAAACGCCCTCGTATACAATATTACAAAGACAATAGCAGAAAGTGAAAAAGTTAAAAAATACTTTTTTAACAATGACAGTCATTAGCTGATCATTAGTGAATGTGATTCTGTTTACTTAAATTACAGGAAGACAAGAGCAGAAGAAAGAGATGAGTGTGGCATACGTGTACAGAACACATCATTGAAGAACAAAACTACAACACTGAGTGGAGATGAAAACGAGAAGATATTCTTCTCGTTTTCATCAGTACAGTACAGTAGCAGTACTCAAGAGCTGAATATCCATTCTTCAGTTCAAAATCTAGCCGGTTGCTCAGTTTCGAAAACTGGCCTCTCGTTATGCGACAGAAACCTGAAGATCTTGCAGAAGCCGGTTTCTTTTATACTGGCCATGCAGACAGGACCAAGTGTTTCCATTGTGGTGGTGGCTTAAAAGATTGGGAAGATGATGATGATCCTTGGCAGCAGCATGTTCAGTGGTTTAGTCAGTGTGCTTATGTAAAATTTAAACTCGAACAGAGTTTTGTATTAGATTAAATAGAATATTTATTAGAAATAAAAAAATAATATATTGCATACAATTTGTTTTATTTAATTTTATAATGTTTCACATAGTTACATACACACAAAATGCATTACACATAACTCATAAAATCTAACACACAACACATATTATAACCTTAACTACTGTAGTCTACAGTAACATTACTGTTTTTATCTATCTCAATAATATTATCAAACTCAGCATAAACTATACAGTTAATTGTTTGTATTAGTGAGGATTCAAATCGTACTTCTAATTTTACACTACCATGCTTTATGAGATTCCAATGAGCTGATGAGTTGGCTGATAAATCAGGAGTTAAGTCAAATGCTAATAGACAGTAACCTTTGGCATACTGTTCACAAGAGATTCCATTTCCTTCATTAAGAAAGTGAATACCAGTTCCCGAGAATAGGGTATGATATGCTGATGTAAATATGCTATTATTAAAAGATGGTTGCAAAGCTTTTGAAGGTATTTGTTGACCATCAATATATAAGCTGAAAGAATTAATACCATAGTTTTCAAAGTTAAATGGATTTTTAGTAAGGGAACCATTAAATGCAGAATTGTTCACAAATCCAATTATACATCTTTTGGGTACCTGCCCTAAAAATATATTATCAAGAGTTTTTCCTTGAACACCCGATGGAATTGTTAAAACTTTTACTTCAGCTCGAGTAATAGGATATTTAGCAGTGGTAGAAGCTAAAACTTTTTGATGTGCGAGTAATACACTTGGATTAATTCGTGCTCGTCGAACAATAAGAGTTGCGTCCGTAATGCAAACTTTAAACTTTACATCGTTTGACCCAGCAATTAAATTAAAGCTCTCTCTCGATCGAACCAATTTAACACTCATTTCAACACCATTAATTAAAAATTTATCTTGGTTGAAAATGTCACCGTGAAGATGACCAATCATTTCTTTTTCCTTACTTTCACTAATCAATTCCTGTCTTTTAACAAATCCTATGTTTTTACCATCCGTAGAATCCATTTTTCCTGCTGTATCATCATACCAAAGACTACAAGTAAGATGAGATTGTTTAGCAGCAGGAGCATAGTTTAAAAGGGTTTCCATGTATGCTCGATATGCATAGGTATTATTAGGTGGTGACATAAGTTTTTGGTTTAAATAAACATCAAGTTGACTAAAAAGTGAATGCAGCCAATTATTTACAGGTGCTACTATTGTAGTAGATATCAAGTTAGTTGAATCTTGATTTAATACTTTTGCCTTTATGTGGAGTAATGTATGAGACAAATCTATGTAGTCATCGCCTGTCCCAGGAACTTGAAACTCGATAGGTACATCATCACCAAGAGATGAAATTGGTTTATAATGAATCCACAATCCATTTTCAATGCTAGTTTGTGTAGACGGTAGTGCAAACAAATCCAATTCTGACTTAACGCACTCGCAAGAATGATTATGAAGGAAAGACATATTTAATTTGAAAATATATCTTTGTTATTTTTTGGTTTTAGACCAAGTTTTTTCGCAGCTTTCACTTTAGCAGTTAATGGTGGAATGAACGAGGTCAATCGTTTTCTTTTAGTTTTATACCCAGATCCTGTCATGTTAAATTGATCAATTTTCTCATCAGCCTTTCGTTTTAAATTCGTACTAACTTGCTTTAGACCATCTTTTATTGAAGCTTCCATAGGACGCGCTTGAACCATATCCGATAAAAGTCCTACTCCAGCGCTTAATGCCTCCTTACCAATCACTCGAGCACCACTTGAAAGTAAAGGTAAAACTGATCTAAATAACCCCCCTAAGAAGCTCCCAATACCATGACCGCGTTGGTATAAATTACTCCAACTCCTGACCCAGCTTGATGTGTATAATAATTTTCATATGGACATTTATGATGATCACGAAGAGAATTCATTATTATAATTTTCGGAAATGTAGTTTAATACACACGGTTCCAAACTGGAATGGTATTTTTTGTCCTGTGCTCGATCTTATAACTATTTCCAGCGTATCGAACTCTCTTCGCATAACAGGTAAGTAGTGAGGTTGAGAGAAAACGTGCATTTCATTTGCACCATAAATGTATTTTGTAGGATCTAACGAAATGACTCTTAGTAAAGGAGTCATAACATCACCCACAATCTGAGGATCGATAATGTCACAATATAGAAAGAGTTGAGATGGTAACCCTAAGTGTAAATTAGCAGGACACTTTCCAAAATTTCCCTCTAGGAGATTTTTATTTGGTTCATAACCTAGTTGTAAACTTAATTTGGGTGATAATGTTACGGATGTTATATTTTTATCCAAAACAGAAATAGACACAAATTTTGTTATTTCATCATAGCGAAATTTCAAGTTCTCTCCGATACCATTTAACACTCTTAAAATATGCTCAACGTTATCATAGTTGGTAGCTGGAATATGTTTTTTGTAGTACACTGTGGATGGTTTATCTTCATTAGGCATTAACATAGATTTTGTAATGTATATAACATTTTCATGATCTTGAACAGTAAACATGGTACATGGATATTGAAACTCGACAACTCCAACCGACCATTCACCTTCTAATTTAATAACTTTCGGTAATTTCGTTGAAAAATTTGTGGTCTTGTTATCAGGAAAGTATTCCATTGAACTATTGCTGAGCAAAGTTAAATAAAAACTTTCTTTATTCATATTTCTTTTAAACTAGAAGCTAAAATCCAACTGTTAAATTTTTCTGGATAACCTTTCCACTTCACTAATACTTCTTTTCTGTTACCTGAGTAACGAGTGTCAATTATTTTATCTATTTTATATTGTGAGGTGGGGTTGTAAGTGATTTTCTGTAATTCTCTTTCATAAAAAGTACCAACTATTGGTTCATTTTGTAAATCTGTTATTGTATAAACAACCCATGGAGATCTATCAATTATTGAAGATATAATAAATATTTCATCACTCCAATTTGATTCATATCCTTTTTGGAAAGCATGTTTATATTTAGTTATTCGAACATAATCACCCACATTGAAATTTGGTTTAGGATTTTCTAAAGAAAGTTTGTTTGACACTCTATCATAAAGATTAGTCCGAACTGTCATAATATTGTTGGAATTTACATCACATGGGCACATCTTAATACTAGAGTGAAAGCTGTGATTGTAAGAGTATATTAAATCTTGTAAAACATCTATATATCTATAAGTATTATTATGAGTGAAATAACGCCACATTTTCATTTTTAGTGTTCTTTGAAATCGTTGAACAATACTGGCCTTAATGTCAGGATTGTTAGTGGTATAGTAATTAATCTTTTTGGATTTAAAGTATTTTTGTACATCTTTTGAAACAAATTCTGTACCTTTATCAGATTGTATGTGAGTAGGTGTTAAATTACTTTCAGTAAATATACTTTCAAAACATTCTTTAGTTGTTTCTGAGTTTTTCTTTTTCATTGGTCTTGCAAAAGCATATTTACTAAATACATCAATAACACAAAGTATATACTTGAAACCATCATTATATTGAGAATAAGTTCGCATATCACTTAAATCAGCTTGCCACAGTTCATTAATATTTGATAGAATGTACCTATTACGCGGGAATTTTTTTCGAATGGGTTTATGTAATGTGTATGTTTCTTGTGATTTTAACCATTCCTTTACTTGCTTTTTATTCATTTTACCCTTCATGGCTTTTGATAATTTATCAATACTACCAAAACCAGCGGGATTGGATGGATCATAATAAATCCTGTTAATTTCTTCTAGTACGGGGTCCATTTTTCCCACTCAAGCCTTTTACGTATTTTAGTTGTAGACTTTTTATCTCTACTGCTCGGTGTAGAAAACTCTTGAAATTCAACTTCAATCTCAGAGGGTTTGTTCAGATCTTTTGCTTGAAGTTGGTTAATAAACTCACATCTCTTTGGATTTCCAATATAAGTAAGTGGTACTTTAATATCTTTTAGTGCTTCAGCAAATCTATCCCACCCTACTGGATCACTTCTTTTTAAGGGTCTTAGTGAATCATTTATTAAATCAACAATATTACTTCCAGGAATTTATTCATTATCAATTATGACTGTACCTTCATTATCCCAATGAATTTTACCTTTACTTGTTTCAACTAAGTTTAATAATAACTGTCCTTTTTTATTATAAGTTTTTGGTATTAAACTGAGTATTTGAGCTGGTGTGTAAAGTGGATTTTCAACATTTTCTTTACTTTTGATGGATCGATTCTCCTCCAACAAAGATTCAGCATCAACTGAAGTTTTTCGATCTCTATCTTTATTTTTAAAACCAATTTTAGACTCGTTTGAATCATCATTAGATGTATCAGAATAAATTGGTAATCTGAGTGGTTGACGATCCTCTTCGGTAAAATGAAGGTATCTTTGCAGTGTTTGTAAATATAACATCCATTTCTTTCGGTCTTCCGTCTTACTATTCATAATATTTTGCATTTCAATATCTAATCGAGATAAACTACTATTAACCTTATTTTCTTGTTTTAATTTTTCAATCAATCCAGGTTCGATAAGTATCATTTTCTTTGCATTTTCCATGTTAACTGGCTAGTCCACTCACTAATCCACTCAATATTGCACCTAATATTATTGGTAAGAAAGCCCCTCCTTTTTGTATAATTATATTTTTTCTTAGTTTATGTTTACACTTACGCACTAGTTGACGGAGTATATTTTTGTGTTTATTCAATTTTTGTTTATCTCGATCTTTAAGAGGTACTTTTCCTTGTAAAACGTTATGAATACACTCACAAATACAGTTAATTTCTTCTTCATCACACGTTTTAAGTAATGCTCTTTGATATTTTGGTTTAAGCATATGCAAAACGTTTAGCAAATGTTTATGCGTTGTGAGTCGACGATGCATCATTTAGCAATGATTTGAATTGTTTGATTCTTGGTGTATTTAAACTCTTTTGTGGGGACGTAGACTGTGCAGAAACCATTAAATGGGAAGACATTTGTCTTGATACGACAAAAATCATTGGTATTCTGTTTTAAATCTACCATTAAATATCCATGCGCCTCTAGAGTTGCATCCCTGTAGGCATCTTCAATAAATTTTGGGTTATCTGGTGACACTTGTCGTGCTAAATATCTTATTTGAGTTTTATCTCGAGGGTTTTTAAAATTTATTATATAACTTGAGTTTAAGGATATAACTCTTTGCCCTTTACCCTGATGAAATAAATTTTGTGTTAAATAAAATACACTAAGATTCCTGTGATGACTACCTTTTGTAAATATATCCACAATTCTTCTATCGGACTCTCTCATTAGATCATCAATAATAACAAGATGTGGGTTTTCACCGTCAAACATATTAACATTTGGAATTCCTTGATGGTAGTTAACATTTGGTAAATTATATAAAGGTTGCATTTCATCAAAGCACCATGTGATCTGATTAAAATCACAATTACATATTTCTGTAACTGATTTTATGAAATTTGTTACAAAATTTGACTTCCCACATCCACTTGGCCCCGCCACAATAGCAGTAAACGGATGGATAAAGTGAAACATTACACACGTCTAAAGTTCTAAGGGGTGAAATAAAAAATGAAAGTGTTGGTGTTAACAATTAATATATATTGCAAACATTATATAAAACAGAATGATCTGCATACTATTTCTAACACAATTAGTACATCATAATTTTACAATCAACTCAACCTCAAATAAATGCACACACACACACACGCAAATATAAACACCAATTACCTTAAATTATTTACAATAAAACAACGATTAAATATGTAATAAACTCTACGTCATATTATACTATTATCATTATTTTACAATCAATACAAATTTTATTTACATGCAGACATAAAATTAAAAACTATCAACACTTAACGCAGTTTATAATGACCCCAAGCTAATGTTTCAATATTATTATCTAAAATATGCCTCTTTGTGTCATTATATGATAAACCAATCTTATTTAATTTTTGTGTAAAAATTGTGTATTTAATTGATTTAAATCTAAGCATACTATAATATTGCACTTTTTTATTAAATAGAGAAGACTTATAATTATCCATGGTCATCTTTTTAGTGATACATTTATTTACCCCTTTTGCCTTGGCTATAGTCTTATTCTCTAAGTTAAAAGCGTACATTTTGGATCGTAAACCCACAAATTCTTTCATGATTTTACCATTATTTTCATCTTTAAAAAAACCTAATTTCTTTTTATTTAATTTTGGATATTCAAAAATATTATTTGTATCATAAGCTGAGGTATCAAAGTATGATGAAAGGTCAGGTTTTATATCAGAGTAAAATCATCTGTAAATATATGATATATTAAACTATCCGTATCTGTATACAATAATTTGATTTTACTAAACTTTTTAACCATATAGTTATAATGAAAATCATACATTAATGTTTTTGAAATATCTAAAATGCAAAACCCTAAATAAATTGGTTTATTATATATTAACTTTGTTTTTCGCAACTGAACCGCAACTAGGTTTTCCGAAAATACTGAAAGACTATGAAATTGTGGTTTAGCGATTAGATCTTGAGCACCTAAAGCTTTGCCCTGGTTCTCCCAGTGTGTAACTAATTTTATGTTAACCCTTTTTTCAATATTCTCCATAGTCTTTCCGAAGACTGAATTATTCATTATTTTATAAAAATCTTTTTCGAAATCTGATTTTGCTAACGTTCTTAATTTTGTGTTTAGATCTATGTACATCTTCAACCAGCGAGACTGTTTAAATTTTAAAACTCTATGAATTTTAGTTAATTTAACCCCCATTTCTATGCACTGCTTTAAATTTCTGTAATGAATTACATATTTATCTTTATTATTTAAATTTGGGACTAGTTTATTTTCATTAATATTGCCTGCACAAATGTTTTCGGGGCATAAAGGAAAGTCCAAATGTAAATCATGAAGTTCATCTGGATATTCCAAATCAACTTCTAAAATAAAACCGAAGTTCGATGTCTCAGACACATTAAATTCTGTATTCGGATTTACCCATTCGAATCCACCAGTAGGAAGACATTGAGACATAGCCCAACCATATAAATTGTTGGCATCAAAATATGTGATATATGAATTTGGTTTCCCTGCATCATAATCTCCCATATATTTGTTATTAGCTCTAGCATAACGATTACTACATTGAGATACACCACCCCTGATACCTGATCTAATAAAGGCAATTTTCTCATAATCTGTTAAAAGTTCTAATTCTATTTTTGTATATTTTAACATTGCATCCCAACTTAAACCGGGTGCTGTGTAATAATGGGCAGGGTCTAAATCATAAGTATTAATACATAACTTTCTAAAGTTTTCAAATACATCGGTTAAAAGTAAAACGTCTGTTTTTAAATACAGGTTTGAATAATCTAGCATATTACAACACCCAAAGTGTTCCCAAACATCTTTAGCATGATTGTAATCATCATTTGAAATATGGGAATCTGTGAGCGAGCTATAAAAAAATTTTGTTCGGGGAGCGATGTTAGGCTTAAACTTTCATAATTAGTCATAAGTTCATATGGATAAACGCCTTTCCGTTTTAAACGAAAGAAATCTTCATCATTAGGATAATTTCTACGTAATTCTTGAAATTGATCATTACTGAGATTTTTGGCCAATTCTTCTAATTTACATGATAAAAACTTAAATGAATCTATGAATCTTAATATAATTTCGTGGTTATTCATTTTTAATTTTTTGGAAAAGGATATATATTTTTCTTTATTTTGAGGGATAATTTCGACTTCACCATCACAAAAGTTTAACGCGTGAACAATAAAATGAGCATCATAGTGACTAAGGTTGTGTAAAAATATTGGTATATAACGAGGTTTTCTGAACTTCGAGCTACATGATTCGTGAGCAACACCTATAAAATTACCGGTGTACCAATCAAAATCATAAAAATGTTCTGCTAACTCTGTTTCACAAATATGACAAATGGTTGCATTTGAAATTTGGTTTTTGTCTTCATTTGTTAGCGGATGTGGAGGATATTTTTGAAGTCTATTTATTTCTTTGAGATTGTTAGATAAACTTTCCATAAACACTTGTGCACAGTTGGGTCCGCAATACGTTACATATTTTGATAATTTATCATCATATGAACATTTTATATAATAACCAAAACTATGTACTTCATGTTTCTGAATATTGTGTGTGAAAGGTTTGGAAGGATCGTTAGAACATGATTCTATTGGTTTTAAAAATGCTTCAAAATCAGCATAAACTACGAATGGTATCTTCAACTTTTTTTCATAACTATCAAATTTAATTTTATCATTTGAAATAGGTTGACCAAACCAATTCTTTTTTTTAAAAGTTTCACTGTTTGGTAATTCTGTACAAATGTGGGCACAATCGTATTGTTCATGGTTATTTAAACTTTCCTTAGATGGAAAGTGAAGTAGACATGCTTCGCAAATGTACATGATGTGACCTTCTTTTCAAATTTGTTTACTAACTAACCGCGATAAATTTTTTATGTAACAATAATGATTTTTTGTATCCTTGGAAAAAAATAATAAATTGATATGTCTATCTTTACGACACTTTGTTAAAAATAATGGACCTACTATAGAATTACATCGTTTTTCTTTATTATATTCTAACCCAAAAACATTAATACTAATATCATTTAATTTCTCTACTTTTGCTATGTCAGAAATTTTAACTGGAAAGGAAATACCATCAAATTTAAGTTTATTTGCATGTTTAACGTACGATGATACACGATCCGCGTCTTTGTTTACGGGATATAACGCCGAGAGTAACGCCCATTTAAAACAAAAATAATCCTTGCTTTTTACATTTATAACAGCCTTTTTTAATTTTATGTCACGAGGAAGATCTATGTATGAAGTACCGCGTAGGGGGTTAAATTTATTAACATTCATGTCTATAGATTTTATGTTTTTTAGACTCCATCCACTATCTTTTTTTTCAAATGCACTAATTTTAGTAGTAATTGTATCATTTAAAGATGAAAAAAAAATATTTAAGTCATCTCCTTGACAAATAATATAGTTAAGCGTTTGAAAATCGAACGTATCATGAATATCTTTAGTTTGTTGAACAAAATCAGCATGCAATATGAAGTTTACTTTAAAAATTATGTGTTGATGAATACACTCTTGTATTAAAAATAAAATATCATCTTTAATAGAATTTAAAAATAGTTCAGGAGTTTCAAAATTTACCAATGTCTAACTATCTACTCTACTCTTGATTTTATAAGTTAAAATCCTATTTCCAAAAGCAGATTCAATAACACTAACGTTTGATAAAGAATTATGTGAATTTAAAAGATTATTTTTGTGAACATTACTTTTAAAATGATTAGCTAAATACCGTTTCTTGATAAATATATGACACGTTAGACATTCCACTTTATCATCGTTACTGATACTGTTCCCTGCAGAGGTAGGCGCTTCTGCTTCCGTTGTTGGTTTTTTGATGATCTTGGGTTCTTTGCTGCTCGTTCGCTTCGTTCCTCTTCCAAGTTGTAGTGGTTGACTACTAAAATGTTTAAATTTATTAAAAACTGTACAAGACATTGTGTAAATTATGATAGAAACGAATTTTTATTTTACTTACTTAAACTGTGTTTCAACCATCGCACAGTGATTATACAACTCATCATCATACGATGAATCGAACAGTTGATCCTTCTCCATTTCATCACAAACTTTAGACAACTCCTGATTTAATTCGCTGTTGAATAGTTCCGTATTCTCTTCCATGGTTGTGGAGAAGAAAGCACTGGTGCACACTTCACTGAAGTTTGCCATCCTTATAGTAAAGAAGAAAATAGGTAGCAGAGTAAGTAACAGTTCAGTGTTGGTAGACCAACTGATACCCAAATTTCAAATAATGTCCGATATTTAAGTCTAACAAAGGATTAGAAATAGAATATAATGAGTACACGGAAGTAATTTAAGTAAACAGAATCACATTCACTAATGATCAGCTAATGACTGTCATTGTTAAAAAAGTATTTTTTAACTTTTTCACTTTCTGCTATTGTCTTTGTAATATTGTATACGAGGGCGTTTGTGTTGTCGTAGATGCTATCCTTATTAGTCTTTACGTAATATTTAATCCTCGTGGAAGCATGTTTCCAATGATCAGTAGTTGGAATCTTGGATAGCTTCTTCATATCGTACATTTCAATTTTGATGAGATGCGTCGCTTGGTCTCCGTCGTCAGAATTAGTAGAAATGTATGATACACCATCTCTAGCGGCTCGTGCTACGGTTGATGATAACAGCTTCCTCTTTTTTATTTTTGATTCAGCTTCAAAAAAATGATCAATCGATTGCGATTTTCTTTTTCCACCATCGCATGTGTTATTATTAATGACGATGTCATCACTCTCTTCTTGAGGGGAGAGTGGCGAGTAGTAATACTGTTTATAGGTATTTTCATCGAAGCTCAATGATTTCTGCAACAACACAGTTATCATGTTAATATCAATTTGTTAACACTTAATCATAAAAGTTAAAAAAGCTAAAGTTACAACCTATTAAAGTCCACTGCTGAACATAGGCCTCCTCTCATTTCTGAGAGGGTTTTAGGGCTAGGAAATGTTCGCTGCGATACCTCAATGCGTGTTGGCAAACTTCACATGCCTTCGAAATTTTCTCAGACATGCATTCCTCACGATGTTTTCCTTCACCGCTGAGCACGTGGTAAATCAGCACTTAAAATTGTAATTAACAATTTAATTGGTGCCGGCGGGGATCGAACCCGGGTCGCGTACTGTGAATTTTACATTTTGCACTAACCATCTGAGCTACCACGGCTTAACCATATACACACACATAATATTTAAATATAATTTGTTAACACTAAATCATACACACGTAAGAAAATAGAAAGAAAAGTAAGTTTGTCAATAGAATAAACACTTACATCCATGGCCTTTGATGCGTTGAAGTAACACAAACGTAGTATTGATAGATCCACTGCGGTCAAACGACCATACACTAACTCCATGACTGCAGTTGCTTGGTCTTATATAGTACCAGTGAGTAATAATTCTAATCTAAAGAATTTCTGCAGTAGAATTGATAGTATCTTTATGCGTCAACAAGCTTACCTTACATTCTGTTGCTTATCTCTACATTCCTACGTCCTCCCTGTCGTGTCTTGTTCAGTGTATTGGTGACTCAAATACGTTTTGTATAACACAAAGAAAGCAATTTAATATTTAGATATCACTATAATTGATCATTCCTATATTAGTCATTGAGTAGATTGGTACTGTAATAATCTACTAATAGCAGTAATATTATGGATACACTAGATGTACAACAACATCTGAAAAAGATTCACCCCACTCTAGAAAATAATGTTTATGCTGCCAATAAACTGCCCATGTACACCCACGTACCAACGTATATAATATGCAATTTGGATACAGATGATAAACCAGGGTCACATTGGGTAGCTTTATATATCGATACGAATGACGTCGGTCAATATTTTGATTCATTCGGACGGGCACCTGTACGATATCATCTAGAGTTTTTTAAAAGAAATTGTAAAAGATGGAACTGGAATGTTGATAGGATTCAGAATGAGTGGACTTCAGTTTGTGGCGAATATTGCTTAATGTATTTGCTATATAAGTTTCAGGGATGTTCAATGCATAGCTTTACGAGTATATTTACAGGGAACACATTGTACAACGATATTTTAGTGGATGAGATGTTTCGCTCCTATTTTACAGATAATAAGTAATAAGATTTTGTAGGTATTTTATAAATAAAAATTTTAACAAAATTGGGTAATGTGTTTTATTAATGAGTCAGATTAGTGTAGATAGGAACAAAGGAGTATAATACAATAGCACCACGCTGAGGAAGAATAGATAATGACGGTATTGAACTAACAATAGATAAGTAGATAAGAACAATGGAGTGCTAATGACGGTGGAGACTCGCAGCGGATATCAATTAGATAAGAGTTAATTGATCTGCACATCTCCGGAACCGTGCATCCTACGCAAAAATGGACCGCAGATTCGTGATCAGAGCATGCCAAAACTTTTTTTTTTTTTTTTAGGATCGTGAGTCGACGAACGTCGTACTTGTACCACTTCTGACTCAGTGCGCCAGAACTGGTACAACCTAACTACAAGTGCGCCAGAACTGGTACAACCTAACTACTCTGCTCTTGTTTCTTGGTATTTATAAAAAACGATTTATTTACATAAAGTGTTCTCTATATAATTTTACACACTCACCTTGTGTTCGTCGAATTTTAGAACGAACTCCAATATTTCGGCGAATTGTTTAACCAAGGCTTGCTGCTGCTCCAGATGTTGAGTAGGACTCATGGCGCCTCCCACTAGTGATCCCAACAGTCGAGGCACTACCTGTAACAAAAAAATAAATTTAGTATTTCAATAAAAGCTAGTGTAATTCATAATAATAAAATATATCACAGTAAACAGTGCCGACTTGACGAATTGCCCGTCAAATGTAACGGATTGAGACGAGGGTGAAACGGGATAAAATATGTGCTAACGCCTGACATATTTTTTATTTTGCCCAAATCTATATATTTATGTATTATTTATTATATATCTTGTACTAAGCATATTATGTTCAGTGAAGAGCCGTGGTAGCTCAGATGGTTAACACTCGTTGTAAATATAACAGAACGCGAGTAACCCGGGTCGATCCCCGCCGGCACCAATGTAATTGTTAATTGCAATTTTAAGTGCTGATTAACTACGTATTCGGCGGTGAAGTAAACCATCGTGAGGAAACCTACATGTCTGAGGAATAAGAAAAAAATATTTCGAAGATATGTGAAGTTCGCCAACACACATTGGGGCAGCGCGGTGGATACTTCCTTGCCCTAAAACCCTCTCAGAAATGAGGGTAGGCCTGTGCCCATCAGTGGGACGTATACAGGCTGTAACTTAAATTTTTTTAAGCATATGTTCAGTAGAGAACTTAAGGATGGTGATGATGATAATGATATTTGCAGTAATACTTAATAGGTTCCTTTCGCTATTTTTTATTATTTAATAAAAAATATTTGTCTAACGTATAAAATAAATGTAATTTTAGCTATTGTGGATTAATATAGTAATAATATCCAATGTCCTTGCTACCTAAAATTCCTTTTTCTTTATATGTAATTTAAAAATAAGTAAACTGTATTTCTTATTGTAAGTGATTTTTTTTCTTATTTGTTAGTTGTGATTATTATTTAGTAAAGGCACTAACAAAATAAAGAAACAACATAACGGCAAGCCCCGTTCATACAAATCTGTACATATGAACAGCATACACAACAGTGGCGGACAATAGTACATTATTTTTTCGGAGTAAATATACCTACTTCTACAAACACAATGCCAGGAAGTCAGGAAAATTAACGAGAATTTGGAGTTAAAATACTCCATAGCGTGTATATGATCCATTGTTGAGTAGCGTGGTCGGAAGCCTGCTTGCTCTATTGGTTGGTTTCTGTCTATGTCTGGTATTCTACTTAGGATTATCGAAGAGAACAATTTATAGATTGAAGATAGTAAACTAATTGGTCTATAATTGTTGATGTCAAGTGGATTTCCCTTTTTATAGAGCAGTATTATGTTTGAGCTGCACCATTGTTTTGGTATTTATTCTTGTTGTATGATTAAGTTGAATAGTTTCGTCAGGTAGCTTACTAGAATAGGTGACCCAAGTTTTAGAGCTTCATTTGTGATTTTATCTGGCCCTGGGCTTTTTTCAGACTTTAGTCTTTTTATATGCCTTTCTATTTCCCCTTCAGTTATAGGAGTTAAAGTTGCTTCTTCCACTTGGGATTCTCTTTTATGTTTACTTTCCAGTTGTTCATCCTTTTAGGTTTCATCTTGAGATGTTCTTCTGTAAAGCTCTGAGTAGAAAGTTGTTGCGTGCTTTACTATGTCTTCTCTGTTTCTTGTTTCCTCTTTTCCATCTTGTAGACCTTGTATCCAAGTTTTATGCGTTGACAGCTCTTTAAGAGCTCTCTTTGAACTGGTATATGTTGCCATATTTCTCTCTATGATTATTCTTCTATGTCTTTAGTAGTCTTGCCTGATTGCTCTGTTTGTTTTCCTATATAGTTCTTTTAATTCGTGTCTCATTTCTTTAGATTTTTCTCTTTTAGATAGGAGTTCCTTAAGTTTAGAAATCAGTTCTTGTGTTTGTTCGGTAATAATTTTAGGTTTTTTGTTATTGGTTTTAAATGCTTTATCCTGTTCTAGACTATTTGTGATGGTTTTTTCCAGCTCGCTGCTCAGAGTTTGTACATTTTCTGTGTTCCTCATTGTTTCTTCAAGTCTTGTTGTATTTTCTTTTAGCTTTTCTAGATAAGTTTCTTTTTCTTTTGAAGTCTTTAGCATATTATGTGGGGCTTTAAATGATTTCCTGTTCATTTTTGGGGTCCGGAGATTCAGTGAACATTTGACCATTTTATGATCCGATTGGAAGTTTATATTGTTTAAAACCTCAAGATTTGTGATTACTTTGGGGTTGTAACTTAGTATGAAATCGATTTCATTTTTTGTGTTGTTGTCTGGAGAAATCCAGGTCCATTTGCGAGAGTTTTTCTTTTTGAAATATGTATTCATCAATGATAGTTTGTTTTCATATGCGTATTGAATTAATCGTTCTCCTCGTGGATTTCGTTGACCATATCCGTACCGTCCCATTATCATACTTCATGTTTCGGGTACCTAATTTTTGCATTTAAGTCTCCAATCACTATTAGTAATCCAACTCCAATCACTATAGTAATGTCTTATTTGCTTGTTCTTGCGCTTTTTGTAAATCCATGTAGAAACTTTCAATTTCTTCTTCACTGGAGTTCTCAGTGGGGGCGTAAACTTGAATAATAGACAGTAATACCTTGTTGAAGCTCATTTTTAACAAAGCAACTCTTTCTGATATACCTACGAAGCTCACGATATTTTGTTTCAATGTTTTCTTTACTAAGAAGCCTACGCCATGGAGTCTCAATGTCTCACCAATGTAACAGAAAATATATTTGTTATGTTCTTCTATACTGTACCCTAGTCGTTTAACTTCGGCGAGCCCTATGATGTCCCAGTTAATTTTGGCTATTGCATTATCTAATTCTAATAGTCTTGTCATTGATGATAGTGATCTTACGTTATAGGTGCATATTTTTAAGTTGTGTAATTCTTCAGATTCATAGTTTAGATTTTCAGATTTTCTGCTCTTATAATTATTGGTTTTATTCAATGGAGGGTTGTGGTCTTCTTCCCCCAAGGTGACCAGCCGGCCTGGGTTCTCATTGTTTTATTTTTATTTTGTTGTGTTGTTTGATTTGTCTTATCCGGGTTCCAGTTGAGGGAGGCAGTTGTTAGTTTTTTGAAGTTTTTAGTTCAGACACCGATGATGCTCTACCTCGTGCTGCATAATTGAGTACCTATGCTTGGTTTTACTAATCCTTGTGTATTATTTGCCGATGGCTCATCAATATGTTTGTTAGTAAACTGTTTCTTCTTGGTGTTTTGTGCCATTGTTTCTGGTGAATCTACCTTTTCTCTTTTCCTTTTCTCGCGGTTAGAATCTTTTGGGTTTTTCACTACTAACTTATCGTATTTCAGATATGCTAAATTTCCCTTCTTTCTTTCTTCTTCCAGCATTGGTTGGAGATTTTTTGCGAGTTTTTAGAACCTCTTTAGGAAAGTCTTTTTTAAGATAGATGCCTTTGGGCAGGTTAGATTTATTCTTCTGGATAAGATGTTTTTTCCATGTTGTTGTCAATGACACCACTACCGGTCGGTTTTTATTTGAACGTTGCCCAATTCTATAGATTTTGGCTATCTCTTGACTGTCTAGGTGTACACCCGTCTCCACTATTATTTCTTTCAAATAGTCTCCTAATTCACACTCTGTTTTTTGTTTCTCTTCTATTCCGAAAAATACTAAATTGTTCTTTCTCTTTTCCTTTTCCATGAACTCTATTTTCTGTTCACGGTTTGTTATTTTCGTTTTTAAGGTTTTGTTTTCTTCCAAGAGTGCTTTCATTTTTTCGTCGAGTGCTTGCATGACATTACTGGTGACATTGGCGGTTATTGTCAAAGTTTGTTAGTTTAGCTTCTCGTCAAGTTTAGTTAGCAACAATTTCATACTCTGATCCATATTTATTTTGGTAGAATTTTAATTTTTTTCTACTGACAACACTAGAACTATCAAAATACAGTTCCTTAATATACACAGTAATCTATGGATCCTTCGTTCATTCAATATATAAACAATGGAGTCCATTGTAAACTGCCAGCTCATGAGGTACCTTGAGCATCACCAGCTGATTAGTGACCGCCAATACGGTTTTCGCCGTGGTCGGTCAGCTGGTGATCTTCTGGTCTACCTCACTCACAGATGGGCGGAGGCAGTAGAGTTCAAGGGGGAGGCATTGGCCGTTAGTTTGGACATTGCGAAGGCCTTCGATCGGGTTTGGCACAAAGCGCTTCTTTCGAAGCTCCCTTCCTATGGGCTTCCCGGGAAATTGTGCGATTGGATCACCAGCTTTCTTGCAGATCGGAGCATCAAGGTCGTTGTAGACGGTGCAAGCTCCGATTGCAAGCCTATTAATGCTGGTGTTCCACAGGGCTGCGTGCTATCGCCAACGCTGTTTCTTCTACATATCAATGATATGTTGCATACCCGTAACATTCATTGCTATGCAGATGACAGCACTGGTGATGCTCTTTACACCGGCCGAGCCAATATTTCTCGGGAAAACGTCTCCGAGTGCCGGGACAAACTTGTGTCCGAAGTCAAGTCTTTGCTGAACAGAGTCTCGGATTGGGGACGACTAAATCTAGTCCAGTTTAACCCCCAGAAGACACAAGTTTGCGCGTTAACCGCTAAAAAGAACCCCTTTGTCGTATCCCCTCAGTTTCAAGGCAGTCCCCTTGTTGCCTCAGCCAGTATCGGAATCCTCGGCGTCGACATATCGAGTGACGTGCAGTTTCATGGTCACTTGGAAGGGAAGGCCAAATTGGCATCTAAAAAGCTTGGCGTGCTCAGCAGAGCGGGACAGTATTTCATGCCGGCACACCGCCTGCAACTTTACAAGGCGCAGGTTCGGCCGCACATGGAATACTGTTCCCATCTCTGGGCTGGGGCTCCCCAGTACCAGCTCCTTCCACTTGACCGCATCCAGCGCAGAGCGGCTCGAATCGTCGACGACCGAGTGCTTTCCGATCGGCTCGATTCACTGGCGCTGCGAAGAGATGTTGCATCTCTTTGCGTATTTTATCGCATCTATCACGGGGAGTGCTCTGAGGAATTGTTCGGATTAATCCCAGCCGCCAAATTTCGTGAACGCACTACACGGCAAACGTCCCGATACCATCCACACCATCTGGATGCTTGGCGGTCCACCACTGTACGTTTCACAAGGAGTTTTTTTCCACGTACAACCTCTCTGTGGAATAGTTTACCACCGGCGATTTTTCCGGACCGATACGACCTGGGGACCTTCAAGAAAAGAGGCAAAGACCTATGTCTAGCAATAGACTGTCGTAGCTTATCATGAATCCTAACACTAGTTGCACTTCAAACAGCTATGTATTCCTTCATTTTAAATATCGAATGGTTCAGTACCTTCCAATTTATTTTATACGAATGTACGGTATATTTTAACTACCCTTATACAGCAGCTTTTTTATTTTATATTTAAAAAAATGTATTGTGCCGAGAAATTATGACGTTATCATAAATTTATATTGTATAATATACAATCAAGAGTAAATACAAAATGTTTATATTTGGAGAAAATTGAAATAGAACATATATTTTTGTTATGCTCAAATTCGATTTGCTTCAAATTATATTTTTATTATCATTACTACCTATACTAGTGTATTTTAAAGACCCATGTACAAAGTTACAGGTACGGCTTGTTGTTCAATCAAATAGAATAACAACGATGATCGGTTACAAGAACCAAACGCTATTGACAACCTATAATAGTTTATTTTAAAGACACTAATATGAATACCGAATTCCTATTTAATACGTAATATATTGATAGAATTTGGAAATGATATTGTAAGAATAATACATTTTGCTAATAAATCTATTAGTTATGGTATGCCAAAATTTCGTGCATGGGCGCGCCGCCTGCGCTGCGCATTGAAAATCAAAATTGCGTCAACGCAGTCGCATATTATGTCACACTCTGTATAGTCTGAATCATCACAAGATTGTATGTAATAATCGAGTTGGATCTGTTTTGATCACTCGTATCATTGGATGTTTAAATATATCCATCCATTACAGCCTATAAAAGTCCACTGCTGAACATAGGCCCAAAGACTGGCAAGTGTGGCAATTATGGTAAAATCACTCCAAAGAGGATATTTAAATATAAATGATAATATAAAAAATGTAATACTATATTAAAAATATATTAAAAAAAACTATGTATTGAATTCATCACTTACTTAATCACATTGTTAATTGTATTAGTTAGATTTTTTTTATAAAAGAGAGAACAAACGAGCATGCGGCTCATCTGAGGTAAGTCTCGCCCGCCACCCGTGAACAACTGCTATACCAGAGTAAAAATGAGTAAGGTCGTTTCTTGAACATTCCAGTCGTAACGGTTCGGAAAATCGCTGGTAGTAAACGATTTTACAAAGTAGTAGTGCGAGGAAGAAAACTGCTAGTCAATCGCACAATAATATTATTTCTGAAAAGAAGTTCTTAAAAAATATGTTGCATAATTTTTTATATATAGCCTCGTTTCAACTACTATTGTCCTCATACTCATCGTACTGATGCGTGTTTTCACACACTGATAAGATGTAGAAGCGGTATCAATGATACTTCTGCTATCAAGCGCTGGTGTTATTTACACTATCGTAAGTTATGACAATAGGTATTAGCTGGCCATGCAGACTTTGTTCCGCCATTTCCGACGACCCTTTGTCCTATATAAAATCTATAATTTCGCAATAAAAAATAATTGAGGGTCACTTATCGGGATAAAAACTATCTTCTTAAGATGGTGCAAGCAAAACACATTTACAAAATTTTATCGGTTGAGCGGTTTCGGAGATTAGGGTGAACGAACATCGTACCACGGGATTTTTGTACATATATTTTTTTATAATGTGAAGACACCTTCAACAAAATTTGTGATGTAAGTCCAAACTTTTAACCTTACCTAACGGTCACTTCGTCAAGTAATTGGATTGGTTTTTGATATCCGTTTTTTCTAAAAAGTGGACGGAGAATTGGGTGGTATTGGGTAGTAGTAGGGCGCTTTGTGGTGTCACTTTTTTATAGAATAAGAGTGACATACGTGCAAACAGTCCACCTGATGGTAAGTGGATGCTGTGGCCTATAGACATCTACATTTATTCTCGATTAAGAATGAAAACGCAGATGCGTTGTCAGTGACAATTTATCTTAGTTCTCAGGGGTGACAACTTGTCACCCTTGGGGTCTAAGATGGAACGCCTCGATTCCAGTAAAACGGGTCTGCGGTTCTCTACACTCACCACACGAAACACAGCAGCTTTAAGCTGCTATTTTACGCTGATATTCCGTGAGTTAGTTTAGTTTAAATATTTAATAATTCTTCTTTTTCTTCCTCATCAGTCTGCAAAAGTCCCCTTAAATAAATTACCTTCATCGTAAACGCTTCTATGACGCTTATTCGCGACGAAACCACGACTAACGCTAATTCACGCTTAATAAATCAAAAACGGCGGGCGGATCAGTGATCGCCGTTCCAAAGGTCTCTTACATTTGATGCTACTTCTCGTCAACGGTCAGGATATTTCACGCTTGGCGTTAAGACATATTAAACCGCCGTCTATCGGGAATCACATGGTATTTCTAACAATGTTCATAGTCGCCACTTACGACATCCACAGGTAGAAATCGGTTCTTCTACGCCATCGCCACGCAGAAACCTTAATAAAATTACATGTTGAAAATTATGTTACTATATACAGATTGTATTAATAATCAACGTTAGGCTGGAAGTGGGCGATAGGCCAGGTGGTGACAGTTATTAGAAGAAGAACTTAGTCATGTACATTTAAAATTATAGGCATTCAATAAAATCGAGAAAATTGACACACTATGATGATCTATCATGTCCTGTGACTTCAAATCTTCACTTTTACTTAGCTTTTATTTTGTGATGTAACCCAAAATAAATAATGAAATTATGAGAAGGGTTTTCTAAAATTAACAGTCTAAAATTATAACACAACTGCCAGTTTTAAAGAAAGTATTACTTTTGGGCAAATTATGTACTTTATACTCAAAATTATTAGGTACATTACTATACTTTAATTGACGGTACTAAAAACATCCGAAACCTATGTAAGAGATTACTCGTCAAAAATAGATTGATATACTGTAATATAGTTTGTAGTTGTTTTTATTTTAAGAAAAAAAAACTTAATTTATGTTATTAAAAGCAAAGGTTCCCAGTACAAAGGCTTTTTCACCTTTGTTACTTTACCGTCGCTAGGTTGCCTCGACGTTCAGTTTATACAGTGCCGTTGGTTATTTTGCATAAAAGTGCAATAGTAATAGAGTAAGCATAGTGCTGCAGGCAGTTTAAACTTTTTCATTTATATATGAAGAAGTGACAATAATGAAACTAAATCATTTCCATTGTCATCATAATATGCCTCTTTTTTATACAAGAGCATTTGCCCTTGTATAAAAAAGAGTCATTTGACTGCTGCTTATGAACAAACTACAGCACATGGGGAATTGCAGGTGAGTTGCCGGCCTCTCAAAAAAGAGTAAGCTCTTTTATTAAAGATCCCTAAGTCGTGTCAGCCCTGAAAAATAAATAGTGGTAGCATATTCCACAAAAAAGTTGCAAAATTTCTAGCAAATCGCACCCGACAAGCATCCAGGTGTGGATCCGAAAATTTCCTATGAGCACTCCTTGTGATAAATGAGATAGAAAATGCAAATATGGATGCAACATCTCTGAGATTGATCCGAAAGAACTCGGTTGTCGACGATTCGAGTCACTGTACTTGGCATTGTGTGCCCGGCATGAAATAATGTCCCGCTGTTCTAAGCATAGGCTTTTTAGAGGCTAATTTGGCCTTTCGTTCCCAAGTGACCGCAGAACTGAACGTCATTCGATATGTCGACGCTGAGGATTCTAATACTGGCTCTGAGGCAGTGCCTTGAAATAGAGGAGAAACGATAAAAAGGTTCTTTTCAGCGGTAAACGTGCAAAATTGTGAACATTTACGTTTATGCGATAGTCGGAGATGGGCTATGATGCAAAGTCCGACCCAATGGGACAATCATAACAGAATTACGAGCCGAATATTATGATTTTCATAATTGGAGTAATAAAGGAGTTAATGGTCTACCCTAATGATAAATGGTTACCGCAACTTATGGAAAACGGCAACTAATGAGGCCACAGATGAGTTGTTATCTCTTTAGGACTAATCTGAAATTTTTAAAGTTCAAACTGAAACATGAAAGATTGTGCCCTGTTACTTGATAGATGATTTTTTTTTCAATATATTTATATTGAATGTAAAATTTATAGTTGTATTAAAGGTTGAACATATTCTTATAAAAGTTTGTCAAATCGGCACACAGTCTACCTAATAAGTGGACGTTGTGGTCTCCTCGATTGAAAAAAATGCAGATATATTATAGTGATATCGAAAGAAGAGTGAATGCAGGAAACATGGTGAATGGAGCTTTGCACTCCTTTATGAACAGTCGGAAGGTGTCTAACAAGGCTCTTTTGGCTGTGCATGAGGGGGTGTTGGTTCCGACACTCATGTACGGAAGTGAAAGTTGGGTATGGCAGAAGAAACATGAAAGTAGAATAAATGCAGTTGAGATGAGAGCATTAAGAAGTATGATAGGAGTTAAACTGAGTGACAGGGTAAGAAATAGTGAGATAAGGAAACGTTGTGGCTTGAAAGAAGATGTAGTGACAAAAATTGAGAAAGGTATGCTGAGATGGTTTGGCCACATCGAGAGAATGAATGAAGAACGATTGACGAAAAAAGTGTATAAGGCGAGTGTGAATGGAAGTGCTGGAAGGGGTAGACCTAGGCGGACTTTTCTAGACCAAATTAGGGACGTCTTGAAAAAAGGCCAGGTTAAGAGTACCCTAAACCGTAGAGCATGTATGAAGGGAATAATGAAAGTGGAAGAAGCGAAACAAGTATGTAAGTATCGTAGCAAGTGGAAAGAAGTGGTCTCTGCCTACCCCTACGGGAAAGAGGCGTGATTATATGTATGTATGTATGTATTATCACCGCTGAGGATTAAAATGGAATGTTTCATTACTGAGGACTAACATGGAATACCTCTTTACTACTTCAAGTTATTAGCTAAGTTGATTTCTCTAGTTCTGTTGTAAATCTTCTCAAAACGGATTCTATTACACAGAAAAAAATAAAAAAATATGATAATTCCGTTGTTTGTCGAAGGTCGGAGAGATTTATACCAGCCGAGCTAATTGTAACGTACAACAGAAAACTATGTCACAATTAATTTCGATGACATTCGTAAGCTAGTCGGAAAAATAATGTCGTTTATTCGTCTTTATTTATTTTATCTATTTGAGGAACTAAACACTGACGTTGCTACAGTAGGATAACTTCGACGGCACGCGAATGAAGCCGGCTGTGAAAAAATAACTGACCGTATCACGCCTAATTCTTGCGTGTTTGGTTGGTAGGTTATTGGTTAAAAATTATAAGCTTATTACAATAAATATACCATTAATTACAATTAATACCTACTTATCTTCAAATACGGAGCGCATTAAAATATATGTACATAATTTCCCCACTGTATAAGTTGTAGTCCTTACCTGGACTACAACTTACACATATACCGGAGTTCCTCCATTAGCTATTGCAGCCATCTATCTACTAGGACTGTAATTCTTTTTTTATAGGATAGGGTGACAAACGAGCACACAGTCCACCTGATGGTGGACCTGATGGTGGTAAGTGGTTGCTGCGGCCCATGGACATCTACATCCATCCTCGATTACGAATCAAAATGCAGATGCGTTGTCACTCGTGAAGACTAAGATGGAATGCCTCGTTTTCTTTAAAAAGAGTCTCCGGTTCTCTACACTCACCATACGAAGCACAGCAGCATTAAACTACTGCGAACATCGCGGGCTAAACTCTCATAAAAATATCCTTTGGACACCAAACTCGTGTGGTAACCCTATATCTGACGTCCCCGCTCACCCCGTAATGGGATACATGCATGGTAGAGTTTATGAGCGGACGGCTTGATTATGTTGTGCATTTTGCAGAGCGCGGTTAGTACTCGTTGTTTTGCATTATTGTTCCGGCATCTAGTCACATTCTTTGCATAATAACGATTCAACTGTGACAAGAATGCCCTAATTGTTCAGTCGTCTGTTCATAATGAATAATATTGCCTTTTATTTCTACCGAGTATAAGAACAAATTGTTCGCTTCCCGTTAAAACACTATCGTACAGTTGAGAGAAAAACATTTCTTCGTAAGGAGATAGTCTATCTATTACAGATATTTAATCAACGTGCAAAATGAATTGTACGAGGTGTGTTCAAAAAGTAAGGTGACTTTTTGAATTTCGCGGGCAACGCACATTCGATTTTCGTATTTTGTTGCGTTGGTACACATGTCCTGAGCATATGTTTCAAGTTTGAAGTGTATAGCATGTTTAGTTTATTTTTGACAGTTACAAAGGTCAGACGTACTTTGGTGTGCTCGGCGATTTTCTTCTATCAAAAAAAATGGATCAAAGAATTTGCATCAAATTTTGTGCATAAAATGGAATTACGTGCTCCAAAACACTTGAAATGTTGACAGTGGCATACGGTGAGTCTACTCTTAGTAAAAAAAAACGTTTATAAGTTTTACAAGCTCTTTCAAGATGGCCGAGAAGATGCCAATGACGAACCTCGCTCTGGACGCCCCAGCACGTCAACAACCGATGAAAACGTTGAAATAGTGAAGAAAATTGTTTTGGAAAATCGTCGAATCACTATCAGAGAAGTTGCGGAGGATGTTGGCATATCGGTTGGCTCTTGCCATGAAATTTTTTCGGATATTTTGGGCATGAAACGTGTGTCAGCGAAATTTGTTCCAAAATTGCTCAATTTCGACCAAAACAACCGTCGCATGACAATCGCTCAAGAGCTATTGGATGATGTCAACAACGACCTAGATTTGCTCAAAAGGGTCATAACAGGTGACGAAACATGGGTATACGGTTATGACGTCGAAACTAAGACTCAATCTTCCCAGTGGAAGCACACTGAATCACCAAGACCAAAAAAAGCACGCCAAGTTCGATCAAATGTGAAGGTTTTGCTTACAGTTTTCTTCGACTGTAGGGGTGTGGTGCATCATGAGTTCTTGCCACAAGGTCGTACGGTCAATAAGGAGTATTACCTTGAAGTTATGCGCCATTTACGAGAAGCAATACGTAAGAAACGTCCCGAATTGTGGGTAAACAATTCATGGTTTTTGCATCACGATAATGCACCTGCTCACTCATCGTTGCTTGTGAGAGGTTTATTGACCAAAAACAACACTACAATCATGCCTCAGCCACCATATTCACCGGATTTGGCCCCATGTGACTTTTTCCTGTTCCCAAAACTGAAGAAACCTATGAAAGGACGAAGATTTGCAACGATTGAAGAGATAAAAACTGCATCGCTGAAAGAGCTGAAGGCTATACCAGAAAGTGATTATCAGAAATGCCTTGACGATTGGAAAAAGCGTTGGCACAAGTGTATTATATCTGAGGGGGATTACTTTGAAGGGGACAACATAAATATTGATGAATAAATAAATAGTTTTTCATAAAAATATAGTCACCTTACTTTTTGAACACACCTCGTATACTTTTTAGACTATTGGTCGCTAAAACTAACATTAAAATGATACATAGGTGAATATCAAAGCATTCTCTCTAAATCACTGTGAAATGCTGCTCAAATGGTCTAATTAATGGTGGTGTAATTAATATATTGTATTAGCTTGCCAGGCAGACGTTGTTCTGCCCTTTTCGACGACCCTTTGTCATGTCCTATTAAAAATCCTTAAATTCGCAAAAAAGATTGTGGGTCACTCATGGGCAAAAAAACTATCGTATCTCGTAAGTTGGACCAAACTGCACACGTTGTGCAAATTTGATTACAATCGGTTTAATAGTTTAGGAGTCCATCGTGGACAAACAATGTGACACGTAATAAGTAATTGATAAATTGTTTTGTGATATTTAGTTATACAATTAAACTGATATATTAAAAACAACGAAAGTTCCTTAGTATAATAAAATAAGAAATATATATATATATATATATATATATATATATATATATATATATATATATATATATATATATATATGTTTTATATCAGATTAGTTCTATTTGCTTACTTCTTCTATGGGTTCTACGTCCGAAAGTTTTCAAAGTAGAACAGTAATGGTTTACACCTAATTTTAGAAATAAACATCAGAGCTCGAAACAAGCAATACGCCTCATCACCTACGGATGAATTCCTTTTCAAAAACACTTATTTTTATTTATTTTTAAGCCTCGACTTATATCAAGATCACTAGTATATATATATATATATATATATATATATATATATATATATATATATATATATATATATATATATATATATATATATATATATATATGAGTATCCAAAGAAGCTTTTTCAGGGTGCTTTTAGGGAAATAAAGCAGGAGATGGGCAGCTGTGTCTTTCTAATTACTAGTTGCAAATAAAAAATGAGTGATTGCCAACGCTATGCGGCATACGTTCAGCAGAAAACTGATAGGTTGTAATGCAAACAAAATCGTGAGGGCTGATAGGATTTTGATAGGGTTTGTTTAAACTTGGGCATGTGGAGATGAAGCCAGAGATGTGCCTCTAGGATGCGGAATGGCGGGCCCTCTCCCTTTTCCTTGCCAACTTCCTATATCACGAAAAGAAAATGCTTTTTTAAGACTTCGGGCCTACGACTCAGAGCCAATAAGCAATACCTAGTTTGGTGAAAACGCATTCCTCTTTGTTTAGAGTTGTCCATAAATTGCAGTAGTTGTTTGTTACCCTAGGGTTATAGAAAAAAATTGCACTCAATTAAACAATCATACCAATAAACATCTTACTTAATAACCGGTTACGGTTCTTAATGTTAACACGATGTTAATATTAATCACCTCACGGCTACATGTGAAACGTTATATTTACACTACATATGCTAACACGCCAAGTCCATATTTGCTTTTATTAAACCGTTAGGCGTCCCTGAATGTCCAACAACGCGTGAGGTTTCACAGCGCATCTAACGCGGAGGATATTTTTGTTCGTATCAACGTGACTTTGGTACCTACACTATTTGCTACGTTGTGTCGTAAATTAATTGTGATGATTCACAAGATTCGGCTGACTCATACAGGCTTCAGAATTTCGGTTGCTGGAGTCATCCCGCAGGAATGGAGGATAACTCTCGGATAAAGTATGATCTAATGCGACGGGTGTGATATACAGTATATATTTTTATTGTAAAGATTTTGAAGAAAATATTATATGTATACAATTTCAAGCTAAATTCACATGTGAATCGAGCTATATTCAGAAGATATTTTTTACAAGTCAACCATGTGTTGAGTGTGTGGAATATTTTGTTTAAAAGTAGGGATTTACATTATAGGAAAATAACACAATTAATGATATAAGTTAATTATTTTCCTTGACATAACATTGCATTAATGTGATTCTCACCAATTGAAATGAATATGTCATAAAGGTCCAATACAGTCACTAAGTAAATAGAATGTTTAAATGAGATAACAAACAAAACAAAAAAAAAGAACAGAAAAAAAGCGGTTGAAAAATAAAACGTTTAGCTACAAAGACTACTTGAAATAGGTGTAGTTTATGATGTTAAGTTTTAGGGCAACTAATAAAAACAACCTTACAGTAATTTTAAAAATATTAACACAATTCTTATTCATGTTAGGCAGCTAGTTTGCAAAATGCACAACTTACTTTATTTCATTACACTGAAAAAATATGACTAATTTGATAAATTATTAATTAATTTATGTTAAACTGGATTTATTTGTTTACTCCATCACAACGAAGATGCAAAAAGAAGTGGATTAAATCGAAATTGATATTAAAACGTTTAATAAGACTTACACGGAGCCGCGTAGGGATGGCAAACAGAGGTATAAAGAAGGTCAAATCTCTCAGTGAACCGCTCTTTATATATTATCTTTTTTATTAAACTCATAAATAATACCTAACTGAGGAAGAGAAATGGATAAGAATTGATATTATATTCAATATTATGTAAGAATGAATATTTAAAATACATAAAATCATGCGATCGGAGATAACAGTTGTCGTCACGCTCAAAACATTTTTCAGTCATTAATTCATTACAGCTCTTCACAAATCCACTGCTAAACACAGGCCTCCCCCAAGGTATGCCACAAAGCATGGTCCTGAGTCAACTGCATCCATTAACTTCCTGCATGTCTTACCAGGTCGTCACTCCATCTAGTGGGGGGTCGCCCTACACTTCACATACTGTTACGAGGCTGCCACTCGAAAACCCTTTTTCCCCATCAGTTGTCGGTTCTTCGTGCTATATGGCCGGCCCATTGCTACTTCAGCTTACTAATCCGTTGGGCTACGTCAGTCACTCTCTACTACGGATATCCTCATTTCTAAGTTTGTCACGCAGAGAAACCAAGCATAGTCCTCTCCATAGCTCGCTGAGCGATCTTGAGCGTCCTCATACGGCCAGCAGTGGAGGAGCACTTATTTAAACAGTGCTACTCAATAAACATAACGTGTAGTGGCGGTATAAGAATATCCACTATTCCACATCATCCCGTGGGTGTCGTAAGAGGCGGTAGATGGAATCAAGTCAGAAGAGTCCTTCTAATAACGACTAAAAAAACTGTGGTTGCTAACCCGCTTCCCATACGTGGCCACTATCGCAAATGTGTTCAGTATTGAACCTTAATAGGCTGTAAAGGTAACTGAATAAAAAACACTGTCATAAATGGTTCACTTTATATTTGCGCCCAAGAGACTTAAGTATGATTTACTGCATATTTACGTCCAATAGACTTACAATAGTAAAACGTAATAAGCATGACAACGGTATGAAGTTATTGAGCGTAGTGCAATAAAACTCGTAAGTAAACACAGCGACTTATTTCCAATTATGACGCCAGACATGAGCCGCATAACTGCTTATTGAATTAATGTCGGTAGTCGCCCAATTGTGAGATTTGAGCAATAAATTAAGCCAGATGTTTGCCACGGATAGCAGTCGTTATAATTTGAGATTGTGATGTTTCTCACACTGTACTGCGATAAAAATTAGGATATATTATGTATGCTTTACCCCTTATGATTTATGGGGTATATTATATATGTATAATATATTTATTGAATTATATATTGAATATATTAAGGATATATTGTCCTAATGGTGTTTAGTGCATAAGAGCATTCACCACCTCCCTCCCCCGCTTCCCGGAGGGTATAAAAGCCAAGTTCAATAATCAAGCGACGGTGTCGAGTTATTTTTGTTTACCTAAAACATACTTAACTTGAGAACTAAGCGTCTGATTTACAAGCGATTTCTTGATTCGGGTTCTCAAAACATTCGGCTGTTGAAAGTAAGCAAAATGCAAAAGAAATTTTTCACCATATAAATAGAAAAAATTCGTCTAGTTTAGCATACATTACATAGATAAGTTGTAGTGTGTCCCAGAGTCCAAGGTTTTGCTGATAAGTCCCAAGAGTTTATAATCGCTATTATTATAGATCTAAAAGTCTGGTCTCGCTAAAATATATGAAACAGGTAATATAACTCTACAGTTTTATGTAAATTCTGTAAGTAATAAAATGAATATACGTACATATTTCTTTTTTTTTAAAACGTTACCCTCACACCAGGTATTTTTTTGTTATTTTTATATGAAGTTTATGTTTCCTTTGTGTTAGTTTTTATTATAAATATTATACTTCCTATCACTTGATTCTTTTTTTGTTTTACCAATCATACCTCAATAATCATCGCTATCCGGAAGCACACTTTAACATTTTGATAACCTGTTAAAATACTGGTTCAAATTTCATGATGCACTGAATTAGTTATATATTAATTATATACTTAAATAAAATAAAAATAAAAAACTTTTCAAAGTTTTTTTTTATAAAATCAGGGTGACAAACGAGCTCACAGTCCACCTAATAATGGTAAGTGGATGTTGCCGGCCCATAGACATCTACATCTATGCTCGATTAAAAATCAAAGTGCAGATGGGTTATGAGAACTACGATGGAATGCCTCTGCCATGTAAAAAGCAAGCACTACCATATAAAAAATTATTTGTGTTAGATATACTTGTTGAACATACTTTCAATATAACAATACTCGTAGTATCTAAGGGTTAAGGGCTATCCCGTCATTTATTAGAAGTTTTCTATCATTTTCCTCAAATGTTACACTATCTACGGGACTAGACAGGATGATGGGTTACATTACACTGACATATATGCGTATTTATATTATTTACTATGAAACAAGTCAGATGGACAAAAAATCGTAATTTAGAGACGATTTTGGCACGCGAGAAATGATGCTTCTTGAAACACTCTATGAACGGAAAAAATATAACCATTTTTTTATAGTATAGGTAGCAAAAGAGCTCATCCAATAGTAAGCGACTACTGCCGCCCATTAACAACTGCAACAAGGGGAATTGCAGGTGCGTTCCCGGCCTTTTAGAAAGGAGTAAACATTCATGAAATATTAAATTAATTTTTAAACGAATGGATTTTTAGAATAATTTATATTAATCCAAATAAAAAAATGTTCGCCGGGAGACACATTAACGTTCACGATTTCGTTTGTAATATTTTTTTCAAAAATCTTTCATATTTTTGATTTAGTAGTTTTGGAGTAAATCACTCACCTGATAGTAAGTGGCTACCGCCTCTCATGAACAACTGCAACACGAGGGGAATTGCAGTTAGTTGCGTTGCCGGCCTTAAGAAAAGGAATAAGCTCTTTTCTTGAAGATCCCTGATATTATTAATCCGCAACATTATTATTTAGAAACTTTATTTCCCGACAATAAGCTAAGAAGTTTCAAATAAAATATTTTTTGTCCACCTGTCGCTTGCTTGCTTACTTTGCACCGGGTGTAAAATGTGCAGAATGTCGATGGGCAACAGCGTCAAAGGTTCTAGACGTCTGGTACTGCGATCGTCAAAACCGCTTGCCAAGCGGGCAAATCCTCCCTTTTTATCGGGGAGTCCCATGAGCCGTAGTGAACTTTAAGATGTTGATCCTGTAATAAAATTTTCTTTGTGGAAAATGTAGTTATTTTTTGTATTACGCTTAAATATTCCTTATTGTATGGCGTTTCAATAGTAAATAACATTTTTCTCTGCAATCGTTTAAAAACAGTTTAAAACAAATGTTTTCAAAATTACTTTGCTGGTTTTTAATAAATATACTTCTGATTTCTTAAATTTACGCGAACACTACACATTGAATAAAACTACTATTTACGGATTTTATCGCGTTTAATTACTTTAATTTATTTTTATTATTATCCCGACGTTTCGGGTGCTTTACAGTACCCATGGTCACGGAGGGGGGGGGGGGGGCTTGAGATGTTTGACGTCCCAATGTCATAGTTAGTCCGGCTACCTTCAGTAAAAAAAAAAAACTGAAGGTAGCCGGACTAACTATGACATTGGGACGTCAAACATCTCAGTCCCCCCGTGACCATGGGTACTGTAAAGCACCCGAAACGTCGGGATAATAATAAAAATAAATTAAAGTAATTAAACGCGATAAAATCCGTAAATAGTAGTTTTATTCAAAATATACTTCTATTTGTGTGTCCTTAACAGATTCCAAAATTAATTACTCGTACTCTTTAAGGGTAATGGTGAATCTTTTTACAAGTCAGTGGGTTTTTTTTAAATTTATTTATTACACAAAAACACTTCTACAGTTCAGTTCTACAGTCGGTTGTTCTTTATACAACTTTCGCCAAACTGCAGGGCAATTTGTTGGAGAATACATCACCCTCTTACATTATATGTGCCTACTGTAAATTTTATGATCCTTAAGAACTTAAAATACACATAAACTGTACCTACTGAAATTTTAACTGCAATCCTTAAAAACTTAAAAATAGAAAATTAAATTTACACTAATTTAGAATATTTAAACTAATAAAAACTAAGCGCTGTTACTACTGTTTCATACATTATTATATGTAACCTTATTAATATTTAAACTCATTAAACACATTTAAAATCACATTAATTTATAACTATAACTTAAATTAAGACAGTATTAATTATTACACATGTAATTATCCAGCAACCACGCTTTCAATTTCTTTTTAAATATTCCTTTATTACCACATTCTTTTTCAAAAAATATCTCATTGAAAATACGTGGTACTAGATATTTTCTCGTCCCCTTTATTCTTAATACAAGGCGGTGAGCGTGTTCAGGAGAAATGAGCCAAGACGTTTGACCCCAAAATTAAGGTAAAATTAGGCAGTTATGAAAGGGCGACGAAACTTTTGCAAAACCGTTAAAAATTGGGTCAAGACGTTTTCTATAATGAGTGCTTTAAACAAAATGTTGGGAAAATCATAAACGGAATTTATTGACAGCTCACTACATATTTACAAACTACTTTTATACCTGATAGCTGTATCCGTCACGCGTTGCAACTCACGTCTCTCTTTTATTATTTTTATTTTATTTATTTGGAATAACATATTATAAACAATGTTATACCACCCACACCATTATCCACAATTTGATGATGGAGTTGTGGTACTTAAAAAATTTCTTGACAGGAATGTTGGCGAGTTCGCGCCACAACCACTGTTTTATGGTAATCGAATTAATGGTATAGGTACGCATATAAGACTAACTAATAAACAAATGTTCATCTAAATATAATAGAAGCAATGATTTCAAAAGGAAGGATAGGCCCTTCGATCAACAATACCAACTAGATGCATTGATATCCTATACTATTAAACGAGCAATTCTTGTGTATATATATATATATATATATATATATATATATATATATATATATATATATATATATATATATATATATATATATATATATAAGGGATCTCGGAAACGGCTCCAACGATTTTCATAAAATTTAGTGTCCAGGGAGTTTCGGGGATAAAAAATCGATCTAGCTAGGATTTACTTTTAGAAAATGTCTTTTTGTCCGTGTTTTTAGGCAATGAAAAACTGCTACAATATTGTTAGAATAAGAAGGTAAATTTTGACAGATTGTCATTATTATAAATAGCTTAATTGGTATAATGGGCGGTCACAGAATCGTAAAACCCCGGTTCGAGCCCAGACCGACCGACCGACTTTTTTAATATTTTTTTTCAAGTTCCTTTCTTTTTTGAGAAAATCTATTTTTTCGAGCCCTTTTTTAGTATTTTTTAAAAACACGAAAATTTAAATTAAAATAATTGCACTCATGATTTTTTATTCAAATTACCAGTTCCGTTTTTTCTGTTATGTCACTAAGATCAAAAAATATTATTTATATTTCATCAGTATGTAATTTATATCTAAATATAATTTCCAAAACACACGAATTAAAAAAAATCGAGCGAAAAATACCGAGCAAAGCTCGGTCAACCAGGTACTACCCCTTTTAATATATCAATGACTAGATGTCGGGTCGGCGCAAGAAATCCATCTCAGTAAATAAGAGCGCACGTGAGACGTGAGCTCTTGCACATGAGAGTGTAGCTCGCAAGGCAATAACGGGAAAAATAACTTTATTTGTTGGAACTTAAGGTTGATTTCACACTAAATGTTATTTAATTTGTGTCTTTTATAGTTTATTATTCATACGGACAGTATTTAGCTGTGATTTTGTACGTGACCCGTTATCTAGTTGGTATTGTTGATCGAAGGATAGGCCCATCTAAATATTTTACTCATAAGCTCATAACTTTTTCATACAAGAAAAAGTAGCGCGTACGTAGTGAGCGTAGACGTATCATCATTTTATAGTTTGTTGTATATAGTATCGTAATAATACTAAGCGAAAATACCATATTTTTACCTAAAGGTCGACTTGTATAATTATTGGGTCCTTTTAGTTTTTAATATTAATCCTACGATATTGAGAATTTCTGAATTGTACATGAGTACCGCTTTTTTAATACAATTAGAATTAGCTCCCGTTCTGGTCAATCGGTGCTCGATCGATGCATACTTATATGTTGCATCCTTGATACAACTATAATGAGGGGCTACCATGATAAAAACTATGCTCCAGAAGCAATTGGTTTGAAAAAAGGATTTCAAAATATTTTATGAATCAAAGTTTCAGATTCAATTAAGCAGATATAGTTTCTTTTGTACTCTTTTCGTTTTACCCTAATTGAATATAAAATATATTAGGTACCAATATTCAAAATCTAACTCACACTAAGTTATTTAGATAAAAATTAAACAGAAATAAAAATAAAACCGTTAAAAAACGAAACTTAAAGATAAACTAGACGCGGGACGCAAAATTCCGGCTCGTGGGAAAAAATAAACACGAAACATCAAACGTGATACAATTTTTTTAAAATAGTATAATTTTATTTTTCATGTACAATATTTTTGAGGGTCTGAATCCAACCCTGGACTAATCTTGGTAACGTAACTAAGCTAACTGTAAAATAAAACTTTAAAAACGCGTTTATATAATAATTTTATTGTAACCAAATTAATATAAGGTTATTTACCGATGATACGATATCTCATGTTCCTTTTTAATCTTTGTATCGTAATTTTTGCATCCTTTTACCATGCAACTAGACATATTTATGACAGGCAAATCTGTCCTGCGCGCGCACCACTGTCGACCGATTCGCGTTGGCCCCAAACTGCAATTTTAGGGCCAGCGCACTGGTCCGTTATAGTTGTTCGGTCGGCCAGGCCCGCTAGTAATATATAAGTCAATGAATAGAAGTGATAAATTGGTTCATAGACTATAATTATGCTGGCCTTCATATTCTTCAAACCGGGATAAGTAGTGGCCAGTGTCTAGTGACTCACTTTGCTACTTGGCGGCAGGAAACAGGCACGTTAGTTTATTTTAAAATACCTTTGTTGTTCAACGCATTATTGAGTTGCAATATTTTTCTCTCTATAAAAAATGAGTAACGCCATTCTATAGATACATTATTATGTTGTGCCAGCATAAGCAAATCTATCAACCCATTTCATTAGATAAGTTATAGGTGGTTGCTGTGGACCATAGGACATTTATTTATTTATTACACAATTATAACATCATTACGGTTATTAAACCAATGCGATGCTATAACTAATCTAAAAATAAGAAACTACTTACTAATAAATAATGATATCTAGTACGAAATCTATCAAATTGATGGTAAAATAAAATACTAATTAAAAACATTACAATTTTCAACGTATTTGTATGCTTTTTATACGTGGTAGAGCCATGCTGCAGTTATATTAGTAGTTTAGTTGTAGCACGAATGGGTCGGCTCGACCGGGGAAGGACCACGCTCTCACAGAATACCAGCGTGAAATAGTAGCTTAATGCTGCTGTATTTCGTATGGTGAGTGTAGAGAACCGGAGACCCTTTTACTGGAAACGAGGCATTCCATCTTAGTCCTCACGGGTGTCAACGCATCTGCATTTTGATTTGTAATCGAGGATAGATGTAGATGTCTATGGGCAGCAGCAACCACTTACCATCAGGTGGACTGTGTGCTCGTTTGTCACCCGATCCTATAAAAAAAAATGCTGCAATTATGAATTTCGTCTCACTCCATGCAAATAATAATAAATAATAGCCTGCCGAGGTCTTCCATCTGGTTGGGCTTTTATTTATTTATGTATTTTTGTATTTATTATATTTTATTGATATTTATGTATATTTATCTTTTCACTTTAATTTATAATTATATATTTATTAGAGATGGTCGGTTTTCGGCATATTCGGCAGCTTTACCGAATATTCGTATTCGGCCGAATATTCGGCTAAATCACCGAACATTCGTTTTCATAGTGTCCAATGTATTGAAATGTACGAATTGAGTAATGCGATGTCTTTTACTGTTGAAAGTATATTTTATTTATGGGTTAAATCTACTTACTCTAGAGTGCCTCAAATGCATAAATCTATACATTTATGTTTTTTAAGGCACTTTGGAATTATTTCTACTTTCTTTACTTTGGTCGTCAGTTTCTCTAAAATAAGTCCTGCCGCTCATTTTTATCATATAATTATCAATTTTCACTAAGAATAAAATTCTTACGGCCTTTATTCACTAAGAATAAAAAGCCGTGGTAGCTCAGATGGTTAGCGCTCGCTGTAAATTTCACAGTGCGGCAAGCAAACCGGGATCGATCTTCGCCGGCACCAATGAAGTTGTTAATTGCAATTTTAAGTGCTGATTGACGTACTCAGCGGTAAAGGAAAACATCGTGAGGAAACCTGCATGTCTGAGAAATAAGAAAAAAATATTTCGATGACATGTGAAGTTCGCCAACAAGCATATTGGGGCATCGCGGCGTCCATTTCCTTGCCCTAAAACACTCTCAAAAATGAGCGGAGGCCTGTGCTTTTTTATCACAAGAATAGTCAAAACATAAGCAATTTGCTCAGTACTAGATGATGCAATAACTGTCAGGTGTGGCGGGGAGCGAGAGGCAGGGTCCTGCGCTAATCGCGCGTGCTTTACGGTAACAACGTTCGACAAAAATTGGTAAGATCCCGAGAGGTTATCCTGCCGAATAATGTTCGGCCGAATATTCGATTCGGTAAAAATTTTACCGAACATTCGTATTCGGTGAAATTCATATTCGGCCCATCCCTAATATTTATAGAACCCAACCAGATGAGAAAACTATATAGATACCTTACATAATAATAATAATAATAATTTATTTGACTCGCAATTGACAGGTTACACTTATGTATTATATCTATTTCAAATTACAAAATTACACTTTAAAGTGATTTGCACAATCGCTAAACCAACAGCCAACTGTGACGATCAGATTATTTTAGGACAGGCCCATATCCACCAGTGAAGTACACATAGACGGGCTGGAAAAGGAGATATTGACATATCACGCAAGTAGTCTACATAAATAGTAATACGTTAAAGTCAGAATATTATAGCTACATGCTAAGAGAACATACACCGTTCTTTTAACAGTTTATTATATACTTAGCTAGTGGACGTTCTTACAGTTGTTTTCTTCGACATTTACTGTCCCCAATTCATGAATATTTAACGTAGACTTTACGACTCCTCCATCAATAGCGCTGAAGCAACTTAGCTGAGTATTGCGCTATCGTTCCCGACGTAGGTTGGTATTTCGTGTAGCTACTAACATTAAGTACCTACATGTGTAATTCAACGTAAGGCAGTAAGGGGTAGAATAAATCGTCATATAGGCAGGCGTAAGTTAAGTGTAATTAAAATTAAAATTGATATAATGTTATAAAAAATTATGCGGTTAATAATTAGTTTAGATCAGTTGTATTTCTTTAAGTATTATTTTAAAAATTAAAATGTTTAAAATAAATGTGTTAGTTTGCAATTAGGAAGACGACATCATAATCATAACACAAGTGACACGTTTTTGAAAAATTCAATTAGCGCCGATTTCAAACACTACCTGAAAACTACTACCTGAAAATTATTTTATTCTTTTTAATTTTTGATATCTGACCTAGGAATTTCACATGTTCAAGTAATAAATAAAAGGTCGTATTTTTTCTTTCATCTTGATTTAACGTTCAAATGTTTATGGAACAACCCATGAAGTATTATAACCAATTTAATAAAAGAAGATTCACTTAAATCAGTTCAGCCGATTGCGAGAATGCGGTAAACATAGGTACATAGAAAAAACTTCTAGTTTTTGAACTCGATTTAAAGCTAACTATAGAATTAAGAAAAAATCCAGTCCGCTAATACCATCTACTACGCTAAGTTCCGCGAAAGTTTCATTAACCTCATAAATTAGTAGCATGGGTCTGGGCACAGTTATGAATGAACTCAAGTCTGTAAGTATCCACTTTCTGATTTCTACGTTTCCTCTGGCGACCCTTACTATACTTACTATACTATACGGCAATATGAAATTTCGAATTCGCTCTATTTTCTACTGCAATATGGCTTTTATGTTGAGTAATAAAAATATTAGATATAGAGCCAACGCAATATAAATGATATGAAGCTTCGGTATTTTACAATTATTATTCTCTTCAAAATCCCGTCCGCCACACATTTCAGTATTTTAAAAATGCTAATGAAAGAAAAAACAAAACATTCACACAATCTAAAATAACAGTCGTCGAGTGTCACTTAATGCAGCTTAGGAAAGTGTTATTTATAATAAACTGATAGATTGTTAGCTAGTGTAACGTTGAATGGCACGGTCACCGATACCGAGCCCGGCGCCTGCAGGACGTTTATTAATTAACAGAGATGTGCCGACTGTCGGTAGTGGGTAATAAAATAGTTAAGCCCAATAGATGACCTAAAAACGGTAACTAATAATTTAGTGCAACTTCTTGTCACCATAGTGTTCAATATCGTAAATCTTTAATAAAAAACATGTCTTAGCACCAACTTGTGAAGCTATTATGTGGATATTATTTAATTCCTTTTAGTTCTTTGAAGACGGCTTTTATGTTGTAGTACGAATGGGTCGGCTCGACCGGGGACATACTCTCACAGAAGACCAGCGTAAAATAGCAGCGTAAGGCTGCTGTGTTTCGTACGGTGAGTGTAGAGAACCGGAGACCCTTTTTACTGGAAATCAGGCTTTCCATCTTAGTCCTCTGGGGTGAAAACGTATCTGCATTTTGATTCTTAATCAAGAATAAATATAGATGTCTATGGGCCACAGCATCCACTTACCATCAGGTGAACTGTGTGCTCGTTAGTCACCCTTATTCTATTTAAAAAAATGCAAGTAGGTATGCATTTCCGGGCACCACGGCAAAAGCAAGCGATCAGTCCGAGTGCGCTATGTTCTGCACGCACCATTAACTCGGTTTCACACAACGAACAACTGTTCATTTCTACAGCGTTAACTGTACTAGTTTTTCCTTTTTCCTTCTTAATGTTTAAAATTCGAAATATAAACAAAAAGAAAATGATAAATTCGTCAACCGTTCCCGTTGTTTTAAAAATAGACAACCGTTTCATTGTTTTTTCTTTCGTAAATTGTAAAGAATTATTTCCAGCCTATCTATCTATTTCCCCCTTTTAAATTCGAATAAGTAACAAAATCGATAACACTATGTCCTAATTTATGAATTGTCTATCGACATATATAGAGTTGCATTCTATGAAATATAACTATACTTATGCTAGTTGTATGACAACGCCGACCTTGTCCAGATCGGAGGTGTCATCAGCTGTTGGTTTTGCGCTTTCAAGTAAAATACAAATTTTCAGGAATAAGATTTCATTTGTAACGTTAATATTTATATGCGATTACTATCGATCCGCCATGTCTTCACCTGGGTAGGATCTGATATTATATGACAAAGACCATTTATTTTATAAGTTTTTCGTTTTACCAACAAAAAAAAACTTCCAGCTTTTTTGGATAAAATATAGCCTAGATAGAAGTGTTTGGTGAAGGTGAAGTTTTATTATAATCGGTTCATTCATTCCAAAAATTGGCCTGGAGGACGGATAGACACGTCCTAATTATGTTGAAATAACCCGCTCCGTCAATATATGGCTGTTTCTTTGATATTGAACACTTTTTAATTTTATTTATATGTATACTTAGATATAATGATAATATTTCCTATTACATATAGAATCATTTGATATTTTTTATTATTCCTAACAATATACTGTCAAGTACCGAGGAGACTGCGATTTTTAGTTATATTTGGAATTATATGCAAAATAGAAAGATATAATTACGAACAACAACTCATTGTATATTTTGACATTCGATAAATAACAATGCGACACAAATTGAATGTCGCAAGGTGGGCGGAGAACTCTCTATTGTTTAAATACGCATTTGACATCGATTCGTTATGTCCATCGCTTATTGCATCGATGTAATAACGATCAATCAAGAATCAGCCCTAATATTGTAGTGTCTGTCGGTAGTGTGTTTGTGACAGCTAAGACAAAGTGTAAACGGTTTTAAAATCGTCAGTAAACCTTATAAACTTTTCGTTTCCTGTTAGAAACAATTTTTCATAATTTTATAGGATGGGTGACAAACGAGCACACAGCACACCTGATGGTAAGTGGTTGCTGCGGCCCATAGACATCTACATCTATCCTCGATTACGAATCAAAATGCAGATACGTTTTTCCCCTTGAGAACTAAGATGGAATGCCTCGTTTCCAGTAAAAAGGGGCTCCGGTTCTCTACACTCACCATACGAAACACAGCAGCATTAAGCTACTATTTTACACTGGTATTCTGTGAGAGCGTGGTCCCTCCCCGGTCGAGTCGACCCGGTCGTGCTACAACTATACTACTAATATAACTGCAACATGGCTCTACCACGTATAAGGTGTAGAGTAAGTAAGTATTTTTTATAGAATTAGAGTGATAGGCACACCTGATAGTGGACCTACAGACATCTCTGCGTTGTCACCCCTGAGGAAGGAACTAATATGTAATCCCGAGTTTTTTTTTCATTCTTCGATAATAATAAATTATCTATCTTCCAAATATTTTTTATACAATACTAGCTGGAGCCCGGCGTGTTGCAGACGCAGAAGAAAATAAATAAACGCCAATATATAGTTTTAAATTTGAAGAACGATAAATACATTTATTGAAGTTGAATGGATATTATAACTTTCAAATAAATTTGTTGGTGCGACACGCGCGCTACCTACAGAAACAAATAGAAACTTTTATAATGATTTCTTATATTTACGCGAACACTACACATGATTAAAACTACTTTTACGGATTTTATCGCGTTTATTTTTGCTTTTAATTACTTTTATTTTTAATTCCCGACGTTTCGGGCGCTTACCAAACGCTTACTAAACCCAAGCATACCACTGCAAGACCTCAGGACATAGTCAGTTCATTTTGCATAGATCGGAACATAAACAATAATTAAAAAAGCTGAAGGTACTCCGGGTTTAACAATGACATCGGGACGTCAGTCATCTCAGTCCCCCGTGACTATGGGTGCTGGAAAGCGCCCGAAACGTCAGGAATTAAAAATAAAAGTAATTAAAAGCAAAAATAAACGCGATAAAATCCGTAAAAGTAGTTTTAGTCAAGAAACTTTTACTCAATATATATATATATATATATATATATATATATATATATATATATATATATATATATATATATATATATATATAGCTCAAAGAACCGATAACCGATGGGGAAGAAAGGTTCTCGAGTGGCAGCCTCGTACCGGTAGGTGTAGTGTAGGGCGACCCCCCACTAGATGGAGTGACGACCTGGTAAGATATGCAGGAAGTCGATGGATGCAGGTGGCTCAGGACCGTGCTTTGTGGCATTACTTGGGGAGGCCTATGTTCAGCAGTGGACTTGTGAAGGGCTGTAATGATGATGATGATATATATTAATATATTATATAAATAATACTTATTGAAAGTTACACTTTTGTTAAATTACCACTGGTTCGAAAAAAATACTTTTGACCTGGTAATATTCAGCAAGAAATTTAAATATCATCCATAAATTTAATAATATTTCAATTCCTCTTATACAAACTTAGTTAATAAAGTTTACGAACTTTGAGCGGGTCAAATTTTGTATATTTTCTGGGATTTTAGTTTACAAGCGTATACATCGCCCCAAGAATGAATTATTAACTCGGTGGAGTCGAGTAACTGGTACTACTAGGTTCTGTCTGTTCCTAGTATTTACAGAATGAACATCACTTACTTTTACAAAAGTACTTTTATTTTTATGTACGTACATTACATAGTATGGTACAGTAATTTTTGTCTGAGCCATTCTTTAAGTTTTAAATCATAGATTGCTCTTATGGCCCTCTTCTGTAAAACAATTATAATTTCAGTGTCAGTCGCGTGTCCCCATAGCAAAATATCATAAGATATTATACTATGGAAGTAGCTTAAGTAAACTTGTCTAGCTATTTCAACATTGGTAAGTAAGACTTCTAATCTCTTTTTTACACCATACGCTGCAAAACGAAGTCTGCTCGCTAGTTTCGATATATCCCTATAATATCAAAACTAGCAAGCATTGAAGCTTCGCGTCTAGAGTGATCAATAGCAAAATGGTGGTATCGACAAGACTCAGCTTCTCCCCATTTAAAGTTACATGATATTTAGATTTTTGACATCTGAAGTAACTATTATAACTATAACTTTTGCGCAAGTTGACTAAGTTTTACCGCAATCTGACGTACGGTATAACAGCGCATAAAATACGAACATTAATTTTTATATATTAGATCAACGAAGCTTTTATAAAAGTTGTTACAAAATATATTATTTATAGAAAAATTACAACACAAAATGCAAATATAAACAAAATACTAGAAGCCAGATTATTTTTTTTTGAAAATCAAGCCAGTTTATTGAAATTAGATGTCCTTTGTGAACACAATTTGTCAATAAACAATAATAAATACATAAATGATTAGCTTGGTCAAGGAAAATATTTATTACATTTTAGAGACGAAATTCAAAGAAAGATTGGCGTTGTTTTGCGGAAATACGTTACATTTAATGGCAAACAATGCGTATTTGCATTTGCCGACTGAACATAACTCCTATAGGTTTTAGTTACTAGAATCTAGTACCAAATGGAGCCAATGTTCATTAAACACACGTTATTTTAATTTCGGAATACGTACTCTCTTTTTTCTTTGGGCCTCTAACACTATCCAAATCTTCTTGCGTCTTTTTTGTATAATCATTTTACTAATACACCTCTACTCACTACACATACTATCCTCTTAAAATTTCCAACCTATATATGTATAATACGTCCCACTCCTGGGTCCAACTGCAGCCTCATTTTTGAGGGTGTTTTTACCACTGTACTTACAAGTCGAAATTCGTTATGTTTACTTCAAGCTTAAAACCCACTTATTTATTTTAAAATGTACCCTTGGTTATGGATAAGCGCCTAAGTATTTGCGCGTGCACTTGTGGCAATAGCATGTCCCGTGTGTTTGGAAATATCAATATAAATATATATATAAATATAAATATATATATATATATATATATATATATATATATATATATATATATATATATATATATATATATATATATATATATGCGGCTGGGCAGCGTTCGGGAAATTACGACACATCTTCTCGTCAGGTATAAGTACCTCAATCTCTGAAAACTAAAGTGTACAATCAGTCCGTGTTGCCAGAGATGACTTACGGATCTGACGTGGTCCTTCACTGCTGGCCGTATGAGGACGCTCAAGGTCGCCCAGCGAGCTATGGAGAGGGCTATGCTCGGGGTTTCTCTGCGTGATAGACTCAGAAATGAGTATATCCGCAGTAAAACCAGAGTGACCGACATAGCCCAACGGATTAGTAAGCTGAAGTGGCAATGTGCCGGCCATATAGCTCGAAGAACCGATAACCGATGGGGAAGAAAGGTTCTCGAGTGGCAGCTTCGTACCGGTAGGCGTAGTGTAGGGCGACCCCCCACTAGATGGAGTGACGACCTGGTAAGTCATGCAGGAAGTCGATGGATGCAGGTGGCTCAGGACCGTGCTTTGTGGCATTACTTGGGGGAGGCCTATGTTCAGCAGTGGACTTGTGAAGGGCTGTGGAGACGCCAGTAACTTAAGGTATCTTCGATAAAGATTTAGTGGACTGTAATTTTGGTGCATACGGCAAAGGGGAAAATAAATAGGTGGGATAGCACGCACTGACCTGATGAGGGCTGCCGCGCCTTCCTCCTGGAGTGTCTGCTATACAGCGAGCTCGCCACGTGGTTCGGCGCACACGCACTCTCGGAACAGTCTCGTGAAGTTCCACACTCTCCACCTTTGCCCTTACGGGGGCGTCTCACACTTTTATGAGTTACAAAGACACAATGTCTGATGCGGTGAATATTAAACATAAACAGGAGAACTCAATGTTCGTCCTGCGCGGTTTGCGGTTAATGTACATAAGACGCGACGGGTGGCCGTGCGTTGCGGATGGCGTAATATCACTTAGTATAATGACGCGCGCCGAGATCCTCTTTTTCACCTCGGCGGCAGCGCGTGCGGTAGGAAAGGGAAGGAAGGAAGGAAACAAAAAATATGCACTAGTCATGTTGATAAAGTAGATATAACTTAGGACGAACTCAATGCGATATGTAATGTAATGTTGATAAAGTAGATTGTTAACTGGCGTTACCATTTCCTCCCGCCCTTAAAGGGTCACCTTTAAAAGACAACCGTAATATAAAAAGTAAAAGGAAAACAAATAAATAAGCGGTATATAAAGTGAGAGGATGCGCTCAATGCGCATGTCTCATCTACTAACCTTACTTGGTAAGCGAGAAAATGTATACATAAATATAATATTGCGGTTTAATACTTTTTTAATATATATAAATATAAACTTAATTCCTAATTTAGATAAATAATTATAATCAAAATAATCGTGATTTATTGTCTTGGGAGAGGGCAAATACGAGCAACAGGACGGAGACATGTTCCCTTAGTAGTTCTCACGGTCACTACTCGAACTACGCCATCCTGCGAAGGATGAACAGACTCGACAATCGCTAATGGCCAAGCAAGGGGCGGTTCATTATCATTTATCACAATTACAACCATGCCTGGTACGACAGCCGTAGACGGGGTGTTCCACTTTTGACGAACTTGTAATCCGTGAAGGTATTCCGTCCTCCACCGGTCCCAAAACGACTGAACTAATTTATCCAGTAAAGAATGCCTGTGTAACAGACTGGTAGAGTCAGATTTGACTTTGGGTGCGGGTAATGACAATAAAGGTGCGGTATTCAAAAAATGACTCGGAGTAAGAGCTGAAGGCTCTGCAGGATCAGAACTTAATACTGTCAAGGGCCGCGAGTTTAGCAAGCACTCAATTTGCGCAAGAACAGTATTAAGCTCTTCGTATGAAAGTAACTGATGTCCGATAACTCGGAACAGATGCGTTTTTACGACTTTGATCATACTCTCCCAGGCGCCTCCAAAATGAGGAGAGTTGGGACAGATGAACTTCCATGTTATACGATTCTCAGCACACTCTTGCTCAAGCTTTGGGCGGTATTCAACGTTTAGAAATTTATAGAGATCGCGAAGATACGAAGCGGCACCTTTAAAATTCGTTCCATTATCCGAATATAAAAACCGAATCGGCCCTCGTCTAGAGAGGAAACGTTTAAGCGCAGCGAGGAAACTAGAACTACTAAGATCTGTAGCGATTTCTATATGTACAGCTCGAGTCGTGAGGCATGTGAAAACACATAAGTACGCCTTCTCGCTGCGTACACCACGACGACGTACAGGAGTGTATGCGATAGGACCGGCATAATCGCAGCCCGTGTGTGTAAATGCCTTAATAGCTTGTCTTACACGACTATGGGGAAGATCAGCCATCAAAGGGTAAGTTGGACGGGGTCTAAGCCGGAAACATATATTACACTTGTAGACTCTGCTTCTCACAGTGCGGCGTGCGGAAAGTATCCAAAATTTTTGACGGATCAATGACAATAACAATTCAGGCCCAGCGTGTAAATTTTTAATATGATAATAGTCAATGATCATGTTCACTACATGATCACTGCGCGGGAGTATAATTGGATGTTTTTGTGTGTAATCTAATGCGGAGTTCGAAAGACGACCACCAATGCGGATTAAACCATTCTCAATAAAAGGCCTTAAACGATTGAAAGCGGGCGAGCAAGGTTTGTTACCTTCAATATTTAAATATTCCACTGCAAAATGCTGTTTTTGCAGGGCGCGGAGGATTATAACCTCAGAGAAACTGAGATCATCAGCAGTCACTACAGTAGTGTTGCGGCGGGGCAATAATTTAGCAAACTTACACACGTACGCAATTATACGTAGAAGTTTACTCCAAGAAGAGATGCGGAGTGCGAGCTCATAAATCGCAGAATTACAGACGGATGTGCACACAGTGTGCGACAAAATCTTCTTCTCAGGCATATTTGCAATAACCTCATTGTCTAAAGTACGAAGAGGCCATTGAGATGGATCTAACGAAGTCCACTGAGGCCCATGGAGCCACAGGGGGTTTGAAACTAATTTATTTGGCGTAACGCCGCGTGAAAGTATGTCAGCGGGATTCTCAGTACCTGCGACATGATAAAAGTTATCAGCGCGAATATTGTCGGTAATCTGAACAACGCGGTTTGCAACAAAGGTCTGCCACTTGTGTGGCGAACTCTTTATCCAGTACAGAGCTACTTTTGAATCAACATACAAAGGCATAGACTGATATTGCAAGGTCAAGAGAATAATTGTCGAGTACTCTGCGAAGCAATTTTGAGAGTAAAACCGCTCCACAAAGCTCAAGGCGTGCAATAGATAGTGGTTTCGTCGGTGCGACTTTAGTCTTTGCACAAATCAACTGGACGGTGTTACCATTGACGCTCTTTACATGTATGTAGACTACGGCACCGTATGCGTGCTCGCTGGCGTCGGAAAACCCCAGGAGTGACGCAGTACAGTTTTTGGATACACCAACATGTCGCGGGATACGTAAATCATTAAGAGCTGGTAATTCAGCACAGAATTGCCTCCACATCTTAATAATTGGCGGTGGTGGTATGTCGTCCCAATCTAAATTAAGTTGCCAAAGCTGCTTTATTAACAATTTGGCGTACGCGACTGTGGGAGCAACGAAACCCATTATGTCCCACAGGCGAGCGACAGTAGATAAGATGGCGCGCTTAGTGCACGTCACATCAGCGGGAACAGATATCTTAAAATAAAAGGCGTCACTATCGGTAGACCAATGCAAGCCTAGTATTTTATGTGGCATTGATTTATCGAACTCTACTTCTGTAATTTTATGGGAAGTAGGGAGGTCATCTAAAACAGATCGACGGTTGCTATGCCATTTTATCAGGTCCCATTGGGCACCCTTGAATAAGTCTATCAGCTGCCGAGAGGTCTCACTGGCCTCGGATTCACTGGGCATAGAGAACGCGATGTCGTCCATATATAGCGAAGTAAATGCGATACGACTCGCAAGCGGATACTTTGCGCCGTCGTCATCAATGAGCTGTCTTACCGTGCGCAATGCATGGTATGGACTCGAAGTTAAACCGAAGCACACGCGATTGAAGTGGTATAACACAAGTGGGTCTTGTGGACGGAAGCGGTATAGGAAGCATTGGTAACGACGATCAGAATCGCGAACAACTATTTGCAGAAATTGTTGGCGACAGTCGGCTGTCATAGCGATTGGATGTAAGCGGAAAGTTAAAATTATATTGAACAAGTCGCCTTGAAAATTTGGTCCTGAATGCAGAATATCATTTAATGATCGCTCAGTGCTAGTCTTACTGCTAGCGTCCAGGACGATGCGCAGACGCGTTGACTTCTTATCTTCGCGTAAGACTCCATGATGCGGTATGACATATATTGGAGCGGGTTCATGAGTGTCATACGGCGGTGCGGGGGATATATAATTTTTAGCTAAGTATTCCTTTATGACGTCATCATATGCTAACCTTAATGTAGGCGAGGCTTGAAGTTTCCTCTCCAAGCACATGAATCGTCGTCGAGAGGTTCATAAGAATCTCCGAGAGAGTAAACGTCATCTTTAAATGGCAGGCCAACAATATATCTACCAGTAAAAGGATCGCGCAGACGCGTTGACTTCTTATCTTCGCGTAAGACTCCATGATGCGGTATGACATATATTGGAGCGGGTTCATGAGAGTCATACGGCGGTGCGGGGGATATATAATTTTTAGCTAAGTATTCCTTTATGACGTCATCATATGCTAACCTTAATGTAGGCGAGGCTTGAAGTTTCCTCTCCAAGCACATGAATCGTCGTCGAGAGGTTCATAAGAATCTCCGAGAGAGTAAACGTCATCTTTAAATGGCAGGCCAACAATATATCTACCAGTAAAAGGATCGCGGGATGTCGTAGATTTATAAAACTCTTCACATTCAATGTCTGAAGGACACTGAATGGGCGGTGCGGAGGGTGGCTGTTCAAGCTCCCAAAATCGTTGCACTAATTTGTCAACGATAGGAGACTCTAGAACTGAGCAGCACGTTAAAGAATGATTTACCTGAAGTGTCGGCACTGAGCCCATAATAACGTAACCAAATACCGTATTCAAAGCCGAGGGCCCGGACAAGTCGTTAGACGAATAAATTACGTCTGGGCACAGTAAGTGCGGGAAAAGGGATGCGCCTATCAAAACATCAATTTTATTAGGCTTGCAGCTCATCAGCGAGTCTTATGCCATGGAAGTGTGATAAGACAGATGTGTCTACCACAGCGGTGGGCAAAAGGTCGGTGATTTGATCAACAACTAGCGTTGAAATATTGAAGTTAATATTCGAGTCGAATCGTGAGAAAATTTTAATATCAATCGATTTCGATTTTACAATTTTTTCAACTCCACCGAATCCCTTTACTACAGTACATTCGGTATCGTGTTGTTGAACGCCTAAACGATGACAGCACTCTTTAGTCATAAAATGGCTTTGAGCCGCGGAGTCTAATAATATACGAATAATTTGTTTCTCTCCCTTAGCATCGTAAGCAAATACTTGAGCGGTTGATAATAAAACAGTTCTCTGCGAACGACTTGCGCGCGCGGGAGGCGGTGAACGTTGAGAAACATTCTTGAACGAAGTACACAGCGCGACGTCTGAACGCGCACCTGCGGTGAGGGGTGGCGAGTGTGCGGGCGCGGGGGTTGTAGACTTCAGTGTAACTGGCTGAAGCGGTGGAGAACGCGCCAGCGCAGGGGAAGCATTATCGCTTCTGCGGTGGAAGTGCAACAATGTGTGATGTTTAAATTTACAAACTCGACAACTATAATTTGAAGAGCAACTAGACACTCGATGACTTAAACTGAGACAATTCACACATGCATTGTTACTCTTTACGCATTTAAATCGTTCCTGCGGCGTCATTTTATTAAAGTCTGCACACTTAAATAGGTGTTGATGCACAATATTATCGCACAGACACTTTGAGCAAGTAGTCGTCGTGCTTACGTACGCCTGATACTTCGGCGACGAAGTATTATTACAGCGACGATTATTACCGTTACCTCGTCGATTGTTTGGTGCGCTATTAGAATTTGTACTAGAATCGGTGCGTTGCAAAACTTTGGAGCGGGTCTTAATAAAATTTACTAAATCATCAAAGGTAGGTACCATCGAGTTATGACTATATTCGAAAGAGCGAATGGTTTCCGGGTCCAGCTTCTTAAGCGCGATATGAGGAACAATTAAGTCCGCGAGATTATCTAACTTTAAGTTTTGTAAAGCGCGCACTGCACTTATAAAGTTATCAGTAAATAAATCAAAATTATTTGCGGTGGCCGATTGCAATGGCTTAAATTCGAACATCTGATTAATATATGTAGATGCTAGCATACGCCGGTCTTCATATTTGTCAACGAGTGCTTGCAATAAAATTTTATAATTTTCAGCGCAAGGAGTTATACCTGAGCATACAGATAGGGCTTTGCCCGTTAGTTTACCTAGCAAATAGTATAACTTTTCAGCGTCGGTAAGCGATGTGTTGTCATGGACGGTTGATTTAAAGCTAGCATAAAATAAAGGCCATGAGCGAATGTCACCCGAAAATGGCATAAGTTCGATAGGCGGAAGTGTGAATCTGGCTTTAGATGGTGTACTAGTACTTTGTGAATTAGATTGCGAATATTGTAAATAAAGCCTATTTATTCTACCGCAAAGAGACTCAAACGCAATGAGGCTGTTATAATCAGGTTTAGCAATAGGGTTTATTTTTAATAAATGTGAATTATAATTATCTAAGACCTGTTTAAACTCAATACGTAAAGCATTAATATTAGAACTTCTATCAAGAAAACGCTGCATCGTGGAAGTGTTTGTGTGGATGTCCGAGGACATATCATATATTTTTTGCACTATTTCAAATAAAGCATCTCGTTTAGCTAACAATAAAACCAACTCAGCATGAGGTGTGCCCTCATTATCCGAGGAATCGCTATTATTCGATGCTATTTGTTTTTTAGGCGGCATTACAACTTAAGTTATGCGGCAAAAATAATATAATTATAAGCGGGTAGTCTGTAAGCGACCTCGCTACGCGGTTGAATTATTAAATATTAGTTTCGTTAACGATGACTTTAATTGTTAACTTTTATAATAATTATGAAGTTATTTATAACGAATATAATGCTTAAATATATGTGCAAATAATAAATGTAATTTAACAGTATAATCTATAGATGTAGTTAAAAGTTGATGACGTGATGTGTGTGTGACAACAAATAATTTATATAGATAATTATATGCTTATTCATTCTATGAATATAGTTTTAAAATTACTATGAATGTCACCTATTAGGACCTATTCTAGTGTTCTAATAAGGGCGAAGTTAATCCGAAGTCGGATTAAAATATAAATAATTAATTATATAAACGCTTATTACGATAACGATCTAATAAGGGCGGAAAGTCAAGGTCAATCCAGCGAGAAGTGACCATTAAAAATGGAGACGCCAGTAACTTAAGGTATCTTCGATAAAGATTTAGTGGACTGTAATTTTGGTGCATACGGCAAAGGGGAAAATAAATAGGTGGGATAGCACGCACTGACCTGATGAGGGCTGCCGCGCCTTCCTCCTGGAGTGTCTGCTATACAGCGAGCTCGCCACGTGGTTCGGCGCACACGCACTCTCGGAACAGTCTCGTGAAGTCCCACACTCTCCACCTTTGCCCTTACGGGGGCGTCTCACACTTTTATGAGTTACAAAGACACAATGTCTGATGCGGTGAATATTAAACATAAACAGGAGAACTCAATGTTCGTCCTGCGCGGTTTGCGGTTAATGTACATAAGACGCGACGGGTGGCCGTGCGTTGCGTATGGCGTAATATCACTTAGTATAATGACGCGCGCCGAGATCCTCTTTTTCACCTCGGCGGCAGCGCGTGCGGTAGGAAAGGGAAGGAAGGAAGGAAACAAAAAATATGCACTAGTCATGTTGATAAAGTAGATTGTTAACTGGCGTTACCAGGCTGTAATGATGATGATGATGATGATGATGATATAAATATATATATATATATATATATATATATATATATATATATATATATATATATATATATATATATATATATATATATATATATATATTAGTCCTAAAAAAATCTCAATAAATTCGCAATAAAAATATAGAGGGTCACTCATTGGAAGAAAAAACTATCCTATTTTTCAAGTTGGAGCAAGCACTACACATTTACAAAATTTCATTTACCTTGACTTGTTATCATTATCAGGTCGTATTCGTATTAAGTAAAAAACTGTTTGGTATAAAGTGATAGGTTCCGTAAGTCTAAAGTCCAACAAATATTAAAAAAGCTCGTATAATTTGCATAGCCCCATTACCGCAAATACAAAATGTCTCGTGGCTTATGAAGATATTAACAGCGTTGAATTTTCGTAAACGGAACGACATGGCGGGTACAAAATTGACAGCACTTTTGTCGACGGCATTTTTTTTTGTACGAACAATGTGCACGTATAAAAAATCAGGGCTGCTCAGGCTTTATTGCCTGGCAACTAAGCTATATTAAAAAAAAACGTACCGTCATTTTGCTATAATGGTGCGCGCCTAATTTAAAAACCTGGCGCTATTATGACTAGCATTTTTGATTCCATTTGGTTCGGTTTCAGCTGTTTAGTATTCGTTGAGCCTGTGGAAAATTTATTATAATATAGGTTTTATAATTTTCAATAGAACAAATAGCGAAAAAAAAAAGTTAAATAAGGCTTATAGAAAATTTAACAATAAACAAGACAAGAGAGAAAACTTTCGTATACTCTACGGATCGGTAATATACTAAAAACGTCTGTTGCGTAAGAAAAAATTTATTTTTACAACGGTAACATAATGAACTACACAATGTTGAACAATTTACCTATGTTCAACATTACGAGTACGTTGGACTGAAACTTACATCCTTACACGAAGTTTATTTTGTCAATTGTGGCCTAAATAAGAAATAAAACATTCCGGACGAAGACTGGGAACAAAGATAATGCCATTCAGAATTATTCGTTCAGGAACGTGAAATTAAATAAAATAAGAATAATACTTATTTTCAGACATAAATGGGTGGGTTTTTAAAATTTTATAAGGTAGATCAGAGAATTGAAGCATCGAAAGCAGAAAATTGAATGTAACTAAGAATTAAGTTTAATTTATAAATACATATACATACATAAGCACACACGCCTTTCACCTAGAGGGGTAGGCAGAGACTACAGACTTCCATTTGGCACGATCCTGACACACATCTCTCGCCTCCTCCACATCCATATACTCGTACCTACGCATACACGCTCGTCAGTTAATGGTACTCTCAATTTGGCCCATTTTCAATATATCGTCAATTTGGTCGACATACTTTCACCTAAAACGTTCCTCACCGACTCTGCCGTTCACTTCTGCAACATAAATTTGCTTTGTCACTCTGAGTGATTTTTTTATAAATCTGAAGTAATAAGTTTTAAGACGGTAAGTTCATTTTCCGAATTACAGCAAACTTCAAACAAATAAGGCTGGTTGCAGATGCGCTGTCATCACTAAGGACTAAGATGGAACGCCTCGCAGCCTGTAATCATACTGGTCCTCTATTCTTTTCTACTGGTTCTTCTAACAGAACCACGGCAACGCAGCCGCAAGCAATGCTGTTTAGCGACGGAGAGAGGTAAGATGGTGGTGCATGCCCAGCCGAACTCCTAGGTAGAATAGAAGTCATACCCACCTGCTAGTAAAGTTAGATAAGGACATTAAAATTATAAATAGAAAAGGCTAAAAGACTTCAAAAATGTGAGACAACAGACACACGAACAAATAAGTAATCAAAGTATAGCGTCCAGAAAGAAATATTTTCGATCTGAAAGGAACGTTATGGCTTAAAAGATAAGATAAAATTTCAAGAGACTAAAACATAATATTAGGAAGAATGTAGCATCTGCCTTAGCCGTATTGGGGGTAGCAGCTGTTCATTATACAACCAGTTATGATACACCTGAGGTTAAGTTTCGTTTCTTTGTGTTCTGAAGTCATATTTCTGTAAATGTGTTCCAAGTGATATTTCGAGTGATCAAGGCATGTCTTGCGAAACGCTTACAGGCTGCAAGCCGCACCTAATATGGCGCACTATTAAATTTTATACAACAGTCATATTACTGTTCTCTGACACACTCCAAGCCACTGTCACAGTCATCTTTATGGTATTCATTGAATGTTGCAACCAATGTTCAACTAAAACTCACTCCTATCATTTACTTGTGAATTATCCGAAACAATTTTGTTACTTCCTGGATATTTTAGGTACGCTATGGATTTTAGTCTTTTATAACATTAAATTCCATTCATTGTTTTCATTATTTATTTAATTTACCTCATCATCGTCATCATTACAGCCCTTCACAAGGCCACGGCTGAACATAGGCCTCTCCCAAGGAATTCCATAAAGCACGGTCCTGATCCACCTGCATCCATCGACTTCCTGCCATCGTCGTCACTCCATCTAGTGGGGGGTCGCCCTACACTTCGCCTACCGGTACGAGGCCGCCACTCGAGAACCTTTTTTCCCCAACGGTTGTCGGTTCTTCGAGCTATATGGCCGGCCCATTACCACATTTCACTTCACTACGGATTAGTAATTTACCTAAAGAGTAAAAATTCGTTATTTTCATTCTTTATTTAATTTAACTAAAGAGTAAAATCTTACAAAATTTTCGAACTTTCAGTATGTATATAATATACATACAGAGGCACAAACTAGTTTTAGAAGCTATGTATGTTATCGTAGATATTTATGACTGAAAATGCGGACCTTCCCGATCGCGGCTCATAATCATAACCAACCTAAAACTAAAATTTCGTAAAATACACACATTAAATTGCATGTATGACTTCTGACTTGTTACAATGTCTCTGCATGCTCGAAATATCCACATTAAAGCTAAATGTTTGGTCACCCTACATTGTTACGTCGATTTACTGTCATTGTTCGCATATATACGGAGTTTGATCAAGGTACGTCGAGAACACGGAGTAACACCTACGGTATCCTTTGATTCAGGTCAAGCGTGGGCGACAGATTTATATTACAACTTTTTTACTATTCATGGAATTTACACAATGTTCAATTTAGGAGTTTTGTGATTGATATATATAAGAACGCATGATAACATAGATTTATTACATTTTTTATTACTCTTTTCTTGTTTGGCTTCGCTCGAGTGATATTCGACCAACTGACGTGTGGAACACTCAAAAGGGAGGCGTTTGTTTCAGCAAACGGGTCCGGTCCTTACAGTAAAATAAAATTCGTATGAAATGTAATGTAGCCTATTAAAAACTTCCCTGTCTGAAATGAATGAAATGTTCATATATGACCCACAGGACAATGAAATGGTTAAGTTTTATCTCAATATTAATCCCTGAAGACTTATTTAAAAAGATTTATTTTGTCATGTTTCTAGAAAAAATATATGTACTTAATTTTATTTTTACAAAAAATTGTACGATTGCGATTTTAACGGCGGGCATACGATACGGTATTTCGTTATTCTAACTATTAAGAAATGCGGTCTTTAACTTTTAAGCGACAGTAGCCTAATGGCAGAGCGCGGACCGCGAACTCAAAAAGGTCGTGGGTTCGAATCCGCCATTCGACTACTGGCGTGAACCACTCGTAACACAAGCAATTTAAGCTTACCACGAGTGGTTAAGGAGAATATTAGTAATGTTTATAGCATTGTTAACAAACTTTTAAAAAAGAATAAAAAAGAATAATAAAACATCCGTCAAAATAACTGGTAGTAACGTTACGAAAACAATGGAGAAGAGAGAAACAACGGAGTTCTCTCCGTAACCAGGTAATGCGCCTAATTTTATTTTTGCATGCGGATGTTAGTAAATTAGTACCTGGATGACCGAGCTTTACTCGGTATTTTTTTTTTTGGAAATCGTGTGTTTTGGAAATTATATTTAGATACAAATTACATACTGATGAAATATGAATAATACAATTTGATCTTACCGACATAATAGAAAAAACTAAACTGGTTATTTGAATAAAATCATGAGTGCAATTAGTTTAATTTAAATTTTCGTGTTTTTAAAAAATACTAATAAAAGGGCTCGAAATAATAGATTTTCTCACAAAAGAAGAAACTTGAAAAAAAAAGGCAAAAAAGTCGGACCGAAGACATGACCCGAACCAAGGTACTCCGGTTTCAGGACCGCCCGAAAACCCATTTGAGCTATTATTTATTCTTATTCTAATGATATTGTAGCAGTTTTTCATTACCTGAAAACACGGATATAACGACATTTTCTAAAAATGAATAGCTAGATCGATTTATTGCCCCCAAAACCCTCTGGACACTAAAATTTTATGAAAATCGTTGGAGTCGTTATTAAAAATTATTAGCGCGTGTTAAAGCCGTGTTTACCTATCTACGAGTATATATATATATATATATATATATATATATATATATATATATATATATATGTATATATACATACACAAATGACAACCTATTATAATCCATTACTGAACACATTTAGAGTGCCTCATAAGAGGGGTAGTTGACACGTTTGGCAGGCAGGTTGGCAACCGCAGTTTTTTTTCTTTCATGTTAGGAAGACGTTGCTGTCCTCCTTATAGTCTGTTTCCATCTGTCGCTTTTTACGAAACGCACGGGACGTATGGGGTTTTGGATATTCATACACCACCAGTACACCGATAGTCGTATCAGAAATGGATCTTCTTTCTCTTTTTATGTTATAATTTGTCAATATTTAATATAAGCAGTCCCTTGACTCCCTTGAAAATTTCATATGAATGTAATATTCGTGCAGGCTAACGTTGTAATGACAAACAGCTCGCATCCGCGTGCCTTTTATCTGTAATAGGTATGTATTGAATGCTTATCACAGAGATTGGCGTTTTCCAGTCACGTTTCAAGATAGGTAACTCCCGAAACGTGGCTGTGACTGGACAACGAATTTTAAAATGTGTCCTTTGAAAATAAACATTTGTTACTGTTCTGGATTAGCGATGTAGGTTTCAGGATGTTTTTTTGCTATTTCAAAACATTTTTAAAACGAAAAAGGAAGAGAAAAGAAAGGAAACCAACCTTCAAATAAAACGCCTAGAATTTCTTGTAACTTCCAATAGATGGCGGTAAAATCATCTCGTATATCGCCAATTCGATCACGGCAATGCAATGCTACCCTATACAGGACAAGCTCGTCCAGTAATGGACTGGTACTCAAGGTCCGATGAGGGTCAGGACTATTTGTAATTTACTAGTGGAGTTTTCATATCAAAATCTAAAAGAGCCCGTGACCTCTAATAAATGGCCATATAACCGCAGTGACTCCTTGGCCTTGGCGGTTTGTCTACTCTTGCGACAAACTATTCGACAAGATCCAGGATTCGCTTACGTCGCGTTAAGACAATTTATTAATAGATAATGTTAATACTGAAATGAAAACCAAAGTACTCGCCACTTTTAAAACAAAAAAGTAAGTACGCCGAAGCATTGTGAAACATTTACCTAGATTCATAAAAAACAAAGCTTTTATTTTCACTCTTGTGAAACGCAGTTAAAGTCGACAGTAAAGTATTTGCAAGGGCTAGGTCAAGTATCTATGGTCAATGAAGTACACGTCAGTTTCACATAGCAAGCCTAAGGTCATTGGGTCAATGCCATTGTTGACTTTAAGATTTAACTTCATAACTTTTAAATGAAATTTTAAGTAATTATTGGGAAATTACTGATAAAACACGTAAATTGTGTATTATTAAAATAATCTTTTAATCTCCTACATTAAAAAATTCCACAACTGTATAAAATTTATATCAGATTGAGTTTAAACATGTATATAATCTTTTGCATATTATTATCATGTAGCATTTATTTACTCTGCAAACCTACGATCTATCTTATGTTCAAGTTATATCAGTTTTGAATACATAACATTTTAGAAAGACATAAGTAGCAATACGTATGAGGCAGTATATAAAGGTTTTCTTTACGTTATGTATTTTATTTCTTGCTTATGGTAACGAAAATGTATTCAATTTATGCAGAACTACAAAAATATTTAATTATTGACCATGTAGGTACTAATATTACTTTATTGACCATATATGTCAGATACAATAAGTAGACCAGGGGTTCCCAGCCTTTTTCATTTCGCGGCGAACTTACAGATTTAGTATTTTGTGTTGGCGCCCTAGCAAGTCGAAATAGGGTACAATGGTACTAGGTAGATAGGCACAAAACTTCCACATTTAAACATCCACCATATGAAGCATATAAGATGTTGCAAAAGAAATAATAATTCTGAGAGCTTTTGAACTTAAGGTTTTAAACTTTTTTAACATTTTGGACACATTTCTGAACGCAAGTACCAATAAGCGAGTGGGTGACATATGCAGCGCGCGCCATACCTAATGGACGACACACACGCTCAGTTCAACTCAGATCAGTTCAAACTAGGACTGTTGATATTTTTAATTTATCGGATTTTCGATAAATCCATAGTTATAAATATATCAATATCGGAGTTTTATATATAAGTTTATTTATCGATATATCGGAAATCCAATATTTAAGAAAATATCAACAGTTTAATTTGAACTGATCTGTTGGAATGATCAGTTGAACTGACCGCGCGTGTCGTCCACAAGTTCAGTTTCCTGAGAATGGTAAACAGGAGCGCCTCACGGCGCCCGTCTTTGTTCTCTACGATCAAAGACTATATAGTGGTTATATTCTCATGTCTACGATGCACCAGGGCGCCGCGGCGCACATTTTGGTACGACGCCTTTGGTTACCTTTTAGGATTAACAGAAATAATAAATATAATTTAGAGTGATTAATTATTTTGTTTACAGTGCCTTCTGATTATAGTGACTTTAACATAAGCGCAAGCAAACAACCTCCTTTATTTCCAATGAAACGCTTTTATAGATTGCAACGGCTACCCCGTTGCAATCTATAAATATACTTGCAAACAGTAGTAGCGAATAGGAAGCAATATTAAATAATTTAAAAAATCAAAGAAATACCACTTTACATTGGTGGGATTTGTACCAAAGAGGCGCCATTTATTTACCCATAGTATTATATTACAGCTTCACTAAATTTTGAGATTCTCACGATTGATTGTAATGATATTGTCAGTCCTCCCACAATTTATAGCTACATTGCCCCAAGAGGATGCAATATGAGTTATTCGAAGCAATTCTCACGCGACTTCTATGTGAGTTGTGATCGTTTGATTGGATGATTGTCACTGCATCACTATAAAAGTATAAAACGCGGGGCGGAGGTAATCCCGGTCCAATTACGTGGCATCGTGCTCCGGGACGGAGAACGCGGGAGGGTATGGCTGTTAACCAAATTGGATGATTAGATGTGTTGTGATTCTGTTATGCTTTAATTAACTGAAACCTTTTGTTTTTTTTTACCCGACTCTGCGACAGCAAAGATTGTGTTATATTTTATATGCGTATCTGGGTATGTATGTGGAATTATTTATACCCTCGAAGCATCCTAACGGCTAAAGAGATTTAAGTAAATGAGGTATATATCGATGGGTCCAAAACGTAAAATGCAATGCCTTATAGACTCACAATATCTACCACGCTAAGCAGGCGTCATACATATAAATTACAACACCAGACATCTTTCAGATTCAAGAGCTTATTCCAACCACAACTATGGGTATCTAAAGTTGGTAATTTTATGGACCCGTATGTTATTTTCCGGATTTTTTTAATAACACACGCAATTTTACGCCGCCATAACATGGTAGATAATTGATGTAGATATCAATTATCGATAGTATTAATAAATATGATCCCAATACGACGACTCAGTAGCGCAAGGGCAAAATGTCTGGCTGTGGAGCTGCAGGGCCGTGGGCTCGTGTCGTAATTGTGGGCTAGATGGTTATCAATGAGCATTGCGCCATTTATATATGTACAGTAGAAAGGATTATAATGTTAAAAATAAATTCAGTGCTCAAATTTTTTATTGTACTTAATGGGTCATAAACGAGCACACATTGCTTGATGGTAAGGTAATACTGTGGTTTTTGGATAAAAAATGGTGAATCAAAAAGGTTAGTTCCAAGTACCTAAATAATAATAATAAAAATCGTCGCCTATTTAAAATTGGCATTCATTAATTCTTCATTCTTAGGAATAAACTACAATTAAATTTCTAGAACAAGTGTTAATTACGTCAGTCATAAATACAGATATAATACAAGGGAGAGACATCTGTGGGCGGGTAACCTTATCACCTTTAACAAGCAACCACATTTCAATATGGTTCAAGTGACAGCATGCTTATGGTAGAATGAACACACCCTTTCCGTTAATCTATATTTATAAACTGACACTTGGTTAAACCATTAAATATCACAGGTATTTTAAGGTCACAATTTTCCTGTAAACATTATACTACACAAAGGCCACTATACACACACATATTTAATAGAGATCCAGATTTGTATAACATAATATTATTTATATGTGGTAGAGCCACACTGGAGCTATATTATAGTTGTAGCATGAATGGGTTGACTTGATCGGGGAAAGGACCATACTGTCACAGAATACCAGCATAAAATAGAAGCTTAAGGGGAAATATAATCTCAAATGGCTTAGCAAGATCTAATTTCTAATTTTGAAATAAATATATGGTAAAGTTAAGGATTATGTTAGACGAAAACACGATTTCGTAAAATTTTCTCGATAGAAAAAAATCCAAAGTTACCTCCAAAATAAACAATAAATCGCTGTTATTCATACAATACTTTAAATAAGATCATGAAACTTTGCATACTAATTGAACTAACTATAAAGCAGTGCTTATGTTATTTACTTTTTTTAAAATACCATTATTTTCATTGTAAAAAGAAATTACCTAAACTATCTGCCTTTTGAAGCGTGATTCCTGCCGCACGGTCACTTCCATAGATAATACCTATCACTTCGCTTCGGCCTTTGAACGCGGAGGTTGTGTCGCTTACGATCAGAATATACATTACGCAACAGGACGACGTAAAATTAAAATGGGAAGCGACTGGCTTGCGTTAAAAACAGGCATAAATATGATAAACCTAATGAAATAAGTGTCTAACGACCTTTCTACTTACAGTATTAGTGATTACAAACATGTCTGTACATAGCATACGACGCGCGGGCAAGTGGGGACGAAATTAGAATTTGAGCTGACTTAATCTATCCCCTTAATGCTGCTGTGTTTCCTATGTTCCTATACTCACATGGAAAACCGGAGACCATTTTTACCGGAAACAAGGCAATCCATCTTATTACTCAGGGGTGACAACGCACTGGATTTTTATTCCTAATCGAGGATAAATGTAGATATCTATGGGTCACAGAATCCACTTATCATCACATCAGGTGGACTGTGTGCTCGTTTGTCACCCTTATTCAATAAAAAAAGTCTAGACTCAAATTTTGACATTGTGAAGTTTGAGTTTAAACTTGAAATTGCCACTGAATACTAGCTTTACTTTTACATGAAGTTTCCCAGAAGTCTATCAGCATAGGGAATACAAACACATCAAGAAATTTCATTGTTAGCATTTTTGTCAATTTTCAATTCAAGAAATCTATTAAAAGCAGCTTTCTAGGTTCATGATGTAGGTTATAATATGTAACTTATTTGTATCATATCTTTTACTCAATTATTTGAACACTATATTAGTGTCTACAGTGTTAAAATAAATGGAATAGGCTTGGACTAGTGCTGTGGAGTAGGTAAGTTATCGGATAAATGGTCAATAGAACATGGACAAGTTCTCCATAATTGATGATGTATCCGAAAGAACTGCCTTCTTTTTGTTTCCTTGAATAAGCTTCGACTTACAGTAATATCATGAGGTTGTATATATATGAAAGTTAAAAGGCTCACCAGCAACCACACTGCTATGAGACAGGCAAAACTGCTTGCTAAGCATGGTGATTACCACAATCCATATTATGGGCGAGGCCCATGTTAACTTCACTCTCCATAGTAGGATTCTCTTCTGTATCATCGAGGCAGTTTACATACATAAATTTCACGGGAACAAACATCCAAACCCTGAACAATTATATGTAGGCCATACAAATACTTGTTTCCTTCGGGATTCAAATTTTCAGTCCTTAGCACTGCAACTCATTGCTAAGCCATTGTGCCACCGAGCCATCAATGTTGACAAGTTAGCAGCAGTAAGAGTGAATTGGTATTTTAGGTATTTATTTAATAAATAAAGTAAAGTAGGCATGAAGTTTTTTAAATGATAACACCATTATCTTGAAAGTTTGCTATCATCAATATGTGACATCATCGCCCACAATACAGATATGGATAAACATCCTTTGATAAGGCTCTATATCAGACTGCAAAATAATAAAACACAAATAGATGTTATCTGTTATAGTCTTTATGTTTATTACTTCAATGGATTTGATTGACATTTCCTGTCCCTTTCTTAAATATAAAACTTAAATTTACTACTTTAAAATTGATGACCAAATGTTAATATGCTATTACATGTATTTGAATGTATCCTGACAATCCATTATACAACAATATAGGTAAGCTGTAGTAATTATGTATTCATGTGTATATATGTAAATGTGTATGTGTACATGCATACATTTATTCATATATAAAAATGCCATTGTCCTTTAAAACTTTAAATGACTCAATGTTATATTGGTCTATTATATTTGAGGTAGTATATTTGTATTAAGCAATTTTTTTTGTATGTTAGGAAGTAAGAGAGCTCTTTTTCTGCCAACAAAAGCTGAGTAGTTTGGCAGACTGTAAAACTGTTACCATGTAAATTTTTATATTAAATAAATAAATAAATATAAAATAGCATTACTATTATTATCTCCACACAAGAAAAATTCATTGAGACAATGTTACAGTATATCTGATGGTAAGAAGCCTCTGTGTACCATGATCATCTGCAGCTCTTGCCAAATCAAGAAACACAGGTGCATTCTTTATAAATAAGATGAAATCTATAGTAGCTCTATATTGTAATCTATATTTAATATCGTCATAGAATTGAATGGAGGTATGCAACATAGATATTTAACATTATTCAGCTACTGCTGTTTCAAAGCTACTGGACTCATGAGCGAGGGGTACAAATATACCTATGTTGAGTTGGAATATTTTTTTTCATGTGCCTCAAAGTCATTTTCATATCATATGGCTGCACTGGCACTATGCTACTAGATTAAACTTTAATTTTGCATTGAAAAAACACTTACATCTACTGTAAATAAACTGTTGTGTGATTATTTCAGGTTTATGCAAAACTAGCTTTTTCCTGCAACTTGTCCACATGGAGTTTATTACAGTTGGATTTTGTGTGTTTTCATTGTTTTGTACAAAACCCTAATTCTTCTTAGAAAATAAAAGTACCCTAAGTTGTACTAAGCAAGTTCAATTTAGGCTTCACCTACACTCTACATTTGATAAGTGCTCATAAAGCATACCTTCAGACTTTCAATTAATATCATAAGTCTTAGTTTTATTACAGGATTAGGAAAGTGCATATTGTTGATTAAGATTATTGATACATTACAATAAATTTGATTTTAGTAAACTTATTTGATTATTTTAGCACAATCTATTTAAGGAATGTATAATAAAGTTGTCAAAGTCAAATTGTTTAAAGCTTAACACCCTTATTCATAAACATATTTAAACAATTGAATAGTTTAATCACAGAATAAATAATAGTAATAGTGTTTTGTCACTTTCTAGCAACAAGTGTCTCGCAAATGTCAGAATGAGACAATACACTGTTTAACTAATCAAGCCTTTAAAAATTGTTGTGAATAAAGGCAAAAATGATTAAGTAATAGACAAAAATGATACACTTAGTTTAAGTATTTAGAGACAATATCGAGTAAACTCTACATTTTAAAAAGTAAAAATTTGTGCAGTGTAGTTTAGACTTGTAGATTGTGAAGCATAGATAATTTATTATATAGGCAATTGTGAAATTTGCGTTTTCCTTTCTGAATACTGGCTTAAGTCATCCTATTAGTGGGTGGATCAGATCACACATAATTTTTTTAAATTGAAGGTAGATAGAAATTACACTAAAATCTTTAAAATGAAAAAAAAAAACAGGAAATAGAACCAGAATCGCTACTAGGTATACTTATACGCTATACACGAAGTGACTCACCCGTTGCAATTCCACGGAGTGTTGGTAACATCTTAAAAGCTTATCCACCAAAGGTTTGACGGCGCGCCATGCTCGTTCTTGAGTAACTCGTGAAGGATCTGCTATAGCTTCACGGATTTCTTTTCCAGCTCCTTTATAGCACTGTATTTCTTCCAGGATTTTCTCCGAATCCAGGAGAACTCTTTGAACTTCTTCAAAAACATCGCGCTCAGTGTCTGTAGGTGCAGCATTCTCGAAATCCAAGAAAATATCGTATCGAGGCGACGAGCAACAGTTAGAATCGTCACGTGCCAAAAGACTCAACAATTTTCCCATTTTATAGAAATAAATTCGATTTATTTATTTATGTATTATAAAAACCTCACTGATAGCAATAACAGCATTTCCTACGCGTGAATTATGTATGACTAAAAGGGTAATGCTAATACAAAATCACTTGCACTGATACAATAATCACAAAAATATACAATTTTTTATTTTTAATATCGTTTCATATGTAAAAGTAAACCTAACCAATAACACAAACTCCGATTGAAATGAAGATGAACTGCGCCCTGCCGTGCCCCACCACAGACTAACTAGAGCTAGAGGCTAGAGCTTGAGCTAGAGTAGGGATGTTCGATGATCATCGATGTTAAAATGAAATCATCGCTGTTTTAACATCGATGTTGCCACATGTCAAACATCGAAGTCAATGAACCCATAATCGACTATTGTAATTTTATTTTCAAAAGCTGGCCAAACTCTTTATTAACAGAGAAAAATATTGAAAGGTTCTTCTTTTTCAAAATTACTATCTCTTCTATAAATAGCAAAAAATATTGGACTGTATAACAAATGAACTAGATATATGTTAACTTCAATTTTTTTTTAATTACTGTGGTGCAGCCACAGGCTGCCCCTTCAAATCCTGCTCGAAGGAACCAAAAAATGGCGTATCTAAGGTCCTGGGTTCGATTCTCAGATCGGGCCAAAATTAGCGAGATTCACGAAATCGATTTCGCGAAATTCGCGTAGCGTCATGTAGTTAATCGCGTGGTTCACTATAGCCAAAAAAAGATGGCTGATGTGGCCCGTGGTAGGTTTGGGCAATACACTTACTATTAACTATTTTATTTGTTATGTTATTTGTTATGAGCACGTTACTAAAACAGCACTTAAGATTGCCTTATAGAAGAGAGGTCACTGATAAAAGGCACAAAGATAAAGTAATAGAAACTAACATTAGAATAAGGCATTATTTCATGCATAGATTTTTTACATTTCTCGGCCCTTTTTTTGTATAATCCAGTCAATGCAATTTTGTATATATATATATATATTATATATATATATATTATATATATATATATATTATATATATATATATATAATATATATATATATATATATATATATATATATATATATATATATATATATATATCCATTAAAAATGGCAGACTGTAAGAAGGTAATTCGAACATGGTTACAAAATTTGTCATACGATGATACAGAGAAGTTGCTGATTATTTTAAGTTAATTAATATCATAAGTAAATTAATGATAATGTATTTTACCCAAATAACCCTTATTAGTTAGTACGTTATTCACTTTATATAAGAAACAGAAAATATTTGTTAATGTATCTTTTAGCACATACACCTGAGATACAGGTTTATCCTAGTTCAGGTGCCTGTTATTGTAGACTATTTTTAAGTTAAGACTTATTGGAATAATTTGTTTTTGTTTGAGTTGTTAGGAAAAAAGGACACAGTAAAGAGAAAACAAAAGAACAGCTCAAGATAAATTAAAAGGAAGCACTTACCAGGGTTGGTTTCTAACTGCTTCAGCGGCCTCGAGGGCGATGCCACTTGTGTTGCGACTGCGTTGTAAAAGAGTGAGCGGCAACAGCGGATGTCCTTATATTTGTCGGCCATCTCCACTTTCTATCCGAGCGGGGCATGCTTCTTATTGGCCGCCAGATGACGCTACAATCTAACTCTCCCCCCCCCTTTCAGTGCGTGTAGAAGGAATGCGGATGGGATGGGTGGAGGCACCAGCCAGCTACTAAGCAATTAAAAAAAATGCGAGAGTACTCGTTTTTCTGCGCAACCATACTGTTTTAAAATAAGTACATTGTTTATTAATTCCTTTTTTTTTCATTAATAATATACCATAAACGTCATGTCTATTTTTTATTCATCTAATTCGAACCTATTAAATACATGTGTAAAACACATCGATAATGTTCATCATCGATGTTTTAAGGAGGATTAACATCGAACATCGATGTTGGGCTATCGATGTCATCGATGTTTCTGCAACATCGATCATCTCTAAGCTATGACACCAGGACTATAGACAAGAGTAGAGACTAGGGATAACCCCACCAGTTGACCACAGAGTTAGGGATAAAAAAATCGATTCCTTGTTGGTGTCGATATTTTTGTTTCGATTGTACTTTTGGTAAACATTTTAATATATGGAAGTTAAAGTTGTGTACGGTAAATAAAATAATGATATTAAACACTATATCAATAAAAGTATCAAATAGGTATCGCATAAAAATAATTACGTTTCTATAGTCGGAGGTCCGTTGGACCTATGTATTTTAAATGGCCACAAAAGTAAATGGTATATATTTTTTAAAGATTTTTTTTTAATAAAACTAGTACTTTGTTTTAAAATGAATATATATTTATCAAAATCAACAATAGGAATTTTAATTTCTTACTTTAACGACAATTAAAAAATCAGTCGTATTTTCTTATCGCCAGAACAAGTTGGCTTACAAAAACCTAAATAAAAACAAAAAAGTAATAAGTTTTACATTGTTTTCTTTTTTTTTCAACTAAATAAATATCTTTTTTCATAAAACTAACAAAAAATCAAATTTTTTTTGAAAAATTTGACACATACTTAATTACTTGCACGAATTACAAACAATATTTGCACACGTCATGCATATGGGCTGCTTGCACTTTATGCATAAGTGCACAGTTTTAGCTCTTTTTACAGGCAAACAGAATGAACATCGCTTTCTCTTCTTCCTATCCAATTTTGTGGGGTCTCCAAAAAGTCCTTCTTCTGTCAACTCAATTCTTAGGAATATATATATATATATATATATATATATATATATATATATATATATATATATATATATATATATATATATATATATATATATATATATATATATATATATATATATATATATAAAATCATCATTTCACGGTAAATGTTGATCCAGTGAGAAGTTAGAACAATTGTTGATCCACCTATTTGACGTGTTTGCTCAGCTTCTAGTCGCACAAACTGATATACTTTGATCCATTCTTGATGCGCGTGCGACGTCGGTGGATCTGCACTAACAGGTTTTCAATATACTCGTCAGCGATTTCACCAACATTTGTTGATCTATCAACGGTCGAAAAAATCATACTAAAGCGCTTATTACATTATACAATTTTTAGGAAATCTAATTAGGAAATAGGAAGGTGTAATCGTAGTTAGAACAGTTAGGATCCGATTTAGTTAAGTTGGAGGTCCCAATCGCTCTACTTCCTAATTTGTTTACAATTTAGGACAGTGTAATCGCATCGTTACGATTTAAAACAACCAGTCGGCGCCCGCGCTTTGATACAAGCGGAAGTCTTGAAGTTTTGATAGAAGTCTGATATCAGAGAGCAGTACTTTAAATCTTAATATTAATTTCCGGTGGCTATAAAATGTAATGTCACCATCAAACATTCTTTGGTACTCACACTTTATCGAAATATCGTAACTTCTTTTTCAATATGTTTGGATACCAAACTTAACAAATATTCAAACTGTTTTATTGGTGATAGAGCCATGCTGCATTTATGTGTGTGTGTGTGTGTGTGTGTGTGTGTGTGTGTGTGTGTGTGTGTGTGTGCGTGTGTGTGTGTGCGTGTGTGAGTGTGTGCGTGCGAGTGTTACTTGTTGTTCGTGTGTGTGTGCGGTTGTGCGTGTGTTTGCTTTTGTGTGTCGGTACCACTGTTGTTTTGTGTTTGTGTATATGCTTGTGCGTGTATGTGTGTTCGTTCGTGCGCGCACGTGTGTGTGTGTGTGAATGTATGTGCGGGTGTGTGTGTGTGTGAGTGCGAGCGCGCGCGCGTATGTGTATGTGTGCGCGCGCGTGTATGTATGTGTGCGCGTGCGTGTGTTTGTTAGTGTGTGTCGTATGTGTGTGTCGTACGTGTGTGTGTGTGTGTGTGTGTGTGTGTGTGTGTGTGTGTGTATGTGTGCGCGCGTGTGTGTGTGTGTGTAGGTGTGCGTGGGTGTGTGTCTGTATTTATGTGAGTGTGCGAGAGCGCGCGTGTGTGTATGCGCGTGCGTGTGCGTGCGTGCGGGTGTGTGTGCGTGCGTGTATGTTCGTCTGAGTGCATGTTTGTGTGTGTGTGTGTGTGTGTGCGCCCAGAAAACGGAGGCGGAGAATGCAGACGTGGAGGCGGAGGTGAATGCAGCGTAGTATGTGGTGAAGGCGGAGGAGAGGAATTTGTGGTGTATCGGAGATAGTGAAAACGGGGAATTGTGTTGGAGGCGGAAAGATTAGTGATGGTGCGTGGTGGTGGCGGCGGAGGGAGCGGAGTTTATTGTTGAGACGGATGGAGCAGAGTTTATGGTGAAGGCGGAGGTAGCGGAGGTGGAGAACGAAGGCTTAGAGAGGGGTGCGGTGGTAGATGTGGAGGCGTAGGTGGCAGTGGGTGGTGGTCGATGCACTGGAGTGGAGTAAAGTGGGTACCGCGTGAGGGCAAGTGAGGCTCATATTAAGGGCAGTTGGTTACAGCGAAAAACAGTGTGACTGGTAAGTTGATATCGATACTGCTCCTAAAGATGTTACTATGAGGTTATTCATTTTTCCGAATATCAGCCTGGATACCTATTGGTACTAGAGACAAAGTGAAAAGAACTTTTGTTTTGTGACGGTTTCATCATAACTAACAAAACAGACCCAAACTCGGCATATCTAGTTCTACTAGTCCAGGTGTTACAGTGTTAGTTACGGAAGTACACCTTCAGGTCACTTCAGCAAGTCCGGAGATAAGGACTCATCATAACTAACAAAACGAGCCCAAACTCAGCACACCCAGTTCTACTAGTCCAAGAGTTCCCCTAGTAATCCCGAATTACATTTTGAGGTCACTCCATCAAGACCGGAGGTAAGGTCTCATGATAATATCTCATGTAATAGTTCGATTCTACGATTCTTCGATTCGTATACCTATCAATTTTGTAAACGCGTCCCCAAAAATCTTGATTATGAAGATGTAGAAAACATGTTAACTGGTTTATGGTAAACACACACACACACACACACACACACACACACACACACACACACACACACAAACACGCGAGCGCGTGCGCAGACATGCACACATGCGCACACGAACAAACGCATACACACACTCACACACGCACACTCCCGAACACACATGCACACACACAAACACAACAGTACACACATGCACACACGCACACCCATTCACACACACACACACACACACACACACACACACACACGTACACATACGCGCACGCACGCACGCACGCAAACACGCACTCAGACGAATACCTTTTGTCGCTGTTGCTACCACTTCCGCTACAAGAAGGGGCGTTGTCGAGTAATTCGTTTAAAAAAAGTCGTTTATTTCGACCACAAGGATCATAGATGTTAGTAATAGTACAAATCTTAAAACTAATTTTCATAAAACTTAAAACTATTTACCTAATTTTAAAACTATATATAAGACAGGCCCAATTAGTCAGCACGTGCACCATATGACAAAGGTTCAGGTACTGACCTCAAACCTGTCAGAAAACGCCCTCAGGATACTATTGGAACTGGCCCGCACCCTGAGCACCAGGGATGTGCATCGTTTACGCATGGTGGTGTAGAAACAATCCACACGTGCATTCGCGAACATACCCGGCGCATTAAAATAACGAGATAGACCAAACAGCACCCTGAATGCATTACATAACACGCATTTAATCTGTAGCTTGTACCGCCAAAGATACGAAACGGCAACGTCGCGGCTGCATTCAGCCAATCCGATCGTTTATCTTATCGTTTGCTGTGCTCTGATTGGCTCATTTAAATCGGATCAACATTTTCCGTAACCATCGCAAGGTGGATTTGTATATCGGATCAACTTCGGCCAACGCTAGTGTAGTGATGTATGTAAATAAAAGTCACCACATATAACACACAAAACGTTTATTGTCCACAAGCACAAAGAGAGTTTAGAAAGGCGGATAGCATACACAGTGACAGCAAAAGAAAGGAAGAGTTAGCACAGAACAAAATATATAAACAGAAGTTGAAATACACAATGAGACTACAATTTAAGCGAGCGAAAGCGTTAGGCCGGATCTGCGCAAGAGTGGCGTGCGTTCTGCGTCGGATGCAGCTACGGACTGACGGGCGTAGCCCGCTCGCGCGCAAGCTGATTGAGGCGTGGCCGTTTGACCTAGATATTATGGTCGCGCCATAGGTTCAGTGAGTAGTGCTCTCTCGTTGCGGCGCGTTGAAGATACCAGGTTCGGTATGCCTCCACATCACCCCCCTCCAGAGACCGTGTTACGGGCGATAATAATCAGGGAATCTTACTGCCCTTCCTGATTTTGTACGATGTATTACTTCATCTGGTGGTGTTTTGTCCGGGGGTGAATTTTCGCATTTCCGCATTAATAACAATGTGGGCGCTGTTTGCCTTGTAACTGTCATGTCTTTGAGTAGATAAGCCGGCTTTAACCTATCTATGGTAACAGTTACCTTCTTGCCCTTTATTAAAACTGTGTATGTCTTATTACCTCTCTCTAAGACTTTATACGGGCCTCTGTATGCTGGTTGCAAGGCTTTACGACAGGCATCCTCTCTAAGGAATACGTGTGTCGCTGTAAGGAGGTCTTTAAAAATGAATATTCTTTCATCACAGTGTCGTGAGGCTGGCTGAGGTTGTAATTTTATTGCAAATTCTCTAAGACGCGCTGTGAAGTCAGATACATCGGTAGTTATGTTCGTATTTGCACTGAATATTTCTCCGGGTAATCTGAGCGTTTCGCCGTATAATAATTCGGCGGATGTTGCCTCGAGGTCTTCTTTGTGGGCGCATCGTATACCCAACAAGACTAGCGGGAGTGACTCAGTCCAGCTTTCATTTCCGTGGCATATAATGGCTGCTTTCAACTGTCGGTGAAATCTCTCTATCATGCCATTACATGCCGGGTGGTAGGCTGTTGTGCGCTTGTGTTGGAAGCCAGATATTTCTGCGAGATATTTAAATAGTGCTGATTCGAATTGTCTTCCTCTATCGGTCACAACTTCGATGGGACATCCGAATCGTGCAATCCATCCAGATAAGAATGCTTTCGCGACCGTTTCAGCTGTTATGTCCTCAATAGGTATTGCTTCAGGCCATCGAGTAAATCTGTCAATTGCGGTGAGGCAGTACCTTTTTCCATGAGATAGTGGTAGTGGTCCAACTAAGTCTATATGGACGTGCATAAATCTGGCCTGTGGGATGACGAATGTGCCTATTGGTGAAGAGACATGCCTTGTTATTTTCGCACGCTGACAAGCATAACATTTCTTTGTCCACTCTCGACAGTCTTTGCGAACGCTTGGCCAAACGTAGCGTTGTGACACTAGCCGAGATGATGCATTAGCACCAGGGTGGCTAAGGGCGTGCAGGCTTTCATAAACGCGGTGTCTTAAGTCTCTGGGTACGTATGGTCGTACTTTCTCTGTACTGACGTCGCAATACAGGTAGTTATCTGTTCCAGGTATTGATATTTTTTTTAGTACCAAAGAGGTTTCTCCTCTTAGCAGTTCTTTCAACTCTGGGTCGCACTCTTGTGATTTCGCAAGCAAAGTTAAGGTGACTCCTTGAGTTATGTCTTCGACTCGTGAAAGTGTATCGGCTATTACGTTGTCTTTTCCTGCTATATGCTGTATGTCCGTCGTAAATTGTGAAATGTAATCCAGGTGTCTAAATTGCCTGGGAGTACAATTCTCCTTTCTTGTGTGGAAAGCAAAGCATAGTGGTTTGTGATCCGTATACACTGTAAAGTGTCTCGCTTCTAACATGTAACGAAAATATTTTATTGACTCGTATATCGCCAGTAGTTCTCGATCGTATGGGGAATACTTCTTTTGTGCAGGGCTTAGCTTACTCGAAAAAATGCGAGAGGTTGCCAATTGCCATCCTTTTTTTGTTGCAACACCGCACCAATGGCCGAGTCTGAGGCGTCTGTGACTAGTGCTAAACGTGCTTGCAGGTCTGGGTGTGCTAGTAGTGCTGCTTGGCAGAGGCTTTGTTTGCACTTGTTAAAAGCCTCAAGGTTGTCATCGGAAAGGACGATTGGATACGATCCTTTGACTGTTCCAGTCAGGAGTGCATGTAAGGGTGCTTGGATTTCAGCAGCACCTGGGATGAACCGCCGGTAGAAATTAATCATCCCTAGGAAGCGTCTAAGCTCTTTTACGTTTTTCGGTATGGGAAAGCTCTGGATAGCTTCGACCTTAGAGTCCAGTGGCTTCACACCATGCGTTGAGACAGTGTAGCCCAGAAAGGTTACTTGTGTTGCCCCAAATACGCATTTGTTCATGTTTATTACCATACCGTATTTCTTGAGTCTATCAAATATTTGGTGCGGGTGGTTCTTATGAGTTTCTTCGTCTGGCGAGAACACTAGGAAGTCGTCCAGGTAAGCATAACAAAATTCCAGGTCTCGTGTTATTTCATCGACAAACCTTTGGAACGTCTGGCCAGAGTTTCGGAGTCCGTACGTCATAAAGGGGAACTCATATAGTCCAAAGGGTGTTGATATTGCCGTTTTACATATATCTTCTTCAGCAACCCTTATTTGGTTGTAAGCTTTTACCAGATCTGTGGTGGAGAAGATACGGGAACCAGAGAGATTATGTGCAAAATCATGGATATGACGTATCGGGTATCTGTCTGGTATTGTGCGTGCATTGAGCATACGGTAGTCTCCGCATGGTCGCCATCCGTTATCCTTCTTTGGAGCTAGGTGGAGTGGAGATGACCACGGGCTGTCAGATGGTCTTGCTGTACCGCACTTTATCATGGCTGCAAATTCCTGTTTTGCTATTTTTAACTTATCGGGTGCTAACCGTCTTGGGTTACAAAAGACGGGTGGACCCGGTGTAGTTCTGATGTGATGAACGGTAGCATGTGCGGGAACTTGCTGAGTACCAAATGGTCGCGTTATCTCTGGATAATCTCTAAGTATTTCATGGTATTTAGTGTCACCTGTCATGGTCTTCACTGAAGAAATATTGGCAGGTGAAGATGCTGTTGTTGCGGTGGTGATAAATAATGTTGTATTATCAATCAGCCGTTGATGTCGAACGTCGACTATTAAGTTAAAATGCGATAAAAAATCTACCCCGATGATGGGTTTCGTAACGTCAGCCACGACGAAGCGCCAGGAGAATTCGCGACGCAATCCCAAGTCCAGCTCTAGATGTGCATAACCGTAAGTAGCCATGCTAGTACCGTTGGCTGCAAAAAGTTGGTAGTCCGTCTTTGGCTGCCTTCGTTTGAGTGCCGTTTTAGGAAAAACGCAAATGTCGCTCCCAGTGTCGACTAAAAATTGCATTTTACTTCTACGGTCTGTAACAAAGAGGCGACTTGGCTGTGAAGGGCTGCCGTATGTCGCCATTAACGACTGCCCTTTAAGTTTTCCGACACATGGTCACATGGCTTGACGCAATGGTTTGCAGAGTCTCCGTACTTCCAATGATACCAACATTTAGGGAAACGCCTGTAGTTGGAATTCGATCGGGTTTGGCTGTGCTGCCGGCGACTGCTTCTACTTTTGGAACGCGAGCGTGATCTATTTTTATTTAATGTAAGTGCTTCTACTTGCCTGGTAAGTTGCGCAATTTGTTTAGCCATTTCATCGATCTGCAATCCAGTTGCTACAGCTGTGGCTGCGATTTGTGGCGTAGAGGAGACAATATCGATCACGGCATCTGCTAAATCAGCTAAGCTATTCAAATCCGCTCGCGGTTGTGATGCTATTGCGGTCTGTACGTGTGTAGGGAGGCGACTCGTCCAGAGAGTTTTTAGAAACTCGTCCGGTACCTCAAACCCTGCTAGATGACGCAAGTGCCTTAAGAACTGGGATGGGCGACGATCACCTAGTTCCTCGTGTGTCAGCAACTGCTTAACTTCCCTCTCTCTTGACATCGATAACCTTTTAATAAGCTCGCTTTTAAGGTGTTCATACTTTCCTGTAGTTGGAGGTGACACAATTATATCCTTTACTTCTGCTGCGTAACGGTGATCCAGTTGAGATATGACATAATAAAATTTGGTTTTGTCATCAGATATACCGGACAACGAAAAGTGACCTTCCACTTGTGAGAACCAAACGGCTGGTTCCTCAGCCCAAAAAGGAGGTATGCGAACGCTGACACGAAAAGTGTCGGTTGAAGCCGCGCCACTAACTCCGCCATCTTGTGATGTTGATTTTGACATGGTCACACTATGTAAGTCCAAAGTACACTTTTTTAAACTGTTTTTATGTTCAAACGCGGGTCACCAGTGTAGTGATGTATGTAAATAAAAGTCACCACATATAACACACAAAACGTTTATTGTCCACAAGCACAAAGAGAGTTTAGAAAGGCGGATAGCATACACAGTGACAGCAAAAGAAAGGAAGAGTTAGCACAGAACAAAATATATAAACAGAAGTTGAAATACACAATGAGACTACAATTTAAGCGAGCGAAAGCGTTAGGCCGGATCTGCGCAAGAGTGGCGTGCGTTCTGCGTCGGATGCAGCTACGGACTGACGGGCGTAGCCCGCTCGCGCGCAAGCTGATTGAGGCGTGGCCGTTTGACCTAGATATTATGGTCGCGCCATAGGTTCAGTGAGTAGTGCTCTCTCGTTGCGGCGCGTTGAAGATACCAGGTTCGGTATGCCTCCACACTAGCAAACAGTCTCGTGAGTGCAGAAGTTGATCCGGTCGGAGCCACATTAGTTACCAGAGGTGCATATTGGATCAACAAAATGCGCCGGATCAACATGCGTTTTCGGATCAACAAAGTGCTCGCGTGAAGTCGCGTCTGATCAACATTTACCGTAAAGAGATCTCTCTCTCTCTCTATATATATATAAATATATATATATATATATATATATATATATATATATATATATATATATATATATATATATATATATATATATGGAAACCTGCGTGTCTGAGGAATATGAAAAAAAATATTTCGAAGACATGTGAAGTTCGTCAACACGCATTTGGGCAGCGCGGCGGACACTTCCTTGCCCTAAACCCTCTCAGAAATGAGGGGAGGCCTGAGCCCAGCAGTGGGACGTATATAGGCTGTAACTTTACTTTACATCCCAAACTATAAACATTTTTTTGATCGCCCGAGCGATATTTTCATATTATATTTCACCTCCTCTACGTCCTCAGATCCTCCAATGAGGAACACACGCTGGTTTAAAGATATATCTCACAGTGTTAAGGGCAGTCGTGAGATATAATTTATATTTCGGGATAAAATATATCCCATAGTGGAAAGCCAGCTTTTGATTGCAGCATCGCAATATCATATAGGGTTCACATAAAGACTGAGCAGGCCTTTCAAGAATATCGTACGTGTCTGTTTAGATCTTATTTCATGACTCTGTTGAGTGATATAAGCGTTCAACACACTCATGTCCAACAGTCTATACAGAACTGGCATAGACCAACGAGGTGTTCTGCGGCTGCTTGAGTATACTGCGCACATTTGGTCAACAGAATCGACACTGCCTTTGGCTGTTCACTCGCCTCATTTTCGTCAAAGTTTTCTTCACTTGAGATTTCAGCGCTTTCTTCATTAGATATTTTAGAGCTTTTATTATGTTCACTTTCCATAACGAAGTCCTCATTACTATCTTAGAACTCATTGTCAGAACGTGTTCCAGGAGAAGAAAATAAGCTACGAATTTTGATCAATTTGTTCGTTATTTCTATCTAATTCCTCATTCAGCCTCTGTTCTATTACGTCTTCCTCATTTACAGATACACTATTTCGATTTGTTATCGTAGTGGACTAAACAATTAAAAAGATAAAAGGAATACAAAAAAATAAAATAGTTACGTATTTATAGTCCTGGGTCCATTAGACCCGCCAATACGTCAATACGCGGCGTATTGGAGGGATACCTTTGCAGTGGTGATCGAAACGCGTCCGTATCATGGCGTGAGCCCTGGCGTACTGGAGGAAGGTACTAAGAAGCTGGAAGGAGTATGTTGTTCGGTGCGGCGTATTTCGGCGACATTGAAAATTCAACCTGGGTCCATTTGACCCGCAAGCCCGCAACTATAGTTAAGGGTTAAGCTTACAACTTTTTTTATTGGATAGGGTAACAAGCGAGCACAAAGTCCACCTGATTGTAAGTGGTTGCTGTGGTCCATAGACATATATCTATCCTCGATTACGAATCAAAATGCAGATGCGGTGTCACCCGTCAGGATTAACCTGTAGCCCGCATGGTCACGTAATTTGATACTCCTGTTTGCTCGCGACCTTAAAATGACGGGAATTGCAAATTTTTTGCTAACTTGCAAATTTTGCAATATTTTTACTTTAAGACAATATTTATGGATAAAACTTACAGGAATTCTTGTTAAATACCTATCGAACCGTGCCGTGTAGTGGCGGTTAAGAATATCCACTACCCCATATCTTCCCGTGGGTGTCGTAAGAGGCGACAGAGGGAGACAGGCAGGAGATGGGCAGTAGCATCTTCCTGATAACAACTGTGAGATAATAAAAAAACTGTGGTTGCCAACCCGCTCGCCAAGCGTGGCAACTATGGCAAATATCCTCCCATGAGTAACGACGCAAACAAACGGCCCCCAGTCCCCGGCGGCCCCGCTATTCCTGGCTACGGTGGCGACCATGGTAACGGCGGGGCAGGGGGTGCTAAGAATTTCCGGTAGAGGTTCGGTTGCCACCTACGACGACTCGACCTGGCACACCCTGAATATATAACGCTCGCACCCTGAGGACTGACAAGAAGATACTAGAGTTGGAAGAAGAGGTAGAGAAGTTGCGCTGGCATATTATTGGGTTATCCGAGGTCCGAAGAGAGGGGGAGGACACGGTAATCCTCGAGTCCGGCAACTTGGTCTATCACCGGGAGGGCGACCATCTGTCCTAAAGAGGTGTCGGATTTATCGTCCACAAGTCTCTCGTCAACAACGTTGTAAAGATTGGGAGTGTGTCGACGAGGGTCGCGTACCTGATACTCAGAATCACCAAACAGTATTCGCTGAAGGTCATACAGGTTTACGCACCAACCTCGGCACATCCCGATGAGGAGGTGGAGGAAATGTATGAGGATATTACCAGAGCCATACATTCCTCCATAACCCACTACACGGTGTTGATGGGAGAGTTCAACGCAAAACTAGGCACAAGAGAAAGCGGTGAGCTGAAGGTAGGGAAATTTGGAGTAGGGCAACGGAACCGTAGGGGCCAGCAGCTGGCTGACTTTATGGAGAAAGAGGGACTCTTTATGATGAACTCTTTCTTCCAGAGGCGGCCCCACAGGAAGTGGACCTGGTCGAGCCCCGACGGTTCGACAAAAAATGAGATTGACTTCATTATGACGACCAGATGCCAACTGTTCAGTGATGTCTCAGTGATCGCAAGGGTGAAAACTGGCAGCGATCACCGAATGGTTAGAAGCACACTGAACCTAAACGTTAAGTTGGAGAGGTCTCGTCTAATGAAGTCAACGCTCCGTCCCCCTCGTGCTCTAATCCAGAATCCCGAAACCTTTCAGCTCGAGTTACGTAACCGCTTTCAGTGCCTAGAAGATTGCAATGCAGTGGACGATATGTATGACAAGCTCGTGGAAACTGTCCATGCGGTCGGAGCTAAGTTCTGCAAGACCGGCCGCAGAAGAACACAAAAGCTCCGATCACACTCTTAATCTCATGGCTGTTAGACGGGAGATGAGGCTGCAATCGTCGACAGATTTGACAGCATACAGGCAACTGAACAGACAGATCTCCAAATGCATGCGGCGAGACTTACGCAAATTTAATACTGCTCGTATTGAAGAAAAGATTGAGCGGAACCAGGGCTCCAAAGTCTTTGCCAGAGATCTGTCTGCCAGTAAGAGCCAACTGTCAAAGCTGAAGACTCAGTGTGGCAGCATCGTTTCTGGGACACCTGAGATTCTGAGTGAGATTGAGAGGTTCTATGGGCAGCTGTACACATCATCGTTGGAGCCACACGCAAGTGTGAGTAACGATCCAAGAGCAAGTCTTATCCGACACTATTCCGATGATATCCCGGACATCAGTCGGAGCGATATTAGAATGGCTCTCCAGCACCTTAAAAACGGCAAGCTTCAGAAAGCGGGTGGAAAACCGGTACTTGAAGTCCTTCAGAGGCTCTTTAATTCCGTCATCCATGGTGGCACTACTCCGGAGGCGTGGAGCAGAAGTGCGGTGGTCTTGTTCTTCAAGAAAGGTGACAACGCTCTCTTGAAGAGCTACAGACCGATATCCCTTCTGAGCCGCGTCTACGTGCTGTTTTCGAGAGTCATTACGAATCGTCTCGCACGCAGACTTGACGACTTCCAGCCTCCCGAACAAGCCGGTTTCCGAAAAGGCTTTAGTACCATAGACCACATATATACCCTTCGGCAAATTGTACAGAAGTCCGAAGAGTACAATCTGCCACTTTGCCTGGCGTATGTGGACTATGAGAAAGCTTTTGATTCCGTCGAAATTTGGGTGGTGCTACAGTCTCTTCAGCGGTGCCAAGTTGACTGTCGGTATATCGAAGTGCTGAAGTGTTTGTACAGTAGGGCTACGATGGCTATCCGAGCACAGAACCAGAGTACGAAACCTATCCAACTGCAGAGAGGTGTAAGACAGGGTGACGTTATTTCCCCGAAACTCTTCACCGCTGCATTGGAAGACGTTTTCAAGCTACTGGACCGGAAAGGATACGGTATTAACATCAATGGCGAGTACATCACTCTCCTTCGATTTGCCGACGATAAAGTACTTATGGCAGAATCGCTGGAGGACTTAAGCACTATGCTCAATGACGTCAATAGTGCCTCCCAACGGATAGGTCTTAAGATGAACATGGACAAAACAAAGATCATGTTTAATGTCCATGTCACACCTATGCCGGTAGTTGTTGGGAGCACTAAGCTCGAAGTTGTTTACGAGTAGGTTTACCTGGGACAAATAGTCCGGCTAGGTAAGTCCAACTTAGACCGAGAGGTCAATCGACGAATTCAACTCGGCTGGGCAGCGTTCGGGAAATTATAACGCATCTTCTCGTCAGGTATACCTCAAATCCTGAAAACTAAGTTGTACAACCAGTGCGTGTTGCCAGTGATGACATATGGAACTGAGACGTGGTCCTTCACTGCTGGCCGTATGAGGACGCTCAAAGTCACTCAGCGAGCTATGGAGAGGGCTATGCTCGGAGTTTCTCTGCGTGATAAGCTTAGAAATGAGGATATCCGCAGTAGAACCAGAGTGACCGACATAGCCCAACGGATTAGTAAGCTGAAGTGGCAATGGGCCGGCCATATAGCTCGAAGAACCGACAACCGTTGGGGAAAAAAGGTTCTCGAGTGGCAGCCTCGTACCGGTAGACGAAGTGTAGGGCGACCCCCCACTAGATGGAGTGACGACCTGGTAAGACATGCAGGAAATCAATGGATGCAGGTGGCTCAGGACCGTGCTTTGTGGCATACCTTGGGGGAGGCCTATGTTCAGCAGTGGACTTGTAAAGGGCTGTAATGATGATGATGATGATGACCTATCGAACAAAATTATAAAATAAATCCGAAGTTCATTGTTATTTGTACGAATTTTCAAACAATATTTCAAATATATTTTTTTGTGTATTTGAAATAAATACAACGTCAAGTTATTTGAAATAAGTTATAAAACTACTTTTTATTTAAATTTTACACCAAAATGAATGAGAATTGGAAAAATAACACATTTTTGACCCAACCGCTAAAATGGGCCTTCTCGATTTAGAAGTATTTATATTACTTTTCACTTTTTATGGCAAAATAATTATATATCTACGTGTTTTTTATATTACAAGGAATACACAAAAGTATAAAACTCACCTTTTTATTCCAAAAACACACAGAAAAACGGAGAAATCACTATAAGCTCTAGCCACACACCACCACACACCACCACGCACTAGTGGTGTAAAAACCCGTTACGTCAGAATGAGTTTTCATGTTCATTTTTTACTTGACATTGGCAGATTATGGTACCAAATTAAAGAGTATGTCCTTGTCTATGTCTATTCGTACTCTAACTATACTAAATAAAATTGAAGTGTCTGTTTGTAATGTTAAAACAACAGCTTTTTATTAAATGCATATGAAAGTACTAGTAACAAAAACACAATTTTTAAAATTTTTATCTGTCTGTCGGTCTGTCTGTCTGTCTGTCTGTTTGTTCCAGCTAATCTCCGAAACAGCTGGATCTATTTTGACGGGACTTTCACTGGCAGATAGCTGATGATATAAGGAATAACTTGAACTACTTTTGTTTTAGAAAAAGAATTAGGGTTCCGCGCAAAAAAATTAAAACCCTAGAAATCCATATTCCACGCGGGCGAGGTCGCGGGGAACAACTAGTACTCAATATAGATAAATGTATACTTATTTTTATTTATTTATTATTTTAATAAATAAATAAAAATAAGTATTAATAATTTCTAGACACATCTCAACAGATATTTCGTTAATAAATTGCTATCAATACTGAAGCATTCTTTTATATTTAGCATCAATTTAACACAAAAAACTGATAAGAATACTTTTTAAACAACATATAATCAATAAACGATAATCGCGTATAGTGAATTTCGAGGTAAATTATTATATGTAAACGTTTTTGAATCGTCGTAATGATACATATTTCCTAAAGAAAATATCTTCACAATTAATTTGATGTAAAATAACATTAAAAATAACGTATAAAAACGGAGAAATTATCAAATTTTTGATCGAGTTCCTAACCAGTACACAAACAAAAATGGCGAAATGTCATTTTCACATTTTTTTCTATATAGTTATTTGTTACAGAGTACACAGATAAAATTCACTCTCATAGATGACAAATTTCACTTCGGTTCATTTTCGCACGCTTTCTCGAGAGCTACGCGTCGTGACTTGTTTACGCATTTACTTCAAATACCCCGCCCGCACACCGCAGGAAACATATACTTACGAAAAAAAAACGTAACAAACTTCTGCCAGATAAGGCTTGATAAGATCTTTGGTGTTTTTGCACCATAACCTGACTCTGGTAAATTTTAAATATGACTAGATAGATAAGAACAGTTGGTTTAATATGATTGTTGAAAACAAATACCCTTTAATTGTAATGAAAAATACTTGAGGTTAATGAATGTTGAATCAAAAACATTAATTTTTTATTTAATTTACGGACTCCTATCCAGATGTTTACTAGGAGAATACAAAGTTTATTTCGTTTTGTAATATGGCTAATTATTAATTAGGCAGGGATTGCTAAGATTAATAACTAATTAACTAAGATTAAGGTTAAGAACTAACATTAAGATTAATGATAAGATAGGAACTGATTTAATATAAGGTTTACATTTACAATGTTCCGAAATAAATAAATAAATAATTGACCATGAAAGAGTAAAAATAATATCTTTTATTTTACAGTATCTAATGTTGTTATATAAGGTGTTTCTAAAATATATGCCACGGTTGTTTGTATGGAGACTTGGCCAATCAGCTGACCGATTTCCATACAAAGTGCAATTTTTTTTGAGAATTGACTATGGGTTCCTTGGGGAAAGTGGTACAGTATCATGAGTAGAACCTCCAGTTGCAACCATGGCATATTGTAGTTTAGAAGCACCTTATATTTAAGTTAAAATAAGTGCGAGTAGGTATTATTTTTCTTGTACCGAATTTCGGCCCATCTCTAATATATATATATATTGAGAATCTAAATTGAGAATTTAAACTACACGCGTGTGTGTATGTGTGTGTGTGTGTGTGTGTGTTAATATCAAAAATTTAGGTTATCTTTATAGCAGTATTATATTTTCAATTCAAAATTAGTACTGCATTTGTGATAATAATAAAATGTATGTATATAGAGTACTCACTCATTTTCTTTCACTATTATTTCGTGACTTTCTTCATTAATAATAAATGCACTTTGTTCATTCATATTCAAAACACTTTATACACAAACACCGTGTCGAAGACCGAAAAGAAACGACGTTAGACAATGCACGGCCTTCAAGCCACACCTCCGTGCCCGTCGGAGTGGGGAGCGTGAGGTTTTTTCGTTACGGCGGAATAAATTTCTGGATTCGGTCCCCGTGCTCAAGGCCCGCGATAGAAGCTATGCAATAGCTTAAAATCGAAATCAAATAACTTTTCTAGACGTGTTAGAACCACGCTGTAGCTATATTATGGTTACAGCATGAATGAGTCGCTTCGACCGGGGAAGGACCACGCTCTCACAGAATACCAGAGTAAAAAAGCAGCTTAATGCTGCTGTGTTTCGTATGGTGAGTGTAGAGAACCGGCGACCCGTTTTACTTGAATCAAAAAATTCCATCTTAGTCCTCAGGGGTGACAACGAATCTGCATTTTGATGGCGGGAACTTAGTCGAAGACGGATTGTCGCTTCTGTTTTGTCGCTTGAATAATGGTTTGAAGTGGATTTTGATTCGTAAAAGTGATGCGATTTTGTAAATTAAGTGTCCGCGCGTGTGAACTATTAGAGAAAACGACGAAACAAGTGCTTTGATGTCGATATAAACCTCAAGTTATTTTGATCGCTTGCGCGCCTTATGATCTTGAGTGCCTGTCGTCATCCACTGTCCGCTGGGTTGAGCTGTCGACAAAATCTCCCAAGGGCTTCGCAATTTCACGCATCAGCATAATGTCAAGAAAAAATATAAAAATGAAGCTTTACGATGCTCATGCTCCTGTCCGTAAGTCATCCTCCAGCTCCGTGGGTGACCGAAAAGATCTTAAAAGATTAATCTGCAGGAAGGATAACGCAAAGTCGAGTTACAAGTTAGATCCGAAGAATAACAGGATTCGGGAGAAGTATAGACTCCTGCGGAATCAATGCAACAAGATGTGTAGAGATTTACGACGCCGCCACATCCATAAATCAGTACAAAACGAAGATCCATGTCGTATTTGGAACTTCTTAAAGTCTGTTTTAGTTGGGAAAACACGTTCATGTTTGTTCCAAATAAATTTGCTTAATCAGTTTTTTTCTTCCGTTTCTTGCCTGAACAATATGGCAAAATCCTCCTGACTTTTCCCCGTAAAATGATCATTCCCTTGTTGGACTTTTTAATACCTATTATAACCCATATCTTAAACTTTTCCATATCCTCATCTTCTTTCCCTTCCCAATGGAAGGACGCCCAAATCATACCTTTACCTAAAAAAGCAAATCCTTCAAGTTTTTCTGAATATCGTCCTATTTCAATTCTTCCTTTCCTTTCCAAAGTTTTAGAATGCCTTGTCCAACAACAAATTAATTCCTTTTGTTTAAGAAATAGCATCCTTAGTCCTCTCCAATCTAACTTTAGATCTGGTCATAGTACGACTACAGTGTTATTAAAAATCACCGACGACATTCGTTACGCTATGGAGAATCATCAAGTCACAGTATTGGTGTTGCTGGATTTCAGCAATGCCTTCAATACTGTTGACCATGATATCCTGTTAGGGATTCTGCGTTCTCTTAACATATCTCCAACTGCAATTTCCTGGTTTCATAGTTATATGCATGAGCGCCGGTAACGTATTCGTGTCCAAGATAGACTTTCTTCGTGCCACAAGGTGGTGTCTTATCTCCTCTTTTATTCGCAATCTTTATTGATACGATTACATCCCAAATATCTTCTCCCTACCACTTGTATGCAGATGACCTTCAAATATATTTACAAACAACCATCGAAGATCTTCCCAAAGCTGTTGAATGTATCACCAAGGATCTGGCTTTTATTCTCGACTGGACACGATCTTATGGGTTGACGGTTAACTCTTTAAAATCGCATGCTATAATTATTGGGAGTTCAAGAACTATTTCCAAAATTAAAAAATGTCAACTTCCACCTCTTCAGTCTCTCAGTCTTCGTCGGAATACTCATATACTTTCTGCGCTCTACTGCGTCTTATTTAATGTGTCAAGTCCTCCCTATTTAAAAGAACGTTTTAAATTTCATAGCTCTTGTCACGATTTTTCCTTACGGTCCAAAGAAAACCTTTCGCTCCAATTTCCTGTACACTCCTCGACATTTTATGATAAATCTTTTGTTGTTCTTGGAATAAGACTCCGGAACTCCTTACCCTAGTCTATTAAAAGTGCTCAATCTTTAAATGTGTTCAAGAAACAAATTAACTATTTGTCTGTGCACTGTGCACATTCGAGCGTGTGCCTGCTGTACTACCATATGTCAGAGGTGTCACAGACAAGATTGGCTACATCTTGAAGCGAGCTTCTATTAGAACATTCTACAAGCCGCCGAAGAAGATTAGCCAGTTCTTACCATTCATCAAGTGTCATATTCCTCTACAAGATGCAGGAGTGTACAAGCTTGATTGTGATTGTGGTCTCTCATATATAGGGCAAACAAAGAGATCTATTAGAACCCGCGTAAAAGAACACATAGCTGACGTGAAGCATCATCGTTTCGGGAAGTCTGCAGTTTGCGATCATATCCTAGATGGCCCCAACCATTACATCAGATTTGATAGACCACAAATCCTCACGAAAGAACATCGATTCCTACCAAGGATGATACGTGAGGCTATTGAAATTAAAAAACATCCTAATTTCAATAGAGAAGGAGGTGGGGCACTACCACCTGCTTGGGATCCTATAATTAACAATATTAAAACTAAACCCAAGCATACCACTGCAAGACTTCAAAACACAGTTAGTTCATTCTGCGTAGATCGGACCAAAGACAATAATTAAAAAGCTGAAGGTACTCCGGGTTAACTTAGACATCGGGACGTCAGTCACTTCAGTCCCCCGTGACCATGGGTGCTGGAAAGCACCCGAAACGTCGGGTATTAAAATGAATATAAATAAAACGCGATAAAATCCGTAAAAGTAGTTTTAATCAATACCTTAATTATGTTGTCATTTTATAGTATATAAGTTGTATTTTTTTGTCTATAGTAAAGTGGTAGTGAAAGTTGGGTGTGGCAGAAGAAGCACGAGAGTAGAATAAATGCGGTAGAAATGCGGTCGCTAAGGAGTATGTTAGGGCTGAATCTGAGTGACAGGGTGAGAAACTGTGTGATAAAAGAAGAGTGTGGTTTGCAAGATGATGCGGTGACCAGGATTAAGAAAGGAATGCTTCGGTGGTTTGGTCATGTAGAAAGAATGAATGCGGAAAGACTGACAAAGCAAATATATGTCGCAGAAGTGAATGGAAGAGTCGGAAAGGGACGTCCTAGGCGGAAGTTTGTCGACCAAATTGGCGATATACTAAAAATGGGCCAAATTAAGAGTACCCTTAACCGACGAGCATGTATGCGTAGGTATATGAATGTGGAAGAGGCGAGAAAGGTATGTCAGGATCGTGCTAAATGGAAGTCTGTAGTCTCTGCCTACCCCTCTGGGTGACAGGCGTGAGTGTTTATGTTTATGTTATGTTTTTTGTCTAATTTCAGTGCACCCTACCCGTTAATCTTATTTCATTTTTATTAATTTCCTCTTCTGGGTTGTCTGGAAGAGATTGCTATGTAGCAATAAGACCGCCTTTTGTTTTTCCTTTTGTTATATTTATGTTTTGTTGGTATATTTATGTATATTTTGTAAAATTGTTATTTTAAATTTCAATTCAAAAGAAATAAACATAAAAGTAAAAAAATATCTTGTTTTCTGATTTTTTAAATAAATGTGTAAAAATAAATAGTGTAAAACTTCCTAAAATCACATAAATATAATGTTTGATTATTATACTTCTTTTTTCATTTCTGTTCAAAATTATCAATTATTCTAGGTAAAACTTTCCAATATGGACCATCGATTTCAAAGCCCATATTTTTTTTGTAGATAGTACTCACTAAAAGAAAGCGTTTTGCAAAGTTTTAGGTTGCGGAAACTTACGGTTCATGAGATATTTTTTTTAAACTTTTCATACAAATTGGCAAATAACACGCAATTACACCAATTACAAAATGAATTTGACAAATCATTGATGTCAATCGTCAATTAGTGTAGGGTTCCGAATATTTTGAAAGTATCGATACGTACTCGATACCAAGTATCGTATCAAAAGTATCAATACTACTTGGTATCGAGTACAATTCGTTAATTTTGGAGACTAGGGGGGTAAGCAGCCCGGGAAGTTGTGCTCCGGCACTCCGTGGCAGCTCCGGCGCTGCGGGATGAGCAGTGCCTCCGCCCTAGCGTAGGGAAGCACAGGCACCTGGGCTCGCCTTCGCAGCTTCGGCTTTTTGGTCGCCTTCGGCGACCAGCCTCAGCCGCTACGGCGATCTCGGTGCCTGCGCTTCCCTACGGCGGGCGGGCACTGCTCTCCCTCCGCGCCTCCGGGCTCTTATATACACTCTAGGGGTAGGGCAGACAAGACCACGTGGATAGTGGGGTGCTCTGATTCGGTTTTGGGTACTTTTTGAATATTAAATAAGTAAGTCAATAAGTAAGTAAACACTTTATTGTAGTAAGAATTAGATAATACAGAAAGTTGCAAACAATAAAATAAAAGTACAAAAGCTGTACTAATTAAGAAATACAAACAAGTTGCAAACAATGAAATACAAGTACTAAGGTGGAACTTAAATAGAGTAAACTTTATTCTACTTTATATACATATATAATTGCACTTATCAGCTCTTCCTATGCATCTAATTGTTTTGTCATAATTTTTCGTCTCCAAAATTAACGAAATGTACTCGATACCAAGTAGTATTGATACTTTTGATACGATACTTGGTATAGAGTAGGTATCGATACTTTCAAAATATTCGGAACCCTTCACTAACTGACGTTTAACATCAATCATTTGTCAAATTTATTTTGTAATTGCGTGTTATTTACCAATTTGTATGAAAAGTTTAAAAAAATATATCTCATGAACCGTAAGTTTCCGCAACCCAAAACTTTGCAAAACGCTTTCTTTTAGTGAGTACTATCTACAAAAAAAATATGGGCTTTGAAATCGATGGTCCATATTGGAAAGTTTAGCCTTATTCTATATACTCGTATATATATATATATATATATATATATGTATATATGTATGTATATATTTAAATGGTGATAAAAACATCGAAAAATTCAATATATCGAACATAAGCTTCCATGTTTTAATGAGCGATGTTGCATCCTATACATGTGCTTACTCGGAAAAATTACGACTGGAGGTCATTTGAGTTGCAATTCATGCAACTCGAACTAAACTCGAGTTAGCAGGACGAAACAGAGTAAATGAGTTGTTACAAATTACTTTTATGAATTTTTTTTTCTATCTAACTCTTTGGTGGGTTGGGTCAACTATCATTACTAAACTTAGTAGGTAGTAAAAAGGTATATTTATTATGTATTATATACTTGTGTATTTTTTGTTTTAAAACAAAATTTAGATCTGGTTTTTTTATCAGTTTTCACAAAACAACATCAGTCTAGTTTTAAGGGCCCCTTTTCCCAAATTTATGTTTCTAAATCGTGTTGTTTTCAAAGAAATCATCATATTTAAAATCCTAAAAAAATATATAGTACAGATAAACGTTTGATCTAGTGACTTTTTTGGATAAAAACACAATATTAAACATTTAACTCGATAAAAAAAAACAGAAGTAACATCGATTTTGAAAGCATTTTCAGTTTTATGAGAATTAGTGGAACGCTATATTTATGAAAATTTTACATTTCATTTACTAATCAGGTTTGACAGGGATATTATTCGATAGATTTATAATTTGGCACTTATTTTTTTCTATATAAAATAAAATACGTAAAAAGTGACTCGCGCGCACCACGCCAGTGCCGCCAGTGTCCAGCCGGACGTCATCGAGGGAGGACTTGTGCTATTTTTGCTCGCGACTACGTTGTCGTCGCCGCTCGCGTAGTAGTACCTACCTACTATCATAAAAACTTGTTGTATTATATGTAATATAATAGAAATTAGTTTAAAAAGACAATACTCGTATCTAAGTATACTGACATATGTTTTTTAAACAGTGTTTGTAAATAAATATTTTTTGTAAGTTGTGATTTAATTAAAATGGCGAATAAAAAATACAAAATTAGGAAAAAACGCCTACCTAAAGTGAAGAAGATCCGAAAGTGTATTGCGTAAGTACTTAATAAGTTCCTATAACCTAGCCCTAGCGTAACATCAACAGGTCATTTACAATAAAAAAATACGTATTGGAATAATTAGATATCTACTTTAACAGGGACATATAACTCGTACGAATTAACTTGAGACCTGGGCTGATGACGTAATTGTCAATGTACGGTGTGCAAAATAATGCGTCGTAATATTTTTTTATTTGAAATTTTTGAGATTTGCATGAGATTATTAATAAAAACAAAATAAAATGTTCTGGCAAGGGGTGAAGTAATAAGTGATATATTGTTGCCATTTTTATATATTTTAAATATTTTTTTTAAATATATATAATATTATTTTTAGTTAGGGGGGATAAGTCGCTCGCGTCCGTAGGCTTTGACCACCTAATCCTAGGCCCACCCTACACGTGTCCCCCGGGTGGTGCTAAATGAGCGACAAGCCGATAGCACAGACTCGGCTCCTCGCCGTGGTAGCGGCGTTAAATATACCACCCTATTCGCACCATGAGGAATGAAATTAAAGAAATGGCCCCGAGTTCCCGGCGCCCCTTTAATGGGGCAGGGGTGCGAAGAATCTCCGGGAGGAAAACCGGCGACGAGGCTCGCCACCCGTCACGTTCTGTCTCCCGGAGGGGCGAAAAGTGGATTGCAGAGGCCCGTCTGGCTACGTTGAATGTATGTGGAGCAATGAATGATAAAATGGATGAAGTATGCGAGGTGATGTATGATAGAGGAATAGATTTGTTATGTGTAAATGAGACGAAACGGAAGGGGAAGGATGTCACTACACATGGCATGTATACCGCATACTGGTCTGGTGTAGACGAGCTCGAGCGGGCATGCCAGGGAGTAGGTATCATCCTATCAGAAAGAATGGCGCAATGTGTGAAAGAGTATGAATGTGTAAGCCCAAGACTGCTATGGATACGATTGAAAGTGGGCTTAAAGAAGTTGTTTGTGCTAGGGGTCTACGCCCCAGACATGTCTAAGCCCACTCATATCCGAGAGCAGTTTTGGGAAATGGTAAGGATGGTTTTAATGAAATGTAAGGGAAATGAAAATGTTGTTATGCTAGGAGATTTTAATGGAAGAGTTGGGGTGAGGAGGCTTGGTTATGAAAGGATATTGGGAACGTTTGGTGATGAAAGTATAAATGAGAATGGTGAAAGCCTCCTCACTGTATGTATGGAAAAGAATCTTTTTGTGACGAACACTTTCTTTCGCCACAAGAGGATTCACATGTACACTTGGGAAAGAGGTGATGATAGAAGCATGATAGATTTCATAATTGTGGATGAAAGATTGAGGGGCGCAGTGGTGGATACAAGGGTTTACCGAGGGTCAAACGTAGGAACGGATCATTTTTTGGTTTTATGCCGAATTAATGGTCTATTCAGGCGGTGGCGCCATCGGTCATCTGTGTCTACCACTGCGTTACAGCGTATTAGAACAGAAAGATTACAAGATGAAGGTGAGAAAAACAAGTTTAAATGTAGACTGAAAGAAAACGTAAGTGGTTTGGATGAATTATGTATGAATGAGTTAGACTTGGAGAATGTATGGCAAAATGTTAAGAAAGGTTTAGTAGATGCAGCTACCGAAGTATGTGGTGTTAGTAAAAGAAAGAATGAAAGGAAAAATAATACGTTATGGTGGGATGATGAGATACGTACGGAAGTTGAAGCAAAGAAGAGAGCATGGCTAGATTTACTAGCAACTAAGGCTGGTAATTCTAGCGGTACGAATGATGATTTTGAAAGAAAAAAGGCAGTCTTTAGACATCTAAATAAAAGAGTAAAAGAAGTAGTTGAAAGGAAAAAGCAAGAAAGAACGGATAAAAATGATAGAAGAATATCGGATAACTTCCAGGCAAATATTAAAATGTTCTGGAAACTCGTAAGAACTGCCAGGGGATGTTCAAAACAGCCTAAAATGAATGCTATAAGAGATGAGAATGGCTATATTCTGAATGATGAAGTTTTGAGTTTAAAGAGATGGAAGGAATATTTTGAAAGCATGTTTATGAGTGAGGAGACAACGTATGAACTGAATGAAATAGGAACTCCGAAAGAAGAGGAAGGAGGTAGCGAGATAAGTATAGATGAAATAATGAAAGCAATGAAAAGCATGAAAGCAGGTAAGGCTGCCGGATATGATAGAGTTTCACTCGAAATGCTGAGGGCTGGAGAGGAAGTGGTGGCAGGCCTGCTGCACACCTTGTTTAATTTATGCTGGGGACTGAAACGGGTACCGGGAGACTGGTGCAAAGCCGTGATAGTTCCAGTATATAAGGGAAAAGGGTCGCAGCAGGACTGTAAAAACTACCGCGGTATCAGCCTTCTTAGCATCGTGGGAAAACTGTATGCCAAGGTACTAATTGAAAGGGTCATGAAAGAAACCGATGGAAAAATTTGGGATGTGCAAGCGGGATTTAGAAAGGGAATGGGATGTACAGATCAAGTCTTCTCCATGCGCATGATCGCGGAGAAGTTTTTGGCCAAAAACCAAAAGGTTTTTTGTGCGTTCATGGACTTGGAGAAGGCCTATGACAGAGTGGATAGGAATGTGCTATGGCAAACACTGAACTCATTTGGGTTGAGCGCTGGCTTGATACAGGCATTGGAGTCTCTTTATAGGGACTCTAGTGCTTGTGTTAGGATCAACGGGGTCTACTCGGACTGGTTTGGCATCCATAAAGGTGTCAGACAGGGCTGTGTGGCTTCCCCGTGGTTGTTCAACCTATTTATGGACAGTTGTTTGCAAAATTTGAAAGTTGAAGAATGCGGATTAAGAATGGGTGAGTTAACCATCAAATGCCTTTTGTACGCCGATGATCAAGTTATTCTTGCGTCGTCGGCGGCTGAGTTGCAAATGATGGTTACATTAATGAACAGATCATTAAAAGAAAGGGGTATGAAAGTGAACGCAAGTAAGACGAAAATTATGGTTTTTGAAAGAGATGAAAGTAAAACGATATGTGAAATAAGAATAGAAGGGGAGTTGATCGAGCAAGTAGATGAGTTTGTATATTTGGGGTGCGTATTTAGCAGGGATGGGAGATATGATAAGGATATAGAACGACGAGTGAATGCAGGAAACAGAGTAAATGGGGCCCTGCACTCTATTGTGAAGAGTCAAAATGTGTCAAAAAAGGCACGTATGGCAATTCACAATGCTGTGTTGGTCCCTACTTTAACGTATGGTAGTGAAAGTTGGGTATGGCAGAAGAAGCACGAGAGTAGAATAAATGCAGTAGAAATGCGGTCGTTAAGGAGTATGTTAGGGCTGAATCTGAATGACAGGGTGAAAAATTGTGTGATAAGAGAAGAGTGTGGTTTGCAAGATGATGTTGTGACCAGGATTAAGAAAGGAATGCTTCGGTGGTTTGGTCATGTGGAAAGAATGGATGAGGAAAGAGTGACAAAGAAAATTTATGTTGCAGAAGTGAATGGCAGAGTCGGAAAGGGACGTCCTAGGCGAAAATTTATCGACCAAATTGGCGATTTATTGAAAACGGGCCAAATTAGGAGTACCCTTAACCGACGAGCATGCATGCGTAGGTGTATGGATGTGAAGGAGGCGAGAGAGGTGTGTCAGGATCGTGCCAAATGGAAGTCTGTAGTCTCTGCCTACCCCTCTGGGTGACAGGCGTGAGTGTTTATGTTTATGTATTTTTAGTTAACGCGTCAAGGAAGGGAAAAGAAATAAACATACATACTTTCTTATTTATAATATTATTAATTTATTTACTATACACTTTATTGCACTATAAAAAGTGTTACAGATTCGTACATAATAATATCGAACTAGAGTCGAGACGCGTATCCGTAACAAAAATGCTATCGGTACTGAACGCGCACGGCCGGCGCGGGACGCGGTGCGGGGAGTCGGGAAGGGGGTCGCAATCCAGTGGAGTCTCAAGTTAATTCGTACGTGTTGTAGACTAGCTAAATCAGTATGACAACTTTTATTTTCGTTTTCTAATGTTCCACTATTTAGTGGGTGGATTCGTCACAATATAATTTACTGTAATCTAGCTAAGCTACACAGACTAGCGAAGTCAGTATGATAAGAATTTTAAATCCTATAGTAACATTCACCTACATTTTTGCATACCTACTAACTCCAGTAATTCATTTTTTTTTGCTTTTTGAAATTTTGTAAATTTATTTATTCCATTCCAGTGCTCTGAGATCTCGTACCGATAAAGGTACTTTGATGTCCAAAAAAAGTACCGATGGGCACTCTAAGGAGAGGCAGTATGCGTAAGTACATTATATACATATTACACAGTATACTAGGGAGGAACAGTTTTACCTATTATTATTATTTGTATTCTTCAATTGTCAGATTTCTTATGCCCATACCACGGGCCAAATTACTCGGATTACCAGGGTCGATCTCCAAGGCCCTTGGCAATCTAAATGGGATGCTAGGGTTTCTTGAAGAGATAGGTTGGCTCGAGTAGTGAGCCCCCACCAATCACACAAAATAGGCGCTTTTGACGTAGAGTTGTGGAAACCAGCCCGTTTTACCATTACCATGACCACCACGCGTATGTCTGGGATTCACGATTTCAGGAAGTAGGTATTTATGGTAAAACTGTATTAATTTGAACTCCATCTTCGATTTCCAAAATACGTCAACTTTTCAATTACTTCGATGTGGACTGGCTCTTTTTCTCCGGCCCAATACTAAGTAGACATTGCCGTGGTCTTGCCACATGCAATTGTCCCTGGATTGGTACAACCAATTACTAATTTTATTGCGATGCAATGTCTTTTGATACTTGCCCTTTGCAAATAGGGCCGAAATTGAAGGCAGTAATAAGATTTTTTCGAATTTTCGTATTACGTTCAATCGCGTCCTTGTCAGCAGTAAGAGTTTCTAAATTCTTTAGAAATTCTTCTTTAGCTACTTCTAGTTCAGACTGGTACATATCCGGATCTAAACTGGCGGGGTCATAGTCATTTTGTTTTTGTTTCGCGTCTGTCGATTTCCTGATTTTATTTCTAACTGGATGTTCTGAGTTGTTTTTTCTTTTCTGAGCTTCTTCCCTTTTCTTTTCTACAACATCAGCAAATCCCATTTCGGGTCGATCTTTATTTGTTAATGTGTTTTACACATAGGATATGGCTGACTTTTCATTAAATTTTACGACTGCAGCATTACACCTCCCTTGGTACCCTCGTTTCAAGGCAAAATTTATTCGCTTTCCTCCTATAAACTTAGCAATGAGACTGTTGAAACATTCGACAAGATTGGTATTCACGTTTTCTATTAAACTGCGTGATTTTACTGCCACATTTGAAATATTCAAATACATCCGGAACAGAAATGTTGAATTTTGAATGGTTTTAAGTCCGTTGCTAGAAAATTTTTCTGTTACAGTTATAATCCTGGCAAATTAAGTGATCACAGTATGCATGCGCCACAGAATTATTTATATCACTGTATAGTTGTAGCATCGTCCTTGGGATTTTTATTATGGTGTATAACTGATCTTACTATTGCTTTCCAATTGGACATAATTTTCACAACTGTCAAAGTTCTTCAGTGGGACAAAGGATATTTTGTTTCTGTAACCGGACTACGTAATTTTTTGTTAAGATTTCTCAAAATATGATTTCTTCACTAAATTTTTTCCACTGTAATATTTTGGTCTTTATATAGATTTTCTTTTAGCACTTTTTCGTATATAGAGGCGTCTCTGTCTACAATCTTTCTTTTATAAATTATGCTATACCTACATGTAAATGGATAGGTTGAACCCTTTGGCAATTATTTGGCCCTCCATAGAACATGATGAATCTCTGTTGCTACCATGGCTGTGGTAGCTGCTATATTTACAATAACATTTGAGTCAGTAATGATTTCTTAAATTTACGCGAACACTACACATTGAATAAAACTATTATTTACGGATTTTATCGCGTTTAATTACTTTAATTTATTTTTATTATTATCCCGACGTTTCGGGTGCTTTACAGCGCCCATGGTCACGGGGGGGACTGAGATGTTTGACGTCCCAATGTCATAGTTAGTCCGGCTACCTTCAGTTTTTTAATATTAATTTTTGGGATAATAATAAAAATAAATTAAAGTAATTAAACGCGATAAAATCCGTAAATAATAGTTTTATTCAATTTGAGTCAGTATTTTCCGAATGTATTAGGCATGTTTGCTTACAAATATAAATCCCTTTCATTAATGACTTTCCATTGTTGCAGGAAAACTAGAAATGACGAAAACATACTGCGCGGGTAAATCTTTATGCGTGAAAATAGGGCGAAATCCCCGTAAACCCCTAAATTGAAACTTTCATGAAATCGTTAGAGGTGTTTTCGAGAACTCATTTAAATATATATATATTTAATTTATATATATATATATATATATATATATATATATATATATATATATATATATATATATATATATATATATATATATATATATATATATATAAATATAAATATACAAATATTGCTCGTTTAATAGTATAGGATAAGTAGTTAATTTATTTATCAACAACATTCCTAGGATAGCTAACAAAATCGAACTACTGATTTATTTATACTGTGGCGTGCTCGCCCGCCTCCATAGGTCACCGAAGTTCATGTCGCGCCGGCTCCTGTGCAACGCGGGCGGGAGCCGTCTCAGTGCGTAAAATGCCTAAACTTTCGGGAAAAGGGGCCCTTAAGATGTAGGTAAATAAGCTATTTAATAGTTCAAATATTCGTAAATAACTTAGCTGTCATACAATTCTAAAACTTCCATATCCTGATGTACCACATCAACGACAGAATCCGCAACAACGTTGGGATCGTCTGGCGAGAAGCAAACCCGCCCCCAAGGGTAGGATGCAAAGAAAGACCGCATCCCATCCCAATCGGCTGACCTATAGTGCCAAACACGGCGGCAGCCTGCAGAATGCAACTGCGATATCAGCGTGCGTGGCACCACACCCCGGACAAGCCAATGATCCACCCGAAGAGCAAAAAAGTCCGAATAAAGAAGCTGTTTTAACGTAAGTTTAGTCTGCATCAGCTATCAATAAATTCAAAGTGTGACTATCACATATATTGAAAAATGCTCTAGAATATTGAAAAAGAATTCTGGTTTTGACACCTTCAATTGTTCCTGCCATGATCGCTCCTTTATCGCATCATTGACCTCGACAATGATTCATGTCTAGGTCAAGCTCTTGTTTTCTTCCCGAGTCCTTTACTGACATGTAAGCAACAAAATACTCTCTTTCTTCTTTCTTACTTCTCTACTTCATAAGTGTCAACAAAACGGAGTGTTAGTGATATGAGTCGGTTACCAGTGCCCAATGGTAACGTTTCGGTTGATTTCGGCGGCCTTCCGATTACGGCGCTAGGTGCGGTCGCACTGCTCGCACCGCCCTAGGGCCGCCACTGGTCAGGGCTTTGCTTCTAGTGTAGTTAGAAAAAATTGACGTGTGATTTATTATATGAAACAGTAAATAAAGACAAGAACCTGCATATTAAATATTTAGGGAACAGCAAGCATGACAAGATAGATTAAATCACTCACTTATGCATTTCCTATCCCGGATTGGCTAACTGTATTTGTCCCGTTTTAAAAAAAAACAAGTATCTGACCAATGGTTATCCCGGCATCCACATCTTGAACAAGTAACAGACAGGGTTAGGAAAGCGATCTGCATATTTAAGACCCTAAGATATGTGATATGGTGCCGGGTGAGAAATCGGGTAGCCAGTCTTCGATCAACAATACCAACTAGATAATGGGTCACGTACAAAATCAGAACTAAATACTGTCCGCATAAATATATACTTATACAGCTACATTTGTTTACTAAAGAAATGAGACAGAAATTAAAATAGTTTTAAGTTCAACCCAATTACAACCGTCGCAACTAGTAATAAAGTCACAAATCTTACGATCATTAGTTCATTAGTCACAAAAAATGAACAAAGCTATACAATACTCCTATCACTTGGAAATAAAAAGACATAGGTTAAATAACGTTTTGTGTGAAATCAACCTTAAGGTGTAAGAAATAAAGTACTTTTTCCCGTTATTGCGTTGCGAGCTACGTCATTTTGTTATGTTTCTATTTTCTTCTTCGAATTTAGCCCAGAAAGTATAGAGTCGCGTTGAACACTAAAATAATTTATAATACGATCATTAGTTTAATTAAAATTATTTTTATGTTTTGGGCATTTATGATCGTTGGTATACATACTTTCAGTCAAGAAATAAAATGTAGTATGTGGTATATTGATTGCATTTAATTAATTAATTCAATATATATATCTATTTGAGTTTTTGTATGTATATATGTTCGTAGTATGTATGTATGTATATATATATATATGTATATATATGTATATATATATGTATATATATATATATATATATATATATATATATATATATATATATATATATATATATATATATATATATATATATATATATATATATATATATATGCGGCAATTATATCAGTAATATAGTTGTAGCACGAATGGGTCGGCTCGACCGGGAAAGAACCACGCTCTCACAAAATACCAGCGTAAAATAGTAGCTTAATGCTGCTATGTTTCATATGGTGATAACCGGATACCCTTTTTATTGGAAACGAGGCATTCCATCTTAGTCCTCAAGAGTGACAACGCATCTGCATTTTGATTCGTAGTCGAGGATAAATGTAGATGTCTATGGGCCACAGCAACCACTTACCGTCCGGTAGACTGTGATCGTTTGTCACCCTATCCTATAAAAAAAACTTGTTTGTGTAGGTGTACAACAAAGAAAATTGAATAAATAAAATACCAATTATTTTATGTTTTTGCGTATAATAGAGTTTTTATTTATTTATAAGTGTTTTTATGTGTTGTACACAAAAAGTAATAAACAGCAAGTACGCTTTTTGTTTTTCGTATGTATGTAATGTTGGCGGCTGCCAAATGTGTCAATAGCTGTATGTTACAAATAAAAATATCACTAAATTCCACATCTTTATATTCACGTACATTTCAGTGCAATCGATTAATCAAAAATCAAAATATTTATAACAGTAACAGAAACAGAAACTTTTTTATTCAATATAGATTAAATAATACTTATTGAAAGTCACTTTATTTTATTTTATCACCGGCTCCTAAAAAAGCTAAAATAAAAAAGTTAAGTAGGTATCTAATGGAATTATACAAACAAAGACAAAAGTAGCAATTACCATTATTTAAAGTTTTGGTAACAAATTATTAAAAAATATTACAATAAAAGTCTACTTCATGCGTCTATGTTCTGTTTCACAAATGTTTGCCCGTATATTGATCAACCTTGTGCACATTTGTGGGGCGGGTGATTTTGATCGGTAATTTTGTTCCAAATATGATATTATTTGTTAGCTTAGAGCTTAAAATATCACTTATTATACATGTACTTACCGAAAGTAAGACACTACGGCCGTTAAATTACTTTTTCGGACATTATTCTTGCAACTTTTAAATACACATTGCGGCATTGTGAAACCTGTTTACATTGGCTGTGTTTCAAGTGAACTAAACGAAACAAGAGCTCCTCACGTCTCATTGCGCTGTTATGTACCTAGATGGGATTCTTGCGCCGATCCGACATCTAGTTGGTATTGTTGATCGAAGTAGCCAGTACTCTAATAGAAATATACTCAGGAAGATCTATATGGCGTTAGCACAGTCCCTACTAACATACTGCATCCCAATCTGGGGAGGAACAGGTAAAACCAAATTGTTGGAGGTGGAACGTGCAAAACGTGCTCTTTTGAAAGTAATGCACTTCAAAAAAGGAGGTTTCCAACTGATAAACTTTACTCTATCAGTAAAGTCATATCAGTGAGAAAGAAAACAAAGAAATGTAGGGGATGAGAGCTAAGTGGACTGTATTTATGTTTTATTATAGGGGAGAAGCTGAGCTACTATGAAGAAAGCAAATTACTGTGACATCTGTCTGACTAAATAACTTAATCGATGATAATTGCTATTTTAAAGTAGCAGGGGTTAAGACGAAATTAAAGATGAAGTGGCAATGGACCGGTCATATATCTCGAAGAACTGATAACCGCTTGGAAAGAAAGGTTCTCGAGTGGCAGCCTCATACCGGCAGGTGAAGTGTAGGACGTCCCCCACTAGATGAAGTTACAACGGAAGTTGATGGATGCAGGTGGCTCAGGACCGTGCTTTGTGGCATTCCTTGTGGGAGGCCTATGTTAAGCAGGGGACTTGTGAAGGGCTTTAATGATGATGAAGATAATTAATATGATACATAAATAGAATGGACGTTACGGGTAGAGGCCATCTATCCATAGAGTCTATTCTATTTATTTAAGTATAGGTATGGTATAAAATTTTTATCGATATATTTTGTCACATTGGCTACGTTGGCAGAAAAAAACGCTAGCAAGCGCTTGTAAGCAAAATGCCGATCGTAAATAGTAAGTAGTAAGTAAGATCGTAAGTAGATCGTATTTTTGTTTTATACACTGTGTCTTAGATATTAATATTATTAAATGTTTGTAATTGAAATAAAAATAAAATAAATAAATCTTAGCATTAATTTAACACTGAATCTTTTACTATTTCACTATTCACCGAATCTCACAAAAAAATACTAGTTCATAATATCAATAAATAAGTTTAATAATTTTGTGAAGATATTCTTTAAGAATAATTTAATCTTACTATGCCTTTGCATCAATTCAATTTGATTTTATAATAATAGCAAATAATTAAACTAATACTGTTTTACTATTTTATAATTATTTTTGTATTCAAATTATTTTTTTCTTTCACTGTATTGTTTGTAAGACTTTGCTCATCCCTTATTAAAAAAAAGATGAGCTCCGTCAAAAGGGGGGAGATGTTATGTCCTACCCTAGTTACATAAAAGCGATGACTCGATTATTATATTTAGTATAAAAGCCTAGAATTTGAGGTAATCGAGGCAGTGCAGTTCCAACCCATATTTAGTGCATATCGCACACGCCGTTCGCGGCTTTTGTACATTTTTTGTATTATTTTAATATTGGGGAAATAAACCAAAAGAACTTCCGGGATTGGGTGTAAAAAGTTTTTTTTTAAAAACACCTTCAGAGCGGCCCTCCTAACAGTACGTAGGATTTTCGAGGTAGTGCCATCGATAGTGATATTTTTGGCCCCCATTGGTGCTACTGATATTGTTAATTTTCTATCATTTCCGTTGCATACCATACTAATGTACTTGAATGGTCTGTATGTAATAATAATAATAAAAATCATCATATTATAGCAAGTCCAAATCCACAGCTGCCCCCATATAGATTGCGTCATATGAGATATTTGCCATTTATGCCACGCTCGGCAGACGATTCGGAATCACCATCTTTTCCATTATTTTTAATTTATATTACACCTCTCTTCGGTTTGATGTCACACCGTAGCGGGCTACATAGGAAAATAAAATAGGAGATGGGCAGAAAGCATCTAAACAAGTGATATATTAACAAATGCAATAAAAGTACATAGTAGATAAAAGACGCGTCAAGTTGCTTTATTGTTATTTTCAAACACGGTTTCCAAATGAAAAGTTTCATGCATTATTTATTTATTTATTATTATAATAAGTGCATAACATCAACACATTACCATTAAATACGGATTTAATTTACAAATAAAATTTAGCCCTCTATTTACAGATAAGCTAAGCATATAAAATAATTACAGTTTTTTTCTGATAGCACAATTAAAAATAAAGAAATACAATAAACAAATGAATTAAATTTTTGTAAGAAATTCTTGATTTATAAATAATATTAAATGATCATCTGATTAAATGTCCTGAAGAAATAGACAAATAAAACTAAAGAAGGTTAAGTAAAAGAAGGTATAAACATAGCCATACCAAAATTAAACAATGTCCCTGTATCAAATCTTGTTGCGGCAAAATAAATAACCATAACAGTGTAAAATAATTTATTTACAAGATACAAGACAGTTTACCACCGGCGACTTTTCTGCGGCAACGCACCTGCAATTCCCCGGGTGTTGCGGTTGATCATGGGCGGCGGTAGTCACTTAACATCAGGTGAGCCGCATGCTCGTTTGCCCCCTCTTCTACAAAAGAAATATATTGACTGTCTGTTTTCTATCTTAAATATTTGTGTGCCGAGGCCAAGAGAAACTTTTCTATGAAGAGGTCGGAGTCGATGGCGGCTACGACTGCTGCGCGGCCGACGAGAGAGCTGGCGGTGTGCGCCAACGCGTGCTGCGCGTTGTAGCGGGCTACCGACACATTGGAACCGCATGATGCCAGCGGTGACACCATACTCGTATTATGTACCTGAAAGCCAACCATATTATTGTGTACTGATATGCTGTTACTAGAGGTGTTCAACAAGAGAGTCATATGGCAGTAAAATGAACTAAGTGATTTTAACTTATTCTTTAAGAAGCTAAAGTGCAAAAGTAAAATAGTTGATACATAATTAGCTACGTAGGTATATTTAATTTTATCGTTTAATAGCTTTTTCTGCACCATCGTACGCGTAGAACAACACAAAAGCGTTAAAAAATACGTTTTTAGTATTTATTAGGTGTGTTTATAAAACTTAAATATTAATGGTATAACAGCATTTAAGAATCAAAACATATTAGCTGGGTCGTGCCCGCTCGCATTCTACCATCAGTTTTGATCGTGACCACAGAACACAAACACTCTCTAGGTACTGAAAGATCGTGACTAACATTACACAAAGGTACTCTGTGGTGAGTATCTGAGTAATGGCGGTTTGATTTGAACGGATCGCGCAGTTATGTAAATCTTGTATGCACAGTGAGGGACGGACGTCATGCCTCCGACCGTATCTAAACGCGCAAAAATTGCGATTGCCATAGCGGTAACGCCATTGGCCCCACCAAAATCACGGAAGAAAATAAAGGAATGGGCAAAATTCTATTAAAAATATCGCGATGAATTCAGAATTCATATTAAGTTAATCAAATCGCTTGATGGCGAGGATTTTCGTATATATTTGCGGCTAAATCTAATAATATATTTGAGGTTTGAGGAACTTTTAAATTTGGTTAAACCTCTGATCACGAAAACTGATACTGCTGAAGATTGACTTATTGCAAATTTAAAATAGCTTGCATCGGGAAGAGAGTATAGAGAGCTGAAATTCAGTACGGGTATGAAAAAAAAGGCTGAAAGCTGCGATGCAATTTACAAAGTACTTAAAGGTTAAATTAAGTTAAAAGGTATGTACCTAACTACAATTTCCGTAATGTAAAGTACTCGTTTGTCTTCCTTATACCCTCTCTGAAACGGGAATGACCCATGTTCTGCGGTGGACATTTATGAGTTGTTGGTGACGATGGTCATGTTCGGGTACTTGTATGTTTGCAGGGGAGAAATTAAAAAAAAGAAATAAAAAAGTTTACTTAACTAATAAAAATACATGTATGTACTAAAATATGTTATATTTACCTTATGACTAGGTATGTACGATCTATAAGTATGTATGAACTTTACTTTTTGTTGCTTTATTTCAATAATGTAAAATTTATTTAACTATAATAGGCGAGACATAACACTCATAAACCACTCTTTCAAATTTCAAATGTGGATAGTTGTAATTGCCTAGGTAAAGGGCAATGCCAGATCGTGCCTCACCTTGTACAAAAAGGTACAAGGGTTCAAAGTGTCAAGTGTGTGTAAGTTTTAGCGTTAGCGGTCAGTCGTCGTAGAGTCTACATCACCTGAGGATGCCTCGTGTAGAGGCGAAACACGTGTCGTATTGTCGTCGATGGTGTGTCTTACCAGGAATAGTGGTGTTGGGAGTAGTGGTGCTGGGACTAGTGGTGACGGAGTTAGTGCATGCAATTGAGGGAGGGCGGGAGGTGCTCTTCAATCCAGGTAAGACACATCATTGTATTTAGTTAGCGGAAGGTTGCAAAGTAATACATTTTTTATTATAATGGATTCCCGCAAAGTAACGCCTGATTCTATCAATAATACGTTAATAAAAAAGTAACTAAACCTATGGACTAGGATGTCAAAATAAAACAAATTAAAGGGGGATTACAAAAATATATAAAATGGTATTGTTACGAGCTTGAGGTTCGTGACAATAAAAATTGCCGATAAAATTACCTAAATTAACACTTTAATTTACTTTACACAAATTAAAATTAAAATACTAATAATTAAACACACTAATTCACTTAATTCCGCTCCGAAGCTTCGCTTGTGTCGCCGAGTTAAACTCTGTCCCGATCGCATCTTGCGCCACCTATTTATTTAAATTAGCAAAATATCCGGAATGTTCAAGTAAACACGCGCAAGGTACCGAGAGCTCGAGTATAGATTTTCTAGAATCTTAGTTCTTCGGGTGTCGCTGTCGGTCCAAAGATGTGTGATGTCATTTACTGCAACGCTCCCCTCGCTCTCGTTCCTGACACTAGATGGCGCTAGTTGACTTATTCATGCAACACTGCCCCCTCCTAAGACATGCTCGTCCCGAGCATTATCGGTCCCATAATAACGCGCTAAGCGATCCACATGGACGATCTTAGGAGTCCCTCTTGCGCCTTTCTGTATCCGGTAGGTCACATCGTTGATCCTGGTTACAATCCGGTACGGGCCGTCCCATTTAGCTTGAAGCTTAGGAGATTTCCCTTTGCTGCGGACTGGATTGTGCAACCACACTAATGAACCTTCGTTGAACCCTTTATTGTTCATTTTGCGGTCGACACGACCTCTTGGTCACCATTACGTTGAGACAACACACCGCCAAGTCCTATATCACTTGCGTCTGTGTCAACTATAAATTCTTTGCTTGCATCAGTGTATCCCAAAATAGGTGTTTTGCACAGACGGTCCTTGAGCTCCTGGAATGCGATATTGCAACTTTCATCCCAGCAGAAATGTCGCTTCTCCTCGGTTAGCTTGTACAGAGGTTTGGCTATATCTGCAAAGTTCTTCACGAATCGCCGGTAATAGGAGCACAAACCCAAAAATGCTCTAACCTGCGTCTTGTCTTTTGGAACCGGCCAATCCTTGACAGCGGCGATTTTCTCTGGGTCTGTGCGGATACCTTCTTCCGATACTACAAACCCCAAAAAGTTAACTTGCCGTTGGAATAGTGAACATTTCTTCGGGCTCAACTTGAGGTTGGCACTCTGAATCTTCATGAGCACGCGTTCCAGGTTTTGAAGGTGTTCCTCAAACGTACGGCCCACGATGATGATGTCATCCAAGTAGACCAGACAGGCATCGCCAATTAGCCCGGTAAGTACCAGTTCCATCAGCCTTTCAAACGTTGCTGGAGCATTGCACAACCCAAACGGCATTACTTTGAATTGCCACAGACCCTTTCCCGTCGAGAACGCAGTTTTCTCCTTGTCCTTAGGGTGAATTTCAACTTGCCAGTAGCCACTTTTTAGATCCAGCGTGCTAAACCATTTTACTCCTGTAAGCATGTCCAGCGTGTCATCAATTCTTGGCAAGGGATAGCTGTCCTTCTTTGTAACGTCGTTCAGACGGCGGTAATCAACACAGAACCGCATGCTGCCATCCTTCTTTTTCACCAGCACCACTGGTGAACACCATGGACTAGAGGAAGGTTCAATAACACCATCCTTCACCATTCCTTCAATCATGGTTTCCACTTCCTTTTCACGTGCTACCGGCAATCTTCTTGGCCGCTGACGGATAGGCAATTCCTCTCCTGTGTTTATTTTGTGTTGAACTAAGCCAGTCTTTCCTATGTCAGCATCGTTTGACGAGAATACATCGGCGTACTTGAGTAACAACTTCTTCGCCTTGACCAATTCGTTCGGGGAGAGAACACTGCGACAGTCTTCCAAAAGTGTGGTCACTCTCGTTTCTGAATCCTTGCTGGGGGTCCCACTCGATATATATTGGCACCGACGTAACCAATCCACTTCCTCACAAGTGCCAACCAGTGTGCCTTTTTCTATAATCTGTTCCCGGTCGCAAAGGTTCAGCACACGTATTCTTGAGATGTCAGTGGTTCTGACCAAGGTTCGAGCTACTTTCCATGGAAGGTCATTGTTTACCCTTTCCACAAGTACACAACAGTGAGCTTGCCCAGCGTTTCGGGGAAGACTAACCGGAACAATCGTTTCCGATCTCGGCGGAAGAACAATCTTCTTAATGCTGTACACGTTCCCTGGTAACGCACCTTCCATAAAAAGTTCCTCCTGTCCACATTTCAAAACACCTTGCTTAACGTCGATCTCACAACAATTATTCCTCATAAAGTCTAAGCCTAGGATGCAGTCGTCCATTATATCAGCCACGATGACATTATGCAGGTAGATCACGTTGCCAAGCTTCAACTCCATCTCCTTCTCTCCACGGACGGGTATACGCTGACCGGTGGCTGTTACCAAATTAATGCGTTCTCGGTTGTATGCGGAGTCCCCAAGGAACTGACTTATAAGTTGGGAACTAACAACCGTACGAGAGGCTCCAGTGTCTATGGTCAGTTTACACGGCATTCCGTTGACCTCGCCCTTGATGATTAGACTGTTCCCATCATGGGTTTGTGAGATCGAGATCCTTGGGGCTCTTTTAACATCAGCCAGCACCCGCCCCGCAGTTCTGGCTTTTACTCGTTTCCCTGCTGCTGCTGGGCGGTGCTGTTGGCCGCACTACCCTCCTGGGATCGTTCACCTTCCCTTTCTAGGGTTCGCTTAGGGCAGCTGGATCGAAGATGGCCCTTTTCCCCACAGCCATAGCACCTAGGGCTGTATCCTTTGTTGCGGTCGCGAACTGTAGCTGCTGCAACCTCCCTGACGCGATGGGAACGATGATCCTGCCGCACGGCTTCTACCTCCAGTGCATGGGCCAAGGCGTCCTTAAGCGTCTCGTGGTGCCCAAGCCTCACAGCAGCTCTGACTTCCAGGTCGCGGATGCCGTCGATGAATGTCTGCACCAGGTTCCCTTCAATGAGCGCAGGTACAGACTGGTATGCTTTTCGAACCATCTTCTCCACCTCAAGGGCCCACTGCTGCAGGTTTTCGTTGCTGCGTTGCACGCGATCTTTAAGCTGCGCGCGAAAGACGTGTCCCAGGTGAGCGTCGCCATATTTCGCCTCCAATGCCTCAAGGAGCTGCTCGTAGGTCACTTTCTTACCGAGAGCTTCCAACACGGTTAAGGCTTGGTCGCGCAGGCCTAAGGTGAGTGCAGTCATGGCCTGGCTTTTATTCCAGCCGTTTGCCTCCATGACGGCCTCGAACTGGATTTTGTAGGCCGACCAGGAAGAAGTCCCGTCTAACGGTGGTACCTTGAACCCACGTAGCGAAGGTGTAGTAGCTACTGCGGGGGCTGCAATTCCATCTCCAAGTTTGAGTTCATCCAGCGTTTGCTTAACTTGGTTGATTTGGGTCTCAGCTTCCGACAGGCGGTTATCATGTTGAGCAACCTTATCCTTCACCTCCCTTATCTCCTTCCCGAATGTAGCGTGAAGATCCTTCATGAGGAGCATTTGCTCTTCCAACCGACGGGCCTGTTCCTCTTGTCCGCTCTGCAGCTGCTCTTTCAACTGACGGACCTGTTCCTCCTGTCGGCGAACCTGTTCATCCTGTCCACCCCGCAGCTGCTGCAGCATCACCATCAGAGCACCTAAGTCAGGTGCCACAGACGTAGAAGCTGCTGACGGACCGGCTTCCGTGGCCGGCGGCTGGCCCTCAGACATCTGCGGTGTTGCACCACCAAATCTCCTCTGGTCCGTCTCCTGCTGGCGTTGACTTCGGGTACGGACACCCTCCGTTTCCTCCTTAGGTAAAATCGGCATTATTTGATCCCACTTCTGACACCAATTGTTACGAGCTTGAGGTTCGTGACAATAAAAATTGCCGATAAAATTACCTAAATTAACACTTTAATTTACTTTACACAAATTAAAGTTAAAACACTAATAATTAAATACACTAATTCACTTAATTCCGCTCCGAAGCTTCGCTTGTGTCGCCGAGTTAAACTCTGTCCCGATCGCATCTTGCGCCACCTATTTATTTAAATTAGCAAAATATCCGGAATGTTCAAGTAAACACGCGCAAGGTACCGAGAGCTCGAGTATAGATTTTCTAGAATCTTAGTTTTTCGGGTGGCGCTGTCGGTCCAAAGATGTGTGATCATTTACTGCAACGCTCCCCTCGCTCTCGTTCCTGACACTAGATGGCGCTAGTTGACTTATTCATGCAACAGTATGTTTAAACAGTATCTTCCAAACGGCCGGGCGGATTTCACAAATTAAGGTATCATTTTATTCGTCTTTAAAACGCAAGTTTTCTTAGATAGCTATTTTTTAAATAAACAAAATGGCTGATTTTTGTCGCAAAATAGTACCTAATACGTTAATAAAAAATAACCAAACCTATCGAATATCGAATATAAGCTGTATGGTTAAATTTATTTAGGAACAATAAATTGGTTTATAAAGTTATGATAACTGGTTTTTAAAATGTGCAATGTTTGTTGTGTAAATGTGCAATGTTGGACCTCGTGCTATTATATGAAAAAAAAAAGAATAGTTATTAATATCCGTCGCCCAATCACATTTAAAACAACACAAATAAATGGTTTTCAATAAAATTTGAACCGTATAATTTGAAGTTTTGAATAAAAATGACAGGTTAAGTTTAGTAGCAGGCGAGACCCAATTACAAATTTTGAACCGAAAGAAAATTAATGGGTTTCGCTTGACTAACTTTAGTATATAACTTAGGCTTTCACCTCATAATATAGTCTGTTAAAGATAGATCAGATAAAGGCTTTAAAGAAGTTTAAATTTAATAGTTTTAAGGAGTTTATGTTTTAGATAATTGCCACTGTTACTGTCATTACATGTCTCAAAAAAGAGCACAAATTTGAAATGTCAATAATACACGCACGGTATTATTCATACCGACACATCATATAGTAAAGTAAAAAGTAAAGTTCCAGCCTATGTACATCCCACGGCTGAGAACAGGCCTCCCCTCATTTCTGAGAGGGTTTTAAAGCAAGGAAGTGTCCGCCGCGCTGCCCCAATGCGTGTTGGCGAACTTCACATGTCTTCGAAAAACTTTTTTTCTTATTCCTCAGACATGCAGGTTTCCTCGCGATGTTTTACTTCACCGCATATACTTAACATCAAATATAAATAAATAAAATAAAATTTATTACTTATTTACCTAATGATTTCTTAAATTTACGCGAACACTACACATTGAATAAAACTATTATTTACGGATTTTATCGCGTTTAATTACTTTTAATTTATTTTTATTATTATCCCGACGTTTCGGGTGCTTTACAGCGCCCATGGTCACGGGGGGGACTGAGATGTTTGACGTCCCAATGTCATAGTTAGTCCGGCTACCTTCAGTTTTTTAATATTAATTTTTGGTCCGATTTACGCAAAACGAGCTTATAGTATCATGAAGTCTTGCAGTGGTATGCTTGGGTTTGGGTTTAATTTTGTTAATTATAGGATCCCAAGCAGATGGTAGCACCCAACCATCTTCTCTATTGAAATTTGGATGTTTTTTAATTTCAATAGCCTCGCGTATCATCCTTGGTAGGAATCGGTGTTCTTTTGCGAGAATTTGTGGTTTATCAAATCTAATGTAATGGTGGGGACGATCTTGAACATGTTCGCAGACTGCAGACTTCCCAGAGCGTCGGTGCTTCACATCAGCTATATGTTCCTTCACGCGGGTTTTTATAGATCTCTTTGTTTGACCTATGTAAGAGAGACCACATTCACAATCTAGCTTATACACACCTGCATCTTGTAGAGGAATATTACATTTGATGGATGGTAAAAATTGACTAATCTTCTTCAGCGGCTTGTAGTATGTCTTAATGGACGCTCGCTTCAAGATGTAGCCAATCTTGTCCGTGACTCCTCTAACATATGGTAGTAGAGCAGGCGCGCGCTCGACTGTGGCCGGCTTCACTCGTTCACTGTGACGTAGGCGCGGGACCCGAAGCCGCTGAAGAAGATTAGTCAATTTTTACCATCCATCAAATGTAATATTCCTCTACAAGATGCAGGTGTGTATAAGCTAGATTGTGAATGTGGTCTCTCTTACATAGGTCAAACAAAGAGATCTATAAAAACCCGCGTGAAGGAACATATAGCTGATGTGAAGCACCGACGCTCTGGGAAGTCTGCAGTCTGCGAACATGTTCAAGATCGTCCCCACCATTACATTAGATTTGATAAACCACAAATTCTCGCAAAAGAACACCGATTCCTACCAAGGATGATACGCGAGGCTATTGAAATTAAAAAACATCCAAATTTCAATAGAGAAGATGGTTGGGTGCTACCATCTGCTTGGGATCCTATAATTAACAAAATTAAACCCAAACCCAAGCATACCACTGCAAGACTTCATGATACTATAAGCTCGTTTTGCGTAAATCGGACCAAAAATTAATATTAAAAAACTGAAGGTAGCCGGACTAACTATGACATTGGGACGTCAAACATCTCAGTCCCCCCCGTGACCATGGGCGCTGTAAAGCACCCGAAACGTCGGGATAATAATAAAAATAAATTAAAAGTAATTAAACGCGATAAAATCCGTAAATAATAGACTTATTTACCTTATTCTTCTCTCGCACATTTTCAATTTTCTTTTCCATTTTTGTCACGGTAATTAATACTTTGTTTCGAAAATGCGTTTAGAATGACCTGCGCAGAACATATATTACTCCGCCCAGCCGGACCTGCCTCCACGACGTTTCGTTCGTAGCTAATACCTAATAGTTAATGGATAATGACGTCTTGTTTTGATTTTATTACATCGAATAACTCGCGGTACGTAACTCTAGCTCTGAACGAAACGTAAAGGGGTAGCTGCGATCTGCGAATGACGTATCAGTACGGGGGATGGAATGCGACTAGAGAGCCAATCAGTGAGTTGTACCGTGCGGAAACGAAATAATTATAATTATGGTCGGCAGAATGCTCTCCACACGAAGAAAATACATTTTGCGTTGGACCGGACCAACAAACCACCATTAGTCACTACGGAGTACCTTTGTATAATATTAGTCAGAAACTCAGCTAAAATGTGTTGATTTTTAAATGTTATTATACCATTAATAATTATTAAAGTTTAATAAACATTTATAATGACAACTTATTTTTTATTGAAGTTATAAATTTAAATTAGTAATTCAAATTCTATTGTATTCAATTGATAAAATACATATTAATGAACACAATATAATAAACAATTAGTATATTTTTCAGTACTAAAATTAAATAGTACAAATTAAAGTAATAATTTTAATCTTCATCACAACCTATGAACATAGGCCCCCCCATGGATTGCCTTATAGGAATGATTTTCCCAACCGCAGTTTTTTATTCTTTTCAGTTATGACGAAGATGCTGCTACTCATCACCTCTTTCAATTTCCCTCTGTCGCCTCTTAACGACACCCACGGGACGATATGGGGTAGTCATTTATTATTAGGTTACGTCTAACAAAAGGCGATTCAATAGACGACTTCTACGGTATTATTCGCCTGAATTCTAATACTTGTGCATAATTTGCGTCGAGTTAGGCACTTCTTATACATTTGTTTTACTTATTATCATTTTAAGTTGCACATAATCAATTTAAAATATAATGAACACAAGTAACATTAAAATTTGCCAATAATATCTTTAAGCTTTTACCCTGTTTTTAACAAATCAATACTGTCCATAAATAGACGTAATTTTTATAACTGCGCTATTACAATTTTATTTCCAAACATTTGTTTGTATGTAGTATATGAATTCCCATGCATGACAAACCTACTCTTCCTCATCACTCATCCTAGTGGATGTCCTTTTGTGATGTTTGTGCACTTCGCCAAAAAGCTATTAGTACTTTATCAGAGTCAAGACTAACGGCACAAAATATATGCGCTGAGTGGCTGCTGCTATAAATTTTTACTCCAAACGCTGCCACTCGACATATCACGTCGAATTTTCTTCACAGTCAATCCTGAGGCTAAGCTTAGAATATGTTTGTAATGATTTCATTTTAATTGACCTCTCCATAAGTCTGGCATTAGTTATTTGTTTGTATGAAAAATTATGAAAAACGACTACATTTTTATTTTTTAACGTGGTAGTGTCACACTGCGCGTATTGCTTTAACATATACAAGTAAAATACTCGTATATTTTGATAGCATTATCTCATTCAGTATATAACGACGATAAAAAGTCTTAAATCTCATTTTAACAAATATTTGAAATTTAAAAATACCTTTAAACCTCTAAACATAGTAGAACCAGGCTACTTACTTACTTACTTACTTATCTTCACGCACAATCCCTAAAGGGGTAGCCAGAGAGAACAGATCGCCAAGTGTCACGATCCTTACATACCTCTTTCGCTTCTTTCAGGTTCATTAACTATTATAGTCGAAGTCGAAGAGGGGAGGGTCAAGAGTACTCGTATCCGAGTACTCTTGACCCTCCCCTCTTCGAGCAATTTGCTCACATGGTCTTCGAAAGTTAGTCTCGGTCTACCTCGACACTTTTTAATATTTACTTTCGCTCTATATATTTTCTTCACCATTCGATCTTCACTCATTCGCTCAACGTGCCCAAACCATTGTAGTACGCCCCTATCAATTTTTGTGATAAGGTCATCTTTCAATCCTGCCATATTGCGAATCTCTTCGTTTCGCTTTCGGTCGGCTATGGTAGCGCCACACATTTTACGAAGAGATCGCATCTCCACTGCATGCAACTTGCTTTTATGCTTCTTCGGCCATACCCAGGTTTCGCTGCCTTGTATTACAAAGTCGGTACCAACACTGCGTTAAGTATTGCAAGGCGTGCACTCTTCACCACGCCTTGCCTTTTGACTAATGCATTCAGGGCACCATTGACTTTAGAACCAGGCTGAAGCGATATTATGGTTATAACATGAATGGGTTGACTCGACCGGGGAATGACCGCGCTCTCAAAAAATGCGAACCTAAAATAACTACTTAATGCTGCTGTTTCGTATCGTGAGTGTAAAGATCAGAAGAACTTTTTTGCTAGAAGTGAGGCATTTCTTCTTAGTACTGAGGAGTGACGACGCATCTACAGTTTGGTTCTTAATCGAGAGAAGATCCGCTTACCATCAGGTTGACTACGTGCTCTTTTGTCACCCTCATTCTTTAAAAACAATGTGCAACTATCCACTCATTATCATCTAGTTCAATTTTCTGAATGGAATTTATTCGTGTCCAGTATTTACTTATGGATACGGACAAGTACAATGTGTACTGAACGGTGTGCAATGGCCTTTACAGAAGACACTTATGAAGTCCCATATATTAAAGACCTATGACAGTAAGGTCTATGATACAAAAGCGTTGTTACAGAAGGTCTCCCTGATGCATAAGCACTATTATAGTGGAGTTGTCGGTGGAAGTCCATATATTACTTCTCTTACCACAAATTGCCTCTTCGCTCGCTAATGGCTCATGGTTTCAATAACACTAATAAATTATAATTTTGACTATCGGCTCGATAACTCAGTAGCTAAGCGTCTTGATCTGGCACAGTGGGGACGCGATTTTAAATCCCACAGGAAACAAGGTTTTATATGGCCTCTAAATACTTGGTCTGGATGTTTGACTCTCTATAAGTAATAACAACAATAAAATAATGAAAAGGACTTTTTAAGTTGCAAAAATTAGTAAAAACTGCACAGCTGTGTTAAACGTTTTTTGTCGCTACAATAGCTCGTAATAAACTCGACTATCGGTATTATACATATAAAACTCTCTAAGAAATCCGTTGTTTTGTTTTCAAATCGAGATGGCTTGCACGTGTAGATTCTTGCACAGTTGTTAGTTGGAGTCATGGATTTAATCTATACGTTATCATATTATTAGTTGCATAGCATGCGGAACAGATTATACTTCGTTCCATTTAACGTCAACTCTTTATAACGTCAAAATATGCACAGTCCCTTGAGTGTCGTTAAATAGAGTTTACAATGTACATATATACATTATATATATGTTCATATATATACATATATATATATGTATATATATATATATATATATGAACATATATATATGATATATATATATATGAAGAGATATATATATATATATATATATATATATATATATATTAAGTATATAGTATAAATAATATATTAAGTGTCACGTTGTTTGTCCCCGATTGACTCCAAAACTACTTAACCGATTTTAATCAAATTTGCACACCGTGTGGCGTTTGGTCTGGTTGGTTGGATAGCTATGGCTAGTCCCATGAGGGACCCACAATTTTTTTTATGAATTTAAGTGTTTTAATTGGACATGACAAAGTTTCGTCGAAAAGGGCAGAACAACGTCAGCCTGACAAGCTAGTATATATATATATATATATACATAGTCAAACCTGGGTCCTGGATCAAATCCATAGTCAAAACCCATTATTTAGGAAGAACTATAGCTACAATAAAAATACATACTTACATAAAAGATACACACACACATACAGTAACAAATGACAAAACAAATTACACATTTAACATCTGCTATTTTATGACTCAATCTCAACTTTCGTGGAACTTCCTGCCATTGTTTTTGTATTTTTTGCTCGTCAATACTGTACCTATTCTATTTCTTGAAATTAAATAACGTTGTTATTTTATCGCACTCTTTTCGAATGGACACGTGTGCCTGTGTCGGACTTACTCAGTTTATAGTTGGGTCGATCAACTATTTTTTGTCCTACCCCTGTCCCGGACATTCAAACATTTTTTCCTCAAAAAGTATGGTTGCGAATCGGAAAATTAAGTATTTGCCTTATCATTAGTATTATGTTTAATACACAAGGATTAAGACTTGGTAAATTAACACAAAATTAACTGAATATTTGTGGTTGTCCAAAAGACGCAAAGTTCTTTTCTTTGTACAATTATATGTCCCCAGGCACTACTCATCTATAAAAATAAGAATAGTGAAAAAAAATTCCATTGTCACATTAAAATTAGTTTCTCGAAAATATTCAACCTTATTTAATAGTTCATAAAAGCTTCCAATAATATTTTCATTGGCCATCTATTGCCTAATTTCTGAATTATTACGTTGTCCCCCATGTTACTTAAAAATCGTATGTCAATCGGACAACCACTAAGAACTTCTAATACGAAAGAGAGAGTGCGTTATAAGTCCGCAATCAATAAAGTAATCGATAATAAAAGCGCGGCAATATAACCGTCCTTTTGTTTATTGGAAGTATGTTCGAGTCAGTCGGCCGGAAACAACAAGACAAGTTGCGTGTGTTAATTGTGAGTCCACTGAACCACCGCGCCAAAACTGTAAGTATCTAGATATTTCATTACAGATTTTATAAAAAAAGTTAGTTCACATTATTAGTTCAATGGTAAACTTTAGAATCAGGATAATAATTAAATAATTTTCCAATTAAAGTCCCTAAACTTAAAATGTGTCTCTTGGACAACCGTCACTTAGACAACTGAAATGGTTGTCCAAGAGACATTTTTGGTTGTCCAGGGGATTCATTTCAAATGATTTCCGATTTACTAAGAATTAAGTAACAATACTTGCATAAAATAAATTAATTTTATTTTTATAAGTAAATATAAATTTAAACATTTAAATTAATATAAAATATTTTTATTTTAGAACGTTACAAAATGGGAATAACATCAAAAGAAAAATCCAAACGTTATAGAGAGAGACTAAAACAAAACCCGGAAAAATATGATGAAAGGAAAAAAAAAAAATCGGGAGAGTTCCCATAAAAATAAAAAACTATTATCAGATCTTACGCCACAAGAAGAAGTCAACTGCAGGATCATTTGGAAACTGAGAAAGCAAGAACAAAGAAAATGTACAAAAGTAATACAGGAATTTTTTAACAATACACCTCCAAGTTCACCGTCCATACTTCTCCAGCAACCAATTAATAAGCCTTTATTTGCTCCCACTCCACTGAGTAGCCCCGCAAAAAGTATGACTAGAGGCAGAAAGAAGGTACGCCGAGACAGAACAAAACTATATATAGAGAATAAACGATTAAATAAGAAAAGTTAAGGAAAAAATACGAAAAATATAAGAAAAGAGTTCAAAGAAATAAAACAAAATCTAAACAGACAAACAAAACTAGAGATAAAAAAATTGGACATCTGATGGACAAAATAAATACACAATATTATGTAATGCGATCAAAGAACGATATCAAAGAGTTCACAATAACAAAGAAAAGACGTTTCTCAAAAATATATTTCGAGAACTAGGAAACAGAAGGAAGACGATCGTAAAAGAGTCATTGGGATTGCAAGGCAATATAAGGATTCGTACAAAAGACTACCAAAAGGATAATATTGGGATAATAATTTGATTAAAAATTAAAGATTTTTTCAATAGAGATGATGTTTCTAGAAATACCGCAGGTAAAAATGAAACTATTGGTTTTTGCTGGATTCGATGATCAACATTTACTGGTCATTTAAATTGGAAAACCCGGAAGTTAAATGTTCATACTTTTATTGTATATTATTATATTTTTTGCAAAATATATTATTATATTTTGTAATGCAAACCCACTGTCGAAGGTAGAGAAATGTGTGTGCAAGATACATACTAATGCAACATACAAGGCAAAACTACTTGTTTTGAGTAGTAAATCTCAAATAAATACTTTTAATTACCAACAATATCTTTAATTATCCTTTTCTTTTTCTATAAATGTAAAGTATTCGGTCATATAACCATAAAAATGTCTCTTGGACAATTATTTATGTATGGGGACAAGACAACTGTCTTGTCCCCAGAATCAGGATTAACAAAACCTTCATGTTTTAGACAGAAACGGAAAAACTTAATACTTATTATAAAATATTCTTAATAGTGTTAAGAAAAATATCTTCAGTTATGTTTTATTATATTATACGTATAATTTAATGCTTTTATTAAAACTTCTATGTTTTATTTAGACGGTAGTTGTCCAAGAGACATTTTAACTAAAAATAATTTGATAACAGTCAATGCAGTACTGATATTTCAGTGCTCTAGGATAATATTTAACGTAGAACTACACAACTAGACTGTTTAATTTAAACTTAAGTCTTTATTTTAGCTGTTAAAAATTAAAACCTATGGTTGTCCAAGTGACCGATTTATTGGCTAGTCATCAAGTTTTTTTGTTAAAAATCCAATTTTAGTCTTAAAAAGTGCGCTGCTGGGTGTGAAATTTAAAAATCTGATAAATTATCTACATTTCAATAAAGTTAAAAACTAAAAGTAAAACAATAAACATTTTTTTAAATAATTATAATAGGACAAAAAATAGTTGATTGACCCAGTTAATCAATTGCGAGGGAAAGTTCTGTTCTGCATCATGTCGAAAAGGAAAATTGAAGTACTGTCATTAAGTGATAAACTTAAAACAGTGAATGCGTTTAAATCTGGAAAATCGAGAAATGAAATTCAGAGGGAGTTTAATTTACCAGAATCCACCTATTATAAAATTATAAAATCAAAAGATACTCTTATATAGTAATTATATGCTTGGAAATATCTTCCTGTTGCATTGTTGATCCAGAGAATAAAACAAACTGATTTTGTGAAATCCAAATAAAGAAGCTGATTTAACGAAGTTTTGTCTGTATCAGCTATCTATAAATTCAAAGTATGACTAACACATATATTGAAAAATGCTCGAGAATGTTGATTAAGAATTGCAAAACGCAATAAAAGTACAAAGTAGATAAAAGACGTGTCAAGTGATTTTTGTTATTTTCAAGTACAGTTTCATTTGGAAATGAAAAGTTTTATGCATTATTTATTTATTTATTTATTATAATAAGTGTATAACATCGACACGTTGCCATTAAATATACGGATTTAATTTACAAATAAAATTTAGTCCTCTATTTACAGATTTTTATACTTCATACATTATGTGTCTAGTTACTAAGCATATAAAATAATAATATTTTTAGATCTCTTATAGCAAAATTATAAACAAAGATATACAATTAACAAAAGAATGTCAGACCTCTCCCACTGACATAAAACAATATTGGTGATCGATAACATGATGTATCATTGAATTAATAATTTACAGCAGATATTAGCGATCGCTTTCCATATTAAACAACGATGACAAGAAAAAAAATAATTTAATTTGATATTAAGATTAAAAAACGCTCATATATTTCAAAAAATTAATATACAAATGACTAATATTAGCAATTTATCTATTTCACATGTATATGATTAAAAGTTCGGGCTAATTTAGTAATGTCGCGATATGTTCACCGAGTGTAAGCCTAGGCGCATACTTAAACATTATTTCATCAAATATAACTGTTTAGATGTTTATGATTATTTAATCGAACAATTATCGACCAACAGCTCATTCATTGTACTCCTATATTAACATGTATTGGGAGGCGCATACGCTCCACTAATCCGTAGGATCGATCCGCAGCAATTTTGTTGTGAACTAGCACCATTGACTAGTACTTTCTCATGAAACTTATAATTATTAAGTTTAATTGATTTCTGCGAAATCCACTGTTTGATAGAGAAAACTAGTAAATTAATAATGGAATCAACTGTATGCGCACGACCATCGCCCAAACATTTTAATCATCACAAAATCGTCATTAAGCACACAACTCGACTAAACAGTTTGATCGATTTAATGATTGTACAATCGCGGTGGGTCTTATTACTGTGTTCCCTTTGTGTAAAGCATGTGCAACTACGAGTAGAAAGAAATGATTTTTTAATTATCTTTTAATGGTTAAAAACTTTTAAATTAAGAATGTGGTAATTATCTGATCATTTTGTTGAGGAGCCTTAACCAGAACAGAGTAAAAAAATTAACTGTTTATCATACGCCAAAAGGTTATTTTTAAAATAAGATTAGAAATGTGAAGCCCCTGTATAATATTTTACCTACAGATTAATCGACAAAAGTGGACAGAGCAAGATCATTTTTATATAAAACAATAACCACTACGATCAATAAAAGATAATCTATGAAACTTATCAATATCTTAATAATCGTATCATTTCAAAGATCAGTCTAACATTCGATAAAAATTTACAACTTTAGTTTCTAACGTTTCATTCAGATTAAGGCTATCAGGTTATTTTAAAACACTTCATTATGTTAATTTCAGTAAGGAATTCAGTTTATTTCTTTTATAAAATTAAATAATACAAAAGATGTTAATTTGTAAATATAAACTGTAAAAAAAGAGTTGCCACATTATAATTGATAAATAAATACAACTTTAAAGTTCTTGTAATCATTCATTCTTCAGTAGATATTGTAGTAATGTTTGATAGATTTATAATTCAAATAAAATTTAATTTGATGGGCTGAATTTGCTTATTTAAAGGATAATACTTAGAGTAATAGTAATGGATAATACTTTAATGCTTAGTTTTTGTAAGAAATTCTTAAATTATAAATAATATTAAATGATCGTCTGATTAAATGGCCTGAAGAAATAGACAAAAAAACTTAAACAAAACTAAAGAAAGTTAAGTAATAATAATGTGTTAGTAGGTATAAACATAGCCATACCAAATGTCCTACATCAAATCTTGTTGCGGGAGAATATACTAAGTATATAATATATAATAATAATATAAATAACCTTATCAGTGTATTAAATTTTGACCATTATATATATATATATATATATATATATATATATATATATATATATATATATATACAAATTTATAAATAAAATATCTTTTGTACAGTTTTGTAAATGTAATTGAAATTGATTCTATATATTTTCTCCAAAGCAAATAACGAGTAGGTACCTATGTCATCATTTCCAAATTTTACAAAATAAAAATAATTATTCATATTTAGATGTGCCATTTGAATTCAAAATTGTATGGTAAAAGTACAAATGACGTTAGCTAATTTTATTTCACGAAAACATTATTATTTCAGATAAGTACTTTATCACCTCGGAATCGGGATTCGAAATGGCCACATTATATAATAAAATAAACTTTATGACTTCGATCGCATGGCAATACCTTACAATAAAGAAAGACCATGAAATTATTCAATTACGATAATATGGTCAGTGAGCAACCGTTTTTCTAACAAAATCTATTTCATAGATAGACGAGCAACGAACTGCAATATTAGTATTATCATTTTTAGGTAGGTACAGTACTTAGCTCCGTACTTTACAGATTTTTACTCATGTTGCTTTGAAATAGAACATCTGTACACTCTAGGTACTGTCTAACGATGCAATGTGTTTCCGTCTGTATATTTTCCAATATAATCCCATTTATGACACAACAATCAATTGTAATAACTAATACAGATAACATCTACAATATCTACATTAACTAAATTGTAGTCTTAATTATTTGGTGTAAAATCCGTCTTAATGCTATTTAATTCAAAATGCTGCCTCATTGATTTTCAATGTAACTCATAGTCGCTCTGGAGTGTGGATATAGTAAAAACTAGGCGAATTATCACACTTTTAGAAGGATTAGGCATCAATTTCCATTTCAATTACCGTCATAGTAACTATCGATAAAATATCGAGTATAAATTGAAAATTCCTCGTAGTTTGGTGTTATTTGTGAGAAGTGAAAGCGAAAAAAAAACTGTAGTTTTTGAGACTCCAATTTAACTAGTCTTTTAAATAATTACAATAAATCACATTGAATTTACATTGTTTACATAAAAAATAAAGGCAATATCGAAGAGTACTCGTATTTAAGAAAAATAGGTCAATAGAATAAGTACTTATTAGTTCGTTTTTTTTTACAAAATAAATTGTATAACGAAAAAAATCACAACCAAAGAGATAAAATATAAAGCCTAGCAATTAACGAAGTTATTCAACAACAGAATAACTGCATATCTAATGGTGTAAGATATCTTTATATGATTAAATAGCACAGCGCAGGTCAAGTACTCGTCATCATCATCATCATAATTACAGCTAAATACAGTCATCCACCATGCCACAAAGCACGCCCCCAAACTACATGCTTCCATCGACTTAGTCACACACTATAGTGCCAAATTTTCAATTACATCAGTATAGCAAAAATTTCGTAGACAAAATTGAAAATAATATTTGGTTATCTGGCTACGATGAAATATTCGAACGAGAAAATAATCGTTGACAGTATGTAGATGGCTTATTTTTGAAATATTTTATCACTTTGATGCCCAAGAGTAATTAACATTTGATTAACTAAGGTTTTTACTATCGGAAATATTTGAGTGCGGAGACCAAAAGAAACTTTTCAATGAAGAGGTCGGAGTCGAGGGCGGCTATGTGTGCCGCGCGGCCGACGAGAGCGCTGGCGGTGTGCGGCAACGCGTGCTGCACGTCGTAGCGGACTACGGACACATTGGAAGCACGTGATGCTAGCGGTGACACCATATTATGTACCTGAAAACCAACCAAATTATTATGTACTGTTATGCTGTTACTCCATCTAGTGGGGGGTCGCCCTACACTACGCCTACCGGTACGAGGCTGCCACTCGAGAACCTTTCTTCCCCATCGGTTATCGGTTCTTCGAGCTATATGGCCGGCCCATTACCACTTCAGCTTACTAATCCGTTGGGCTATGTCGGTCACTCTGGTTTTACTGCGGATATCCTCATTTCTGAGTCTATCACGCAGAGAAACTCCGAGCATAGACCTCTCCATAGCTCGCTGAGCGACCTTAAGCGTCCTCATACGGCCAGCAGTGAAGGACCACGTCTCAGATCCATAAGTCATCACTGGCAACACGCACTGGTTGTACAATCTAGTTTTTAGAGATTGAGGTATACCTGACGAAAAGATATGTCGTAATTTCCCGAACGCTGCCCAGCCGAGTTGAATCCGTCGATTGACCTCTCGGTCGAAGTTGGACTTACCTAGTCGGACTATTTGTCCCAGGTAAACGTACTCGTCAACAACTTCGAGCATAGTGCTCCCAACAACTACCGGCATAGGTTTTTTTTTTTTTTTTTTTTTTTTTTTTTTTTTTTATTTAATATAAGAAAAAAAAAATACATAAAATCACAATTTAAACATCACAAAAACCCTTACGGGTTTGTCTGGATGTTGAGACACTTTTGAGCAATCTGTTGACATTAGTTTCTACGTATTATTATTTAATAAGAATATCAAATATAGTATTAACAGTATAAAGTATAGGTACATTGTTTACAAACAAGTGGACATAAAGGAACCGGTTATAGATAAGCAGCTCGGCACGGCTGGCGGACAGCCGGCTGATGCTACTTGAGTGTGTTATAGACAGGATGTTTCGATTATCGATATGATATTATGTTAGGTTTGATTTCATTAAAATTAGATAACTTGTTATTAAAGTAAAGAATTAAAGTATTGCTTATATTTATTTTTATAGTTTTTGTCCGTTATTCCTAATCTGATTTTAGTGGGTATATCATTAACGAGGGTTGGTATTAAATACGCGTTCGTTCGTTTTCCGTAATAATTTCTAACTCTTGGTAATGCTAATTTTGATTGAGTTACTTTCCGTGTCATTGTTTTATGATTCACTTTTATTTGTATTTCTTTGTTCGTAAATTGTTCAATTAATAACCACATTTTTATTTTAATATGAACTGGCAATATCTCACAATATTTAAATAAAGCTAATACATCGTCTCCACAGCATATTGATTTTTTAATTTTATCAGGTATTATTATTTTTAAAAGCCGAAGTTGTAGGCTGTATATTTTGTCCAAATATGTTTTAAACGTCCTACCATAGCTAGTAATCCCATATGAAATGATTGACTCTGCGAGTGCATTATATAAATTTAGTAATATTTTAAATGGTACTTTGTATTTCAAGATAGCAAATTTGGCCAGCATTGCTCTCAGTTTTTCACATATTAAGTCGATGTGATAACCCCAGTTAAATCTGTTATCGACTACTAGTCCTAAATATTTGTAACGGGGAACCTGCTCTAACAATTCACATTTGCACCCGGTCCTATTTGTTTCAAAATCATGCAAGCACTGATGACTATGCGCAATTACTTCTATTTTCTTATCAAAATTGCGTAGGTAGTTAGATCGAATATGAATAATTTTAGTTTTACTAGCATTCAGTACTAAACCAACATCATGAGACCATTTACATAAGTTATTGAAGTCGATTTGTAAAAGGTGTTCGGCCTTATCTAGATCCTTATCGACTGCTATAAGACATGTATCGTCCGCGTATTGATAAATGGAACAATGTTTTATTACATTTTCCATATCATTCACGTATGCTAGATAATGCAAGGGTCCGAGCACGGAGCCTTGTGCTGTTCCAGTAGTTACAAATATTTCGTCACTGAAATCATTGCCGATCTTAACCCGATATTTTCTATCGTTGAGATAATCTTGGCACCATTGTAATATTGGCCCGCGGATACCTGTATTGTCAAGTTTTTTTATAAGAATATCGTGCCTAAGAGTATCAAATGCCTTACTAAAGTCAATGAATAATAATATGACATGTTTTTTATCATTCAGGTGTTGGTTTATTTCGTCCGTGAATTTAGACAGCAATATAGTAGTTGATTTCTTAGATTGAAAGCCGTATTGAGCATTTGATAATATATCGTTTCTAGTATAAAAATTGTGAATTTGCTGAGCCACATATTTTTCGACTACCTTATCTATGACTGACAGTATTGTTATAGGCCTATAGCTATCATACTCACTATGTGATCCCTTTTTATAAATTGGTCTTACGGTGCCAGTTTTCAATTCTTGTGGATATTTTCCTACTGCTATGCTAGTGTTTATCAGCTTAACTACAATATTAGCAATCTTGTCACTCAGCATCTTAACGTCAAAACATCGGATTCCATCATTACCAGCCGATTTATTTGCATTTAAACTTTTTATAATAGTTAGTATATCGCGCTTAGTAGGTTTTTTAAATAACATAGATTTGTTTTCAGGAAATATGTATTCAGATTCTGACATAAGTTTTTTGCTGCATCCAGGCAAAATTTTCTTGACGTTTTCACAGAATTCTTTAGCAAAATTGTTGGCTATATTTTTTAAGGTTAGATTGTTTTTCTTGAATGCTTTGGTTACAGCTTCATCTACTGACTTACAGACTCTACCAGTAAGCGTATTTAATATATCCCACATTTTCTTTTTATTCATTTTATTATTATTAATTAAATCATTAAAATATTTGTTTCTAGATTTTTCAATTAATTTTTGAGTTTTGTTTCGCTGTTTATTAAATTCTAATCTAAGTATATAATTATTCGTATCCTTTTACCACTTACTTACACTACACTACATGTCTTACCAGGTCGGTGTGACGACCTGGTAAGACATGCAGGAAGTCGATGGATGCAGGTGGCTCAGGACCGTGCTTTGTGGCATTACTTGGGGGAGGCCTATGTTCAGCAGTGGACTTGTGAAAGGCTGTAATGATGATGATGATGATGATGATGCTGTTACTAGGTAGAGGTGTTTGACAAGATATTCATAAAATAAAGAGGCAAAAAAGTGAACTAACTGATTTTTACTTATTCTATAAAATAGTTGACGCATACCATAGATACGTAAATATACTTCTCATCAAAAAAATCGAAACACTTTGGTTTTAATTTGTTAAAAAATTGAAGAACCTAATTTAATACAAAAGAGTTTTCATTCCATTAAAAAAACCTTGTTGTATAGCTGGTAATCTGGCAATTACAATGGTAAGCGAAAATTCATAATTCGAAATTAGAATTTCATTTGTTTATCCTCCAAATGAAATGAATCACTATTTTGAGACAAATGTGCGTCTACAGTTGGAGACGTTTATAAACTAAAAATTTGCGTTTATCTTTAACGTTTTTGATTTTAATTTGTTTACTGTGACTTTAAGACGTCTGAAAAAAGTTTTATTTCCTAAAACATATGGATACTTCGCCCACAGATGCTGCCCAAGTGGTGACATTGCTGGATTCTGGATTTAGTCAGCGTGTTGTGGCTCGAACACTGCATCTAAGCCTGTCATCTGTTCATAGAGTCTACAACCGCTATCGAGAGACTGGTATGTTCACGCGCAGTTCCGGATCTGGCAGGAATCGGGTCACTTCTGAGAGAGATGATCGATTTATTGTACCAACTTCTTACGAAACAGGCGCCTTAATGCATTTGAACTGCAGCAGCAGCTTCAAGTTGTATGAAGGGTCGCTGTAAGTGACTCTACAATTAGAAGAATGTTGAGGGAACGTGGACTGGTACCACACAAGCCAGCAAATGGTCCGTCCATCGAAGAGCGCGCCTTGAATTTGCACGCGAGCACCTAAATTGGTCATACCTCCAATGGAGCAAAGTTCTCTGCTCTGATGAATGTTAAATCATGCTCTATGGTAACGACGGAAGGAACAAGGTCTACAGAAGAGATGGAGAACGCTTTGCAAAATGCTGCATTGAAGAAAGGGTCAGTTATGGTGGTGGTTCGTGGACTATTTGGGGATGAATCAGGAATTGCCGACGGTAAGACAGAGCTTGCCTTCGTGTCTGGGCCACGTCTACCTGCTTTGAACTGTCATCGGTACGTGGAACAGTGCCTAGAGCCTCACGTGATGCTCTATGCACACTTTATCGGCAACGGGTTCACATTTATGCACGATAACGCCAGAGCCCATACCGCGAGCATCGTACGTGATTACGTACGTGACCTTACCGAAGTCGGTATCTCCATAATGGAATGGCCAGCAAGGAGCCCGGACATGAATCTAATTGAACATCTCTGGGATCAACTAAAGAGGCAAATGCGAGCGAGAGATCCTCACCCAGACTCACTTGACCAGCTGAAAAGTGCCATTCAGGAAGAATGGGACAACATCCCACAGCATGTCATCGTAACTCTAATCCGATCGATGAAAAACCGGATGGAAGCGGTCATAAGAGCTGGAGGAGGAAAGACTAGTTATTAAACGTTATTTAATAAAAGTTTTTCAGTTTTTTTTTTCACCTACGTCTGTTGTTTCATTCCTTGCCTTCGTTCTCCATACAAAATAAAAATGACTCATTAAAGAAAACAAGAAACCTATGAAAATTTAATTTGAATTAACATTAGAATTTGAAAACCTCATAAAACTGACTATTAAGCGACATTTGATTTTTATTCGTAAATAATAAAAAAAAAACTGACAATCCTTATAAAACATAAACTTGCAAGGTGTTTCGATTTTTTTGATGAGAAGTATATATTTAATTTTATCGTTTAATAGCTTTTTCTGCGCCTTCGCCCGCGTAGAATAACAAAAAAACCTTTGGTCTTTGGCAAATTAATTCAAGTATAGAAAATACATTCAAGTATCTAAAAATATATCATAAATTTTTTTTTTGATATTACAAGCTATGTTCGATATGAGAAAAAGATAAAAAAATTGAAGATCTATTATTTTTACGTAAAAAAGTTCTAAATCATCTAAATCTTTATGAGATGAAAGATTAAATAATAGTGGTAAAAGAACAGTTTTGTGTAAAATAGCAAAACAATTTTTTCTATAATATATTTTATAACTTTAATATCAATTTTACCGATTTTATCAATTTTCGATTTCACAAAATATCTGCTAAATGTTTCCGAATAAAATCTATGCAAGATCACCTCTGGCATTCTCTATCTATTCGTGAAGTTTTATGCTGGTTTATATATGATTTAATTATCCAGTTATTCAAAATCATTGTTTAATTAAAATAAAATAAAAGTAATAATTGGATTTCGCCTGCATGATGTGGACCCTGAACTGAACTGATTGACGTTCCGGATATCCATTGAAGAAACAAAATCCATCCCCAAGAACGCTGAACCGAATTTTCACGGAACATTCAGTGAGAGAGTATTGTCTCACTAAATCTGTGCTCTCTAGCTTGCCCGTTCAGTGTGCAAGTAGCTTTTACTACTCGAACACGATAAAAATGGGATTTGCAACATGTATTCGACGACTATGGATACGTCCCCAGTGGGTCGTATCCATAGTCGTCGAATACGTCATACAAAGCGACAGTATAAAGTATAAAGCGACAGTAGCCTAATGGCAGGGCGCGGACCGCGAACTCAAAAGTTCGTGGGTTCGAATCCGCCATTCGACTACTGGCGTGAACCACACGTAACACAAGCAATTTAAGCTTACCACGTGTGGTTAAGGGAAATATTTGTAATGTTTATAACAATGTTCTTTTTTATATAAAAAAATACTGCAGGGCGTAGGCCTCTTATTTCTAAGAGGCTTACGATGCCACGCTGCAGCTGTTTATTGATATTGGATTACATTATCATGATGGGTGGGGTGGATAAAAAAGACCAGATGCTGGCTATGTGCCCTACGAGTGGAAACGTACAAGGGTCTGTTACAAGAAATTGTTTAGGAGACTTCTAAACGTCTCTGTATAAAATTTTTACATCATCCATCATAACTCTTCTTCTCTTACTCGTCGTAATTTCCGTATCGCTTTATTAAAATCACGTCTTTCAAAACATTGTTCTGCCTCCCCGCAACCACCTTTAACCACACAAAACCGGCACATCGACCTCACCCACCATCCCGCTGAACACCCGTTCGCTGACTCCCAACGCCAACGTAGGGTGTGCATTGTTTGCAAAAAACGGGTACATACGTACAGTGTTGGTTGAAGCAAAACTGTATGTATTGACCCCTGTTTGGCCACTATGCATTCAATATATGTATATAAATATAACATTATATTAATTACATACTTTTATAATTTGTATGCATTTATAGTAGTAACAACATTGAAAATGGTACAAATACATATTTGGAATATAATATATACCAAATATGTATTTGTACTAACACTATATGTATATGTATTTAACACACTCTTGGTCGTTTCTAGACTTAAGGACCTGGAGAAATGATGTTAAGTCATCTAACCACTGCACTGCCACCATTGCAACTATCTACTAAAGTTATTTACTTCCAAATCCTAACATTTTTTTACTAACATTTTTTTATTTTTCATTTTCGACTAATAAAAAATAAGACCTCTGATGAAGCAGCTTAACTTATCATTTATTTTTATTTCACTTCTATGTTAACACTTTTATTTATTTATTATTTTTACTATTTATTGTACACCAAAATATTTTGTATTTTGGTTATTTTAACGAGTACAGTTATATCTAAAGTAGAGTACGATTTAAGTTTAGATGCGGCGGTATTACTCGTATGTACATACTATTATACCGTGTACTTGGGATATTTTGTACTAAAACTGTTCCTTTTGTTATAAATTATTCAAATGTTTTTGTAAGACAACATAACTATTTTATACAATATATACAACAATAGTGTTGGCTATTTGTATTCATCAAATTCTAGTATTTCAATTTATATTTAAAATAAATGCAACATAATTTGTTCTGTGATCTATACTTTGAGAGGTCTTTTTTTTGCGTTTATTTTTAAGTGCTTGGTGTGTTGTTCGATTTTTGTAAACTGAGCACTTCTAAGTGTTAAAACTTACAATAGCTACTTGTTTTGCAATATTCTCGGAATTGAAGCATAAATTTACCTTATTTTTTGTCCGGCGCTCGGGTCGCTTAAATAACACACAGTGTATTAAGTATTTTCTTGTAGGGTTTGTGGTGTGAAAAAATGTATGGGGAAGTGTTTTATTTGATTAGATTAACGTTAGATAATGTATCTTTAAGTAAAAAAAAATAACAAATAAAGGTTTGATTTTATAATTATAACGACTTATGTACAATGAAGTAGGAAAAAAAAATAGGTTACACTAATTTCAAAATCGAATTGTCAACCTATATCACAAAATAAAACTGTCCTGATTTGTATGTAATTTGTTAGCGTATTTCATAAAAATTCCAACGACTTAAGTTTTATACATATATAACTCTCATACAAAACTTTAGTCGTAGAAATCGTCAGTTTAGTCATACGTGTTGCGATCGCGCGAATTCCTCCAGAAGTGGCGCGACAGATTCGCTTAGTCGAGGGTTTATGGATTTAGCACCAATATGTTGACTTGAATACCAGCGTAGCAGCCTGGCCACGGGACATTCACCGTAGCGAAAAATCGAGCGGCGCGAACGGCGAGGCGTCTAGTCACTAAAACAAATGTATAGAAATGTATGGAGCAAGCCACGCGTTGCGGCGAGTGGCGACGCGACCGGCGAAATTTACCGGGCGAATCGCGCGGGCGACTGGCGGAGCGGCGGGCGAATGAAACAAATGTATGAATCAGTACGGTGCAAGCCACGGAGACGGGCGGCAGACGCGGCGAATAGTATAAGGAACAAAATATTTTAGTTGTTTTCGCCGCGAAAAATGCCGGGCCGACAAAATCAACTTAAAATTCTATCCGCATTGGCTTTTATCTCCAATTCTGGTTGAATATTAACAAGAATATAATCGCAGGTTTCGACACTCATTCCGGTATTCACTCAATTTTTTTTCTAGATGCATTCTATTTGTTGTGGAATTCTCCATTTATAACCCGATTCCTATTCAATCACAACAATCCACTCCACTATCTTTTCCAAATATTATGTCTTGAATCAAAAAACAATTACTTTCTAAGCAATATCGAGATAACTTTGATAAAGACATTTCACTCTCGGCTTATCTGGTCGCAACGGCAAACGTGACTTCCACTTTCCACACTCAAATCGCGCCGCGCGACTTTTCGCTCCGCCTGTCGCTTCGCCGTTCGCGCCGCCGTTCCCCGTGGCCAGGCCGTAAAATAGCAGCTTATTGCGATATTGTGAGTATAGAGAACCGAGGACCCCATTTTCTGGAAACGAGGCATTCTATCTTAGTCCTCAGGGGTGACAACGCATCTGCACTTTAATTCTTAATACAAAATATATGTAGATGTATATGGGCCACAGCATCCTCTTACGATTTGGTAGACTGTGTGCTGGTTTGTCTTCCTTATTCTATAAAAATAATCGTATACCGCGATGCTCCAACGCTTGTTAGCGGACTTCATACATCATATCTTTGAAGTAGGTATATATATATATATATATATATATATATATATATATATATATATATATATATATACTATATATATTTCTCAGATACAATATTTTTTCACTCGTAAGTTAATGTGAAATGAAAATTTAACAGACTCCCTAATATTTTCACAATTATTCTGGGAAATTCTGACTGCCTCTTTGGTCTAGTGGTTGTAGTAGTACGACTACGGATCACGAGGTCCTGGGATCGAATCTCGGGTCGGGCCAAAAAAAACTAATTATTAAGTTGTTCCGTCAAGAAATTCTCAGTAGCTGCCCGGAGTCCGGAAGTTGGCGGTGTCTCACCCCCGTGCCTCGGAAAGCACGTAAAGCCGTTGGTCCTGCGCCTGAACTCTCTCCGGTCGTGTTAGTTTACCGTCCCATCGGATTATGAGAGTGAGGGAATAGAGAGTGTACCTGTGCTTGCGCATACACTTGGGCACTATAATCCTGTCCTGCGCCGAAGGCTAGCCTCCGCTGCGGCAGGCCACCGTAGCCGAAATTCGGTCTGGAGGACATTATTATTATTCTGGGAAAGAAGTGCTTCATTTAAATAGAAGAAGACATGTAAAGTTCATAAACAAGCATTGGGGTAGCGCGGCGGAAATGAGGGGAAGCCTGTTCCCAGCTGTGTGACATATATAGGCTGTAACTTCTTATTATTCTACGTTCACTTTTTCGCCACATGCTTCGTCAGAACCCTGTATTTTTATGGTCAGTGATGAGATCCGGATAATCAGGTACCTAATGAAAATAGATCGACTATGCGGACTGAAACAAAACAGGCTACGTAAATTCTTCTTCTTTCAGGTAAACACAAGTTCTTTTAGGTAGGTACCACTGTCAAATGCTGCTCAAATGGTGTCTAATTTAGTTAGTATTTTGTGTAAGTAATTAAATACTGTTTTGTGTTATTTAAATGTCAGGTACAATGGGACTACCATGTTGAAAATAACGTAAGTCCCTAAATCTAAAAAAGAATAAAAAAAAGTTCTTTTAGGTAAAAAACCCATCTAGTAAGACCCTAGAGTAATGTCCTCCAAACCGATTTCGGTCTCGGCGGCCGATCTTAACGTGCACTCCCTATTCCCTCACTGTCATAGTCCAATAGAACGGCAATCCGACACAACCGGAAAGAGAACAGGCGTCACGACGGGCATCTGTGTTATGGATTCATATCACCTTTAATCCCATAGCCAATTTATATTAATAAATTAGGTCAAAATACATCCTTTCATATTCTTATGCGGCGTATCGATATTTCTAGTTATTACTTAAAACTTTAAATTCCGATTTTTCCTTCCAAAACATTTTTTGATGTTATCATATCATATCTTTAAGTATGATATCATATAATTTATGTATTATATTTTATACGTGGCAGAGCCACTCTGCAGCTATATTATGGTTGCAGCACGAATGGGTCGGCTCGACCGGGTAAGGACCACGCTCTCACAGAATACCAGCGTGAAATAGCAGCCTAATACTGCTGTGTTTTGTATGGTGAGTGTAGAGAACCGGTGACCCGTTTTACTGGAATCGAGGCATTCCATCTTAGTCTTCAAGCATGACAGCACATCTGCATTTTGATTCTTAATCGAGGTTAAAATAATAAAAAACCCTTGTCCTATAGGAGCCGTGGTAGCTCATATTGTTAACGCTCGCTTTAAATATAACAGAACGCGAGTTGGGTTCGATCCCCGCCGGCACCAATGCAATTGTTAATTGCTATTTTAAGTGCTGATTTACCACGTGCTCGGCGGTGAAGGAAAACATCGTGAGGAAACCTGCATGTCGGAGGAAAAAGACAAAAAATATTTCGAAGACTATGAAGTTTGCTAACACGCATTGGGGCAGCGTGGCGGACACTTTCTTGCCTTAGGGCAAGGAAGTGTCCCTCCCTCTCAGAAATGAGGGGAGGCCGGTGCCCAGCAGTGGGACGTATGTAGGCTGTAACTTTACTTTACTCTTGTCCTATTAAAAATGTATAATGTATAATAAATAAAATAATTAACTTATTTGCTACAGTTACCATTTCTCTATAAGCTTGACCCAATAACGAGGTGTCTTTGGCGGCAGCTTTGCAGAGCTCCAAACGTGCGGAATGTAAGGGAACGTATCTGTCTTGTCCAGAGCCACACAAGAGAATATGTTTAAACTGGTGCAGCTGGCTTCTTTCACTAAGCCGGTAGAGGAAAGAGTGACGAGGGTCGGATGCATCGCGCAGTGATAACTGGAGTAAGGAACCGGATTTCTTCCACTTTTGCATGAACCACATACCTGAAATAAAAATGAGAGGTTAGAAGTTACTTTATACATTAAATGTTATTTTGTTTTTTAAACATAGTGTACACTTTTTAGTGTGTAGTGAATAGTGTGTGTATTTTACTAAAAGGAGCAATTTAAATGTCTTTAAGCTTAATAATTCCTTTCTACAGAACTTTTTATCCTGTTTTAATTTCTTAAAATCTTTTTTCAGATACTCCATCAAACTCAGAATTAAATAGAAATCACTAGTTGTGAGGTCTGATGAATATGGAGAATGCTCAAGTATTACAAATTCTGTAAGTGCAGCAATCGTAATGGCGGATTTGTACTGGGGCGTAATCTAGTTCCATTGTTATGTTTTCACCATAGCAATCTTTACGAGATTGCCTTGTGTAGGTAGCGTTTTTTCCTGCATATAGATACGCAAACATTCTAGATACCCATGGTACAATGCGTGCGGCTACTTGTTCATCCTTAAGCGTTCATATATATATATATATATATATATATATATATATATATATATATATATATATATATATATATATATATATATATATATTGTTATGCACACTAACAAACGAATTCTTTGTTTCTTCACAATCAAGATAACGATCTGCTAAATGCTGTGTGTGTGAAAATGAATCTCATCGCGTAACCAACCAGAAAGGGCAGAATGACGTCTGCCGGGCAACTAGTGGTTAATAAAAGTCGAAAAAATTGTTTTAGCAGATCGTTATCTTGATTGTGAAGAAACAAAGAATTCGTTTGTTAGTGTGCATAACAATATATATATATATATATTTGGTTACGCGATGAGATTCATTTTCACACACACACACTTATATAAACTTATTTAACGTAATACGTATAGCTAAATCCTCTTTATGTAAAAAAATGGAACCACCACAACCATTATAACAATAAACTTAAAAAAAAAGAAAATTATAACCCTCCTTTTTTAGTCGTCTGTAACGGCACAAGAGTTGCCATACACCATGGAAATCCGTCACAAATTTCATGGAAATTTATATAGTAGTTTTGCGTGAATCGTGAACAAATAATTTTTCTACAGATTTATTATATACTTCGATTACTGATGTCACAGATTGCCCCGAGCGTGAACATTTTTGGTGGATATTCCTCAATATTTCAATTCGGCTCACCAGCACGTAGTATGGCAGGACGTTTACCTCGAATGTAGCTCGTAAATCTTTATTAACTGGTTCCGTAGTTAAGTTTTCAACACAGATATGGACTCACATCGCGTAAATTTATATTTTCCACCTTTGAATATTATTATACGATATATCACAACAGGTGACTATCTATTTTATAAAATAAAAGAAAATCACTGTATTTTTAGGTATTTTACGAGCTTAGGGTTTGTGACAGTAAAAACTGCCGATTGAATTACCAAAATTGACACTTTTATTACCGAACACCAATTAAAACTTAAATCACACTAATAATTATTCACACTTAACACTTTAGTTAATTTTATTTCACTCCGAAAACTTCGCTCGTACTGCTAATTCAATACTGCCTCGGTCGAGGCCTCCAATGGCCTTAAATACGCCTTTTCCATCGAAACATCCAGAATGTTACAGCAAACACCGGTCCCGACCGACTTAGTGCAGAAAGTTCGATTGTGGACTTTTTCAGAAAACTTAGTTCTTCTATTCGATTCTAGATGGCGCTGGAGGTGGAAAGTTGCAGCATGGCATTTTCTGGAAAGCTCTCCTCGCTCTATTCCCCGACACTAGATGGCGCTAGTGCCAGGTATCAGACATCAACTTAGGTGCGCAACAGTATCATATAGCGCGACGAGCGGAATTAATCTACCAAACAGCGATTACAGCGTCGAGCTGAGATTATTGGACATTTTGTGATTGATTTGATGTTTACCTAAATATGTTGGTATGAATCATAATATGCAAAACATTAACGTATTTGTACGTAATTAGTTATAGAAATATTAATAGTCAATGATAGATTGAACCATGAATCAATTAATGATCTTTTTAAACTTATAAGCAAAATATTTTGGTAGTTTTGTTATGAAACAGTATAGTGGTGTAAGAGAATCCACTACTTGATATCATCCTGGCTGTGTCGTAAGAGGCGACAGAGAAAAATGAAAAAAAAAATGAAACAGGAGATCGGGGAGTAGTATCTTCCTAACTATATCCCAAAATAATATAAAGAAAATATAGGTTGCTATATCGCCTTCCAAGCGTTGCATTTTATCAGTTTAATGTATGCGGCACTCTGTGAGGGAAGCCTATGCTTAGAAATGGACTTTTGATAAGTTGCAATTAATGGAAAAGTGCTAAATTTATTAATTACTTTATAAATTACGAACAATGATAATTACCCGCATTTACTAGACCGCTGGAGTTGTACAATGTACCCAAGTGTGGACCGCTGAGAGAGAGAAACGTGTGCAATTTTCCCAAGTAAGCCTTCATTTGTGGTCTTGCAAGTGCAGATCTAATAATTATAGTTCCTAAGGAATGACCTACGAAGCTTATTCTAGCTGGCTCGCTCGAGTTTTGTATGTGCGTCAAAATTTCTTGAACGAGTCTGCAATAATAGATAAATACAATAAAATACTTCTTAACGAAATTAAATATTTAACAAAAAAAAAACATAATAAAAAAACAATACTAGTTATTTTATTTACAATACTAATACTTCCGATAACAACTTTAGACAGTAATCAAATGGCGGAATTAGTCGCAATCAGCATCCTGGAGGATACATTCTCATTCCTAGAAGCAAGTTGCCCAGTGTTTTGACTTTCGTTAATTGTGCCCGAAATTACTGTTGTTGCATAGACTGATTGATGATGCCTTAATTTTCGCTTCTCTGTGGTTTCTGAATAATGGATCATTAGGCTACAGTAGTTTTATATTATGCTAAATAGTAACACTAAAGCGTACCTGTCAGTCATAGTATCAAAATCAGAGAATGTGTCGCCTTGGTTTCTTTCAGACATCAGAAAATCTAGCCTAGCTCCTGGTAGACCAAGCTCTAAATATGTTTTTACTAGTCGCAGATCTGCAGCGTTGCCATCTAGTCCATGCACGCAAATTATAAGATGCAAGCCTAGAATATATGCAGAATATTTGTTATTATTTTATAGTTCTAAGTCTACCAGATTTGATTGAAATTAAAATCTTAATAAAAATGGAATAAGTTTTCTATTTTACCTTCTGGATTAAACATACGATATTCATCGCTGATATGAAAGTATGGTAGAGAATTTTCTATGGGCGGGAAATCTGAGTATATAGCTCCAGGATATTTAACGCTTTGCCTGAATTCTTCTCTACATTTTACGAACAATCGCTCTGATTCTGCCAGTCCAAATATACTAACAAGATTGCTTTCTCGTTGCTCTGAAATTTTAAACACTTCAATGGACCGAAATTAAACTATTACATAATATTTCATTAAATAATTTATTGTGAATGTTAGTTAGTTTAGTTAAAAGAAGTACAAAAATAATAATAATTAAGACATATTTACCTTTATTATTTCCATTATCATTCCTAGAAGCAAGTTCCCCAGTGCTTTGACTTTTGTTAAGCGTGCTAGCCGAAATTGTGGCTGTTGCATTGACTGACTGATGAGGCCTTAATTTTCGCCTCTCTATGATTCCTGGTGTGCCAACAGCGTTTTGGTTAGTATTATTATAAGCAGAAGCTAGAAGCATAAAGACGTGTATTCGTTTAGCTTACCTTCACACACGTGATATAAGGGATTATCTAATTGTAGGGTAGAAGGTTGACTCGCTTGTTTTCTTTGTGTTTTGGAGGGTGTTGAAGATTTACTAGTAATTTGTCTACTTAATTCTGGTGACTTTGAAGGGGGATCCTGTAAAATTGAAAAAAAGTGCCCTTGGTATATATTTGACAAAATGTAATTAAGTATATTTAAAAACGTTAACAATAATCTACCTTAAATGCATCAGGTGGTGGAGGAGCATCTCTAAATTGTTGTGGTGGTGGTAAGTGCTCATAATCATTGCCAGCGCCATAATGACTAAGGTCTACTTCAGATTTGGCCTTATTTTGATATCTTTGCCCAGCAGAACTCATATCTGTAGGCGACGTCTTTTTGGTGTGACTTTTACAAGAGCGATCGACAGTAAGGCTTCGTATTTCTGCTGCCAAAAGTTTTTCTGTGTACTCTATTCTGTCCTTTAATTTTGTTTTCTTCACAGAATCGGATTTAGCAGGCAATGGTTGTAATTTAGGTGAAATTTCTTTTCTTATATATGGATGCAGGTTATCGCCAATTGTCTGAGATTTCTTAACATTGCCTTCATTTGCTGGAATGGGAACAGTACTCAAAGATTTAACTTGTATTCCACTAAAAGAGTTGTGTCTTTGACTTAGTTTACTCCTACTTGATTCAGAATATTGCTGGAAACAACTGGCTGTACAAGTGTCGGAATTGCATCCCGTATCAACGCCATTATTATGTAATATTTTGTTATATTCACATTGACTATCCGTGCAAATGGAATCACTACAAATAGTGCACTCTTCGCATACTTCTTTGTCACAGCACTCTATTTTTTCGTTCGAACTTTGAGCAGCTTTCACTGCAAGTTTTAGCAACTTTTCACGTAGTTGTTCACCGTTTAAAACAGTTCTTTTAAAATCACTTATTTTTTCACCATCTTGTTTTTGAAATTCGGTCCCTGTATCGTACACTTTATTGGAAACTTTAGAATGCGGTAATTTATTACGTGGCGCATAGTTTTCATTTAATTGACAACTTCCATTATCGGGAGAGGATGGCCCTGAGCTTCTTCCACTAGAAACCCAACCACTTTGTTCACTCAAACTAGACGTAGAGTTACTACTTTGTTTTTCTTCTTTACTCAAAAAACTTTCAGGAGGCATAATTTTGAAGTCTTTATCTGTTATGTCTAATGGAGGTGATTCGAATGCGGGTGGTGGCGCTAAATTTGGTAAGGACTCTGAACCAAAAGTATTGTTAAGATGAGGTTCATCCAAGACTGAAGCAGCACTTCTACAGTGTCTTAATTCTGCTCCATGGCCGAGGCTATATGGAACACTGACTGAAGATTCTAACCTTCTGAGTTCAAATGGTATACTCTCGTTACTAGAAGATGACGCCGCTTCAGACATTAACTGTGTCATTTTTTCTGAGGCTTTGTGTTTTGATCTTTTTTCTGGCTTACCACTTGACCTGCCACTTTTCGGTGTTGTTGTTCCAGATTTTGGTGTCACTCTTCCAGATTTGGGTGTTGCTAATCCCGATCTTGGAGTTATCCCACCAGATTTTGGAATTCCTCTTTCAGATCGAGGCGTTGCTCTATCAGATTTTGGTGTGCTTCGGTCGGATTTCGATGTATGTCGATCAGATTTGCTATCCCTCGATATAATAGAATGGTGACTACTTAGCGAATCGCGACTTGAGTTCAATTTAGTACCTTCTTTAGTATTGTTATTTAATTTAGATTCTTTGGATCGACTCTTTTTATGTCTCACTGATGGCATAGTGGAATGCGGAGTCGATGGTGGAGTTTTAGAATAAGTTGATTTGGAAGTACCGTCACTGCTTCTGTCTAAAGTCATTACAAATCCACTATCATCACTACTTTTACTAGATTTCTTTTGATAATTTTGAATCAAGCTACCTGTATTGAAATCATAACTCCAGTCTCCTTTCTGAAGGTAGTAATTTAATTCATGCCTTAGTTGATTGCGTGTTGCTTCGATATCAATTTGTTGTTGCTGCCGACTATCTATATTTTGATGAAATATGTGTGTAGAATTAGATCTATGAACATGCTTATTTGATACTAAACTACTTTGATCAGTTACTTGAGTTTTCCCACTAACTGGTGGATAAGAATTACGCGGAGGCAACATAGGACGGGGTAAATTTACTCTATAACCTCTTTGAAATTCTAAAGGATTACGAATTACATTATTTACTTGCAGAGTACCCTGATTACCGAAAGTGTATCCATAAACTTGGTTATGATTAGATTTTGTATTACCATCATATTTATATCCTACATTATGGAATACTTCATTGTTCGTTCCGTGAATATTCACATTGAGATTACATGGATTTTTGTATTTCTCTCTAAACTCGTTAATATTTCGTCTATAATCATCGCCTTTAGAGCCACATCTAGTCGTTGTACTTGTTGGATATGTTGTTGTCGTTACACTTCGTGGCAAAGTAGTGGGTTTCACTTGCTGTGGAGGTTGGTAAGGTTTAGGGTAATTAACAGATGAATTGGAATTATTTCGTAAGTTTTTCGTTAATGTTTGTACACTTAGCGGTGTCATTTGCGATACTCTCAGTTGATCCAACGATTTACTATGTCTTGCTGGTAAGGTGCTTACACCGCTTGTGATTGCTTGCTTTTGATTAGTTACTTCATTTAAATCAGATTTATCTTTTACCGTTCGTGACCCTCCCGCATTATTTTTTGTAGCATTAATATCTAATAACGTGGACGCCGAATATCTTGATAACTGTTGTCCTTGTTGAATAGAGCATGAAGAAAATACGTTGTTAGGAGGAAGCTGAATTTCGCTTATTTGATTATTCTGTACAATGTATCTGTTTCGACCCGTTAGTTCTAATTGCTTATTATGAGGTTTGTTTATTTCGACTAAATTTTGTTTGACTATTGTTCTTTTAGGAGAACTTTGGGCTGATTTTTGAGGTGCTAAGGTCAAAGTAGCTTGCACTACGTTTTGTGCACTACTTTTTGGCGCATTGTATTGTGGTTCGAGAACATCCATAATAGTTTTTGGTAACGTTAATGTTACTCTAGAAGCTTCAGAAGAAGGCCTTCTTGAGTCCATGATTGAGCTTACACTACAGGCACAGTCTTCCTTTGAAGGTTCTGAACATAAGAATGGATCTGCAATTTGAGAAAAATTATTATAATATAATTTTATATAGCTTAATGTAATCTCAGAGTAAGAACAAGCAATTTTATGTTATTACTCTAAGAATATAAATTACAAGAATCACTCACCACTGCCCGATTTATTAGTGTTAGAATTTAAAAATGAACGTCTTCTTGCAAATTCCGCTGTATCTTGATACCTGCATTAAAAAATGCAAACGTTAATTTTTATTGCACTTAAACAAAAATAATTCTCATGAATATTTAAATTTCTTATAATCTTACCTATCCTCAAATATAATAGGCATGATATGAGGATCACCGTCTAATGCAATGCAGTGAACTGGTAGAGGTGGCAAGAGGGCAAGGTAGCGGGAGCGACGTGCCGCTTCACCCACGCTTTGGTATGACTGGTAGTTGCTATCATAGCAACCAGCCAATGAGTGGCGAGGGTTGTCCAGCACGAAGAAGCATTCTGAGAAGCGTTTGATGCTGACGGGAGTAAAATAACATATTCTTATTGTGTTACGTGTATTATATTTATCCTACATATAATAGAAAAATAAGACACAACATTTTATTGGAATCATGCTATTATTGGTTATTATTGACAAGTGGTAAAATTAAACATTTTGTACAACCGACTTCAATACGACCGAATCAATGTATTCGAAGTCAATTAAATACTCACTATTAAAAATAATTTGGACTGCCTCGTTGGTCCAGTGGTACGACTACGGATCAAGAGGTCCTGGGTTCGAATCCGGGGTCGGGCCAAAAAATTGATTTGATACTGAGTTTTTCCGTCCAACAGTTCACAGTAGTTGCCCGGAGTCAGGAAGTTGGCGGTGTCTCACCCCCGTGCCTCGGAAAGCACGTAAAGCCGTTGGTCCTACGCCTGGTCTCTCTCCGGTCGTGTCGGTTTACCATACTATCGGATAATGAGAGTGAGGGAATAGAGAGTGCACCTGTGCCTGCGCATACACTTGGGCACTATAAACCTGTCCTGCGCCGACGGCTAGCCTCCGTTGTGGTAGGCCGCCGTGACCGGAATTCGGTCAGAAATTGATTAAATTTATACAGAACCACACGAGAAGCACCAGTTTTCAAATAAAAAAGAACCATTGAAATCAGTTCACTCAGAGAAAAGTTATGAGGTAACACACAAAAAAAAGAACATAGAGTCGAATTGAATACATCCTCCTTTTTTGAAGTCGGATAAAATAACGTATTTTTGAGGTATTGATATTCGTAGGTATATATATCATCGTTTAGATGGTAGAGCTCGTTTTCTGCTTAAGAGTCTCGTCTGTCTGGTTATGTAGGTACCCCCTTCTCTTTCTATTTCTGTCGCAAATGTGTTTCAACCGCTGTTGTCAGACAGGGGTAAGGTAGGTAGTATAATTACAGTTTGTACGGCACTTAATTTTAAAGTCCTTAGAAGTACTATTCATTGGCGGTTTTTTAAGTTTCAATAGTGCTAGTTTCGACAGATTTCCGACATTAACATATTCTAAACCTGATGGTAAGTGGTGAAACAGTCGAATTTATTAAATCGCACTTGGTTTAGCAAAAGGGTATTCACTTTTGCTTCGAAGACTTGGTGTCTTTGAATTCATTGTAGTCGAATAGAAAGACATGCTGCTTAATTATTTCACATCTTTGCTGATGGCGAACGAAGAACAAAACCGTTTGGTTGCGTAGTCAGTACTGAGACTAATATCAATAAGAGAGAATAAAAACTCTTATTCAGAGAGTCAGTCGACAAGAAAGGGGTGGAGACCGGTTGAGCGTCTGATTGAACGATGGTTTAAAGGAAGGAGGAAGAGGAATTATAAAATATAAAAGAAAAGAAATATTATACCGTAGCGCATGATGTGCAGCAGCTAAAGCGTGATGGACATGCGGACGATCAGTGGTATGGTGTAAAAAGGCGCGCCACCGAAGTGTGACCTCTGCGCAGAGGCGGGCAATGTCATGTGCTGCGCCCATCGCCCACTCTTCTTCGGAGCCTGCCTCCGGTTTCTAATTTGTAAATCAATGAAGTAAGTTTGAGTGTTTTTATTTTTATAAAAAGCATTTCATCATTTGCTTTTCATAGGACGCGGTGTAATCATCTCGCATTTATGCTAGATATAAAATACCCAGGTCCAGGATACGATACTTAGGTTACTGCGGTCGCCAATTTGCCTGATAAGCATAGCAAATATTGCAAATTATTTCTTTACCGGAGAAGGCCCATTCTCAGTAGTGTTTTGCAAAAGAGGGCCTCATAATCCAGTCACTCAAGGGAAAAAAAGGGGTCAATCACACAGAAATTGATATTTTTAAACTTCAGATTTTTGAAGAATTTAAATGTGCATTTAATTTTAATGTTAATTGTTACAAAAGTAGAGCTACTAACTAAAAATTAAATGAAATTAGGTATATTTACTTGATTTATTTCTATTTACAATCTGTCTATCAATGTATTTATTTACAATCTATTATGCAATATAAAATATTATCACCAATAAATAAACAAATTATTTATTGGTGATAATATTTTAATGATTTAGTAACTGTATACAAGGTATTATTCACCGAGATTCATGGTAGACCTTGTATTACAGTATATTATATGCCTGAGCGCTGGGTGCTCTCCGCCCTCTATCTCGAAAAGGGTTGGGCTTATAAAAAAAACTTGAGACGAAAGCTGTGGCAATTTTTTTAACTTTAATTTTTTATAATAGGTGTTGAAGTGATTGGAACCATAGAAACGGAGATAATTGCAAAAAAACCTGTTTTCATGACCTTTGACCTTTAATAACTAACGACGCAGACACGATATAATATGAGACTTTTGAGACAACTTTTAGAACGCCAAAATGAAGCTGTATACGAAGTTCTAGCTTTTTATCTTAAATTCCGAGGTGAAACCCTGAAGTGACTGGACTATCAGGCCAGGCCTGCCGTAAGTGCACAGAAAGCGCAACAAGCGTCGGCCTGTTTCCTCAATTTATTGGACTGCGGGTAGCGAGTGTTTAACAATATTATAATTCCGAGTTTAACATTAGTATAGATAATAACAAGTTTATGAGGCAATGCAAATGCTTTTACAACAAAATCTCAGAAAATGTTCAATGTTTGTCAAACAACAAAAATTAAAAAAAGTCGGCCGGTCGGTCTGGGCTCGAACCGGGGTTTTAAGATTCTGTGACCGATCATTATACCAATTAAGCTATCTATAATCACTAACAATCCGTCAAAATTTACCTTCTTATTCTAACGATATTGTAGCAGTTTTTCATTGCCTAAAAACACGGACAAAAAGACATTTTCTAAAAATAAATCCTAGCTAGATCGATTTATTATCCCCGAAACTCCCTGGACACTAAATTTTATGAAAATCCTTGGAGCCGTTTCCGAGATCCCGATTATATATATATATATATATATATATATATATATATATATATATATATATATATATATATATATATATATACAAGAATTGCTCGTTTAATAGTATAGGATTAGAAAATGGCAAAATTGGGATATGGAAACTATTATTTTTTAATTATTTTATTACATTTTCTATAGCAGCAGCTGAAAAGCCATATTCAAAATATTTAACTACAGAATTTAAAACAAAATACATTAAAATATAAAGGAATAATAACAAACAGTGTATGTAGCGTTGTATATAAAAACAATATTTACTAACTTTGCTATTATCGCTAAGATCTTTTATCCTCTGTGATACTTCTCCAACTATAGAATTAGAAGAAGATTCCTCAGGAGTAAGGAGTACGCCAGTGGAGCCACATACAGTAAGTGCACTTTGCAGTCCCTCTAGAGATCCCAGGAGAATACCACACACTTCAGCGTGGACTTGTCTGAAATCAACAACAGATTGATATTGTGCGATGTTCTTTTACGTATTAAATTTATTACCTTTACTGTAACATCCTATTAAAGCCCATGGTGAATTTAGGTCTCCCCAATAGATAGCCTCATAGGGAGAATATCTGCCATTTTGCCACGCTTGGCAAGCGGGTTGGCAAACACAGTATTTTATTGTTTGAGTTGACTTCTTTCCTCCTAAAATTATTCTTTGTCAAAAGGAAAAAGCGATTATAACTAAATGCTTTTTTGGCAAGCGTTGGTTTTACAAGCAATTTTTAAACCACTTCTACCGATTCTTCTGTTCATTTCTTTGTTTAAACACAAAAATTAATTAGTTTTTTGTTAAAATGAAATTTGATTTTCAGTAGTTTAAAGAGGTTAAAATACTTGTAAAAAAAGTAAAAGTAAGTTCACCTGGCGTGTGCTATCTTGCTAGAATTACCGCCGGCACATTTCCCGCCCGATCCGAATAGAATGTTCTCGAAACTGCCCGATGTGTTGAAGTTGGAACCCGCGTTCTTCATCAATTTTCCCCATTGTTTGCTGGAGCGCGGGGTACTGAAAATTTTAATAGTTATTGTCAAATTTCTTTCTTACGTTGCTACCATTGGTTCTTTTTTATTTATATATTAAAATACATGTATTTTGTTTGGTCATGTGGAAAGAAAGAGTGATAAAGTAAATTTACGATTGCAGATGTGAACGGCAGAGTTGGGAAGGGACGCCCTAGACGAAAGTTTATGAACTAAATTTGCGATATTTTGAAAGCGGGCCACATTAGAAGTGGATACGGATGTAAAGGAGGCGAGGGAGGTATGTCAAGATCGTGCCAAATGGAAGTCCGTAGTCTCTGCCTACCCCTCTCGGTAACAGACGTGGGTGTTTATGTTATGTTATATATTATGTATTAACTTATTCAGAAACTCTTTCCACTTACCAACTTTGAACGTATTGCATTATACTTTTTCTTCGTAGCAGCATGCAAAAAATTTAAATCCATTTTATTATTTCTATTTAACAATTACTTACTTAAAATTAAAAGAAAAAAGAATTGGTGGCGGAAATTCATCTAAATCGGGTAAAAAAACCTACAGACTGATTATTTTCAACCTTAATAAGGTAAGGTTTTGAGTGAGATTGAGAGGTTCTATGGGCAGCTGTACACATCATCGTTGGAGCCACACGCAAGTGTGAGTAACGATCCAAGAGCAAGTCTTATCCGACACTATTCCGATGATATCCCGGACGTCAGTCTAAGCGAGATTAGAATGGCTCTCTAGCACCTTAAAAACGGCAGGGCCCCAGGCGAGGATGGAATTACAGCGGAGCTTCTGAAAGCGTTTGGAACACCGGTACCTGAAGTCCTTCAGAAGCTCTTCAATTCCGTCCTCAATGGTGGCACTACTCCAGAGGCGTGGAGCAGAAGTGCGGTGGTCTTGTTCTTTAAGAAAGGCGACAACGCTCTCTTGAAGAACTACAGACCGATTTCCCTTCTGACCCGCGTCTACGTGCTGTTTTCGAGAGTCATTACGAATCGTCTCGCACGCAGACTTGACGACTTCCAGCCTCCCGAACAAGCCGGTTTCCGAAAAGGCTTCAGTACCATAGACCACATACATACCCTGCGGCAGATTGTACAGAAGACTGAAGAGTACAATTTGCCACTTTGCCTGGCGTATGTGGACTATGAGAAAGCCTTTGATTCCGTCGAAATTTGGGCGGTGCTGCAGTCCCTTCAGCGGTGCCAAGTTGACTGTCGGTATATAGAAGTGCTGAAGTGTTTGTACAGTAGGGCTACGATGGCTATCCGAGTACAGAACCAGAGCTCGAAACCTATCCAACTGCAGAGAGGTGTAAGACAGGGTGACGTTATATCCCCGAAACTCTTCACCGCTGCTTTGGAAGACGTTTTCAAGCTACTGGACTGGAAAGGATACGGTATTAACATCAATGGCGAGTACATCACTCACCTTCGATTTGCCGACGATATAGTCCTTATGGCAGAATCGCTGGAGGACTTAAGCACTATGCTCAATGACCTCAAAAGTGCCTCCCAATGGATAGGTCTTAAGATGAACATGGACAAAACAAAGATCATGTTTAATGTCCATGTCACACCTATGCCGGTAGTTGTTGGGAGCACTATGCTCGAAGTTGTTGACGAGTACGTTTACCTGGGACAAATAGTCCGACTAGGTAAGTCCAACTTCGACCGAGAGGTCAATCGACGGATTCAACTCGGCTGGGCAGCGTTCGGGAAATTACGACATATCTTCTCGTCAGGTATACCTCAATCTCTAAAAACTAGATTGTACAACCAGTGCGTGTTGCCAGTGATGACTTACGGATCTGAGACGTGGTCCTTCACTGCTGGCCGTATGAGGACGCTCAAGGTCGTTCAGCGAGCTATGGAGAGGGCTATGCTTGGAGTTTCTCTGCGTGGTAGACTCAGAAATGAGGATATCCGCAGTAAAACCAGAGTGACCGACATAGCCCAACGGATTAGTAAGCTGAAGTGGCAATGGGCCGTCCATATAGCTCGAAGAACCGATAACCGATGGGGAAGAAAGGTTCTCGAGTGGCAGCCTCGTACCGGTAGGCGTAGTGTAGGGCGACCCCCCACTAAATGGAGTGACGACCTGGTAAGATATGCAGGAAGTCGATGGATGCAGGTGGCTCAGGACCGTGCTTTGTGGCATTACTTGGGGGAGGCCTATGTTCAGCAGTGGACTTGTGAAGGGCTGTAATGATGATGATGATGATAATAAGGTAAAAACTATTACCACCTGCATGACACTCCACTTAGAAAGCATTAATTAATACTAATATTAATTTGTTTCTCGAAAAATAAATAAATAATGTAAATATGACCTCAATCGTCAAAGAAAGTTATACGATCGCTAATAGGCGCAGTTAGCGATCGTAGAACTTCTGAACGACTTCACCGATTGAGATGACCTTAATTGGTCAAGTCGTTCAGAAGTTAGAAAGCATTAATTAATACTAATACAAGGTAATAAATTTAATAAACACAGAAGTAGTAATAATAAGACAACAGAAATTAATTAGCGCTCGATTACTTCCAAAACCGACGTCGTCACATCTTACCGAATTATAAACATACGCAATGCACAATGATATCCAATGTTTCACATTACGTTGCTTGGCGAGTTTGTCAACGTCGCGTGCGTCGCGTACTACGGTAGAACAAAAGCAGCAATGGTAATCGTACAAAACGAAAAGTTATAAATAAAAGTTTACAAAGGTAAACATCATAGTAAAGTATTCATCTAGATGTAAATTAGTTAAAACAATGATAATTAGTAAATACCGATCAACGAACAAAATAACGATCAACTTATCGATGAAATGTTATGCCTTTATTGGTAGAATTACATGTCCTTAAAGATTTTTTACAACTGATTATGCTGCAGTTCACCTTTATAAATTTATAATAACATAAATTCATGTACGACGTTCCCCGCGCAATTAAATCACAAAATAGTGAATGACGTTCATCAGCATATTGTAGCGGCGACAAAGTCAACATTTATGCGACTTCTATTGTCTTATTATAACGATTTCTGTGACTGATACTAATTTGTTTCCCGAAAAATAAATATATTATGTAAATATAACCTCAATCGTCAAAGAAAGTTATACGATCGCTAACAGACGCATTTAGCGATCGTATAACTTCTAAACTGCTGAACCGATTGAGGTCATATTTATATAACATATTTGTTTTTCGAGTACCATGGTTAGTATATAGCACAGAACCATAGAACTTTATTAGCCTCTGCCCAAAGGTTCTTAGCATTAGATAAAAGGCAAGGCAACGCTAGGACAATGCCGATGTGTCAAGATATTAACAAATTCTGTAATTTATGGACTTAAATAACTTTGGTTCAGTGCCAAAAAAGAAAGACACAATCATGTTCCGATAGGTAGCATTGTGGTCGAGATTTTAATATATTCTATAGTTACGCTGTAGAAAGCCGTGAGTAAATTCGGAAAAATTCTCATCGTGTCACCCATAGAATGGAAAGGCTGGGTGGTGGGTTTTCTTTTCTGTCAATGAGTCCACATTGGTCCCTTTTACCATTTTCTGCCGCCAAACAGTTGTGCCTGCATTGATGCGTTCCAGTCCGAAGGGTAGGTATGGAGAGCCAGTATATTATAATCCTCAGAGGTGAAAACGCATTTGAAGTTGTTTACAGGTGTCCATTAGCCGCATTAGACTACACATTAGACATTAGATATAAATAAGAAATCAACTCAAGGCGGCGTTAGTTATGAGATCTGGCAAATATCTACTGCCTTGGGTATAAGCAAACCTTAAAAATATTACGTCAAGGAAAAGCCAAGCTTGTCATCATTTCAAAAATACTCCTTCGCTAAGAAAAACTGAAATAGAGTATTACGCTCTTTTGGTATAAACAGAAGTACACCACTACAGAGGAAACAATATTAAACTTGTACACCATGTGGTAGGGTATACAAATTGGCCACTACTGATCCTGGAGATTCACATATTAGAACTACATTGCCTGAAGCAGCTACTTAATTTATCAATAAAAAAGATTAAAAGAATAAAAAAATGGCGACGTAGGGAGGTGACGACCGCGTCACGCTCGCGTAACAGTTAAGTGTCCAAACTGCTATTTTAGCGCCTTGCCAAGATGTGTGAGCGCAGTCGCCTTTTCCACGCGGTAGAGTCATGCGACAGTTATTAGTAGTATAGTTGTAGTACGAATGGGTCAGCTCTCACGACCACGCTCTCACAGAATACCAGCGTAAAATAGTAGCTTAATGCTGCTGTGTTTCGTGTAGTGATTGTGGAGAACCTAAGACCCTTATTACTAGAAAAGAGGCATTCCATTTTAGTTCTCATGAGTGACAACGCATACGCATTTTGATTAGTAATCGAATATTGATGTAGATGTATATGGGCCACAGCAATCACTTACCAGGTGGAGTGTGTGCTCGTTTGTCACCCTATCCTATAAAAATAATAATAATTGAGGGCGCAAAGGCCCATATGTGCTTACGGCCGCACTATGAAACGGTGCTGGGCTTGGGCGTTTCCCGTTAATTGTCGCTTATTTTAAGGATGATAGAGAAAATAATACGAGCAAAGGGCCGCCGTCTGGGGTATGCCGGGGCGCATCTGGAGCTATCGCTGGACGCGACATTTTTCGGATCACTAGCCGAGCACTAGGTGCTGCAACACCACCAACATCACCAGCATCCATCATCCACCAGATGTCTGAATGTCGGCACGGTCCTCACTGACTCGGTAAGCAGCAGCCACCACTGGACGAAAACTTTGTCAAACGCATTGGGAGCGTACTTTAGGGCGAAAGGGGAAGAAACAAAAAGAAAAAAGAAGAAAGGGAAGAAAGAGAGTATCGGGCCAGGTTACAACGCTTCTTTGCTGAGCTGAGCAAAACCTGGCAGATCAAGTTCGGTACATTATGCGCTCAAATATACTTAATGATGCCGACGTAGACTGTAAATTCGTTTGTAACTTCAAGTTCATAAAAAAAGTAGGACAACATCTATCAATGTATAATACGAGTATTGTAACATAATTCTATGATAATAACTGTGTAACTTACTTGATATAAGGCTGATGCAAAGCAACTAAACTTGCGTGAATGGTTATGGAGACGGCCGACAAATGAAAGTAGTCGAATAGAACAGGCAGGTGGTAATGCAGTCCCTGAGAAGGCTGGAAATGAAGTTTGAGCACGCGGCAGGATACTGGCGCCAAGGTACTGGACTGAGCACCCTCGCTGCACCATAGTTCTACACCTAGACTCCATTCCGTTCGTTCCAGGGACTCCTTGAGGTTGCGGCTGTCGACTGAAAAATATAAAAAGTACCTTGTAAAATATATGGAGAAAATACAATATATTCTTGTATAAGCTTGAAGCAGGCGAAAACTGGTATATTGTATCAGTTTTCGTGAATCAAAATCTATGCTCATTGTGTAACAATTATTGATTTGAGACAAGGAACCACACTAATAAAATTCCTGATGATATTGGTATCTAGAAATAAGACAATTTGTTAGCCAAGTTTACAAAAAAAAAATAGGTGACGTACCGGCAGTGCGTATATTTACACAAACCATTTAAGGTATTAGATCTGCACACTTGTGATATAGGTATTTAAGTAGTGGGGTGCGAAGTCAGAAGTCCTCCACGTGTGCCTGGTAGTTGCGGGTCCCTCTCGATACGTCTGGAGGGAAGAGCAGCTACTGGGCCGGTGCACCCTGGGCGCGGCGGTAATCTTCCTCGAGAAATGAGAAGAAATTCTTATTCCTTGGGGAATGTTGCTGCCGCGGCTAATTATTCTGACATGGGGGGGTCCGTCCCGGACCAACAGTGCGTTCCTCTGCGTGACCCTCTGATCAGCAGAGGGCATAGCAGAGGAGTGAGGGTGGGCTCGGTGTGCACTTACCCTGCCTCCGGGCAGACAGTGAAGGATTCATCCTTTGCTGTCACCGCCAGTCTCGTAATCCCAGTATCGAAGTGTCGTGGATCAAGTCTCGCGGCTTTGATAGGGACCGAGGGTCTTGGCTTAATCGCCCGGACCGCGAGGGAGAAAACCTCTATAAAAAGTTACTCCGAATCCCAAGCGGCGACGCACCGCGAGGGGATGGATGGCTGACGGGGTTCTATGAACAAATCAGCCGCTAGTGCGCTCCTCGTCAGGGTACCTGCAGATCCCCTGGCGAGTAATAAATCCTCTAAATCTGCTTACCTTGGTACAGGGGTCTCTGCCAAGGTGGACCTTTAATTCCACCATACTCGTGGGTACAAAATGGAAAAAATCAAAACCAAAACCAAAACCGTCGGCAACGGCAACGTAGAGGAGAGGAGGAACGATGCGGGGACAGAGTCCGACGCCGCAGCGAGCAGCGTGGGAGGCCCAGAGAGCTCCCGACGCGTGGGGCCTGGGACCGCGGAGACCAGTAAGTACTTCCGCAAGCGGTCTAGGCGGGATGGCGACCAGGGGCCGTCATCCGGTGAAGAGGAGGTTTCGGCCCGGAAAATCCCTACCAACAGGCGGGGCGGGCTGAGAGGCAAGAGGAATGCCAATCAGAGGGCCGAACGAGCGGCAAAACTTGCCGAGGAGGGGCGCTACCTGGGCGATACGGCTCGGGTATCAGGCGAAGAGACGAGTGAGACTGGCGGCTCCGAGGTGGAGCGTAAGGCCAGATTCGTAAAGGAGATGGAGGCCGCAATCATGGTCGTGGCCTACAAGCAAAAGTCCTCCTCGAAGTTCAAGGCCATTCCCAGGGCCTCCGCCTCCAACATGGCGGCTGCGGAGGCCAACTTTGTTGAGGCCGGGCCTAATGCGGACGAGGTGGCGAAGCTGCGGGCGGACGTGGCCCGCCTGACGTCCGCCATGGAGACTCTCCAGAAAGAGAACGAGAAGCTCCGCGCAGACCTGGCCAGTCTACGTGAGCCTGCCTCTCGCGCGGCACCTCAGACGCAGCGCCCAAGCCAGCCCGTGCCGGTGGAGAACCAGGTTCTGAACCTGGTCCGGCAGGAGCTGGCTGCCTTGTAGGGCATCGTCCTGCGTCCCCCCTAGGGGCAAACAAGACGGCGGCGAGGCCGGCAACGGTCTCGTATGCGGCGGCCACGGCTGCCGCATCCAGGCCAGGGCCGTCCGTCAGCCCTCGGGCGGGGCTGCAGTTGCCCCTCCCCCCGTGAAAAGCCGGCTCCGGCAAATCCGGTACCGGCTGAACCGGCTCCGGCTAAGCCGGCGACGGGAAAGAGAGGCAAGACGAAGGCAAAAAGGGCAAGGCGGCAGCACAGGTGGTGGCTGCACCAGCCCCAGTGCCTGCGGCGAATGTGCCAGCGCCAGCGGCAAGCCAGCTGCCGCCGCGGTCACCGCCCCCCCAGCTCCCTACACCTCCCGCGGCTGAAGCCGGTTGGCAGGTGGTCGGGGACAAAAAGAAGGGGAAGAAGGAAGCCAAAAAGGCCAAAGAGCAGGAGCGGCAGCGCCAGTTCAGGGCGCGCAAGATCGCGGCTAGGCTCCGCGCCCCGAAGACCGCAGCTGTAGTGATTACACTACAGCCGGACGCGGAAAAGAAGGGCGTTACCTACCGCGATCTGCTCGTGAAAGCGAAGAGGGCGGTGGATCTCGGGGAGCTCGGGATCACCGGGGGCCTCCGGCTCAAAGTCACCCAGACGGGGGCCCGTATGCTGGGGGTACTTCTCCCCGAACCGATCTCTCGCCGAGCTCCACAAATCTCTTGCAGAGCTGAGAGTAGTCGTCGTCGGAAGTTATCCCCTCCCCGTACTTGTCCTCGGGGACTTCAATGCCAAGAACTTGGCTTGGAGTTCTCGTCGTACAGATGTGCGGGGTAGGATAGTGGAAGACTGGGCTCTGGAGACATGCCTGGTCGTCCTAAATCGGGGTTCTGTCCCCACGTGTGTGCGGATGCGGGGCGAGTCGGTGGTGGACATCTCGTTCGCTAGCCCCGCTCTGTCGCCGCGTGCCATTGACTGGCGTGTCATGGAGGGGGTGGAGACCTACTCCGACCACCGGTATATCCGGTTTGACGTCTCTCCTCCTGGAAGCCTCGATCGTGCAGGCCTGGGTGTCATCCCCGGACAGGCCTGCCGACGTCAATGATGAGGCAGGGTAGTTCCAGGAGGTCATGTCCGAGATATGTGACGTGGCAATGCCCCGCGTCCGGCCAGGAAGCGCCCGGCGTCAGGTGTATTGGTGGTCGCGTGAGCTGACGTCTCTGCGCGAGGCGTGTGTCGCCGCGCAGCACCTGTACGCCAGGCATCGCAGGCTCCGCATTTGTCCACCGAATACGGCAGCCATTGAGGCGGAGCTATACGGGGGATACAGAGCGACGAAGACCGCCCTCCGGGAGGCTGTCCTGCGGGCCCGAGATCGGGCCCGTGAGGAGATGCTGGAGACTCTCGACAGAGATCCGTGGGGGCTCCCTTACAAGATGGTACGGGATAAACTCCGCACCTGGGCCCCCCCGCTGACACAGTCTCAGGCCCCAGCTCGTGGAGGACGTGGTGAGCGCTCTGTTCCCTGCGCGAGAGGAACATCCGCCCCCGCCTATGGCTCCGCTACCTGCGGTGCCGGAAGCGGACCACCAGGACGACGAAGACGACATCCCGGAAGGGACCGGGGTAGACCTGAGAGTGGCGGTACGTAGGCTCAAGGCCAGGAATACCGCCCCAGGACCCAATGGCATGCCCGGCAAAGCCTGGGTCCTGGCCTCAGAGGATCTCGGGTCCCGACTGGAGGGGCTCTTAAGCGCATGCTTGGAGAGAGACCAATTCCCGCTTCGTTGGAAGACGGGGAAGCTGGTCCTCATTCGGAAGCCGGGGCGCCCTGCGGACTCTCCGTCCACATACCGGCCCGTGGTGCTGCTCGACGAGGTGGGCAAGCTCTTTGAAAGAGTCATTGCAAACCGCCTCGCCGAGCACCTTGCGGGAACGGGAACGGGATTTTTTACGTGGTAGAGCCATGCTGCAGTTATATTAGTAGTATAGTTGTAGCACGAATGGGTCGGCTCGACCGGGGAAGGACCACGCTCTCACAGAATACCAGCGTGAAATAGTAGCTTAATGCTGCTGTATTTCGTATGGTGAGTGTAGAGAACCGGAGACCCTTTTTACTGGAAATGAGGCATTCCATCTCAGTCCTCATGGGTGACAACGCATCTGCATTTTGATTTGCAATGGAAGATAGATGTAGATGTCTATGAGCCGCAGCAACCACTTACCATCAGGTGGACTGTGTGCTCGTTTGTCACCCTATTCTATAAAAAAAAAAACCGGATCTTGCGGAACACCAGTTTGGTTTCCGCAAGAGGCACTCTACGGTGGACGCCATTATGCGCGTGAGAGCCCTCACAAAGGGGGATGCAGTGGCCAGAGGGGGGGTTGTCTTGGCGGTGTCTCTCGACATCACCAACGCCTTCAACTCCATGCCCTGGAGCTGCATTAGGGAGGCACTCCGGTATCCCCGGGTGCCGACCTATCTCCGTCGTATAGTCGGGGACTATCTGACGGACAGGGCCGTCATCTACCCCGGTCGCAACGGTGAGTGGAACCGGGGAGAGATGTCGTGCGGTGTCCCACAGGGTTCGGTTCTGGGGCCACCTATGTGGAACATCGGTTACCACTGGGTGCTGCGCGCCGACCACCCTACCGGCGTTAGCGTAGTTTGCTACGCTGACGACACGCTGGTGCTGGCACAAGGGGGGTCGTACGAGGCGACGGCGGAAACTATGACACGCGAGGTTGCGATAGTCGTTGAGAGGATTCGGCAACTGGGTCTCGAGGTGGCTCTGCACAAGTCCGAGGCCATGCACTTCCATGGTCCTCGAACAGGCCACCACCGGGATCCTCAGTGATGGTAGGAGGGGTATCCATCGGCGTCGAGTCGACGCTGAAGTACCTAGGACTCGTCCTCGACGGCCGATGGAACTTCGTTGAGCACTTCCAACGTTTGGCTTCCAAACTGGAACGGACCGGGGCTGCCTTCAGGCGGCTCCTGCCGAACCTGGGAGGGCCAAACGCCTCCTGCCGGAGGCTCTACGCGGGGATCGTGCGATCCATGGCCCTTTACGGGCCCCGGTGTGGGCGCGTGGTTTGGCGCGGCTTGCCGTCCACCACCTGAACGCGCCCCAAAGGGTGGTTGCCGTGAAAATGGTTCGCGGCTACCGCACGATCTCCCGCGAGGCGGCGAGCCTCCTTGCCGGATTGCCGCCATGGGATCTGGAGGCGATAGTCCTCGCGCGTCTGTACGAATGGCGCGCGGAGGCACTATGCCGGGGGGAAACCCCGCTGCCGCGGCAAGTTGTCGCGCAGCGGACAGACTTTCGGCACGATCTCATGGCGACATGGAGAGAGCGACTGTCGCAACCCCGTGCTGGGCACGCCACTATAGCGGCGATAAGACCCCTCTTTGAGGAGTGGCTTGAGAGACGCCACGGCATCCTCACCTTCCACCTGACGCAGGTCCTCACCGGACACGGTGTGTTCGGGAAGTTCCCGCACCGAATCGGGCGGGAGGAAACGCGCGGGTGCTCCCACTGCGAGGATGGACCGGAGGACACACCGTGGAGGTGTACCCTGCTTGAGCGGAGCACCGCCGTGTCCTCGTAGCGGCGATAGGCGCCGTGTCCTCGTAGCGGCGATAGGCGGCGACGACCTCTCGCGTCCGGCCGTGGTCGAAGCCATGGTCAGGAGCGAGACGGAATAGGATGCCGTCACCACCTTCTGCGAAGCAGTGATGCTAGCGAAGGAGGTGGCGGAGCGGGAGAAGGAGAGAGCAGCAGCTTTCTTCCCCGGCCGCCGCGGGATACGCCCCGGGCGTCGGGGGTTACGTTGTGGCCCCCGGCCGCCGTAGGCGCGGGCCTGTGGACGGCGAGCAATGGGTAGTTCGCCGTCCGTCCGTCTAACGACGACAGGCCGTGTCGACGGCGCGTTTTGTTCCACGCGCGCCTCAAAGAGCTGTCAGCAGCGTGAAGGGGCCTACAAGGGCCGACGCCTGCCGGGGCTGCGGGCTGTTCGAAAGAGATACCGCGGCTCCGGAACGTAAGGGCACTGAAGGAACACGGATGGTTTTTAGTCAGTAAAAGTCTGACACTCCCTTACACTCCACCCAGGGCGAAAGGCGTCATTAGATGATTTTCCATCCGCAAAAAAAAAGGTATTTAAGTAGTCCTGGATCGGTGTGCAACACCTATTAAGGACTCCTTAAATATCTATAATCCTAGATGTCATGAAAAGTGCAATCATAAGAAACCTAGGTCATTGCTAGGTCATTCAGTTTAGCTTAAAATTTGGCATCGAGCTCCATAGCAGTTCCAAGAACGTTGTGTATTCCTATGGATTCTATAGTTTAAGTAACTCCTTTAGAATTTGGCGCTCCATCATAATATGACCAGTTTATCGGCGAAGCCCACAAACCCTAGATATCGTTTGCACTGAACCTTTTCGCATTTGAGTTTTTGGTGGCATGTAAATATTTTTGCCCAGGACCGTTGTGAGAAATGTATTGTCTTACCTAACAAATGAGCTCTAAATTGCACGATATCCCGCAATGTGACCTCTTCGTTTCTGTACATTATCTGGAAGGCTCTCGAAGCAGCCAAGCCGCCGAGTGACGCGTTGGCAGTCGGCCGCCCGGACCTGCCTGTGGCATTGCCGCTCGACACCGACGTCTCGATTTGTACCGGCAATTTCGGGGATACTCGAAGGCCCACTCGTATTTGGTACAACCTGTGAAATAGACATGCGTTTATGAGCTTCTTCTTCTTCTACATTTTCATCACCAGGCAAAAGCCCACAAGTTATATTGTCATACCGCAGCGGATGTATAACGACGAGTAAACGTAGGAAATAAAGTGAATGGGGCTGTACACTCTATTATGAAAAATCAGAATATGTTTAAAAAGGCACGTATGGCAATCTATTATGGTGTGTTAGTCCTTAATTTAGTTTGTGGTTGTAAAAGTAGTAGAGTAGAATAAATGCTGTAGAATTGCGGTCATTAAGCAGTATTCAATTGCTTAATCTGAATGTCAGGGTGAGAAATTGTGTGATAAGAGAAAAGTATGGTTTGCAAGATGGTGTTGTGACCAGGATTTAGAAAGGAATACTTCGGTGATTTGATCATGTAGAAAGAATGAACGAAGAAAGAGTGAAAAAGCAAATTTATATTGCAGATGTGAACGGTAGAGTCGGGAAGGGACGCCCTAGACGAAGGTTTATCGAGCAAATTGGCGATATATTGAAAATGTGTCAGATTAGGTGTACCTTTAACCAACGAGCGTGTATGCGTAGATATATGGATGCGTAAATGAGTCGAGAGAGGTGTGTCGGGATATTGAAAATGGAAGTTCGTAGTCTCTGCCTACCCCTCAGGCTGACAAGCATGAGTGTTTATGCATTTTATGTTTTAATTTGCATATCGCAGTACCGGGCACTCCGTTCCTTTAACTCCCCTTCACCGGTCTGGGTAACTTATAATTATTTATCATCATTAGCACAGTCTATCCAAAATTCACTGTACTCTAATAAATATCCTATCTAGGAGGCCATAGACGGACATAATCAGTATCTACACTTTTCCGCTGCTACTACACGGGATCTGGATATTTTACTTTGACGTAAACCATTAGATCTTTCTGATATTTAGAATAGCCGCCTATCACGACATTCACGGTACAAAAATATGTGATAGATACACAGACCGTCATCACGTGACGAAAAATATGAGCTTATTAGAGTATAATTAGTATAGCTTATAGCCATATTAGAGCATATTAGTATAGCTTATACAGTATAGCTTATGGCCTGCCATAAGGTACTACGAGCGAAAAATATTTTATGTAAAACTTATTTTTTATTGGCACAGCGATGAGGCTGCCAATTAGCTCGTCACAGTTCTGGTCGGTCGGAGTTTCCGTTTATAAAATATACTCTGTGTGTCGGGTACCTGTGGCCCGAGTGCTGGATAGCCGCACTGTTACTTCTCGCACTGTGTGTTAGTTTACGGTTACCCGATATCAAGTCAGGTGTTGTGAATAAATATGGGATACTACTTTCCCTACTTTTCTTCTTTATTTAGTGTAAACGTAGCATATAGAACTATTACAATGTCCATCTTCATAGGTTTTTGTTCTGATAACAACTGGTTGCGCGGAAACCCATTCGTATTTTATTTTATATTGGACGGTAGGTGCCAAGTCGCTTGTTCCTTTCCGAAAACGATATCATTCATACCCTCCTATCGACACATCGGGGTGGTGGGGTGGGAGGGGCAAGAAGATGATTCTAGAATGTCACGTAATCATCGGAATCGAGGATATATAAAGCACGCGCGACCGTTGCGCGTCCTCTTCCCGCCGCGCCAGTCGTTGAAACCATACCGCTAGTAGAAACCGATTTAGCCTGGAAGCAATCGAACTCCAGGAAACCCGCCTCAACTCGTGTGAGATATAGTCGCGCACCGCCTCTCTCCGGAGTGTTCTAGAAGAAGTTCCAGAAGTTGCAGCTATAGTGCTCAACAGGATAGAAGAAACCCCGGTGAGTCAATATTCCTTAATTTACTGCCTGATTAACATAATTGTTTTAACCCGCTCCAATTCTGTGTTCTCCTAATCAGGCAGGATTCCTTTTCATTGATTTGGCACAATAATAGTTTAGTTTAGGGAAGAGCGAGTGCATTGTACCGCATGCTATAGTAGTCGCTTTTACGTAAGCGTAGAAGCATTCGCATATACAGTCCACTTTAGTTAATATCTCGCGTAATAGGTTGAAGGTTCGACCCCGGAACTAGATTCCGGCAGCCTTAGACACGTGGCTCCACCATTTTATGGTCACTTCGGCAGGATTTGGTCGAATTGTTGAATTAATTAATTAGATAATGCACTCTAATTTATGGAATAGACTTAAATAGTGTTCGTTTAAATTTAAATTTTGATTAGGTACTCGCAAACAGAATTATTCGTTTTATAGCGCTCTGTTAGATTGTCCTATTCAGCACTTATAAAAAAAAACACAGTACTGAATTTCGACAATTATTTGTTAATTAAATATTTTAATTTTACACAAATTCGGACACAGAATTTCTACTATTATATGAACTTATACGCGACTTGGATTATAACAGCGCGATAGCCCTAGTGAAGGGCAGAGTAGACCCGGAGTGTATTCTTAGCTTTCACTGGTAACCAGCCGGCAGGCAAGAACCGGGTCCGTAGCTGGAGAGCAGTTTAGCTAAAGAACAACCAACTGACTGAATTTAGGAAAGTCTCGCGTATTTATAGCAAAATTATTGCTGATTTTCAATATTGCATTTGAATGAACCAGCAATAATTGCAAGTCAGCTTTTTACCTCAACAAATAGTGATGTGACAGTGAAATTAGGGATGTAACAGCTCGTATTTGATTAAATTTAAAGCCTATTAAATAATTGAAACAGTGTATTAGGAACCGTTTGATACGCTTACCCCACAATCTTGATAAAATTATTGAGTTTAGCAAATGACGCGTCACCTCGACCTGCTGCGCAGGTGTTCGATTTAATTACGTAATACGGCATACCGAGTGTCCATCCTTCATTGTTTGTGCGTTGTGAGATTGTGATAAATATAACTTTATTATAATGATTTAAAATGACAGTTAGTGGAAGTGAAATCAAAATTAAAACGCTTTATGCCAAGAGGGACATACTCTTTTCGCGTATGCAGAATATAAGTGATTATATAAAGAACATTAAGGCTACAGTCTTTTAAAGTTGACTCACATCGAATCATTAGCGCCACTTTGATTTCTTTTTTTACAGCAAATTATTGTTTCAGAGTAAAATATTTTGATAACACATAAATACCCAGATTATAAGTAATGGCTAAATTTTTTTTTTGGTTCATCTATGTGGTCTATGTTAGATAAATCAAACGGTAAATAGAGCTCTCTCGCACCCAACGCAATTTCGAGCTTTGTTCGTGTACCATTATAAGGCAATCGATAATAAAAAGGCGAAATCTATTCAGCGCGTTAATAGCTAAACATCTTCATCTCCAAAATGCGCTGTTTCTTTTTTTCTAAATATCTTTCATTGTCTTAAATAAGAGGTCTCAATTTCGTTAAATTTCGCTGTTTTCGCCTCATAAAAAACTATTTGTTTCATAGCAATAGCTGAAAATATTTATGCTATAATTATTTTTTTCTCAAGGGCAGGTGTTTAATTAGACAAATATTAAAAAATAATAATTTAAACCACTTTATTTCAAAATTAATAATTATTTCGATCGACCTATAAAATATTGACTTTATAAACAATAATTGCGGGCAATATTCCTTAGTAGCCGCTGAGCGGCTGTAGCGTTCAGACGTCTTGTCTGTGCCAAATTTTTGCACTTCCTCTCGCTCTAACATTCCTCTTTCTCTCTCTTTCCCTAATCTTGGTTGCGCATTGTTACGAATTGAAAGTTTCTCTACTTTATTATTTTTTGCATATAATTCTTTAAGGGTTTATAAATCATTTTGTATTTGTTTTATAACTTTTAATTTCGATATGGACCATAAACGTAAAAAATATGCTTGTACCAGAAAACCTACCTACCTACCTACATATTATGTAAGTTCTTCAAGGAAATATAGAAGTATTATACATTTTTGGATTGCACATGATGTTTTGTTTACAAGCGACAGTAGCCTAATGGCAGGGAGCGGACCGCGAACTCAAAAAGGTCGTGGGTTCGAATAGTAATTCATGCATATAGGTAAATGCTATACAAAGTTACATTATACTTTAATGAGAAACTATAAATATGTGTGATAGTGGACTGTTTGTACTTATATAGAAATTATTTTGAGTTTTTTTTTAATCTATTTTAGTATTTAGAACTACTTGACGTACTTGACGGATTTTCGATAGTGTCATCGACTTATTACGAAACCCTCAGTGCACGACTCATTCTAGCACTTGCCAGATTCATTTGAATAATCAATAATACGAGTACATGTTATACAGGTTCTAGATGATTATCTTTTAGAAACCTTTTCAACAAAACAACAAAAATTATACAAACTTAAAATATATTTTTTTTGTGTAACGAATTTTGTAATAAAAGCATGGAACAAAAATAGATACGAGGTAGAAAATCTGTATGTGAAAATTTGTTAGCTAATTATCAATAATCCTGTATATTAGATAAATTGATACTGGAAAATCTTAGTAGAGCTACTTTCCACGCTACGGCCAGAAAGATAACTGCGGTGGCGGTACATGAAGTGGCGGGGCAGGGAGGGTGTAGATGTGTCACCAGAACGCAATTTTTCTGTTTTGCTCTGAAAGACTGGGCTCTTAATATAGAAGCAGTGCGGGAAACCTTTTTGAATGAAATCGAAACGGTAGATTCTTTGCGGATAGATTACGAAAGAATATTAGACCAAATTAATCATTTGGAGTTACAAATCGACCCGAAATACATAGTGAACTACCAACCGCTGCTGGCATTCGAAGATATGTTGTGTCGCGTGAAAAGAACTGCGAGATCCCTACAATCTCAAAACGAAGCAAAGCCGGAAACACAGGTACGTCCAAGTGACTCAATTAGGTTGCCGCCAATAGATATTCCGGTATTCAATGGTGATATTAAGACGTGGCCCTTCTTCTTCAGTAGTTTTCAAAACAATATACACAACAACCCCTCGTTATCGGACGCTGATAAATTATATTACTTAATTAGTAAACTTAGTGGCAGGGCACAGTCGATCTGCTCTGGTTTTACACCTACAGCAAACAATTACTTATTAATATTCGAAACGCTTAAAACTAAATATGAAGATAGGAGAATGTTAGCTTCCGAATATTTGAACCAGATATTCGATCTTAAACCTATATCATCCGCGAACATCAACGGCTTAGAGCAGTTTCTAGATAAATTTGTGGCATCGGTGGCTGCACTTAAGAATTTGAAATTTAATGATCTTATGGACGTGGTGTTTCTCCATGTTGCATTAAAGAAATTAGACCCCGACACCGTGCGTGCGTTTGAAATGGAGCATCGTAGCTCGGAGATGCCTTCCTTTCATTCATTAGCATCGTTCGTGCGAGATCAAATAAAGGTGATGCAGCGCTCTCCGAACGTTAAACAGGAGATTAAAAGGTGCGTCGACCGTAGACAGACTCAACCATCTAAAATAGCAGGGTCGTTAACTTACGTAACCGCTACGCCAACATCACTCCAGCATACTTGTATAGTATGTAAAGATAAACACGGTAATTTATATAATTGTGCGACTTTTCGTAAATATTCACCAAGCGAACGTTATAAATTAGTAAAGACAAACAACCTATGTTTAAACTGCTTAAGCGATAAGCATTTAGTTGCAAAATGCAATTCGAGTTCCGTATGTAGCAAGTGCGCCAGGAAACATCACACGCTATTACATTTTGAAAATAGCAACATAGCGGCGTCAAGTAAAGCGGACAAGGAATTCGCCCCTACTAAGGTCAACGATTCTAGCGGTCGACCTGGTGATGTCGCTCTGTGCTCATTGGCAAATATGGGAGCACAACCTCCTTCAACCGTGTTACTGGGTACGGCACGTATTTTGGTTAGGGATTCGCGTGGAAACGAACAAAGCGTCCGTGCACTGCTGGACAGCGGAGCCCAAAATAGCTTTATAACGCGACAATGTTGTCAGCGCTTAGGCTTAGTAATAAATAGGTCACTTTCATGTCCGGTAATTAAAGGCATCGGAGGTACTAGTAAAGTGACACAGGGATATATAAATTTAAAATTTTATTCTCGGATAGATTGTAATGTTAACTTTGATATAAATGCACTAGTAGTAGATAGGGTCACTGAACGGTTGCCAACCGTTTCGGTTGACACCTCGGCAATGATTGAATTTAAGAATTTGACTCTGGCGGACGACACTTACGCCGTTCCTGGAAACATAGACATGCTCATTGGAGCATCGCTTTTCCCTCATCTTTTGTTAAACAATAAGGTCAGGGGCAACTCCTCGCATACCGCGCCTTACGCACTGGAAACCGTATTGGGCTATGTGATCCTTGGCTCCGCCCCCATCATAGATAGTATTTCGGCAACCTCTTATTGTGGTATGGCTGTCGAACCGCTCGAGTCGTTAGTCCGCAAATTTTGGGAGATGGAGGAGGTGAACGTTCCACCCATAGCTAGCTCAGATGACAGGTTATGCGAGGAAATTTACGTCCGCACGACCGTTCGTGATCGCGACGGTAGATATAGTGTAGCGCTACCCTTTAAAGGAGATGTTTTATCTCTCGGCGATTCGCGTCAAATGGCGGAAAAACGTTTCTACAGCTTGGAGCGTAGGATGCTCGCTTCACCCCAGTTAAAGGAAGCTTACGACGGCGTCATTAACGAATATATAAGAGAAGGTTACATATCACTTGTGGCTTCGAAATTAGATAACTACGAAGACACACCGTCGTATTTCATACCACACCACGGAGTCATTAGAGAGGACAAACTTACATCTAAGTTACGTGTAGTGCTCGACGCTAGTGCTAAAACTAGCACTCACCTGTCGCTTAACGATATCCTCTATAGTGGGCAAAATTTACAGGGCAGTTTATTTAATATAATAGCCAATTTTCGTTTGTTTAGTATAGCAATATCCGCCGATATTCGCCAAATGTTTCTTTGCATAGGGGTCCGTGAATGCGACCGTAGATTCCAACGCATTTTATATCGTTTCAACCCAAAGGAACCTCTAATGGTGTTTGAATTTAACCGCGTTTGTTTTGGTTTAAAGTCGAGCCCATTTCATGCGTTACGCACGGTGAGACAGCTCGCTCACGATGAAGGTCCCTCTTATCCTAAAGCTAAGAGGGCAATTGAGAGCGGATTATATATGGATGATTTTGTGTACTCGGTCGATAGCGTGGAGGAGGCCACCCTAACCACCGCCGAGGTTATAAGGCTCATGAAATCGGGTCAGTTCGATCTTGTGAAGTGGACTAGTAATTCGCGTCCGGTTTTGGATACAATCCCACTATCACACCGTCTTTCGGCGATAAAGGAATTCAACGATTCTGATACACACAAGGTGCTCGGTCTGTGTTGGTCACCAGAGTCCGACGTGTTTAGCCTTAAGGTAAATCCGCCCGTAGAGAAATGCACAAAGCGCACAATACTGTCATGTGTTGCTAGATTATGGGACGTCATGGGTTCGGTAGCTCCGGTGGTATTATACGCTAAGCTTTTAATTAAACAACTTTGGTTATTGGAATGCGACTGGGATGACTCGCCGCCTGACAGCATTGTTCGGCTGTGGCAGCGCTTTAGAGAGGAAATTCCTTTATTAAGAGAAATTAAAATACCGCGTCATATAAACGTAGATAGAAATAGCGCCATAACGGTCGTTGGGTTTGCAGACGCCAGCGAGAAGGCTTACGGGGGCGTTGTATATTTCCACGTCCAGAATAATGGTAGAAATTCGATTAGCCTCATTAGGCGCGCTTAAAGCTTTGCGCAATATTAGTACTCACCAAGCTTATTACCGCAGTTATCAGCGCATGTAGGGATAGAGTTCACATAGAAAGGATATTTGCCTTTTCCGACTCCACCGTCGCCTTATGCTGGGTTCATTCTTCACCCCACCGTTGGGACACGTTTGTTGCGAACCGAGTGGCCAAGATACAAGACGAGTTAGAAACGCGGAACTTTTATCACGTGTCCGGTACGGAAAACCCCGCCGATTGTCTATCCCGTGGACTCACCCCGATGCAAATAATGGACCACCCGCTTTGGTTCCACGGACCTGCTTGGGTTCACTTGGATCCCTCGCAATGGCCAATAACCGACTTCGAACCTTCGTCAGTGTCACAACCGCCGGAAGAGAAGAGACACGCTCTAGTGGCGAACGTTTCGAGCGAGGTTTCTCCAATCATTGCTTTGGCGAACCGCTTGTCCTCTTGGTCGAAATTATTGCGTAGCGTAATTTACGTTTGTCGATTCGCGAAGCTGTTACCGCGACGTTCGTATGTCTTAGCATCCGATTACAACTATGCCGAGTCGCTAGTATTACGTGAACTTCAACGTGCGCACTTCTCTGAAGAAATTAGAAGATTACAATCGAATAGAGCTTGTAGTCGCGCCTTTCAACGCCTTAAGCCATTTTTACAGGATGGGATTGTAAGGGTAGGTGGACGCTTGTCCAACTCGCAATTGAGTTTCGACCAACGGCACCCTATTGTTTTACCGCGTAAAGACCATATCATGAACTTATTAGTCGATTACCATCATAAATTGAACTCGCACGCTGGCCCCGACTTGTTGATGTCGATTTTGCGTCAGAATTATTGGATTCTTTCTGCACGTAGTTTAATACGCAATCGGGTGCACAGATGTATAGCTTGCTTTCGGGCACGCCCCAAGCCGTCATTTCCGGAAATGGCGGAACTTAGATCTTGTAGAGTAATACAATCAGTAAAGCCCTTCACGCACACCGGGTCTGATTTCGCTGGTCCGTTTAAGGTCACGCTCACTCGCGGGCGTGGTATAAGATCCACAAAGGCTTACGTCTGCATTTTCGTATGTCTAACTACTCGAGCGGTGCATATAGAACTCGTTGGTGATCTAAGCACAGCAGGCTTTATGGGTGCATTTAAAAGATTTCTTTCCTGCCGTGGCTCTGTGAGTAGATTGTATTCGGATAATGGTACGAACTACGTCGGTGCAAAACGTATTCTATCAGAACTACATGAGCTCTTAGCTAGCAAGTATTATAATTCGGAGTTCGCTCACATTCTAGCCGAGAACCGCATTGAGTGGTCTCTGAACGTCCCAGCCGCGAGTCATTTTGGAGGCAATTGGGAGACTAATATTAAGAGTCTAAAGAGTCACTTATACCGAGTAATAGGAGATCAAATTTTGTCCTTCGAAGAGCTAAGTACGGTGCTCGCTCAAATTGAATGCGTAATGAATAGTCGCCCACTTTGTCGTACGTTGTCTAGTGACCCCTCGGAACCGCTGGCTCTAACTCCAGCACATTTTTTGAATTTAACGCCTTTAAAGTATTTGCCAGCCGCAGATATGGATGAGAACAGACTTAGCATTTCCGCACGCCACAAATTATTAGATCGGTTAGTGCAATCGTTTTGGAAACGATGGAGGATGGAATACTTGCATACTTTGCAGTCTCGTCAAAAATGGAACACAGCAACTGAGCCTTTAGCTGTAGGAACTGTAGTTGTGCTCACCAAAGAGAATACGCCGCCTCTCCACTGGCCGTTAGGAATTGTCGAAGAGGTCTTTCCCGGTTCCGACGGAGTAATTAGGATAGCTCGCGTTAAGACCACGGTTGGGTCTTATCTGCGTCCGGTTGTCCGTTTGTGCCCCCTGCCTCTTCCATAATTTAAATTAGCTTTCTAGATTAAAATTGTAGTTGAATTTAGGTAATCTTAGCATTAGTTAGTTATTTTGTTAGTTGATCTTAGCTCTAGTTGTTTTAGTTAATTTGAAGGAATTCCTTCAAGGGCGGGGGAGATGGTTGCGCGGAAACCCATTCGTATTTTATTTTATATTGGACGGTAGGTGCCAAGTCGCTTGTTCCTTTCCGAAAACGATATCATTTATACCCTCCTATCGACACATCGGGGTGGTGGGGTGGGAGGGGCAAGAAGATGATTCTAGAATGTCACGTAATCATCGGAACCGAGGATATATAAAGCACGCGCGACCGTTGCGCGTCCTCTTCCCGCCGCGCCAGTCGTTGAAACCACACCGCTAGTAGAAACCGCTTTAGGCAATCGAGCTCCAGGAAACCCGCCTCACCTCGTGTGAGATATAGTCGCGCACCGCCTCTCTCCGGAGTGTTCTAGAAGAAGTTCCAGAAGTTGCAGCTATAGTGCTCAACAGGATAGAAGAAACCCCGGTGAGTCAATATTCCTTAATTTACTGCCTGATTAACATAATTGTTTTAACCCGCTCCAATTCTGTGTTCTCCTAATCAGGCAGGATTCCTTTTCATCGATTTGGCACAATAATAGTTTAGTTTAGGGAAGGGCGAGTGCATTGTACCGCATGCTATAGTAGTCGCTTTAACGTGAGCGTAGAAGCATTCGCATATACAGTCCACTTTAGTTAATATCTCGCGTAATAGGTTTAAGGTTCGACCGGGGAACTAGATTTCGGCAGCCTTAGACACGTGGCTCCACCAACAACATTTCAAGCTTTTTTCAACTGAATGTTGCAGTTCCGAATGTGGCTAGTCGCAATTCGGTTAATTACAAATTCAACCGCATTCTGCGGGCAATTGCCAAAAAATCTATACGGTTAAAGTTTAGACGTGGCAGAGCCACGCTAGCTCTGTTATGATTATAGCACGAATGGGTTGGCTGGACCGGGGAAAACTCACGGAAAATCAGCGTGATATAGTGGCTCAATGATGTTGTGTTTCGTACGATGAGTGTACCTGGAGGCCCATTTTTACTGGGAACGAGGCATTCCGTTTTAATCCTCAGGATTTATTTACTTATTTATTTATTTATTTAGGTACACAAAACAGAATAACACCAAAACATGAACAATTGAAAATAATAAATACAAAGTTACAATCCGGATGGTATTCCAAAACATGTGCACACAACATGATGTTAAGTAACAGTAACGATTTTACAGCACAAATATGTAAGGATTGACAACGCATGTGCATTGCGCATTTGTAGATGGCTACAGCATCCAATTACCATCAGATGGACTATGTGCTATGAAAAATACCCGTAACCGTACACGTGCTCTTGTACGTCCACGTAGACAATTTTTCGCTTAGAGTTTCTTTGTAACGCATTACTTAAGTAATTTTATTAGGATTTCCTATGTTTCCGCAAATACTACAAATAGAATAAAACTAATTTTACGAATGGAGTGCATTTGTACGTCGTTAAACCAAACATTTGCAGCTTATTTGAAGTGGTTATCGAGAATATTAAAAATTGCTACAAACTATTTAAATCCTGAACTGTATTGCTCTATATACAATCTGTAGTAACTGCCTGTCTGTCTGTTTTAAATTAAATAAAAATATTATTATGTTTACAGTATTTATATATATTTATATATATCTATAGAGTTTATAATATTTATTTATTTATTTAAACTTTATTGAACATCACATAAGTACAGGATCAAAATGCGGACTTAAAGCTAAAAGAATTCTTTGCCAGTCAACTTTTGGACAGTGATAAAACTACGAAGGCGGTTACAATTTGTAACTTACAATTAAAATAAATGTTCCAAACTAATGCTACAAATAACATAGATACACATACATACATATAATTATATACACAAATTTATAGATAAATATATTATAAGAAAACATAATATAAGATACATAATACTAAAACAGGGGTAGCTACGTAATGATGACTACGAGTATATTATATCTATAGTATTTAAAACCTGATCTTATCTTATCTTAAATGTTGAATCTTCTCTTAAATGATGAAGTTTGGATATGTTGGTTTACTTTAATATGCTGCAGGTGTTCTGCTTTCGGGTTATATCACGGAGATAAATCTCGGGCATGTTTCTACTTAGTTTGCTGGGTGAGGGTTTGCTGTCGTGATGTTTGAGTGCTACACTGGATTAATTAAACTTGTGAACTAATTAAACACCAGATACAAATAATGCTTATAAATTTTATATGGCAGTGCCGTTATGGTAACTGAAGTGTTAGGGTTGAACCTGCTAGTCAACCCGGTAAGATATGGAGGAAAGTTCGAAGGTAGTAGTGGTGGACATGATGATTGGCTTTAATGATGAGGTTGACGTATCAAACTGGACTCAAATATCTCCATATTTTTAAAAGAACAGTGAAATCCCTGTTAGAAAAAGTGTTTGTGTTTACCCTACTTATATCCAATCCGGAACAAAGACCGCAAGTAGAAGTGGTGTAACGTCTACTGCAGTTTGCATGCGTTAAATTAAATGTGTTAAACCTTAGCTTAGTATAACTGCTATTAAATATTAATAAATGAATAGATATACTTTTTAATTTATTAAAGAAACTAAATATAACGTTCACAACATGAAGAAGCAACAAGCTTCTCTGCGACATTCAGCAGCCCCGTGCCAATAAATTTAAAGAGTGGACAGAGCAAGGAACGAAAAAGTGTTTTGAGTTCCGAGGTAATGGAATAAAAATTTTCTTTAGCTTTTCTTTTAATGTTTAAATCCCTTTAATTTGTGTAAAAACATAAAAAAAAATTGCCTAAAATTTGCCGCCCTATAAAGCTGCAGCCCTAGGCTCCAGCCAACTAAGCCTGTTGGTAAATCCGCCAAGGCAAGCAGTCGACATCAAAGGAGTGCAACTTCTGTACGTACTACGTAGTATTATTATTTTAGACATGTGCCAATCATTCATTTCTAGTGACGGAATCATTCTAAGTAATACATTTCGTCACGCGTACCGCAGGCGCAGGTGGCTTAGGACGGTGTTTTTGATATTACTTGGGGAAGGATTTTGTTCAGCAGTGGACATGTGAAGTGTAATTATGATGATGATAAAATTGTATAAATATTTATTAATAAGCGACTATAAAAAAGGTGACAAAAATAGCTCAATATTAAAATGATTGTATTATCACTTTGAATCAAAATGATCCCGTGGATGTAGTAAGAGTTTCTCCCTGATAACTAATCAAACATAATAAAAAGTCCCCATTGTCAACACGCTTGAAAATCATGGCAACTACGGCAAATATGAGGAGGTCTGTGTTTACTTTTGATATGATTTAGCATGCATTGATTTGCTGCAATTAATGAATGTCATAACGAAAAAAGAATTCATGCAGCCGTTGTAAATGACAAAGTTTATTCTTTGAAAAAAGTTAAAATTTTATCACAATTTTAACATTTACTTGAATAATTTGTGACCGGCCCACGCTGCACTAAATAACTTTTATCTATATCTGCCATTTTATTTAACATTGATTGTGTGCCGTCGTTCTAATATCACAGTGTCATCTTACCAATTCCACGTATTTATTTCATTTTACTAGTCAGGAAAATAATTATATTATTTTTTAACATTCGCTTTAATAATAAACGTTACCCCACACTATTCCCACATGTAAATTTAAAATAAGTAGATAAATGTTTTTCTATTATTAGATTATCCTTTCGATTCACAGCCCAGCCCTTTTACAAAACGTTCACCTAGCGGCCTGAATGATATTTAGCCGATGTGTCTAATATAACTTCGCCTCCTACGCGGGCCCCGTCTTTGCCCACGCAAACCCTAACATTTTAAATGAACTCCAAATAGTTCAGAACCTCTTCTGTCGTCGAGCTGCGAACGCACCTTGGTACGTCCGTAATGCCGACCTTCATAGGGACTTAGAGCTCCCAACAATTCAACAATTCCTTAAAAAACTCTCTGAGAACTTCTTCAAGGCCTCAGAGTCGCACCCAAACAATTTAATTCGTGAGGCGGCTTCTTATGCAGCCCCACCCCCCTCTCGCTATCGTGTCCGCAGGCCGAGAAACTCTCTCTCGGACCCGCCAAATAAACTGTCAAACGACCTGAACTGCCTCCTGGCGGCTCAGGCCAGTTCTAATTAAATTAATTAATATTATATTAACTAATACTATTTTGCCTTCGTAGGCACTCCCTCAGCGGCTCTTAGCCGCCTGCGCCCTCTTTTCCCAAAAGAGGGTCGCTCATGATAAGGCACAATAGAGCTTAATCAGCCAGCTGCCTGTCCCCAAAGGCGGTTTTTAGGGGGTATCACTTAGGGTCCCCGGTAGGACAGTGAGTCCCCCATAACCACCATAGACCGGCTATCGTGGTATGCGTAATGCATTTTCCGCCTCCCTACGTACAGGGTAGCCCTTTAATTGCTTCGGGCGCAAAAAAAAAAAATAACTTCGTACCTATCTTGTAATATTACCGGCAGTAGGTTAAGTAATATTTATGTATTATGGTACATAGTGTATGATTGTATGACACGCAAAGACTGGTGACGTTACATGGCGTGGTTACTTAATTACGCTAAGCTATTAACTGAAAGGCTTATTAAAATTAGTTGGCTGCGACATATATATGACAACCCTATGTATAATCAGTTTATAATTAATAAATTGCTATACACAGACAGTTTGTGGCAGTGACCGTGCTTTGTGGCATTCCTTAGGGGAGGCTCATGTTCAGCAGTAGACTTGTGAAGGGCTGTAACGATGATATATATATATATATATATATATATATATATATATATATATATATACACTCCATACTTTATTTTGTGGCATTCTTTGGGGAAGGAGTATGTTCAGCAGTGGAGTGGTGAAGGGATATATATATATATATATATATATATATATATATATATATATATATATATACATATCTACAGTCCATACTCCATATAACGACACTCAAGGGACTGTGAACATTTTGACTTTATAGAAAGTTATCGTAAAATGGAACGAAGAAAAATCTGTATTAGAAAAAGAAAAAGTTTAATTCAGACTAGTGTTAGTAATTACATAAAAACAATTGTTATTTGAAAGCTATTGCGTATAATCTGTTACGCATGCTATGGAATATGATTAGGGCTGCCATCCGTCCGGGTTTCCACGGATTTGTCCTAGTTTGGAAGACGTCCGGGGAGCGTCCGGGTGGGGTTTAAATTATAGTCTGGGTGCAACCAGGACTACAATAAAAGTTCGGGTTTTCGATCACATCCAGTTCCCATAATTTATGTAAATAAAAGCTATGGGTTAGGTATTTCACCGTAAACTATGTAGGTTTATGTAGTTTTCTTTTTAATTTAAATTAGTTACACAATTATATGAATAAAAACAAATTGTTTGTCTGCAATATATAGAAAGTATTTTCTTATATAATATTTACTTATATATTGGATACGGACAAGTACAATATGTACTGAACGGTGTGCAATGGCCTTTACAGAAGACACTTACGAAGTCCCATATATTAAAGACTTATGTTAGTAAGGTCTATGATACATAAGCATTGTTACAGAAGGTCTCTCTGATGCATAAGCATTATGATAGTGGAACTGTGGGTTGTAGTCCATCATATTACAACCCTTATCACAAAGTGCGTCATCACCTCTTCGCTCATGGTTTCAATAACACTAATAAATTATAATTTTCACTACGGCTCGATAACTCAGTAGCTAAGCGTCTGGATGTGGCACAGAGAGGACGCGATTCTAAATCCCGCAAGAAAAATGGTTTTATATGGCCTCTAAATACTTGGTCTGGATGTTTGCCCCTGTGCAATTAATGTAGCATTACACCCACTATCAATAACGACAACAATAAAATAATAAAAAGTACTTTTTAAGTTTCAAAAAGCAGTAAAAACTGCACAGCCCCGTACCACGGTAATATTACCCGTACGTTCTTTTTTTGTCGTTTTATTATCTTAGCCCGTAATAAACTCGACTATCGGCATTATACATATAAAACTCTCTAAATCCATTGTTTTGTTTACGAATTGGGATTGCTTGCATGTGTAGACTGTTGTTAGTAGGAGTCAAGGATTATATCTATACTTTATCATATTTAGGGCTGCCATCTCTAAAACCTGCATCCCAGGACCGGAAGCGTAAGTTCCCCGGATTTTGGAGCTTTCAACCCTGACATTTCGTACTTTTTTCATTCACTTACATCTTGATTAAAATATATTTTTCTCCGTACTTGACTTTAATTTTAAGCCTCTTTTGTTGAATGAAATAGTGTGTTTAATCGTTCTTCTGACGACAAGTGAGTAATTTTGCTTTTAACCTTCTTAGGTATAAAATAAAAGATAAATAAACCCAATATTAGTTACTCAGTTAATAAAATTAAATGAAAACTTGTTTAACTTTTTATTTTTTCAGACAATTAACAATATTTACTTTAGTTTTGAAAGAACTTAAATCTTAAATCAAAGTCAAAAAGTTATAATAACTTATATTAAGGAACAATTTTAATAGCCTTACATGTTTATTTCTTTATATTACAAGAAACAAAACACAATTTGTTGTTTTCGTTCATAGATTATTGTAACTAAATTAAATCATTATTTAAATTAAATAAAACTGTACTTTTTAATTATTTGGTAACTCTTAAAGTAATAACATTAAAATGTCTTCAAATTTTAAACTTAAATTACTATTTTATTAATTTTAACTTTTTGGTAACACTTTATGTACCTAAATAAATAAACACATAAAACAAATACTACAACATTAAACAAATACATAAATTGTTTGTGTAAATTGCGGCTCTGCTGTTTTATGCTGTTTTATGCTGTTTTATGTTGTTGAAAGACTTTACTAAAATTGTTAAATGTAACACGATGTTGTTTTTAAGTTTCTTAAAAATCACACCAAACGATTAAAACCATAATGGTGGTAGTTCTATTATAACCTCAAAAACTGATACTTTTTTTGAAATATATCTTTTCTGCGGCTAGTCCGCTATAAAAATAAGATCATATAGGAATTCCCTAATGATCGACGATACAACACACAATTTTCCGATGCTTTTGGTTCCAGGGCGAACAATGTATGGGCGCTGAGCAATGACCTTTATAGTGTTAGATAGTTTACGGGGGCGAAAAATCGATCAAACTAGTTCTCTTTTCGGGGAAAATCGTTTTCTTTGTGTATTTACTCATAAGGCAACAAGCGTGACTTGCGCGGGCAAGTTAAGCTTGTTGACTATGATTGGCAATTCCGTTATAAAGATCATCTTCTCTGGGATCTATCACACCGGAGTGTGCGAGTTCGAATCCGGCAATGTAGTCAGTTTTTATGATCTTTAGTATCAGCGCGGCAAAAATAAATTATTATAGATTAATAAAATATTTTATTTAAGGAGTTACACATATTTTCATGGCGCTATGAGTATTTTTTAACAATGATGTTAAACGTTTTGGTTGAAAAATGTCTGATTTTTTTTTTTACATAAAGTCATTGTTTCATCGATATGTCACAATCGAAACTATTTTAATCATAAAAAAAATGAAAAATATTATACGCATATTTATTTTTCGGTTTCTCGGAAAGGGCTATAATCATTTTTAAAATTAAAAATTAGAGTACCTAATCCCCGAGAAAAATAATTCCTACACCGAGCAAAACTAGGTCGGCCTGGTGCCAAAAATTACACTACATACGTCGTTTTATATATTTTAACGAGAATGTAGAACAAAAGCGTAGGACAGAACGTTGTTTATAAAGTATGATGTATCTTTGTAATAACTTAGGAGTGAGTGTAGACAGTGCAATGCAGCGGGGCGGAGTGTTCAGTGTGCATAACATAATGAATTCATGTCTTTGTATTATTGAGAATTGCAAGTGTGTTACCGGCCTTTTATAGTAAACACACACTCACGCTACTCGCCTAACCGAACCTGACGAGCGTGCATTACAAACATACTCTATAACCTTAGCTTCAGGATTCACTGTGGAGAATGTTCGACGTGATATTACATGGGTACATGACGTCAACTTAGGCGCGCAACAATATGTAGCGAAGCAGCATGTGAAGTAAAAAATTTTAGCAGCAGCCACTCAAAGCATATATTTTCTGCCGTTAGTCTTGACTCTGATAAAGCTCCAATGGCCTTGGCTAAGATCACAAACAACATAAAAGAACATCCACCAGGATGAGTGATGAGGAGGAGTAGGTTTGTCATGCATGCAAGACGCATCACTCACGCATCAAACACGAACTGAATTCATACACTTATCGTCAAACATTTGTTTGGAAATAAAATAGAAATTAAAATTGTTATAGGGCAGTTATAAAAACAACTTCTCTTCATGGACTGTATTGATTTGCTAAAAACAGGGTAAAAGGTTAATTACGTTATCAAATATTTTTGAGGATCCCAATCCATTATAAAATAAATGTTTAAAATAATTTATCAATTTGCCCCTAATCTCACTTTATCATTCATCATCATCATTACAGCCCTTCACAAGTCCACTGCTGAACATAGGCCTCCCCCAAGTAATGCCACAAAGCACGGTCCTGAGCCACCTGCATCCATCGACTTCCTGCATATCTTACCAGGTCGTCACTCCATCTAGTGGGGGGTCGCCCTACACTATGCCTACCGGTACGAGGCTGCCACTCAAGAACCTTTCTTCCCCATCGGTTATCGGTTCTTCGAGCCATACGGCCGGCCCATTGCCACTTCAGCTTACTAATCCGTTGGGCTATGTCGGTCACTCTGGTTTTACTGCGGATATCCTCATTTCTGAGTCTATCACGCAGAGAAACTCCGAGTATAGCCCTCTCCATAGCTCGCTGAGCGACCTTGAGCGTCCTCATACGGCCAGCAGTGAAGGACCACGTCTCAGATCCGTAAGTCATCACTGGCAACACGCACTGGTTGTACAATCTAGTTTTTAGAGATTGAGGTATACCTGACGAGAATATATGTCGTAATTTCGTCGAAATTGAATCCGTCGATTGACCTCTCGGTCGAAGTTGGACTTACCTAGTCGGACTATTTGTCCCAGGTAAACGTACTCGTCAACAACTTCGAGCATAGTGCTCCCAACAACTACCGGCATAGGTGTGACATGGACATTGAACATGATCTTTGTTTTGTCCATGTTCATCTTAAGACCTATCCGTTGGGAGGCACTATTAAGGTCATTGAGCATAGTGCTTAAGTCCTCCAGCGATTCTGCCATAAGGACTATATCGTTGGCAAATCGAAGGTGAGTGATGTACTCGCCATTGATGTCAATACCGTATCCTTTCCAGTCCAGTAGCTTGAAAACGTCTTCCAATGCAGCGGTGAAGAGTTTCGGGGATATAACGTCACCCTGTCTTACACCTCTCTGCAGTTGGATAGGTTTCGAGCTCTGGTTCTGTACTCGGATAGCCATCGTAGCCCTACTGTACAAACACTTCAGCACTTCGATATACCGACAGTCAACTTGGCACCGCTGGAGGGACTGTAGCACCGCCCAAATTTCGACGGAATCAAAGGCTTTCTCATAGTCCACATACGCCAGGCAAATTGGCAGACTGTACTCTTCAGTTTTCTGTACAATCTGCCGCAGGGTATGTATGTGGTCTATGGTACTGAAGCCTTTTCGGAAACCGGCTTGTTCGGGAGGCTGGAAGTCGTCGAGTCTGCGTGCGAGACGATTCGTAATGACTCTCGAAAACAGCATATAGACGCGGCTCAGAAGGGAAATCGGTCTGTAGTTCTTTAAGAGAGCGTTGTCGCCTTTATACCCCCCATGAATAATTACACAAATAGACGGCCCCCAGTCCCCGGTGGCCCCGCTATTCCTGGCTACGGTGGCGACCATGGTAACGGCGGGGCAGGGGGTGCTAAGAATCTCCGGTGGAGGTTCGGTTGCCACCTACGACGACATCTCACTTTAAGGGCCCTTAAAATAATGCCATCTTGTCTCAGCGAATCTTTCAATCCTTAATTATTTTCGCCAAATATTTCTTACAAAAACGGAACCAAAATGGGCAAATTTATTTTCATTGATATTAATGTTATAGGATCCCGTCTACGACATATAATATGATATTATCTTGAACAAATTCCGACCACGACGGCGATATATAAATAATTGGAAGCTATCAACCGCATGGCAAATGTTATAGTGGCAAAAGTATATATATATGTAAACATTGAAGGGCTAACTCGTTTTTAACGTAACGCTTATGGCGGTTATGAGGGTAACTTGGACCTCAGGATATTGTTTTAAGCCCCCTTTCTGACATGGGTGACAAAAGAGCACATAGTACACCTGACGGTAAGTGGAGGCTGTGGCTCATAGACGTCATTTATTCTGACATTTAGACATTTATTCTCGATTAAGAATCAAAACGCAAATGCGCTGTTACCCTGAGGACTAAGATGGAATGCCTCGTATCCAGTATAAAAGGGTGTCCGAATCTACACTCATCATACGAAACACAGCAGCATTCAGCTGCTATTCCACGCTGGTATTCTGTGAGAGCGTGGTCCTTCCCCGGTCGAGTCGACCTATTCGTACTACAACCATAATATAACTGCAGCGTGGCTCTACCACGTATAAAACCAGGTATAGGTGTCATCCTCTCACCTTTTTTGCCACCAGGCAGCAGCTTTAGCTTTTGCTATTTTCTGGTCTGAAGGGTATATATGGCTGTGAGGACCATCTTAGTCTGCATCTTGACCAGGGAAGAACCACGCCCACTACTAAAATACCAGCGTAAAATAGCAACATATTGCTGCTTTGTTTCGTTTCCACCTAATTCCGCAGAGATGACTAGGCCATATAGCTAACAAATCGTAAACGATTAAACGTAATATCTTGGAATATTCCGAATATGGAAATTTCCGAAATAGCTTCTCAATTTCCTTTAAAATTCATTCAATATTATTGTCGATAATGTCGCGCTTCATGTGACTCGATACCACAGAAGTAGGAAGTAGGAGGGGCGTCGCGTTGTAGATAGAACAAGAGTACTTCCGGCTGTGCATGCCTTACATCCTTACATATATCATCACATGGAAAAATTTTATGTGTCTTGCCTTAATGTCTCTTAATGTCTATGTTGGTTTTCAACAAAGTCAGATCTTTTTCGCAGTAATGGTTTTTGTAGAGCTATCAAGTTGAAATCAATATCCAATACTAAGGAATACAGTAAAACCAGAGTGACCGACATAGCCCAACGGATTAGTAAGCTAAAGTGGCAATGGGCCGGCCATATAGCTCGAAGAACCGATAACCGATGGGGAAAAAAGGTTCTCGAGTGGCAGCCTCGTACCGGTAGGCGGAGTGTAGGGCGACCCCCACTAGATGGAGTGACGACCTGGTAAGACATGCAGGAAGTCGATGGATGCAGGTGGATCAGGACCGTGCTTTGTGGCATTACTTGGGGGAGGCCTATGTTCAGCAGTGGACTTGTGATGATGATGAAGGAATACAGTCCATTGGAAGTGGAAATTCAAACTTCTATGTGAACACACACCGTAAAAGTTATGGTGATTTCATCATCATGTTCACTACAGTCCATTACAAGTCGACTGATATACGTAAGCCCAAAGGAAAACCAGAAAGCACAATCCTAAACCGCCTGCAACCATCGACTTCCTCCATGTTTTTGTGGTCTTCACTCCATAATATAGTGAAGGGGTTGCCTCCTTTATTCCGAATCGGTTGTCGGTACAAATACTAATATAATCTATAACACTTACTTCCTACTTCTACTGCGTACGTTGACCTATCACTCAGATAGGTCAACTAAAGAACGAAGCCACACTGTGATATCGTGGCATGAGTGCACGGCCGTTGCGATGTTGCTACGCGCTATAACAACACAACTGGATACGGCATTTGGAAACATTAAGTTCGCATTGCACGGTCTCGGTCCAGCGTCACATCGCGTCAACATGCGGTGCTTCTTGTTATAACACGGACTTTTGCAATTTGAATACTTTTGTGTTCACCATTTTTTGGAAGTTAGATGCCGTGTGCTATACCCAAATAAACTAAAAATAAAGCGATGGTTTGTTCAAATGGGATCAAAATTAGTAAATCTGTATACCTAATCAAAAATTTGTCTGAAAAAGAATCATCATTATATTCTGATAGTTCCTTAAGAGGGCTTTATCGGCTTATGTATGTAAATATGAACATTTTTGTTACGTGTGGATCTAAGAGTCTACTGTTAATGTTTTATTTGATCCTAAGAAGCTTAAAGAATTGCATTTTTACACTATTATTTTTAAAAATATTCAATGATGCACTTTTCAACCGACTTCAAAAAAAGGATGCGTATGTGCAGTGTGTGCGTATTCAATTCGACAGTGTGTTTGTATGTGTGTTACCCATTGATTTACATATTACACTAGATTAGTAACTACCGCGTCAAAGCGTTGCTACTGCACATATGGCCACAGCCATATGTCTAGCTAACGTCAGTTCAGTGTTCAATGTGACGCCGACAGAGTTGAGCCTCGACAAAAATGGGTAAATGCGTAGTGAAAGATTGCTATTCAAGGTCACAAAACGTAATAAATCAAGCGGAATCACTTTCAATACATAATTTTTAGTTCTTGTTTTCATATAAACGTAAAAAAACATCAAATAATTAAATAAAATTAACGAATATTGCCATTTAGGTTCAATGTTGCCACTTTTGCGCATTTGTGATTATCCTACATTAATGGGAGACTATATAATTAACCCTAGAAAGATAACCATATGACAACGAACGTAAAAGATAAACATACGCTACAGAGGCGCATGATTTTCTAGTGCGATTATTAGGTATTGTAAATATTGTGTTTTACCAAAATGAATCTATTCATTTTATTTATGTGGAATTTTTTTAGAAACAAAATTCATTACTTTTATAATTTTTTATGTTTTAAGAATTTTTAAACATAAATCACTAGAGCGCTACGAAAAAATAACTTAAGTCATCAGCTTTCTTTTATGGGGGAGATGAATTGCGTAAATTATCACAAAAAATTGTTTTTTTTTTTTTTTACAAAAAAGTTGACAATAAATCTATTATTACAAATTACGGAAAAATTACTGCTAATACTTAGTATTTATACAGTCTTGACAAACTTCAAATACACTAGGACTATCAGAAAAGATGCAGATTAAGTAGGTACTCATGAAGACGTTACAGTATAACGTTACTAATCAGAGCTTGCCCAGCGCAATGTAGTCAAATATATCAAGGTGAACGCTAGTTCCCGCATACTAGAAAGGGTGTATATACGAGTAGGTATAATATATTTAGCAGTATATTTAGAGTATATTTATTACGTGGTAGAGCCTTGCTGCAGTTATATTAGTAGTATAGTTGTAGCACGAATGGATCGGCTCGACTAGGGAAGGACCTCGCAGAGACACTCTCACAGAATACCAGCGTAAAATTGCTGCTGTGTTTCGTATGGTGAGTTTAGAGAACCGGAGACCCTTTTTACTGGAAACGAGGCGTTCCTAGTATCTTATTTCTAGTATCTTAGTCCGCACGGGTGACAACGCATCTGCATTTTGATTCGTAATCGAGGATATATGCAGATGTCTATGGATCACAGCAACCACTTACCATCGGGTGCGCTGTGTGCTCGTTTGTCAACCAATTCCATATAAAAAAAGCATATTATAGAAAATTATAAGGAAGGAAGGCTACTGCAACAAGGGCAAAAATGTTATGATTAGTAATGGATTTTTTAAAACGATTCCTTGTTGCAATTAACGATTATATATTTATTATTACATACAGGACAATGTTTTATCGTATAGTCACCTTTGCTTACTTAAAATTGATAAGGAACCACTAAAAATCGACCGAATATTCCTAAAAGTCCTTTTAAAGAATGAAAAAGTAAAAGTAAAAAAAAATATCGAAGATTGTTTTATGAACTGTTAAAGAAACTGGGAATTACCCTGTCAAAATCATTGCTCTTTATATTAGAAACTAGCTTGCCACTCAGATGTTGTTCTGCCCTTTTCGACTCATGTCCTATTAAAAATCCTTAAATTCGCAAAAAAATAATAATTGTGGGTCACTCATGGCCAAAAAAAACTGTCCTGTCTCTCAAGTTGGACCAAACTGCACACGATGTGTAAATTTGATTAAAATAGGTTAAGTAGTTTAGGAGTCCATCGCGGACAAACAACGTGACACGTAATTTATATATATTAAGATTAGAAACCAAGTTTTCGGATGCTATGCGACAAATACTATTGATACGCAATATATGTGCCCTGCCATCACAATCAATTTGTTTACTAAATTTTTTTAGCTATGCCTTCAATGTTCAAAAATTTGTGTACATATATATATATATATATATATATATATATATATATATATATATATATATATATATATATATATATATATATATATATATATATATATATAACATCATGCTTTAGTCAGCTTTTATTTAACCCCGTGATGGCGTCGTAATGGCGTCTTTGAAACTATCCAGCTTTGGTGTATTATCGGAGAAGAATGGAAATAGCAACAAAATATTATTTACCTACATCAAATTAGGCACAATAATAGCTTGTTTGTCTGTTTGTTTGTACTCGTAATAATGTTAAGTGCTATGTAGTGGGTATTCATTTGGTCTTATTATCTATCATTATTTATTTGTCACTATATTTCGTGCCAAATCGATTGAGAAAAACAATATTTAAATATTGATATTATTCACACTTCTAGGTCAGCATACGTTTTGTTTTTTTTTGTTTCTTAAATAATATTGTCTGTGGTTCCTATAAACATCGTAAAATCTTACGGTACATCGCGAAAAATGTGTTATACTTTATATTTTATATACGCAGCAATTCATTTAATAACAGTTTCATATAAAAAATATGTGAAGCAATATAATCAACATATTGGGCATTTGCAAATTCATCCCTTTAAAATAAATAAAACGCGTGTTACGTCAGTTCGTTCTAAAAGAAACGTGACAATGGCAGCCAGAGATGCGTCACTTTTTGGGCCGGCCCGCATGCACCGAATAAATATAAAGTTCTTATATAGTATTGAAAATAAAGTTTATATTTTGAATAGGTACTTACTTAATCGGAATCGTTATCACTCGAATAAATTAATGCTTTTTGTTGTAAATGAATAAAATACTTTATAACAATAGAAGATTTTTCTTCTACAGCGATATTTTACATAACTTTTTAATAATAGTTAATAGTTATATATTATGTCAATAATTATAAAAAACTAATAAAATCATTATAAATAAAGAAAGGACTACCTATAAAAAGTGCATAGATATTGAAGGTTTGTAGCCCCTGGTTTAACGACCGAAAGGTCAATGTCCGTTTTTCTCAATCGATTTGGCACGAACTATACCAGTCCGGCCCGTAATAAGCTTATATTTTCGCAAAACGAATTCTTTCAACGTAGTTAATATTATCATTAACCACAAAACTTGAGCTAAAATGTTGATGCTAGTGATTCACGATAAAAATTTCATAGTAGATTTGAAGCCACAACGCAGTTCGTTTCCTTAACCAATAGTCTACTGTCGGTTAAGCTATTAATGAAAATGTATTTGAGTTTAAAGTCATTGTTTGAAGAAGTCATAATATCTTTATTTCGTTTAACATATTGTGTACTTAAAATAAGTATTATTTATTTCTATACCCGCCTTTTTCTATTGTAATTTAGTGAAAAGAGAGAAAGTAACGTTAAGCATTAAACTAACGTCGATTTTTATTAATAAGACCGTAATTTGCAGTATAACTTACTAAATAGAATGCAAAATACGTTTTTTTGATTTTATGCCAAATATTTTCATAATTTCCAGTTCCAATTTAGATGAAGCTATAAAATTTACAAGGCTAAAGGTTCCAGAATTAATTATATATTTTATTTTTAATTTAAAACTTTATTTTTAATTTAAAACTATAGTAGAAGTTTTGAAATTTCTTCTAATGTGTATCATTCCACACACCGCGTAATTCATACAAAGTCTTACAATCAACATAATGTTCAGTTGCCAAATGTGTACAACCCAAATGCAAATCAATTAAATGAATCACCAACCTGCGTAAAAACGACCGTGTACTAACGATTCTGCGCATAGAGTTTTCGCGCAAAGATAAAATCATTTTGCACCCCAATTCATTTACACCTGTCGGTCGGTCTCGACCTAAATCAATTTAATGCGCGGCTAACGTAGGGCTCCGACCATAGCCGCCGGCTACTAAATACGTGCATGTATATAATAAGATTGAAGTTTAAATGAGCGTTTAGAAAGGCTCGAACGTAACTCAATTTCTGAAACATTTTAGTCTACAAGTCTTGCTTTTTTGGAACAACTGAGTTCCCCTATTAATTTGCTATTTCATTCATTCATAATAGCTTACTAAAGTCTTCTGCTGAACAAAGGCCTCCCCCATACAATACTTCATAGGGAGGAATTCTGCTAGAGTTGCCACGCGTAGCTGGCTGGTTGTTGCCACAGTTTGCCGTTTTATTCAACCGTTATCAGGAATATGCTGCTGCCCAACTCCTGTTACACTTTCCCTCCGTCGCCTCTTACAATATGGGTCGATATGTCGTACGGGACGGTATGGGCTAGTAGATATTCTGACACACTCACTACACGGTTGAAACGTTTAATATAATACAGTGATTTATGATGGAGTTTATATAGTGGTTACGTCGTTAAAGTGATTAATACGCGAAGTGACATTGGGCTGGCCACATGACTTTAAGAACCGACAACCTATGAGGAAGAAAATGTTTTAGAATGGCAGCTTGGTACCAGCAAGTGAAGTGTAGGAAGGCCTTTCACTAGTGATGACCTAGTAAAATATACAGATAGTAGTAAACATATGGATACAGGTAGTTCAAGACCGTGTTTTGTGGTGTTTTGGTAAGGTCTACGTTTAGAAATGGATTTGTGATGATGATTAAACTGTTGACAAGTTTTGAGTAATTTTTTTTTTATAGAAGAGGGGGCAAAAGAGCACACGGTTCACCTGATGTGAAGTGACTACCGCTGCCCATGAACATCCGCAACACCTCAGGAACTGCAGGTGCGTTGCCGGCTCCTTAGAAAGGAGTAAGCTCTTTTCTTGAAGGTCCCCAGGTTGTATAGGTCCGGAAAAATCGCCGGTGGTAAACTATTCCACAGAGAGGTCGTACGCGGAAGAAAACTAAATAGTTCTAATCATTATGTAATCGTTATGTGGTGTTTCTTTGCTAAGATTATGATATGACAACAAAAGGCCTTTTTATGGCCTTTCATAACGCCAATAAAACAACAGGCAACGCGCTAACAGTGTAATTAAACACACGTGGTGATTAAAAAAACATGATTACCCCTCAAAACCACACTTAAATAGAAAATTCAAATTAATTCAAAATCCGGACGCGAGGTTGAGCTCATCTACGAAAGATATTTTCAGAAAACATTTTCTGTGATGGACACAGCATCATACATCAAGGTTATTTCAAAAATGTACCGTTTTGCTGAATTTGGCACGGCACACTAAAAATAGCGAATAAAATGTTGTTTATGTAGAACGATTCAGAAAAATATTAGTTAAAATCTCAGAAAGCAAGCCCAATCCGAAAACCGTAATACGTTCCGTAGCTTTTGCCAAAACTTTTTTTTTATAGAACAAAGGTGACAAACCAGCACGCAGTTCACTTTATGGTAGTGGATGATGTGGCCCATAGACATCTACATTTATCCTCAACCAAGAATCAAAACACAGATGCGTTGTCACCCCTGAGGGCTAAGATGGAATGCCTCGTTTCCAGTAAAAAGGGTCTCCGGATCTCTACACTCACCATACGAAACACAGCAGTACCTATTATTCTGTGAGAACGTGGTCCTTCTCCGGTCGAGCCGAACCATTTGTGCTACAACCATAATATAGCTACTCTACCACGTATAAAAAAAACTTAAAACATTGTAAATTAAAAATGGTCGTTCATATATACCACATATATTTATTATGTTTAAAAGATATTAGGTATAAAAGTATTTTACAATTTATCAGGCATTAGAGAAATATCAGGTACAGAAAAATAAGCATTCCTCCTACAATTTCTCGTTATAGCAACTGTTTTAACATACCATTTGCAAATTCGCATCTTTTATTGTTGAGTACTCTTGAGTTGTTGACGTTAAGATATTGGTCTACTGAGAACCGTCTAATATTCAGTCACAGAATAAATAATAGTACTATTCGGTGACGTATGGCGTGGGTGTTGGAGTTAAATTGTAACAGGTGGTCTAGCTTACATGTGGACCAGATACTAAAATATTTTTGTCATGTTTACGTCTGTCGTAGTATACTAAGTGTGGCATACACAACGATTGTATGGACACGTACGGGATATTTTTTTTATTGAGTGTTGTGATGTGAATGTTCAAAGTGGTGATAGGGGTTCAAAATTATGCCTAAGTGGCATACTTTTAATATGTACCTCATATTAAAAGTATTAAACGTACGCAATAAAAATAATTAATTATAAAGAGATTTAAACGAATTATAATAATGTCTTCTAGACTGAAATTCGGTCACGGCGACCGGCCTTAACAGAGACTAGCCATCGACGCAGGACAGGATTACAATGGCCAAGTGTATGCGCGAGTAAGCTCAGGTGCACTCTCTATTCCTAAAGCGATAATTCACTTGACGGACTTGCCCACGGGCATGTCCGCAGACACAGCCCGCCGGACTTCGCTACCATAGGTCTGTGCAAAGTTTGATAGTGTAGGACCATCGCAGTTGGTGTGGCTGACTTGCCTGTTGAGCGTCCGCTCGAACTCATTTTGTCTGCGGGGACACAGACATGCCCGAAGTGAATGCTTACTACGGGCAGTCTTTTCACATTTCACAGGCACAAGAGCGACAGCATCCAGGAGCGTAGACGGGTTTTATTATTATTATTTAACGAGCTTTGAAGATATTTCAATTTGCAATGAGTTTTAATGATAATAAAATATTCTGGGAAGAGCTTATACGACTCTTTATCTATGCGCAAGTAATTTTACAGGTCTCCTAGTTCATCAACTTCTAATTATTTATGTAAATTGATATGGCGAAACTCATTTTTATTTTTATACCATTCTTTGCACCAAATTAATAATAAACAAATAATAAGCATTGCAAATCTAGTTTATCTATATAGGTACATATAGTATAGGTATATATAGGGACATGCCCGGACAGTAGTGCAGCCCTAACTGAATATAATAAAGAAATCAGAAAAGCCAAGAGAGCATCGTGGAGGAAGCTATGCGAGGAAGTTGAGTCTTTGCCTCGCAGTGCAAGACTACACAAGACGATATAGAAAGCTAAACCTAATCAGATCGGGCTTCTTAAAAAGCTGGATGGTAACTTCACTAATAGTGAAACAGAAACATTGGAGTTACTAGCATCAACCCATTTCCCAGGGTCACACAAGACTTCAGCCTTGAATACTTTCAGAGCCCTACGATGGCCTTGCTATGAGGACTGGTGTAGGGCTGCAAAGATAATAAGGCCAAACCTGGCGCAGTGGGCTGTTGACTTCTTTGAACCATTTAAATCAAGCGGAGTGGATGAAATAATTCCCATCCAACTACAGAGGGGTATCGACATCCTTCTTCCTTATCTGGTGAAAATCTTCAGAGCAAGTTTTGCTTACTTACTTACTTACTTACTTACGCACAATCCCTAACGGGGTAGCCAGAGAGAACAGATCGCCAAGTGTCACGATCCTTACATACCTCTTTCGCTTCTTTCAGGCTCATTAACTTCTTCATACATGCACGTCTAGGTATCCGAGTACTCTTGACCCTCCCCTCTTCGAGCAATTTGCTCACATGGTCTTCGAAAGTTAGTCTCGGTCTACCTCGACACCAAGTTTTGCATGGCTATATATTCCAGAACGATGGACAATTGTCAAGGTTCTATTTATACCTAAGGCTAGTAGAAGGGACTACGCTTTACCAAAGTCCTTTAGACCTATAAGCCTATCTTCCTTTCTTCTTAAGACATTGGAAAAGATTAAAGATAGATATATAAGAGATGTAACTCTAGCTACGAGGCCCATACATTACAAACAGCATGCTTACCGCAGAGGCAAATCTACGGGAACAGCCCTGATCAGTGTCATTGACAGGGTCGAAAAAGCACTGGAGGATAAAGAAATAGCTCTTTGTGCCTTTCTGGATATTGAGGGCGCCTTCGACAATAGCCCCAAATCACTGCTGATTGAGGGCCTGACATCCAAAAATTTTGGCCCCACAACCATCAGATGGGTGAAGTCGATGCTCTTAAACAGAAAGGCAAAAATAGCGCTGTTTCAAACTTCGATTGAGGTTGCAACTACAAGAGGCTGCCCACAAGGAGGTGTTTTGTCACCCCTTCTTTGGACTCTTGCGGTTGACCAACTATTGTACAAAATGGCAGACCTACGCATTGACACATTGGGTAATGCTGATTGATGACCTTGTGATCATTGCTAGGGGCTTTTGCCAAAGTACTTTATCGTCCATAATACAAAGAGCCCTAAACACCATAAATAACAGGTGTAGGCATAACAGTTTATCAGTTAATGCTGATAAAACTGTTATAATACCCTTTACCAAAAAGAGATGGTTGGACAAATTAGTCCAACCAAAACTTAATGGCAAAGAAGTACCATTTTCCACGGAAGTTAAGTACTTGGGCGAAATAATCGACCAAAAACTAACGTGGAACTCTCACCTTAGCAACGTATGCCATAAGGCAAAAATTGCTTTAGGTACGTGCAGTCGTTTGGTCGGGAACAGCTGGGATTTGCGTCCCAGTATGGTCCTATGGCTGTACAGCAGTATAGTGAGGCCAATTCTCACCTACGCCTCTATTGTCTGGTGTAACAAGGCCAACCAAAAGACGAATGCGGACAGACTAAACAGTCTACAAAGGACTGCCTGCTTAATGGCAACTGGAGCTATGCGAGCATCGCCTGGAGCGGCTCTTAGTGCATTTCTATGCCTAACGCCCCTTGATCTCTATCTAGACAAGGAGGCGAGGGCTAGTTTGTATAGGATTAACGCCCAGGGCGGTCTGAGCTTGCTCTCCTACAGATTAAGATCCATGAATTCAATTAAGAAATCACCGATCTTATGCATGATCTCAGATATCATGCGTCCACTACACACTTTTGATAAAAAGTATATAGTGGAATTACCCTCCAGAGAAGACTGGCTGAATGGTCAGGTTATCTGTGAGGTCGGTAGCCTTATATGGTACACCGATGGGTCTAAAATGGGCCTCGACATAAGCTTTGGAATTTACGGGGAACGCCCTAAATTCAAACTTAGTATGAATTTGGGTAGATACACCTCTATCTTCCATGCAGAAATTTTCGCCATACTTCGGTGTGCGGAAATCAATCTGCAAAAATACTACGTCAACCATAAAATTTACATAAACTCTGATAGTTAAGCAGCACTGCTAGCGCTGAGATCAAACTTAGTGAACTCGAAGCTAGTTGGAGACTGCGTGAACCTTTTAAACGCCCTGGGATGTAACAACAGGGTCGTTTTAAGATGGGTTCCGGGTCACGAGGGTAGGTAACGGATTTGCCGACAAACTTGCACGGGAGGGCTCAAAGTGTACACAATATGGACCTGAGCCATTATGTCTCTCATCTCAAGAAGCCTAACCCGATTGACTCTTGAAACTCTTTATCACAATAAATCACTTAAGATCTGGTCTGACACACCAGTCTTAAAATACTCTAAAACCTTAATCCGGGCTTTTGATCGTAAATTCGCTTCAGAAGCCCTGGGATAAGTATAAATAAATTTCGCATTTTGGCAAGAGCCTTAACTGGATACTGTTGTCTTAAAAAGCACATGTCTGGGACTAAGCAACTCAAGGATGTGTCGGTTCTGTTCCATAACGGAAGAAACGCCTCACATCACAACTGATTGCGGACCCTTAATGCGCAAACACAACACTCATCTGGGAAACTATCTACTCCGCCCAGAAGAAGTGAAATTGCTCACGGCTAAGTAACTCCTTCTATTCATTGAAGACATAGGGCTTAGTCGTGAACTATAGCCATAGCAGCGATCACAATAGATCTTTGAGGTCGCAGTGATACTGGTCTCTTTCCGTAGACCTGCATAGCTGCTGGCATATAATAAAAAAAAATTCCCGGACAGACAGCCCGTGGGCATGCCCGTCTAGTGAATTCCCCGCTTTACTCACTAGGTCCAATCAATGTACGGTTAACCGACACAAACGGAGAGAGATCAGGCGCAGGAACATCGACTTTACGTGCTTTTCAACGCACGGGATTGTGACTCCGAGAGTTTTAGCTACTAGAGCTACTGAGAATTTCTTAATGGAAAATAGCTCAATAAATGATATTTTTAGCTCGAACCGACCGACCTGTTTTTTTAGATTCGAACCCGACATCTCACGATCAGCAGTCACACTACTACCAGACCAATGAGGCAGTATATATTAGCGACCAAAGAGGTGTTAACTTCTTTACTTTATGTTTATTTTTATACAATTTTCTTTTAAATTAAAATCATTCCGTCACTAATCAATAAGATATTATAAGCTATATTGTAAATAATTACTCGCTATATAAAATATTTAAATTGTATTTATATTTAAATATCTTTGGCATTTTGCACAGGCGTCACACATGCAGAGTGGCGGTAGTTTAATTTGGAACTGGGTCAGGAACTGTCCACAGTGTATAGGAGACGTTATGTGAAATCGGTTTATCTACGATTTTTTTAATTTTGCTAAAATGAATTTAGTCGAGAGTACATGCTACTCTGCTATCTGATTTAAAATATATACGGGCATAACGAGAAAGGATCATCCCAAGCGACGATAATGTTATAAGATAAGATTTCTACTTAGTTTTGCAGACTACAATGTTATTTTAAGTCAAGATTAATGAAGTAGAATGTTTTTTTTTCCGTACCGTACCGTACCGGGGTAACCAACGGGACTACTAATACTAAGCCTCCGCTGTCCGTCCGTTGGTTGGCCAGCGGGCTGTATCTCATCATCCGATAGTAGACAGTTGAAATTTTCACAGACTGTGTATTTCAACAAATAATTAAAATAAATTAAATTAAAAATTAAAGAGGGCTCCCCTACTAGAAACGTGATTATTTAGACTTTTTTTTTGCTCGATTTTAATAATGGCAATAAGTAGACGCTTGAAATGCTTACAGAGTGTGTATTCCTATATTCGCTTAAAATATAATAGGATGATACAGATGTGTATTAAATCTTGTACGATGGTACGGAACTTTTCATGCGCGAGTCCGACTGGCACTTGGCCAGTTTTATTATTCTGACTTTAAAGGTTAATGGACGACACACACGGTCAGTTCAACTGATCATTCTAACTGATTAGTTCAAACTGGGACTGTTGATATTTTTTAAAATATCAAATTTTCGATATATCGATGATTATAAATATATTAATATCGGAGTTTTATATATAAGTTTATAAATCAACAGTCCTAGTTTGAACTGATCAGTTGAATTGACCGTGTGTGTCGTGCGTTACATACTCGTATATAGACAAAAAATCGAATGAGTTTTTCTTAACCTTGTTCTTAGGAGACTACTCACATTTACGGGGAAATTATTCTCGAAGTTTTCTTACTTTAGTGCAAAATATCATTTTAATAAATTTACTCACATCATGGAGTATAGAGGTTCAACACATCCATAACTCACAGGCTAAAAATATCATTAGGTACCCAATTATTAATGCCAAAACTTCTTTGGGTTACTTAAATTATTTTTATACGTTTCCGCTGTGCTAGTGTGTACAAAAATAAATGTCCTATTGATAGATTAGGAATAATTTCTATGGTGACTAAAATCGGACCCGCCTTCTAGCTGTTTCGGCCAAGGAATCTAGTCTGATTACATGCTTTAACATCAAAATAATCTTGGTATATTACTTGATGGGGAAAGCTTGCGCATCGACGCAGGAATCTAAGTAGGAGCGGTGGTTTGTCAATCTCATCAGTGCCCTGTGGTAGCAGCGTCAATGAGTTTGGGCTCCAAGGTATACTATGTAAGAAAAGTGCTGGTAGGTTTTCACGGCATCCCTGATAAGCTAACTTCGTGAATATAAAAACGATGTTTTGTAGAATCTTTAGACTCAAAACAGGTACAATGGTAAGGAATACGTAATTATTTGAAAGGGTTAAAGGCTATATAGAAAAAAGTATTTTTATATGATGAAGAAGACAAACGAGCACCCAGTCCACCTAATTGCAAGTGGATTCAGTGGCCCAGAGATATCTAGATCTATTCTCAATTCAGAATAAAAATGCAGATGCGTTGTCACCCTCCTAGGATCACGCTCTCACAGAATACCTTCGAAAAATAATAGCTTAAAGTTGCTGTTTTTCGTATTGTGGATGTATAGATTCCGGAAATTCTTTTTACTGGAAGCGAGATTTCCAACTTAGTCCTCAGGGTTGATTTGTTGAGTTGGATTGAGAATCGAGGTAGATGTCTATGCGCCACAGCTTCCACTTACCATCAGGTGGACTGTGTAGATGTTTGTCGACCTAATTCTATAAATAGACAAATTTACGCGAGCACGAAACATTAAATGTAAGTGGTTTTTACTAATAATTTTAAACTTAAGGTTACTGTGAAGGTAATGACATTGGGCTCGCAACCCACACCTCAATCCCCCCGTGACCGTGGGCTGTGGGTGTATAAGGTACTCGAAACGTGAGGAATATAAAATAAGTTAGTTAAACGTGATAAAATCCGTAAAAAAATAATTTCATTCAATATAAGTTTTATTTTCTGGAGTTAACATTTACTAAACTATCTTATATATTAATAAAAAAAACAACACACACTTCCTAACATTTTCTGAATTAATGATTAACACTATAGTATAATAGGAAGAAAATATTATATAAAAAAGGAATGTTTGCTTTTGTAATAGCCTATGTACATCCTACTGCTGGGCACAGGCCACCCACCTTATGTGTCCGCATTACCGCTAATCATACGATGTTTTCAGTACAATATGTTATTATAGAGTCATTAGAAAATGCGCTGTTAATCAGAGATGCACTTGAAATACACTTTATTCTCTATATTCTTTTTTTAAAACTTCTTTTGCACAACGACAAATATCCAGACCCGAAATAATTATCTGTACTGAAATCGAGGTCCTCAGCTTTGCAACTCAATACTTACCACTGCGCCATGAACCCGTCTTAACTCATTTGTCTTCATCAACCTTTGCCTGATGTAACATATATGCACTAAGATCGAATATAAATATCTGATGAAGTGTGAGAGAGTGCTCTTTTTCACGAAAATTGTTTCTGTTCATGAAGTCAGATAGTGGTATCTCTCGTATGTAAGTATATCTCGTAGCTACTAAGAGCGATGTGATTTTAGGTTTTGCAAGGGTAGGTTCATATACAACATGTAACAAAAACCCTGTGGTTCCCGTTAACTGCGTTATCAGAATCAGTATCCAAGCATATAGAATTATTTTTATTTCAAAAAAAAAACACAATTAAAAAAATAATTTTAATGGAAAAAATATAATTTGCAAATTGTATGTTGTTTTTTTATCTCTGCATTGGCCGAGGAGTAAAAGAATTGTGAAAGTTAAAATTTATTTTGAAACTTGCGAACCGTCCCGGCTTTGCCTGGGTAGGATCGTATGATGGTATTTGTACATGCATGTATTTATATATTTGTATATATGTTATGGATAGGTCACATGTGTATAGTTTACTTATTAATAAAATGTATATATTATGTAGTTAGTTATCATTTGTGTTCTTTTACTTTATATTGCCACACCTACGTCAAATTATCACCACTCCATGTGTTGGCTGGTAGAAAATGCCTCAAGGCAGTAAGTCCGCCCTTTGTATTCTCTTGTTTTAAGAAATGCAATAAAATAGATAGCGTTATTGAGATTTAAGATAGTAAAAGGCCATTTATTATATCAATATTTAAACAAAAATCTCCAAGTTTTTTGGATAAAATATAGCTTAGATCGCTCCTGGCATTGCTATCCCTCAATCGGTTTAGTAATTCCGAAGATAACCACGGACAGACAGCAGACGGATAAAATTAAATATTTTTTATTTGTATTAAGACTATTAGCCAGTTCGTTCAATGTTATAGACACATACTCTAATTATATATTTTGATTCTTAGTTCGAGTTTAAGAGTTAAAGAGATAATTGATAGAATCAGGCGTTACTTTGCGGAAACTCTACGGCTGCTGACCGCTAAGTAATGACTTTTTTTTATAGAAGAGGGGGCAAACGAGCATGCGGCTCACCTGATGTTAAGTGACTACCGCCGCCCATGATCAACCGCAACACCAGGGGAATTGCAGGTGCGTTGCCGGCCCTTTAGAAAGGAGTAAGCTCTTTTCTTGAAGGTCCCCAGGTCGTATGGTGGTAAACTATTCCACAGAGAGGTTGTACGCGGAAGAAAACTCCTCTTGAAACGTACAGTGACTTAGCGGTCAGCCGCCGTAGAGTCTACATTACCTGCGGATGCCTCGTGTAGACGCGAAACACGTGTCGTATTATCGTCGATGGTGTGTCTTACCTGGAATAGTGGTGTTGAAAGTAGTGGTACCGGGAGTAGTAGTGCTGGGACTAGTGGTGACGGAGTTAGTGCATGCAATTGAGGGAGGGCGGGTGGTGCTCTTCAATTCAGGTAAGACACATCATTGTATTTAGTTAGCGGAAGGTTGCAAAGTAATTAATGTTTTTGTAGTTAAAGAGATGTCTATGGTCCACAGCATCCACTTACCATCAGGTGGACTGTGTGCTCGCTACCCTTATTCCATAAAAATTATATTTAAGTATGTCTAGAATAAGATTATTAACGAGTAAAAATACAAATCTTGTTTCCCACCGAATTTTTAAAAGAGCTCAATTAGAATATCGTGTTTTTCAAATGTCGCCTGAAACCGGACGTATCGTTTCATTGACTTCAAGTGACCTTTATGAATAAACGCTTTTCTGAGGCAACCACCTACCGCTGGTATAACAAATTTCAGTACGTCGATTAACTTTGAGAGATGTAGAAAGAAGCCCTTTGACCGCTGTTACGGAAGGAAACGTGATAGCAGTTAAAAATTTAATCGAATTGAATAGGCGAATTGCGCATGAAGCGATTGAGCAGATATAGCAGATTGGATCGCTGGAGGGTTCACAACCTCACCAATGCTTAAAATCAGGCTGGTATGGAATGGTACTTTAAAATGATTACTTAATTAGTTTTTGGCTGCTTCGTTGGTCCAGTGATCGGGCCAAAATCGGTTGTTTAGTTCTCAGAACTTCTTGACAAAAATCAAGACGTTCTTAGAAGCAGCCCGTAAGCATTTTGGTGTTGTTTCGCCCCGTGTCTCGGAAAAAACGTAAAGCCGTTAGTCTTGCTTCTGATCTCTCTCATACATTGCCGGAATACCATTAGACTATGAAAGTGAGAGCGTAGACCGAACACTTAAAATCGTCTCCTGCGCGGATAACTCACAGTAGAAACTGCCCGCCGTAACCGAAATTCAGTCTGAAAGACATTACACTAAATTTGCAGTAAGCTCATCTCGGCTTGTTGACTACATTTGTACAGGTAATGAAGCTTGGATTTATCAAAACGATCCAGAAAAAAACGCCAGTGGTCGGTTTAGTTGTTTCAAAATAAACCTACCCATCAAAGTTGAAGATTTTGATCGTTAGATTTTACAATATGTTGGGATGTCTGTTCTGTGTTCTGCCTAATGGTATATACTACAAATGCTTGCCAGTAGTGTTCACGGCTGTGATCAACATGCAACTAAATACGGAGCACCGTAAATATTAAGGCAACCAATGTTCACCTAGACAACACGCCCGCGCACTCATCGTTCAAAGGATTCCAGGATTTTTGACCACACCGTCTTTACAGCCTTAATTTGGCATCTAAACATTTGACTTATATTACCTAAAACAAAAAAAATCTGCTGAAAGGTGCAGTTTTTATCGCCGGAAGATATGGTATCTGAGGCGGACTGGAAAAAGTGTTTCAAAAATTGGTTGAAATGCATGGAACTTGATAGATGCTGATGGAAGGTTCATTCAAAAGACTTCATAATAAAAAAATTTAATCATAGAATTTACAATTTGTTAGGTTGTCTGTTTCTGTTTTTATCTGTGGTAACCGCGGTTAACTATGACATCTTGAGTCTTGACGTTAAACATCTCAGTCTCCCCCGCGACGCGTGGGTGCTGTAAAGTGCACGAAACGTCGGGTATATAAAACAGTTAATATGCGCGATAAAATCCATAAAAACTTGTACTATTTAAATGTGTAGTGTTTGCTTAAATAATAGGTCCTTACATATGAAATTGGCATTTTGTACGGGAGGAATATAAAGTCAATTTTTTTTGGAAAATATATTTAATTAATCAAAGTATGCATCATTGCTATCTATGCCACTTTTGCCGGCGCTACTCCACCAAACACTCATAAGTAACTTTTTCTGAGTCAATTTTCGTTTGGGGTAGGATTTGGTTGTGTCTCCAGGGTTCAGCCATTGCGACGATCCAATTATCGTACAGTATCCACTTTTCATCATAAGTAATGATTCGATTTAAAATCCCTTCATTTTTGTGTCACGTTCAAGTTCGATTTACTCAATTCATAAGGCCATTGTTCAAGTTTTTTTACTTTCCCGATTTGCTACAAGTGGATTAATACAGTTTTATCACTTACGTCGAAGCCTGCAGCTATCTCTGAAGTGCTTTGTGATGGATCGGCTTCCACAATAGCCTTTAATTCTTCATTTTCCACTTTGGTCTCCGGCCGTTAACGGGGTTGGTTCTTACCTTGCTTTCTTTTCCAACACCAGCGCCGTACACTTTATTAATTCCTTCGAGCTGTTTCTGCAGCACTGGTGCGGTAGAACTCGTACTCGTAAATATACCGATATTTCGTGTTTTCCATTGTGCAGTAATAAGCGACGCCAAAGAAAAAAAAATAATGAGGAAAAAACAATAGAATGACTGTATTCAAAACTCAAATGTACCAGCTAAATTGAATTTATAAATTTGAATTTGGAATTCTTAACCAAAGAGGAGATATTTCAGATCTAAGTGGTCAGTACAACAAAACGCTAATTTTATATCTAAGGACCCAATATATACACTATAGAGCGGTCATTGGCAACATTTTCATACAAAAACTGTGAGCTCGCACGTGTGTTACGCCCTACTACTATTAGGAAAACTTTTCAGCTATTTTCCATTAGGTACTAAATATAAGGTAAAAATCCGTTTGGGACACGTCGTCAATCACTAACATATAAACACTCACGCCTGTCACCCAGAGGGGTAGGCAGAGACTACTGACTTCCATCTCCTGACTTGTTTCCTGTCCTTCCTTCCTTCCTGACCTTCTGTCGCCTCTTATTACGTTCACAGGACGATATGGGTTATTGGACTTTCTTAAACCATCACTAACTTTTGATTGTCAAAAGGAATTTAAGAAAATGGCTGTACTGTTTCGGTTCTAGCCATTACAGATGTATTTTCCAAATTAGTAGCAAATTAAAAATGTATGTACCAAATTATTATTCTATTTTTGGTCGAGCCGATCTGTTTACGAGTCACAAATGTTAGCTTACAAGTTATCGACTGTAATATATTATTAGCCCCTGAGCTACTTCGGCTCAAATATAAATACATACATGTTTGTAATATGTTAAGAGTGATATTGTATGTATTCCATGTTTTTAATATCAACGAAAGCAAATAAATAGTAGTCGGGAGCAGGTTTATCTTAACAATCTGAAGTACACAATATTGTTATAAGAAGCACATGGCTTTGTGCTAGCATATATTCTCAGACATGATCAGATATTTATATTTAGAAATTTATTACGATATTTTATTGGAATTTGATACTCGTTATTATCTAGTATAGTATATGGTTTTATTTTTTAAAGCGAATGCAAATAGGATGAATGTGATGGTTTTTAAATAGGAGAAAGTAAAACGCTATGTGAAATAAGAATAGAAATAGAGTTGGTTGAGCAAGTGGGTGAGTTTGTGTACTTAGGATGCGTATTTAGAAGGGATCGTAGACACAATAAGCATATAGAACGACGAGAGATTCCGAGACACAGAGTAAATGTTGCTCTTCAGTTCACAAAGCTGCCCTTCCTTAGTTCCTAACTTAATCTATGGTAGTGAAAGTTGAGTGTAGAAGTAGAAACATGAAAGTGAAATGAATGCTGTAGAAATGCGGTCATTAAAAAGTGTATTAGTATTGATTGAACGTTAGGGCGAGAAATTGCGTGCTAAGTGAAAAGTGAATGAAGTGTAGAATTAATAAAGGAATGCGTGTGTTATCTGGAAACGTAGAAAGAATGAATGAGGAACGAGGGGTAAAGCAAATCCATGCCGCAATAGTGAGTGGCAGAGTTGGCAACGGTCGCCCAAGATGGAAATTTTTCGAAAATTTAAAAATATAAATGAACTCATTAATGAGAAAGCGAAGAAAATGTTGGCTCCGGCTGTAGTGCACTATGTCACGCTGTCGGTGACATACATAGTTGTTGACCTATTCCTTATCGTCGTAAGCCCGTAAACGGTCGACTGCTGTACACGTGCATCTTACATAGTAAGGATTTGCAATAATCATTATGCATAGCTGGTAGGCGGTAAAG